>JAJJWX010001294.1:0-1200000 GCA_023529315.1 Papaver bracteatum
GAGTTGAGCTTGTTTATGTCTTTGTGAGTTTTCTTGGACTAAGTGGCACACCGCTTCACAGTGGATATCGAGAAGACTTTGCAGGGATGGTGGGTATACAATAGGACAGATCATCCCCACACGGTGGAAGCGGCCAAGGAGTGTGCGTTGTCGGGGAATGACTAGCATCCCACTTACGAGTGCTGACTTATGGATGTGAAGTCGAGATGGTCAAAGCGGCCCCTGGGCTTGGTCCACCATGACCTTTGTGCTAAAATCTTGTCATTTGATGGCTTCCAATTTTGAGAAGCTTGAGTTCTGGGTGGTAGTATGGGATATTATTGATTTTTGAGTGGGGATATCCCTGTAACGACTTGGATGAGATATGACAATGTTGTGGGCACTTTTTGGATTCTTGGGAAGGTGGTATGGGAGATGTGCTCAGAAGTTCTAAATTGCTATTCATGACAACTTGAAGAAACCTGTGATTTCTGAGCATCTGGTATGGGACTTTTTCTCGAGAAAATCCAACCCAGAAAAGAGATTGTCCCACAATAGTTTTGTTTGAAATATAGAGACGAAATTCTTTAAAGGGTAAAGTGTACTTTGTATTTTTAGCATGGCGCATGTTGAAAAGATGCGCCCGCATGGCACGAGATGAAGCTTCATCAAAGCGCCAGTTAGTTGGTAAAGAGTGAATTGGCTTAAGGCCAATACCGCGTAAAACAGTAGCTTTATGTTTGGCATTGACCCAAGAGCCAATTCTTGTGTCAAAATATGCATTTAGCGAAGACGATATTGGAGTACAAGTGAGCACATCGCGTATGCATATTGGCTAAGGCCAATAAGACATTGGTTAGGCTTCACATTGTCCAAGAGCCAATCTTGCATCGAATGATGCAGTAGGCAATTAGGTAGATGGCCTTAATAATGTTCAACCAACATGGTTGTCACATAGGTGTGTCTACATTAAATCACGGCCAGGCATGGGGTAACCTACTTGGCCAAAGCTGAAATGCGACCATCACAGTGAACATGTTTCTTTATATTCATGTGAGCCATAGCCTGAATGCTGCAATGCATCACAGTCGATTATTCGAGGAAAATACATGGCAACGACCATGAATGAGTGAAGCAGGGAGTTGATGAATGAGGATTTTCTCGCTAATCGAGTTCTAAAAATGTCAAATAAACATATATATGAGTAGTTTGAGATTGCATATCTGCGGAATATGCACCAAGTAAAACTCATATTAGCCAGTGTATAAATGATGCTAAGGCTCATTTATAGTTGTGTATCCTTGAGAGAGGGCATATGATTATAAGGAATCACTATGCCATTCCACGGACTCGATGATGCATCACTTGGATGTATTTAATGAACAGCCTATCTGGTAGGGCATTTACCACTTATTTCTTGGCCACGGCTTAGCAAACGAGTTGGAATAAGTTTCTTGTCCCTTAGGATGAACTACGTTACATTCTTGATTCTTTTAGAGTAGGAAGGATACGTAGAGCCAGAAATGAGTTACGCTTGTGCAGTCCGGCACGTTGGCCTGTATCATCGCTCCGGTAGCTCGGCGAAGGCCAATTGTAGCGAGACGATGGGGCAAGTTGCATTCCATTAAGTGGATGCTCATGCGCTTTTTATCAAGTTACAAAGAGTTGTACGGCGAGGGTAGCATTAGGAAAGGGAAAGGGCTTGGTCTTGACCTATGCCTAAGTCCCGCGACTTATGTAATTACAGACGAGCAATGGCAGTATCTGGTTTTCTCGGCTAGTTAGGAAATTAGGTGATGAATTCCATATGTTGAGAGCAAAACTTGAGATGCATGTGAAGTGCATTGGCATTGGCCTTATGGCCTTAAAACCCTTACGGAACAAGGGTAAAAGGTACGGAAAGGTGTAGAAGCTAAATGGTGTGTCATGCTCATGACATGTTTAGTAGCTAAATAATTGGCGCACGATATTTGCGGCTGCTTGAAGCTAAGTGCTAGAAAGAGTAATTTTGATCCGGCCATGATATATCTTTGTGGGCTTTATGTTTCTTCTTTAATGTGAGAATCTGTTGGAAGTACATGGAAGAACCTCTTTATGTATGGGGCATGAAGAGTTAGCGGGAAAGAATAGACTTTCGTTGTGTATTTCCTTATGAGTGAAGGAAGATGGATACTTTAATGCAAGTGTGCAAGGCTGGTACTTAAAATGTAGTTGATTCTTTGAATGATTTAAGATTTTTCTCAGTTTTACGTTGTGGTGATTGAGATTAGATTACATAGAAGTTGTTTAGATTAAATTGAAAGGTTTAACGATAATAATAGAGGGAGTCGGTTGGGTTTAGGATTTCACGAATTCATAACATAAGGGTTCAATTTACTTCTTCTCGACAATTTAAGCTCCATTAAACAAACAACAACGGCAAACTCTTGTTTTTTGCCGAAGTGAGATCCTCAAAAATAACCAGTTGTATCCCTAAGCGCCAGATTATCTAAACAAAAGCATAACCTATCCTAATTGAATCGCAACTAATTTAATCGAATCATAAATAGCAATTCAAAACAGAGTTGCAAAGTCATATAGAAAATAAAATGCGATTCACCCATGTATAAAATTCGGCTTCACTCTGATCGAGCCCGAGTGTAGCAGGAGTGCACACTACTCATGATAATAAACACGCTCAAAAATATAATTTATGGCAATCGAATGAGTTGTTTCTATTAAAAGAAAACTAATAATGCAACGTGTTTGCTGCTCAACTAGCGGTTGTTTACAAGAGTAGATTACAATGAAATTCAAAGCTATTTGCTGAGGTGATTCTTTGTTACGGATAAACAAATGTTTTACTGCATGTCGATGAAGAAGCGCCGTTCATGGAAAGAACATGTGACCGTTTAAGCAATGCCTCTGACATAGTGTGGTCATGTCTTCTATCTTCTTCTGCGCGATGAGAGAAGTTTACTACAACCTCTTGATTCTTGTCCCCCTACTCTACAAGTAGCCCTTCATAGGTCCCCAACATATTTATAGCCATGAGACCCATCGAATCTACGCTCATTCACTCATATAATCCTCTTTAACTACGAGCGTTAAAGAAAATATTTGAGAATATTTTCTTTCTTTTTTCTTCTCTGTCTACAGCGTCTGCGGTGTCTACAGCTTCCTTATTTATCTTCTGCCACGATCAACGATGTAGTCAGAGTCTTCCATGCCGCTACAAACACGTTGAATCTCCTCCGAATCCAGTGAATACCTCAACTTCCACATACTCTCATGTTTCAACCCGTTAATTAACTAGCCAATTCTAGCCACTACAGGTCGAATGACAGCCTTACCAACTCTGTTAGGCCCTAAGGAAGATGCCCAAACAATTCAGGACCTTTGGTCTCACGGAATCATGCTTGAATCTTCAACAAAGTTACGCCGGGCAAGAACTTTCTTTTCATAAAGCTGACTTCTTGTTTTTCATCAACGATGATTTCTGACCAATTTTATAGATTCTAAAGCACTACCATCCATGTCTAGATGAATTGAGTCGACCAACAAAACCAATCATTGAATCGACTTCAACACCTCCAAGCAAAACGCTAATTTTGTTCCTTAGTTTCCATATATCTGGATTTCAAAGGTTGAAGATGAGGTGCCCTATCATCTGTCGGAAGTCCCTTTAGCAATTTAGGTGTAAAAAGCAATTCTTGGAGCGCGAATAACCACAGGATCCAAATAACAAAGAAGGTGGCCCTTAGCAATTAGACACCCTTAGTAATTGAGGTGCCCCTTAGCGATATTGAAGTCAGAATAACACGTGTCCTCAGAAGGTACAAAAACACTTTTCGAGTAACTTTCTCCATAGCGCTTATTTGACAAAAACACCTACAAAGAAGATTATTAGTGATAAAATGAGTCTAGTTAATGTATTTATGGGTGAAAATCATCGCACTTTACGTGCTCATCAAATTCCCACACTTACATTTTGCTAGTCCTCGAGCAAAGCTGAAAATTGACTCAGCTAGAGCTGGTCAGTGGAGAGACGTACTGCTAAACGACTAGACGGAACCACTAAACGAGTGGTCTAGAGATGTCTGCTACAGACTAGACCGATCTGTTAAACAACGAGATCGAGACATATACGCTAATGACAGTGACGAATCCACTAAGCGGTGGATAGAGATGTTACTAAACAACTGACAGAAGAGACCGCTAAGCAACTGATCATATGATGCAAAAATAAAATAAAAATTAGACCGCTCATGCAGTGGTCATATCATGCAAAAATTTTTTTTTTTAAAGACATGTCTACATTGGTCATAATAAAATTATTTTTTTGAGACCAGCTCCACAGTCTGGTCATGATAAGCAAGAAAATTCTCGAAACAGAAAAATAAAGCGTTAACCACTCCCCACACTTAAATATTACATTATCCTCAATGAAATTGAGTCATCAACGTAAAAATTAAGATGGGAAATAAAAATAAAATTAAACAAAAATAAATAATTATACCTCTTGGAATGTACAAAAAGCAGATCCTATAAATTAATAACTTTGAAAACTTGAGGATCGATCCAAAATACAATATTTACAAATGAGCATTCACAATTATTTTATGGAAAAAATGGGACATTGAAGCGTCGAAAAACAAAATTTACGAAACCAAGTTTTCTGCACATGCAAGTCGTAAAGAACAAAGTGTGAGGATTCGATTGAGGCGAGGAAATATCAATTGATTCATTCACGATATCGAGAATGAGCAAGTCCTACGGGTACTTAGATGCAAAGTAATCCAACAACACTTTAGAAGTACACAATTCTAACCTAAATTGAGCAAATTTTGGAAGTCTATAGGTCTGAAACAACGCTAAATCAGGTGAATAGTCTTGTGAGTAGATTCATCTATTGAATTAGATGAATCATCCACAATCATCACGAGGTCATCTATGTATATGCATTTGGAGCGAGTCATCTATAGATTACATCCTCATCGACAAATAATTTTTGACATTCAAGAACTCTCAATCTTTGCTCCAAACTAGGTGGTGCGTGTTTGTAATACTATCATAAATAGTTTGGTGTGATTCTATTACTTACCTCATGTGGGCGAGAAGCTCCATACCATTGACTACGCATATATTGACGAAGCGTCATCTCGAGATGAGGTTTCACATGATTATTCGACTTTCTATGCATATATTCATCAGCGTCATCATATGGTGGCGTCTCCTCAAAAAAAGTCATCATCTAAGAAAATGAAAAAGAAGCAGCAAAAGGAAAAATAAAACTAAAATTAAAAGAAAATCTTGTACAAAATAAAAATAAACCTAAAAATTAATAATCTAAAAACAAATCCGCGTATCACATGGCATCAAAATGATTTAAGATTTTTCTAATGTTTTCGTTGTAGTAATTGAGATTAGTTCTCTCGGAAGTTGTTAGAATTAAATTAAAAGGTTTACGAAAATAATAAAAGAAGTCGGTGGGTTTAGGATTTCCGAATTTATAACATAGGTTCAATTTACTTATTCTCAACAATTTAAGCTCATTAAACAAAACAACACAGACTCTTATTTTTTGCGAGTGGATCCTCAAAATATTAATTGTATCCCTAAGCATAGATTATCTAAACAAAGCATAACCTATCTAATTGAATCACAACTAATTTAATCGAATCATAAATAAATTCAAAACAAATTGCAAAAGTCATATAGAAAATAAAACAAATTCACCACATGTATAAAATTGACTTCATCAGTATGACCCGATTAGTGGGGTCTAGCTTCTCATCGATAAAAACACACTCAAAAATATAATTTATGGCTCAAATGGTGTTTTATTAAGAAAGCTAATAATACAACGTGTTTGCAGCGTACACGGTGTTATGAGCCAGGTACAATGAAATTCAAAACTGTTGCTAGTGTTCTTATTACAGAAAACAAATGTTTTACTCGACCCATGACGTCGTTCATGGGAAAGAACATGACGATTTAAAGCGACGGAACTACAAGTGTGTCGTATGTTCTTCTTCACTCTGCTAGCGACAGATAGTTATCTCTAACTCTTGATTCTTGTCCCCCTACTCTCGATAACACTACTATGAGTCCCCAACAACATATTTATAGCCAACGGATCCGTGAATCTGCTCATTCACTCCATATAATCCTCTTTAACTCGGCGATAAGAAAATATTTGAGAATATTTTCTTTCTTTTTCTTCTCATTCGTCGTGATACTGTAACCAAATTGTCCTTCCTATTTATCTTCTACAATCCAACAGTCTGATTTAAGTCTTCCATGCCTTTCAAACACATTGAATCTCCTCGAATCCCGTGAATACCTCAACTACCGCATACTCTCATGTTTCCAACCCGTTAATTAATCAGCCAATTCTAGCCACTTACGGATTCAAGCGAACAGCCTTACCAACTCTGTTAGGCCCTAGGAGAGATACCAAACAATTCCCGGACCTTTAGTCTCACGGAATCATGCTTGAATCTTCAACCAAAGTTCCGCGGGCAAGAACTTTCTTTTCCATAATGTCCTTTTTGCCCAATTTTGGTGATTTCTCCTTCTTTTCTTCTATGCGACTCCAGAGTAACTAATAACTCAAAAACACACGTAAAATACATAATTTACTAGAAAAAATAGCAAAGAAAGCATAAACTCTTAGATAGTAAATTAGGTGTATTCTACACCTATCACATGCCTTTGTTTTGGTAGCCGAATGGGGAAGGCCAATCACGGTATAGTGCGGCAAGGTGGCTGGCATGCCATCAGCACATTGGGTCCAAGGGTTTGGTATGTTGGGGCCAAGGCAAGGTGTGGTTGGATTGGCTAGCATGATTGGCATGCCTTAGCGCATTAGGTGTGGCTGGCATGGTTTTCCCTTGACACATTGGTGGTGCGGCTAGCATGGTTGGCATGCCTTGGCATGGTAGATGTGGATGGCATGGTTTTCAATTGGCACAGTGGTGCGGCTAGCATGGTTGACATGCCTTGGCATGGTAGATGTGGCTGGCATGGTTTTTCATTGGCACAATGGTGCGTCTAGCAAGGTTTTCCATTGGCACAATAGTGCGGATAGCATGGTTAGCATGCCTTGGCGTGGTAGGTGTGGATGGCATGGTTTTCCATTATCACAATGGTGCGACTAGCATGGTTGGCATGCCTTGGCGCAGTAGATGTGGCTAACACGGTTTTCCACTGGCACAGTGGTGCGGCTAACATAGTTGGCATGACTTGGCGCGGTAGGTGTGGCTAGCATGGTTTTCCATTGGCATAGTGGTTCGGCTAGCATGGTTGGCATGCCTTGACGCGGTAGATGTGGCTGGCATGGTTTGTCATTGGCACAATGGTGCGGCTGGCATGGTTGGCATGCCTTGGCGCGGTAGGTGTGGCTGGCATGGTTTGTCATTGGAACAATGGTGCGGCTAGCATGGTTGGCATGCCTTGGTGCGATAGGTGTGGCTGGCATGGTTTGCCATTGGCACAGTGGTGTGTGAAATAGGATTTGGCCCATCGAAACCCTAATTAGTATTAAAAAAAAGGTACACATGTAATTTTCTCGCAGACATATTAAAGGGTTCAATAAATGCATTCAGTGGAGACATTATTACTCAAATTCTGTGACGTCACTATCCGACTAGGGTTTTATGATTTTAAACCTAAGCTAAAAACCACCATCAACATTAAGTCCCTGCTTATCTTGGAACATGGGATTTGTTGCGAGGTAAGCATAAGATGGTGACAGACAAGGATAGAATCAAAATGTAAATCATGCAAGATGGTTAGGAAAGTCCGACTAACCTTTTTCGAGAGGTAAGGAGAGTTCATGACCCCGTGTTTGGCGGCCTTGCATAGCTTCTATTTATGGTGTGGACCGTAAAGTGGTGAGATGAAGATCTTCGGCATAGTTTGGCTATGCATCACTTTGGATGGGTTAGGGAACATCATGACGCTAGTTGGCGAGTTGTAGGTGTTGCTCGGCTCGGAATATGAGCCGTAGGTTTTGTGCGGCTTGGAATGGAGCCATCAACATTGGTCGGCTTAGAATGGAGCCGCATGAATTATACTGGATCGGAATTGAGCTATTATCATTGGATCGCCTTAGAATGAGCCATTAGCATTGGTCGGCTTGGAATGGAGCCGTCATCATTGGTCGGCTTGGAATGGATCTATCTTGAGTTCCTCGGAAGGATGACGACTGGATTCAGTTCCATGGAAGGATGACTACCGGCTTCAATTCCGTGGAATGATGGTAACTTTGTCTAAATTAGGGTTAGGCATAGAATCGCTGTAGAATTCTCATACGAACTCGGATTTTGACGGTCCGCCCCTCCATTCTGAACGGAAAAGAATTTCCTATTGTTGATGGTGGATTTTGGTTAAAGGCTAAAATTGTAAAGCCAAATTTAATGCACTAACATCCTGCAGAGGATAAAACTGTTTGATAAGTGATGAGTATCTCTTCGCTTTATTAATCCACCTAGAATGGAGCATGTAGCAACAATCCCAAATGTTCTGTGAATTAAATACACATAATTCATCCAGGATGGAGCATGTAGCAACAATCCCAAATACCCTGTGAATTTTTAGCATTATTAATTAATGCATGAATTTCCTTGTATTTTCGGTGTTGTTCTCAGCAGAACTCTCATTATTGGTGTGGCATGATGAATGATTGTTACTCTCAGCAGAGTGGCATGAATATCCAAGTATCAATAGTGAGGCTTGCACGAAATACCCGTACATGCTATACCATTCTCTAACAAAGATAATCATCTCTCGTTGTGTTATACTAGCCCGATTGAGTATATATCTCTCGGTGTGTTATACTAGACCGATTGAGCATGTTTGAATCTGGACTGTCCATATCGGTCTCAGAAACAATCACGGCCACGCAAGTTGGCCGCATGATTCAACCAGCCTAGACGATCCCTAGAAGGAGCATACTATCACTGTAATGAACATCAGCAGGCCCGTTTTTTCCCTAGACGGTCGAATGCATATCATGCCTCCCAAAAGCCACCAAACGCTTGCCTGAAAAAGAATGGTTGTGAAGCAGCTTGGAGGAATCTCAAACGAGCAAAGACCGCCAATGACAGTCTCAAAATCAGCCATGGCCGTCCAACTTCGCCAGCATGATTGGACGGCGTGTATTATCCCAGGACTGGTCGGACATGCTTATCCTGCACACCGACGAGCCCCCTTCCTACCTACCTGACCGACCTTCTCACGAGCAAGCCTTGAAGCAATAAATGTTTGCTCAAAACAAGGCTGGCGTGATGCTTTAAAGGGTCACATAATTTCATATGTGTCGCAGTTTGATCACAACCATCCAACTTCACCGGAATGTTTGGATAGCTTAGCTCAAACCTATGACCGTGGAACATGTACCGGCATGTTCATCGCCTGCCTAATGTGGGCCCCACATGATCGGCCTCCCCAAGGGAGGAGCATAACATGCAAAACCGATCGGGTGAAGTTGCACGGGCGTGAGCCACACAAAACCCTAATTAGGGTTTGCGGCATGTTGCATGTGTCGCTAATCGATCACGAGCGTCCATCTCCGCAAGCTTGGATGAAGGGCGTAGATGTAGACTTAAAAGGTCCCGAGCATGTTAACATGATCACCGTGGGCCCATCTACATGCCTCACTGATCTACCAAGGCCGACCATGTCCGGATATCTAGAAACGCGAGCCCGTAGCAGGCATGTTGCGCAGTTTTCCAACTCCTTTGCGGCATGGGATTTCTGTTGCAAATCGATCTCAACCACTCCTCTTTGTCGGTTAAATTGAGCGGCGTAGATCGCACCTTCATGGGACAGGAGGTACAGACGTGTACACCGGCAATACGTCTACACATATTCCCGGTCGGTCCTGCCTAAAATACCTCCCATACTTGGTTTCGACCAAGCTGAAGAGTGATGCTTTCGCACCTCTTCAAAACCCTAAATTCTATCAACGGTCGCAGATGAGCGTCACAAGATCATCTCGTCCGTCCGACGCTACCAAATTGGTTGGTCAGCCCTGTCTAGGAGTTAAGCGACTAATGAAGCATCCCCATGATCATTGTCAGCCACTCTTCCATATAGAGTGATCGGCCAAAACATGGCTTGACCATACAGTCTCCAAACGGTCACTCGAAGATGGTTGGACGTGATACTATTTTAAGACGTTTATCTGTGACTTACTCCGTTAAGCCTTAAAACTGCGATGCTTCATACATGCTGAATATATTTGATGCATTACATGCAAAGAATACACACGATATTTTATAAATATTAATTTCCCAAATAATACAGTTATTTAACCTAGCACCGTATGCTACCTTCTGTGGGTCCCGCGATCCAAACAATCGAGACATCAAGCATGTCACAAACTGGGGGATACTTACTGGGGTATTGGTCTTCCGGTTTACAGCGTGCAATGCGCCATCACAAGAATGTTTCAGGAAGGCATGGACGGTTAGTGATGACGGGAGAAGTGGGCTAAGATGTGATCGCGCAATCACCCACATGGCCCCACTATTCCATCACTAACCTCCCTCCACTTTCTACGAGATGAGGGTTTGCGCTCTATGACTTGTATAAATAGGTCCATTGCATGTTTTCAAAACAACATACAAATAAGCACATAAATCCAAGTGTTGCCATTCGTATCCAGAAAACACCAGAGCTGATTGCTTACATTATTGAAAGCCAGTTCGATATTCTGATACAAGTCATAAACAGACAACACCTTCACCATCTCAACACCTTCTTCACTTCCCTCCTTAAGATCAACCCCATCTCCTTCACTTTGTGACCGAAACAAGTCTGGAACGATCATTTCTTGGTTTAGGCCAGAATTGTATTGATTGATCTCTCAAATAAAAAGCACTACCGTGCAGTGCATTTGTTTAGGTTTTATATTCATTTATCATCCACAAACCCAAAGTTACCAAAACCAGCAGAAATAGTTTTTACCCATAAACAACTGGCGACCACAGTGGAAGATTAATTTCTCGGTTGCAAGATCAAATTTCAATTTTATTCCGATATGTTCCAATTGCAAGATAGTAGAACTTAGGTCAGGATCAGCGATCAATTCCAATGGAAATAGCGCCGACAACACTCTTGGTATTGGTGTCCCAATCAGTGGAGCTGCCGTGCAAAATGTGATCAATACATCTCGTGGATCCATCTCCTTTACCATCAACACCAGTGGAGAAGGAGATATTCCAGTAGGTCTGACACCTCCCATCACCAGGGCCAGAGAAGCCACGAATCCCGGCATTTCTTCAAGTGTAACGCCTCCAGATGTAACCAGGATAACTGCTACTCCTCCGTCAAGACGAGGGATTGAAGGAACCATAGGAAGACAACCCCCTATTACTAATGTGGATTTGATGGAAAGGCAGGAAGTTCTTGCTAGAGCCCAAACGGATATGGCTGCAACTCAGATGGAGGTACTTACTTTTCTCAAAACTTTAACTGAACGAATGCCACAAGGGTCACGACATCCATTGGAGCCAACAAAGAATGTGTTAAATATACCCGGAGCAGATACTCCAACGGGGCGGCCCACATGATGAAGAAGCTCGTGGCGCACCCTAACGCACAAGAGAAAGGGACCAGCCATCCAACTTCATTATGCGTGAGGACCTGGAACGACTCCTCCAAAACCGGGGCAAAGAAAATCCAGCGGACATGCATAAACATCATCCCCATACCCTCCCCTCAATTCTCCCTTTATGATGGTACTGGTAACTCTCGTGAGCATGTCTCTCGATTTTTGGAGTCTTTAGGGGAACACGAATACAATCATGTTCTCCGCCTGAAAGAGTTCTCAAAGTCACTTACCGGAAGAGCATACACTTGGTACAACAACATCGCACCTAACATTGTATCCAATTGGAGTGAGATGGTCGGTGCCTTCTACAAGAAATATTTCTTCGTGTCTGAGCAGGTCACCAGACATGGGAAAAATCTTTCAACGGAGCAATGAACATCCAAACGACTTAGTTAAGAGGTTTAAGACTCAAGCATTGGATTGTCATGATCTGAATATCCCTGAACGCTAGTTGGTGGAGTTATGCATTAACGGAATGATTCCCATATACCGTGCTTTGTTGGAGAATTTTATCTTTCAAACATTTTCTAAGCTCCAAGAAGCCTCCAAGCGATCGACCACAACAGCCCTAGCATTGTTGGAAAAAACCAAAATTATTCTAAATGAAGATACGCATGAAAGCCGAGGAAGCAGGAGTCTCATTAACAAGCAATATAACACCAGTATTTCTGTGAGTGTGGTGGGCGAAGGAGGAAAGAGGAAAGCATCAACGACAGAACAACCGCCCAAGAATGCAGCACCACAGACGACGACTTCATCTCGAAAGGGAGCGAGCAAGGCTCCTATGCAAGAATCCGGAGACACAGTTCCCAACTTCCCATTTCCCATGAATGAAGTCATAGAACTCTTGGAAGTGTGGATTCAAGATGACGCGATCAAGCTACCTCCTATCAGACGTCCGTCGACATAGGAAGGGATGGAAAATCCTAAATATTGTCGTTACCATAGGTTCATTCATCACTTGACTAAGGATTGCCACAAATTGAAATATATTTTCAGAGAGAAGGTGGAGGCAGGAGAGCTCCAGTTAGGAAACAAGGGTGTTCACAGGGATCCTCTTCCTATTAGGAGTCGCATGATCACCGTGGATTCTGTTCACAAGAATGTACAGTATATGATGGAGCATTTGTGTGAAATATGTATTTCTATAAGGAACAACGTCAAGACATATTTGCAGCCCTCAACCGCATTGTGTTAGGTAGGCACTTATATCTAGAAAAGGAAACAACGAAAACTCAGTCTTTCTTGGAAGATGCAACCAACAAAGGGAACTGGGGACTTTTGACCGTTACTCATTCGAAGGATGTCGAGTTTGACAGCGCATTGATTGATGCAGCCTACGAATTCAAAATCATCACTGTCAAGACTCTAAGATCCGCAAATATTTCGAAACAGGAAGTTATTCGCATCCTAACCGTTATCAGGGGCCCAGAATTAGAATTCAGAGACGCCTATGGATGCATTGACCTTGAAGTTAAAATCAGTGATGCTCTAACATAGGCTAAATTTTGCATAGTAAAAGAGTATCCGAATTATGACATGGTCCCGGGATGCCCGTGGATACACGACAACAAAGCAGCACTAGGAGTGTGTCATTTGCCGATTTCAATACCTGAAAGAATCTCCAATGAACCATCAAATCCTGAAGATTATTTGTTGCCGTATCGATACCTTACAAATGTGATGCAAATTCCTGGAGAAAGACCGAACTCATACCTTAAAAGGTTCTGAGCCCAAGTAAGTCTCATTGAACAACCTTTTTTAGAAACAGTAAAACCTCTTCTTACTGAGACTCGGGGACTTGTTTCGATCAACAACCTAACCACCACTAAGAGATGTGAGTGGGGTGCCGGTCCTTTCAAGCGTTTATCCAAGAGCTTGAAGCAGTCAGAGACAACGTGTCAC
Organism: Papaver bracteatum; assembly: GCA_023529315.1. NCBI lineage: Eukaryota > Viridiplantae > Streptophyta > Magnoliopsida > Ranunculales > Papaveraceae > Papaver > Papaver bracteatum. Next base: position 13,487 of record JAJJWX010001294.1, read on the forward strand.
AGAATCAAGGAGTTGTACCAAGTACAAACCCATTTCGAATTGGAAACATAGCAGTGAAGATGACCGCTCAACCTGATTCGCGAATAGCAAAGGAGGATGAACCATACCTGGTGGAAGATGTCATCCAAGACTCAATCTATCCTCACGATGTTACCACCATGAACTGTGAAGGATCTCCAAAGATTCATGGGAAATAAAGGACCAAGTTTCGTATGTACCACACTACAACATGAAGCGTTTCGGAAGATTCAACGAATATTGTCATCTTCGAATCATCATAAAGGGTTCACCTATTATGTCAGCCCGAACAAGAGCGAGCGCAAGACATCTTCAGATCTACTGAACCCAACACCCTAAGGGGGCAGCCTCAAGGAGATAACGATGTCCACAATATCAATGAGAAACACTTTCAAAATTTTGTCTCAAGTATAAGAAGTAGTTGCGTTACCAAAGGATATTGCACCAGGGACTTAAGAGGTACATAGATAATCTCCATGAAAAGAGCTTCATCATATTTTCAGAGCCTATTGGTTAAGTCATTCGCATGAAGGAACTTCCCTCCTCCTCAAAGACACGATCCAAAGGTGATAATGGCATAGGAGTGTGACTGGGACTGCTTAGCACTACCCATATCAAAGATGGTGAATTTAGAGAGATGCAAGCAAGCTATCATTATGATTTCAATATGTCCGAAGGAGAAGATATACTCAAGAGAGCAGACGTATTGTCAAAGACTAGTGATATTCCTGGACGTCTATGAAACGCAACGCAGATATAAAGACGGCCTCATGAACCCAGCGTGACAACGTCTATCAAGTCGAAGGCTCAATGGATACTTATGGGCAGGGGACTGTCTTCCTCTTTTTCATTCCATGAGGCAACATCAAGGAAGCTATCGGTTTCATCATTAGCTTTTCCCTCAAGACAAGATCTACCAATATATGAAGACCGCTAATGCCTGAGCTTCACCATAACAACAACAACTACGGATAGAGTCAATGAATTCTTCAACACAAGTGAGATAGTCAATCAAGGAGCATGTAATTCACAAGGGAAAATTAACCTGAAGAAAAAGCCTCTTCAACGCTCTCTCCAGATCAGAAGATGGTTCAACACTCTCTTCGGGACCCGCCTCGACATTCACTCCAGAATCTGCTTTAACGCTCTCTCCGGGATCCGCATCGACGTTTGTTACAGAAGCTTCTTCAATGCTCTCTTCAGGATCCGCCTCGACGTTCGCTTCAGAAGCCAATTCAACACGCTTTCCGGAAGATACATCACCATTCTCTTTGGGAGATGCTTCAACATCTTTTTCAGAAATTTCTTCAGCATCCTTTTAAGGATATTACTCATGATAGGGCTCGTCCTCATCAGAGTCGGGGATTAGGACATCGTCATGAATATTTTGAGAATCCAACCAACTATATGCCTTATCTACCTGGGGCCAACCGACATCATGCTAGGGGAACGCTCACCTGGACGCCTCTTGAACGTGACATGCTCCAAGGACAGGACGACCCATCTCTCCTGGTAATATCTAACTTTGTCTTTTAAGTTTTATCTTTATTTGTCACCATCTAATGCCTACCCCATAATAGTGCAACCATTGCGTGCTAGGGAGGGGACTTAATATTGATGGTGAATTTTGGTTAAAGGCTAAAATTTTAAAGCCGAATTTAATGCACTAATATCCTGCAGAGGATAAAACTGTTTGATAAGTGATGAGTATCTCTTCGCTTTATTAATCCACCTAGAATGGAGCATGTAGCAACAATCCCAAAAGTTCTGTGAATTAAATACACAAAATTCATCCAAGATGGAGCATGTAGCAAAAATCCCAAATACCCTGTGAATTTTTAGCATTATTAATTAATGCATGAATTTCCTTGTATTTCCGGTGCTGTTCTCAGCAAAAATCTCATTATTTGTGTGGCATGATGACTGATTGTTACTCTCAGAAGAGTGACACGAATATCCAAGTATCAACAGTGAGGCTTGCAAGAAATACCCGTACAGGCTATACCATTCTATAACAAAGAAAATCATCTCTCGGTATATTATACTAGCCCGATTGAGTATATATCTCTCGGTGTGTTATACTAGCCCGATTGAGCATGTTTGAATCTGGACTGTCGATATCGGTCTCAAAAACAATCACGACCACGCAAGTTGGCCTCATGATTCAACCAGCCTAGACGAACCCTAGCAGGAGCAGGCTATCACTGCAATGAACACCAGCGGGCCCGTTTTTACCCTAGACGATCGATCGAGTGCATATCATGCCTCCCAAAAGCCACCAAATGCCAGCCTGAAAAAGAATGGTTGTAAAGCATCTTGGAGGAAGCTCGAATGATCAAAGACCGCCAATGACAGTCTTAAAATCATCCATGGCCGTCCAACTTCGCCAGCGTGATTGGACAACGTGGATTATCCCACGACCGGTCGGATAATCTTATCTTGCACACCGGCGGCCCCCTTCCTACTTACTTGACCGACCTTCTCACGAGCAAGCCTTGAAGCAATAACGTTTCCTCAAAACAAGGCTGATGTGATGCTTTAAAGGGTCACGGAATTTCATATGTGTCGCAGTTTGATCACAACCATCCAACTTCACCAGCATTTTTGGATGGCTTAGATCAAACCTATGACCATGGAACAGGTACCAGCATGTTCACCGCCTGCCCAATGTGGGGCCCACACGATCGGCCTCCCCAAAGGAGCAGCATAACATGCAAAACCGATTGGGTGAAGTTGCACGGGCGTGAACCACACAAAACCCTAATTAGGGTTTGCGGCATGTTACATGTGTCGATAATCGATCACGAACGACCATCTTCGGAAGCTTGGATGGAGGGCATAGATGTAGACTTAAAAGGTCCCGAGCATGTTAACATGATCACCATGGGCCCATCTACATGCCTCACCGATCGACCAAGGCCGACCATGGACGGATGTATCGAAACACGCTCCTATAGTAGACATGGCGCATGGGTTTCAACTCCTTTATGGTATTGGATTTCTGTTGCAAATCGATCTTGTGGATGGGGAAAAACGTGTCGCCGGTTTTCGGGAAAGTGGAGAGTCGAGCGAGTTGTAGAGATTCCTCAGCCATGCAAGATGTTAAACCTCACACAGATGCACTACTGCAAAGGGGGTGCTTAGATTCGGGAAATCAATCTGTATGACTCCGGCCTAAACCAAGACAATGGTCGTTCCAGAATCAATTCGGTCGCAAAGAGGGAGATGGGTGGATCTGTAGGAGGGAAGCTGAGAATTGTATGGGATCAATGATGACCGAGGATTGTGGGATCTGTAGGATGATTCCAAAGCAAGTCACAAACTACCAGTGTGTGTGATCACAAAACATCCATACAACACACGTAAGATAACAACAAAAATACAATATAATTAAGAAAGCTCTCACCACCACTATCCACCACTCTTACCACCAGCATCAACCAACATAATCCACCGCCCATACTAAATCCCAATAGTATGGACTATTAGTTCACCAATAGGATTATTAGAATACATATATGAGTTAGTCTGTCGATCAGTGGCTTGCGTGTCTCGAAGATATTGAGATGCATCGAAGTAAAATTTAGGCTCTTTAGAGAATAAGCTGTTATCAGCATGATTTACATCAGAATACCTAGGCTGCGAACCGAGAAGAACATTGATTTCCAGAAATTTATCTTCATCGAGTTCAGGGAGAACCAGTTCAGAAATATATGGAGATGCAGATGAGACTTCGGGTGCCTCGTTTGATGGTAAATGAGAAATAACTGAACATGTCACATCGAAGCTATACTGGGTACCGTTATGAATATAAGAAGGATTCAATACCATGATGGGTTCAGCAGAATATGTTTCCATAGAGGGGCCCATCATCATACTATTGTCATATCCTTTGTCAGCACCATCCTATATTGACATAACACAAGCACTGTTAACAAATTTTATTGAGCTAATATAGTTAAGAAAATAAAAAGCTAAAAGATCAATTTTCACTCAAGTTCGACGCCAAGGTTACCAGAAGCTATACCTTGATAAAAATATGACCATTTTCTTGCTGATTTGTAGCTTGGGATTCATTGGCAATCAGCCCCAAAATTTCATCGAGGAGGTCACACTGTGGCTCACTTGGATTGTCAACTAAAGATTTATCACCATTAACATTTTTATCCAAATGTTGCACCTGATCATGGTTGGGTGCACTTGCTTCAACCAGATCACTGTCATCGGCCCAATCCTCCTCCCTGAATGGAGCCCCATATTGTTCACCATTTTTAGGACCAGCTCCACTCTTCTTGTAAACTTTATACAGGGCATAGAAATCCTGCAAAACGAAAAAAACCCAAAAATAAATTTCACTAGGAAAACTCAAAATCTAAAAAACTCAACTGGGTAATCAAATCAACACAAGGTTTTAAGAAGATTAAAGCATAATCAGGATTTATACCACGGCAGTTTTGCATCTCTTGAGCTCCTCTTCATCCAAAGTATATTCGTGCATGACCCAATCAGTTCTCTCACCACTAGGAGCACGGCCTCTGTAAAAGACTAAAGTTTTCTTACATCCAACTGATCGAGAGTTCCATTCAATGTGTCGATCTTTCCTTGTTGCCTTCTAGTAACCTTATCTAGTTGCTCGATTTGATCTTCCCTCATTCGGGTACTTCCTATCTCGGGGGATAAAGAAGAACCACTGTCTATGTCCAGTCTTCAAAAGTGATTGAGCTGCAATTCATTTAGTCAAACAACTGATCAGTTCAATTCAATTACAAATTTCAAACCCTAAGTTATAGTAAGTTTACACAAAAGGGATTAAAAAAAAGGGGTTTAAAGAAATACCCAATATCAAGTATCAATAGAACCCAAAAGGAACCCAGGTTAAGGATTCTTCTTCTTTAGTTGATGAAACTTCAAATAAACTTATGAATCTACACAGAGAAAACAACAATTAATAAAATTAAAATCTATTGGTATCTGTAAGTTAATTTGAAGAAAAATAAAGCGGATCGAGTAAAAAATACAGGGGGAAATCATCACAGATCCAACCTCAAGCTTGCCATATCCTCGAACCAGATTCAATGGCGTGATCATTTGCTCGATCTTCTTTGTATTCTTTGATTTCCTCTCTCGGCAATAATAGCAGCAATTGATGTTTTTAACTCTCAATTTCAAGTGAGCTCAAGAACACATACCATTAGTGGCAGAAACCTCTTTATCAACCCTATAAAAACAACACCAGTTCTTAGTCTTCTCACCCTTGAAGAACAACCACAGAAACCCATCACCTAATTCTTCTCAATCATCTCTCGAATCTCAGTAATTAAACACTAAATTTCATCTCTTAGCCCAAATGCAAACCATCGCAGATCCAGATTTGAACCAAATCCCATCTCTTGATTTTTCAATTAGCAGCAACAGATTAGAGATGATTTTTCGAGAATTGGTGGTAGTTTGAGATTTGTGGGTTAGGTTTTTTTTTTCTGTTAGGAGGAGGAAGACGAGAGAGAGTAAGGGAGGAAGAGATGAGAGAAACTGAGGAACCAAGAGAAACAAAAATTGAGCGTTTTGTGTAAAGGGAATTGGATGGTAAAGATCTGATGAAATGCATTCATACGGATTATGAAAAATTTATGAATGGTAAAGATTTAATTTAAGACTTACATACGGATCAAGGAAATTGTGCTTTCTCTTTGTGTTAATCCGAACTCGTGTTTTCGGTTGAATTATCAACCTTCGACATAAAAAAAAATCCAAAAAAAATATTAATAAATTTAGGACATTGTTATCGACATTCTGATTTAAAAAAATCCAAAAAATGTATAAGAATGAATTGAGAAAATGAAAAATGAATTCGATAATTGGTGTATTTCTTTGTGCTTTATCTTTGTGTTTCTTAGTAAGATACTTCATCGAAATCGATAAATATGAATCTCGGTGTCGATTCAAACTTCAAATGAGGCATAACGACATACAAACTATGAACCAAGAAGCTCCTGGAGGGTTCAGACTTCAAAATTAATAAGATACATCATTGAAATCGATAAATATGAAACTTAAATGTTGATTCGAACTTCAAATATAGTATAACGGCATACAAACTATAAACCAAGAAGCTTCAGGAGGGTTCAGACTTCAAACTTAGCAGGATACATCATCGAAATCGATAAATATGAAGCTCAGTATCGATTCGAACTTCAAATGTGGTATAACGACATACAAACCATGTGACCGGTTACAACTTGCATTCCAACGTAGCTTTTGATTTGTTAAACCTTGATTTCCAAAGCTATATAACATTGGCTATGAATGGTTATATGATAACTCTCAACAAAAGTTAAGATTGGTTCAGCTTAACCGAAGTAGCTTGTAATCAGTTACACCTTGCTTCCCGAAGTATCTTGTGACCGGTTATACCTTGCTTACCAAAGGTAGCTTGTGAATGATTACACCTAACTTCCAATTCAACTTTTGACCGATTCACTTGTATTCCAAAGTAACTTGTGACCGGTTACAACTTGCATTTCAATATAGCTTGTGATCGGTTACACCTTGATTTACAAAGCTACATAACTCAGGCTATGATGGGTTATACCACAACTCTCAACAAAAGTTAAGATTAGCTCAGCTTAACTGAAGTAGCTTGTAACCGGTTACACCTTGCTTCCCGAAGTAGTTATAACTAGTTATACCTTGCTTCCCAAAGGTAGCTTGTGAATGATTACAACTAACTTCCAATTCAATTTTTGACCGATTCTACATTAGATTCCAAAGTAAGTTGTCACCGGTTACAACTTGCATTCCAGTGTATCTTGTGATCGGTTACACCTTGATTTCCAAATCTATATAACATAGGGTATGACCGGTTATACCACAAATCTCAACAAAAGTTAAGATTGGTTCAGCTTAACTAAAGCAGCTTGTAATCGGTTACACCTTGCTTCCCGATGTAGCTTGTGACTGGTTACACCTTGCTTCCCAAAGGTAGCTATTAACTAGTGTGTGACTGGTCCTAGTAAGTAACCGGTCCTGGTAATTGGTATGGTCCTGGTAACTGGTGTATCCGATCCTAGTAATTGGTGTAACCGGTCTAGGTAATTGGTGCGAGCGATCCTGGTAATTGGTGTGACCGGTCCTGGTAATGTTTTTTGGATAGTATCTATGCCTTCTTTGCTTTTTATGTTTAAGCAGTATACCTTAGAGTTTGTACATTGTAAGGGACCTCATTTATTTATAAAATATCAAATTATTTGAATCCGTAATTTAAATAAATAAATAAATATATATAGATACTCTCTTTTTTGTAATGCAATTTCTCTGAAAAATGCGCATTAACATGATAGACTTTGGCTAAGAGGGAAGCACCTATCTTACAATGCACCATTTCTTAGTGTATGCTTGTCTAATAAACCATGTATTATGGACACATAAACAAATCAAGGTGGCTAAATAAATTCCCTTTTTGTCACAGGTTAATAAGTGTGTCTATTACCACCCTACACATTTGACACATACATAATTGCTTAATGTGGCCATATACGCATCTACGGCTACATGTGATGGGATTAAACTGAAAACCATGACCAAACAATACCCTATGGATACACTTGATGGGTTTATGATTAAACAAATGACCTAATGGTGCACTATAGCTACAGGGTAACACAAAACGTTGCTATAGTTTCATTGATGACCAATAGCCACGCAAATAACCCGAAACGTGGCTAGGCTGTAAACAAAAAAACGTGGCCTATGTGAAGGTTTGTACTAGTGGTTGAAGGTTTTTACAGTATTGGTGAACTATTGAGTTCTGATAAATTCTGAGTGATTGATGAATTCTTGGGAGTAGTTACTCGAGAAATTTAGTGTTAGACGTGTATTCGAGTGTCCATGTTCAATCACGAATTCAGAGACTTATTTATACTGTTAGAGTAGTAACACCACCGACCCATGTAAGTGTGACGGTTTCTTGAGTGAAAGAGTGGGAAAGTGGGAGATCATGGTAAAGTCAGTTCCATGTCGTGCAGAGACTTAAATGATCGTGCACCCACTACTTTGCTAACTCCTTCAACCGTTGACACGACTTGCGCACATTTCTCGTCGTGGGATGAATCCACGTGCCGTAGACCGCCAGAACAAAACCCTAAGTGATATCCCCCTATTTGTGACATGATTGATGTCTCACGAATCGTGGAGTCTGCGGGGAAGACGTGTTTAGGTTAGTCAATTGTTGAATGATTAGACATTGATTCTAAGTTTGGTGAATCAAGCATGAATGGTGAATGCTCAGCGATTCATGGATCGAACATGTATTTCTCTGGAGAGATGTCAGTATGATAAGTTACTGACTAGTTGAGTGGTTTGAGCAAGTATTGCCGCAAATTATAAGAATTCAATGAGCAATTGAGCAAGTATTGCTCAATTCACCGAATTATGGGATTTTGATGGGGAACTGAGCAAGTATTGCTCAATTCTCCATATTTAAGGATTTGATGGGTGACTGAGCAAGTATTGCTCAATTCACCAAATACTGGAGAATTGTCGAGAATTTTCAACTAATATTCAGGCGATTGAGCAAGTATTGCTCGATTCAGCAAATTATTTACTAGTGATGTGACCCAGTAAAATATTAATTAAATATTGGTAGATTATCAAATATTGTTTTATTAATTTTAAATGTTGATTGATGAATCAACGTAAATTTATTAGTGTTCGAAATTGCTCAGAATGATGGATTCACAGAGCGTTCATTCGAAACCCTAATTTTGGACAATCCTCAGTCAATTGAAGAATTGCCGAAAATTGATTATGAGTGATAGAGGGACCGACCACATGGAATGAGGAGTGTCCATGTGATGCCCAGCGCTCGAGTGAGCATGCACAAGGTTTCTCAGTTTGTGAGTTGGTGAAAAGTGATGATTAAATGAGGAGTTCACCATTTACTGTAAATATTGCTGGGTTCAGCATTAGGTGTAAAAACCTAAGTAAGAGAGATGGGACCGACCAAGAGAGACAAGGGCCGGCTCTTGGTGACCATGTGACCAAGTGTTGGTTGTTTGGAGGATTCTCCGGGTTGGTTGAAACCCTAATTAGCGTCCTTTACTAGAATCGATGTAGAATTCTCATACTGACTCATATTTTGCTGGTCCGCCCCTCCATTCTATACGAAAAAGAATTTCCTATCTCCCCATGAGAGAATATTTAGGTTTTGATCTCGTTTGGTAGGTGAAAATAGTTCGAAAGTAAAACTCAGGAAGAATTCAAGAGGGACGGTAGGAGAGAGTTTTGGGCCCAGTACGAGCGATTGAGAAAATTAGGTCAGAATTGCGAAAACATGTGGGGCCGGCTTCGTGCAAGCCCTAGAAGCAACCTGGTCGGTCATGGAGGCATGCACATGTTTCCATGATGTCCGTGTGTCTATACTGAGAGTTTTAGTATTTTCTGATGCGCGTTTGAGCGATGTTGTGAATTTTCAGAAGAGTTTCATCTTGGCTGAGAATTCTCAAATTTTTGGTGGAATGAGCATGTATGCTCAATTCATCAATATTTTGAAAGTATTAAAATAAAATGCTTTAATAATTCAAAATTGCTGTGAGGGGCTAGCCGGCCACGTGACCATGTTGGCTTTTGGATTTTCGTGATTCAAACAATATTTGAGAAAATATGGAGAAGTCACGAATTTTGTTCAAACCCAGGAGTTTCACGAGTTGAGGGAAATAATAATAATGAGAAATTAGGGATTGCAAGGTGTGGGACCGACCATGGCTAGGGCATGGCCGGCCGGCCAAGTTTCCTGGTCCCGCACACCTTTCCCTATTTTATTATTATTTTTCGTGAATCCTTGAAGTTATGGAGAGTCTAGGAAGATGTGGAGAATCCATGAAGTTTTGGAATAATGATTATAAAAAAGCTAAGGATTGTGAGGTGTGGGACCGGCCACGGCTTGGGCATGGACGGCCGGATAGGTTGCTCGGTCCCGCACTCCTCTCCTTATTTTATAATTTATTTGGTGAATTCTCCAAGTTATGGAGAACTCTCAAGTTTTTGCACAAATTGGGATTTTTTTTGCCAAGATGGAGAAGTCTCCATGGATTTATGAAAATCACGAGAAAATAGAGAGAAATAATGAGGAAGCATGGGACCGGCCCCGTCTAGGACCCGACCCATGGGCGCTTCCCATTATTTTATTGATTATTATTTTCTCTCTCCCATTTTGCGGAGAACTCTCAATTGTTTCATGTTTTTTGGATGCTCGTTCGCGAATCCGGGTGCTCAGTCGTGCATCATTGTTGAATACACTTGCACCATTTTGCGGGACTTATTCAGTGATGATTCGGATGCCCAATTATTGAGTATTTATTATCAATTCATGAGATCCAGTAGAGAATAATTCATGAAAATGAGTAATAAAAGTGAATAGATGTTTTATTGTTAATTCGTATGATCATATGTGGATTCGACTACGAATTCAGAATAATAAAACGAGCATTACCATCCCATGGGATCGTGGATTCGACCATAGAATCAGAGTAATTGAGATTTATCCATCACCATTTCATGAGACCAGTAGATTCGATCATGAAATCGGAGTAATGAGATAATATGGTTGTTTCATTTCTATCCTATGAGATCAAGTCGTGGATTCGATCATAGAATCAGAGAAATTGTTATTGCCATTCCATGGGATCAGGCCGTGGATTTGACCATGGAATATGAGCAATTGTTATTTCCATTCCATGGGATCAGGCCGTGGATTTGACCATGAAATAGGAGAAATTATTATTGCCATTCCATGGGATCAGGCAGTGGATTCGACCATGGAATAGGAGCAATAATAGATTATTCTGGGAATTCGGTGGTGAATGTCACGGCAGAATTAATCTATGTGCATAGTCAGGAGACGGTATATCCTGAGGGTGCTCTCAGACACTACTAAGAACACCCGAGTCTATACACGTATCTTTACATAGTCAGGATCAGTGAGTGTCATTGTCCTGAAGGCGTTGTTGCTCTCAATCTGACGGAGAACCGCCCAATCGTTCTTCAATGTAGAGGGAGGTCTCTCTCATGTAGTCAGGGAATAGTGAGTATCACCGACGTCCTGAAGGCGTTAAGCCCTCTCAACAAACAGTTATGTAGGAGGACTGCCTAATTCTATTATTCTACATAGAGGGCACAATGAAATGCCAGGGATCGAACGCTCAGCTAGTGGAGGCTTTTCGAAAGACATGTTCATCATGGCTTCGTAAAATATGAATCGTCACATGCCTGAAGCCGTAACAGAAACATGTAATATCATGATTTTACGGTTTTGCCCTTTGTTAAAAATCCACCATCTACAGATCTCAACCACTCCTCTTTGCTGGTCAAATTGAGTAGCCTAGATCGCACCTTCATGGGACAGTGAGGTACAGCCATGTACACCGGCAAGCCGGATACACGCATGCCCGGTTTGTCCTGACTAAAACAGCTCCCATGCTTGGTTTCTACCAAGCTGAAGAGTAATGCTTGCGCACCTCTTCAAAACCCTAAATTATATCAAAGGTCGCAGATGAGAGTCACAAGATCATCTAGCTCGTCCAACTCTACCAGCTTGGTTGGTCTGTCCTGGCTAGGAGTTAAATGACTAATGAAGCATCCCCATGATCATCGTCCACCACTCTTCCACATAGAGTGATCGGCCAAAATATGGCTTGACCATACAGTCTCCAAATGGTCACTCGAAGATGGTTGGAAGTGATGCTATTTTAAGACGCTTATCTGTGACTTACTCCGTTAAGCCTTAAAACAGTGATGCTTCATACATGTTGAATATATTTGATACATTACATGCAAAGAATACACACGATATTTTATAAATATCGATTTCCCAAATAACTTAGTTATTTAACCTAGCACCGTATGCTACCTTCTGTGGGTCCCACGATCCACACTATCGATACATCAAGCATATCACAAACTGGGGATACTTACTGGGGTATTGGTCTGGCGGTTTACAACGTGCAATGCACCATCACAAGAACGTGTCAGGAAGACATGGACGGTTAGTGATGATGGGATAAGTGGGCTAAGATGTGATCGTCCAATCACCCACACGACCCCACTACTCCATCACTCAACTTCCTCCACTTCCTACGAGATGAGGGTTTGTGCTCTATGACTTGTATAAATAGGTCCATTGCCGATTTTCAAAAAAACATACAGACAAGCACATAAAACCAAGTGTTGTCATTCGTATCCAGAAAACACCAGAGCTGATTGCTTACATTATTGCAAGCCAGTTCGATATTCTGATACAAGTCATAAACATCCAACACCTTCACCATCTCAACACCTTCTTCGCTTCCCTCCATAAGATCAACCCCATCTTCTTCACTTCGTGACCGAAGCAAGTCTAGAACGGCCATTTCTTGGTTTAGGCCAGAATTGTATAGATTGATCTCTCGAATCAAAAGAACTACCGAGCAGTGCATTTGTTTAGGGTTTAGATTCATTTCTCAACAACATACCCAAAGTTACCAAAACCAATAGAAAAAGTTTTTACCCATAAACAACTGGCGACCACAGTGGGAGATTAATCTCTCGGTTGCAAGATCAAATTTCAATTTTATTCCGATATGTTCCAATTCCAAGATGGTAAAACTTAGGTCAGGATCAGCGATCAATTCCAATGGAACTGTTGATGGTGGATTTCTATTTAAAGGCTAAAATTGTAAAAAGCCAATTTTTGTAAGCTGACGTCCTGCAAAGGATAAAGCCTTCAGGTGATGAATATTTCTCACCATGATAATTCATTGTAGCATGTGCAACCATCCCTGAGAATTATAACCTACCCAGAGCGGAGCATGTAGCAACCATCCCGATTTTCTGAAGGTTTGCAACATTACAATTAATGCCCTGCTCAAAGCCTTGTGTTCGACATGCAAACACCCGTAGGCTACCTGAAAATGGGTTATATTAGCCCCGTTGAACGCATGCAAGACTACCCATGTTAGTCTCACCTGCTGAAAACAAACTCAAAAATAGATCTCATCCGTCCAACTTCACAGGCATGGTTGGATAGCCTAGATCACGCGCGAGACCGAGTAGCGTGCACGCACATGCTCACTGTCGTCCCAAAATTCCCCTCGCACCATCGACCTCACCAAAAGAGGTCGGCAAATGCCGGATTTGGTCGGATGTAGGTAACCAGTCGAAACCCTAAATTAGGGTTTGCATCAAGTGGTCACAGGAATCCACTTTGAGACAAACGAACGGAAGTCAAAGGAAGGCGGGATTAGATGGCCGACCATACCAGCATGTCCACTGTGGGCCCATCTACACAGCCAACCAATCGTTCGCGAACGGTTGTAGCTAGCCATTTTAATTTGCGCGCCCAAAGGTAGCATGCACGGCCCCCTTCTAATCTCGGCTGTCCATCATCGCAGGCTGAAACGAGCGACTTAGATTGCTCTAATTGACTTCCAACAAGCATGTGCATGTAGAGTGGCGTCCCGCCTACCTGCTGGACCGATCGGCCACTTCATGCATGCCTCCCAAGGTTGAAAACCGTTAGGGTGAAAAGGGAGGCTTGCAAGCCTTCCAAACCCTAATCCAACGGTTATTCCTCCATCAATCTCGTCCGTCCAAGTTCGCATGCTTGGATGAATAGCCTAGGAAGGGAGTTAGGTGGCAAACAAGGTATCACCGTGATCACCATCCTCCACACTTCCCCATGGCATAACCGGCCAAGGTGGGTTCCGCTCATGCGACCTCCGAACAACGCCTGAACATAGCTAGTTGAGTCACTTCAACTTTGTAGTACCAGAATATCGCCACAATTATGTTCACGAGAGATTAACGACACTTCTGCGAGCGTTACTGAAAAATCTTCAACAACATTTCACGAGCGTCACAAAATAATTCAAAGAATGACGAAGTTGACGATGGAAGAGGCATATTAGAAGAGTGTTGTTTCACGAGGATTACAAAAGTTGGCGAATATTAACATTGTAATTACCACGATGAGATCGCAAAATAGATCCGAAAGAAGGGGAAAACTTAGCTGTCACCCACTATGTAATTTCCTATATAAAGGGTTCAAGTAAGTCCAGAAAGAGAAAAAAAATGTATTTTTGAGAGTTGAGAGAATCTTGAGGAGAGAGAATATTTTAGGGGAGAGAGATATTTTTCAGAGAGATTTTTAGAGAGAGAAAATATATTTTTCTTTATCATCTTCTTCCCCAAAACTAGATTTAGAATTCCATTAATGGAGATTATTAAATGTAAAATCAAATGTAAACTTTAACAATCATAGTAGAGAATCATGGATGTAGATCAAATTGATCGAACCATGTAAAAATCCGTCTGTCTATTTACAATTTTTAGAATTTTAGTCATACTTTTAATATCAAAATTAGTTTAGATCAAGAGATAATTATCAAGATATTATAAGGGGTGTGTTGTGGGAATTCCTACAACTACATTTTGGCGCCGACTAAGGGGAGGAATAAAGGATTTATTCTTCCTGTAATTTTATCGGTTCAAGAGATTTTCATGGAAGAAATTACACTTTCAGGGAACAAACATCATCAACAATTTATCTCTTTCATGTTTCAAGGGGGAATATTTGTTAGATTGAAGAAGAATCAAAGAAATTAATTATTAAGGTGTTGGGTTTATAAAAATTAGGGAGGCAAAAATTGAAGTTTCAGAAAGAATTTTACATTTTTGGGAAGAATTTTACATTCAGGGACGGGGTCGACTGGTTGATTCAAGAGAAATTTGGTAAAGATTACTACGATATGCAGTTTTCTTTTCTGGATCTTTAAGATATGACAACAAATAGGGAAGTTTCACCGAAATTCCATCTACAGTAAACAACATCAAAAGTTCATCAAAAATTCAGAGAAATCCAATAACAAGGAGAAAGAAGTTGAATTATCAAGAAACTACTCAAAAGTGTATTATTCGCAAGAAGAGATGAGTAGTCCAATTTGTAAAGATGTTAAACAATTATTATCTGCGAAGCAACAGAAGGGATAAGAAGATGAATTCATTAAATTAGTAAAATTAGTTTAGTACGATAACGAAGGGAGGCATTAATGTCAAACCGGCAGTGAAACGGTGAAATAGCATCTACAATACTCCAACGAAGATAACAACTTTTGAGTATTTTATCTAATGGCGAGCAAATAAACAGCGAGAAAATAGCGAGCAGCAAAATAGTAAAATCAAAAACATAGTAAACTAGTGCATGTCATTTTAAGGACGTACAAATAAACTGGCGATAGTGCAAAAATAGCGATAAAATAATAAACTGGCGATAGTGCATGAAGAAAACCCAATCCAACAACGAAGAGAGACTTATCAAATCATTGTTTACGTGAAGCAATTCAAAGAAAAAAGGAGCAGAAGTTAACAATTCGCAGGAAGTTAACAATTCGCAAAAGTTAACAATTCGCTCGTGAAATGTTGAAGTATTGTAGAGAGAACATTTGGCGAAATTAAAATGACATGAGAATAATCCTCATTCTATTAAGATCACGAGCTAAAAATATTCTCTAGCTAAAAATCTCTTTATAACCTCATTCTGCTCGTGATATCTCTTCCACGATTTCTTATTCTATTATAGTTTCATTGCTAAAAATCTTCTCTTTCTTATTTGACATGATATACTAAGGGATATCACGAGCAGCTCGTGGGATATCTTAGCATCTTACTAAAATTCGCTCCAATGAAGAATCACGAGATGCATACATCTTACGAGAGGAATTATGGATATAATGCCTAATGATAATTTTTTGCCTACACCCATTTTGTGGATATAATGCCTCCACGAGATACATTTGCTGACGAGTATGCAACTATGGATACTTTGCTGACGAGAGGAAGTGGATTACATCCACGAAATTACGAGCCGGTGATCCTTATGATACTATGGATATTTGACGTGATCCTTATGATACTTTTGCAAATGACGAGAGGAGGTGGGAACCGGTGATACCACTTCGCAAACCAGTACCATAACAACGAATCATACTAAAGCTAAGTACAATTTATGGTGAAATGTATCATTGTGGCAAAATGTATCATCGTCAACAACATTTAAAGAATTTCCTATGCCAAGCTCACATCAACGTTAGTTTTAGGGAATATATAAAAAATAATAATAAAAAAATGAAATGACGAGATTAAAGCCAAGGATTTTATTGCCCTATGAAACGGAAGGAGAAGAACAAAAGATGACGACAAAATTTATACAAAGAGTATCTAGCAAAATTAGTCACTGGCGAAGAATACAAGTAAAGATCGCAGATATTTGATTACTTCAAAGTTCTTCTCGCTGATCAAGAAATTTACAAGTTAAGACACCGCAAAAGGAATATCAAAAAGTAAAGATGTAGAAGCTAGGACTTTCTATCACAAGCAACAAAGAACCCAAACTGTCAGAGAAGGAGTATGAAAACTAGAAGACTTGGCAAATTAAATACTTCGCGACAACTGGCAGCAACAGAAAATCGCCAAAAAGCTAAGTACCACTTCCTTGAATATTTTACTTGCAGGAAATGAAAAATTTTAATTTATGTTATCGCTGGATTTCAAAGAACATTTCTAAGATTGTTAATATTTCAAAAAAAATTCAAAAGATTTGATTTAATTTACCAAAAGTGATGTAATCGCAAGATTTCAGAAAATTTACAAACAGCGATACATTCGCAAGATTTCAAAATTTTCAAAAAATATGAGATCATCGCAAAATTTAAAGATCGCAAATTTTTTTCAAAGATTTCAAAGATTACAGAAAATGAAATTATTGCAAAAATTTCTAATTTCCAAAATACGCGATACAATCGCAAGATTTTAAAGAAGATTTCAAAGATTTCTCTAGAATATTTCTTTTACAGAAAGATATTTTAGGTTTAACAAATGCGATAAAATCGCAAGATTTCAAAGAATATTTCTAAGATTTCAAATTTTTTTAAAGAATATTTCAACTCACAGAAATGAGCAAAACAAATTGTCATTTCGCGATTATCAGAGCTGCGAGCGTAATCGCGAGATTATTCAAAATTATATAAAGAATTGACAGAAATGAAAGAATGAAGAAACGCGAAAATATCGCAAGAAACGCGAATATAATTTCGCAGAGACTTAAAGAATGGGACAAACCTTTATGGCGTGCAACCTAGTTCGCGAATACAATTTCGTAAGAGGCAAATGTAAGACCTACAAGCACATTATAAGGGGGGTATCTCTTTACATGATTCAGCGAAAAGGTTATACCGCTACTGGAATCCGAGTCATGCAGATGTTGGGGTTAAATAAAACCTATCCGGAAGAGAGATCTTGGATTTCCATCTTTATAAGG
Source organism: Papaver bracteatum (assembly GCA_023529315.1). NCBI lineage: Eukaryota > Viridiplantae > Streptophyta > Magnoliopsida > Ranunculales > Papaveraceae > Papaver > Papaver bracteatum. The sequence continues at coordinate 30,849 of JAJJWX010001294.1, forward strand.
TTATACCCTGGTTGGACGACCGAGGATCTCTTCCAAGAAGTGCAGAGTATGACCAAGGCGCCGAGGTACACGGTTTAGCCAAGGGTGCCCGGGACGGACGAACCTACCCTGGCCATCTTTGGTAAGTCTTGGCTATGATGCACTTGTCCTGAAGAAAACCCCACCTAGGGTGTAGTCTTGTAACTATAAGCCCTATAGGCATAAAGGACAAGAGGCTGCGAAAACAACTGGTTGTTGGTAAATCTGGATGGGAGGAGCTAGTCTTGTATGGCCGATGTTCCCTCCTTGAAGGGGCAACCAGGGGGAAGATAAGGGCGGCACCCTCCATTAGGGAGCTGATAAGTGTCTTAAGACGGCAATGTCATGGGGCTCTAAGATCGCAAGATCATTTAGGCCTGTCATATTGTCGCGTAAATTATACAGAGGCAAAAATCCAAATGAGAAAAAGTTAAGATGAGATCAATGGGTTTTTACATGAAAGTGTAAAGACGTCCTGCGATTTCATCGCAAGACGGCAATGTCATGAGACTTTGATCTCGCGAGAGAACTTAGACTTGTCATATTGTCGCATAACAGGCCAAAAAGCCTCAAGAGAAAAGATAAGGCAAGATCAATGGGTCAATACATGCAAATGTAAAGACGTCCTGCGATTTTGTCGCAGAAAGAAAAAATTGGCGAAATAAGACCTTTAACTAGGAAGGCAAAATAAGACCAATAGAATAATTTCAAACATTAATTATTTTCTTGTAAGAATGCAGGAAAGATTTGTTCATCGCAAAAGAGAAAGCAAGTACTATTCAAAATCTCTCAGAAATACTATTCAGAGTTTCTCAGAAGTATTATTCATAGTCTCTCAGGAGGAGTGTCTACAATCTCGTAGCATTATTCACAATCTCGCCACTATTCATCTCACTATTCATCGCAGCACTATTCAAAGCATTATTTCAGAATCTCGCGGAAACATTTAGAGCCTCGCAGAAACATTCAGAAATTCGCAGAAACATTCATAAATTTTCAGGCTAATTCAGCATATTGCAGACCATTCCAGAATTTTGCAGGAGAAGTGATTAGTTCGCAGAATATGATCATTTTATCAAATGAGGCAGAGGCAATTCGTTCATTTAACATTTTCTCAGGGATTCTTCCTTCATAGATAAAGAACAGAGGCAACTATGGATTACTAAGAAAACATTTTATGTTCTTTATCTTCTCGGCAAGAATCATTTCCAAAATGGACAGGGATTTTCACTAAAAAATGAAGCAATAATTTCACATGAACAGAGGCAAAAAATGGATACTTCTTATATTTATAGGATTGTGTACTTCTTATACTTCTTCAAGGATACTTCATACTTCACAAGCACTTCAAGAGTTAATATTTCTTATTTACTTAACAAAGATATGGAACTTCGCAAAAGAATAGAGGCAAGTATATACTTTTCAAATCCAGTATTCTTTCGCTCATTCCTTCATCAACAAAAATCAAAGACTATTACAACAACATATTTTTTCTTAAAGATTACTTTTCAAGCAATATTCAAGAAAAAAGAGGGAAGATGTAGTACCAGAATATCGCCACAATTATGTTCATGAGAGATTAACGACACTTCTGCGAGCGTTACTGAAAAATCTTCAACAACATTTCACGAGCGTCACAAAATAATTCAAAGAATGACGAAGTTGACGATGGAAGAGGCATATTAGAAGAGTGTTGTTTCACGAGGATTACAAAAGTTGGCGAATATTAACATTGTAATTACCGCGATGAGATCGCAAAATAGATCCGAAAGAAGGGGAAAACTTAGCTGTCACCCACTATGTAATTTCCTATATAAATGGTTCAAGTAAGTCCAGAAAGAGAAAAAAAAATGTATTTTTTAGAGTTGAGAGAATCTTGAGGAGAGAGAATATTTTAGGGGAGAGAGATATTTTTCAGAGAGATTTTTAGATAGAGAAAATGTATTTTTCTTTATCATCTTCTTCCCCAAAACTAGATTTAGAATTCCATTAATGGAGATTATCAAATGTAAAATCAAATGTAAACTTTAACAATCATAGTAGAGAATCATGGATGTAGATCAAATTGATCGAACCATGTAAAAATCCGTGTCTCTATTTACAATTTTTAGAATTTTAGTCATACTTTTAATATCAAAATTAGTTTAGATCAAGAGATAATTATCAAGATATTATAAGGGGTGTGTTGTGGGAATTCCTGCAACTACAAACTTGCAATCTTTTCATCAAGGTTGTGTAGGCTTCAAGCATGTTAAGCATATTCAATGCACCACATACATACAATATGCGCCTACAAGCAACTTGATTATTTTACCTAGTACCGTTTGCTACCTTATGTGGGTCCCACGACTCACTCGAGACGTTAATCGCGTTACAATTGGGGGATACAAACTGGGGTATTGGTCTGGCGGTTTACAGCGTGCAGCGTGCAAAATGCCATCAAAAGATCGTGTCAGGGAAACATGGGAGGTTAGCGATGATAGGAGAAGTGGGCAAGAAACCGTGTGACACTAACACACAACTCAATTTCCTCCATCACTCCACTTCCTCCACTTTCCCACGAGAGACGTGATGAAGGCTTATCGACTTGTATAAATAGGTTCTCCTCCCTATTTCCAGGAACACAGAAAAAAAACCAAGTGTTAATACCATCGTATTCAACACCCAGAGCTTGTCTGCAACATTTGCTAGCCTGCTCAACCTTCTGTTAACAAGTCATCAAATAGCCTTCACCTTCATACTCTCAACACCTTCTTCACTTCCCTCCCTAAGATCAACCTCACATCCTTCACTTGTGACCGAAACAAATATGGAACGGCCGTGTCTTCGGTTTAGGCCAGAATTGTACAGATTATCTCTCGAATCAAAAGTGCTCATCGTGCAGCACATTTGTTGAAGGTTTAAATTCACTTCTCATTCACACACACCCAAAATTACCTAAACCTGAAGAAGTAGTTTTCTCCCACAAACAATTGGCGACCACAGTGGGAGGTTAATCTATCGGTTTTGAAGTCGATCTCTTCAATACCATTTCAATTTTCAAGAATGGTGGATCTTAGATCTGGATCAGCAACCAATCCCGAGAGAGGTAGCGCCGACAGCACTTCTAGCGCTGATATCCCAATTACTGGTGTCACTATACAACCCGCCAGTACAACCAACGTGTCTCGTGGAATTTCATCTTCTACCATCAGTACCACCAGTACCAGCGGAGCAGGAGCGGACATTCCAGTAGGTGTGACACCTCCTATTACAAGAGCTAGAGCGGCTGCAAATCCAGGCATTTCCTCAAGCATGAAACCTCCGTCCGTCACCAGAACGACTGCTACTCCCCCTTCAGGACGAGGATCTGGAGGACCCAAAGGAGGAAAACCTCCTATCACCATGGTGGACTTGATGGAGATACAAGAAACCCTCGCTAAAGCTCAGGCATACATGGCAACCACTCAGAAGGAGGTACTCACCTTCTTTAAAACATTAACCGATCGATTACCACAAGAGTCGAGACAGCCCCAAGGCCCAACAAGAAATACGTTCAGCACACCTGGAGCAGGTGCCTCAGTTACACAAGCCTACCTAAACGAAGAGTCTTATGCTGCTGACCACGCAAGAGAAAGGGACCAGGAGCGTCTCAGGGAAAGGAGCCGACCATCCAACTTTATTACACGGGAATATCTGGAGAGACTCCTCCAAAATCGTGGCAAAGAAAATCCGATGGACGCGCATCGACACCAACCTCCATATCCACAAGACGTGCAGCGGATTCCTATTCCCAGGGGATACACCTCCCCTCAGTTCACCCTTTACGATGGTACCGGTAATGCTCGTGAACACGTCTCTCGATTTTTAGAATCCTTATGAGAACACGAATACAATCACATTCCCTGCCTGAAGGAATTCTCCAAATCACTTATGGGGAGAGCCTATACGTGGTACAACAACATCGCACCCGACAGCATATCCAATTGGAGTGAGATGGTCAGCGTGTTTTAAAAGAAGTACTTTTTTGAATCTGAGCAAGTTACTTTCTCAGACCTGGGGAGAATCTCCCAACGGAACAACGAACATCCAAATTATTTTGTCAAGAGGTTCAGAACACAAGCGTTGGACTGCCATGAACCAAATGTCATAGAACGACAGTTGGTGGAATTATGCATCAATGGAATGATACCCATATATCGCGCCCTGCTGGAAAACTTGGGATTCCAGACGTTCTCAGAGCTCCATGAAGCATCCAAACGTTCAGCCACTACCTCCCCAGCATTATTGGAAAGAACCAGGATCGTTCGGAGCGACGATTCACGAGATAATCGGGGAAACAGGCGCCTCATCAACAAGCAGTATAATACTGGCCTTTCTGTCAGTGTAGTAAGCGAAAGCGGAAAGAGAAAAGCTCCAGCGGCGGCAGAATAACAACCCAAGCGTGCGGCTCAAACGCATAAAGCTTCGCCCCGGAAGAGAACATGCAAGGATCCTGCGCAGAGCACCGAAGACACAGGCTTCCTGTTTCCGATAAATGAAGTAATGGAACTCTTGGAGGCATGGATTCAAGATGATGCTATCAAGCTACCTCCTATCAGACTTCCACCAACTGAGAAAGACATGGAAAACCCTAAGTACTGTCGTTATCATAGGTTTGTTCACCACCCAACTAAGGATTGCAACAAGTTGAAAGAAATATTCAGGGAAAAGATAACAGCTTCAATTGGGAAATGAAGGAGTTCACAGAGACCCTCTTCCTGTCCGAAGTTGCATGATCTCTGGAGACTCTGTGCGCAAGACTGCACAATCCATGATGGAACACCTGTGTGAAATCTTGTACCTTTCCAAGGTACAACGTCAAGATATATTCATGGCCCTCAACCGTATTGTGTCAGGCAGGCGCTTGTACCTAGAAAAAGAAGTCGTTCCAGCATCTCAGGCCTCCTTGGAAGATAGCGCCAACAAAGGAAACTGGGGACTTTTGATCGTCGCCCATTTGAAAGATGTCAAGTTTGATAGCACATTAATCGATACAGCTTCTGAATTCAACATCGTTACTATCAATCCCTGCAAGCTGCGAAAATATCAAAGCAGGAGGCTACCCGTGGTCCGACTGTGATCAAGAGCCCAGCAGGAGAGTTTGTGAATGTCTACGGATACATTGACCTTGATGTCGAGATCGGTAACACTCCAACACAAGCCATATTCCATATAATTAAGGAACATCCGGATTACGACATGATTCTGGGGCGCCCGTGGGTACACAAGGCGCATTCCTTACCAATCTCAGTACCTAGAAGAATCTCCAACAAGCCAGCTCCGATGATTTCCAACAAACCTTGGAGACTCGAAGACTGCCTGTTGCCTCCATACCAACAACTCACAAGCATAACACAACTCCCTGGTGAAAGCCCTTCGTCCTACATCAAGAGATTCCTAGCCCAAGTAAGTCTCATTGAACAACCCTCTTTGCAAGTAGTGGATAATTGTCATGCTGGACCACAGGGGACTGTTTCACCTGACAGGCGGGCCAACACCAAGAGATGTGAATAGAGTGCTGGACCCTTTAAGCGCTTCACCAAAAGTTTGGAAGCATTCAAGAACGACACATGTCAGAAGAAAGCTGTTATACCAAGTCCAAATCCGTTTCAAATCGGAGATATGGTAGCAAAGGTAACCACGTTCCAAGTTGGAAACATGGCAATAAAAATAACTGCCCAGCCTGATATGCCTGCAAAGGAAGAGGAAGTATTCTTAGTGGAAGATGTTATCTTGGGCGGTTACTGCAAGATCATCAATGCAGACAAACTCGAAGGTGTGGTTGTTCACTCACGATGGCTCAAGCCCTACCTCACTTGAAGACACGACATCACCTCTATAATCCCCCCGGGGGATTCCTCCAATAATTTTCCTTTTCAAAATATTTGTAATTCCTTCAAAATGATGGCACCGCTTGCCTTCATACTTATTAGGGTTTCAATATTTCTTCAAGTAATCAATATTTCATTCCTTTTATAATTTCTCATAAAATTACACAAAGTTATGAGTCACCTTCAAACCACCATTACCCAGAAAGAAAACCCTAAATCCTCATACCAAATCTTCATACCAGCCTGCTAATATGGGAGGAATAAAACATGTAAAAAGGGGAGGAGGAAGGTATCCTACATGATCTACTTTAACAGAGCCAGACTCACGTCAGGGGGGACAAGCAGAAAAAAAAATGCATGTTTCGAAAGAAACATTGAATAAAACTTTGTTCAAGACAAGCAAGCAAAGAAGAAAACTTCAAACTCAGCCGCCACTGAGTATAAAAAAAAAAATACTACGAAGAAGAATAACAGGGAAACTCAATTGCTGGTTGCGTCTTCATCACTGTTGGGATCCACATCTTGTGCCGCTTTCTCCAGAGACGCCTCAACTTCTTCTTCGGGCACAGCAGCTACCGCCTCAACATCTTCAGCATGCGTATCTTCTGTACCTTCTACAGAATCCATTATAACCTTGGAAATCGTGCCAATCACTTTCAGACGTTCAGTCTCATCAGTATCAGGGTCAAGGATTATCACACCACCACGTATTGGGTAATCACACTTCCCATCACCCGCAGGACGTTCGTGTTCAACCCTCCGTCTCTTCAACCGAGCCGCAAACCTTTCAGTTCTCGAGCTTACTGGTGCTTGTGACACCTCGCGTTTCCACTTCGCTCGCAACGCTTCTTCATGTATTTGTTTCTCCTCCATATCGATTGCAACTGAAAGAGCATGGAGCCGACCCCTGACAATGGTTAAATGCAAGACAGACATTCCCTATACGACATGGCTGACTTCACGAAGTGGCGAATCAATTTTAGCCATTACCTCCTCATGTGCGTTAGCTTCTTGTTTATCAAGTTCAAAACTTTTTTCTGAAGAAGCTGCAGAGTGATCATCACCAACTCCTTTCATGATGTACTGCAAAAAAGAGAGGAAGATAAGTTATGGCGGCACATAAAAAGTATTCTAATCACAACTATCGCCAATCGTTTAAGAAATCAACGTGTGGAGAAATACCTGAGATGTTGAAGAAGACGATTGCCTAATGAGAAGAATACAGGAAAACTTCTTTATATGCTTCACGATCCAACAAGATACCCAGGAGAAAAGAAGTCCACCTTTGCCGCTTTCTGAGCCTGTTGAGTCGGGATTGTGATCAACAATGTTTATCGAATGCACTCTGCTTGCTAGGCATATGAGAAGGCTCACAGAAAGAGGAAGGCCAAGGTGGATCGACCCACCAAGCTGTACTTCCCCAGCCGATCTTTACCATTGGAAGGATCAACTCAACCGGCTCCAAGGCATTTAACACACATGACATACCTTCTCCCACGCGGTAAACATGTATTTACTCTGACTTTAGTTATTTTTTTATGCAAATTGTCACCATCTCATGCCTACCCTACAATAGTGTAACCATTGCATGCTAGGCAGGGGACTTAATGTTGATGGTGGATTTCTATTAAGTCTAAAATTGTAAAAAAGCCAATTTTTGTAAGCTGACGTCCTGCAAAGGATAAAGCCTTCAGGTGATGAATATTTCTCACCATGATAATTCATTGGAGCATGTGCAACCATCCCTGATAATTATAACCTACCCAGAGCGGAGCATGTAGCAACCATCCCGATTTTCTGTAGGTTTGCAGCATTACAATTAATTCCCTGCTCAAAGCCTTGTGTTCAACATGCAAACACCCATAGGCTACCTGACGGTGGGTTATATTAGCCCCGTTGAACGCATGCAAGACTACCCATGTTAGTCTCACCTGCAAAAAACAAACACAAAAATAGATCTCATCCGTCCAACTTCGCATGCATGGTTGGACGGCCTAGATCAAGCGCGGGACCGAGTAGCGCGCACGCACATGCTCATCGTCATCCCAATATTCCCCTCGCACCATCGACCTCACCAAAAGAGTTCGGCAAATGCCGGATTCGGTCGGATGTAGGTAACCGGTCGGAAACCCTAAATTAGGGTTTGCATCAAGTGGTCGCAGGCAGCCACTTTGAGACAAACGAACGGAACCCAAAGGAAGGCGGTATTAGCTGGCCGACCATACCAGCATTCCACTGTAGGCCCAGCTACACGGCCAAACAATCGGCCACAAACGGTTGCAGCTAGTCATCTCGATTTGCACGCCCAAAGGTAGCATGCACGGCCCCCTTCTAATCTCGGATGTCCATCATCGCAGGCTGAAACAAGCGACTTAGATTGCTCTGATTGACTTCCAACAAGCATGGGAATGTAGAGTGGCGTCCCGCCTACCTGCTGGACTGATCTGCCACTCCATGCATGCCTCCCAAGGCTGAAAACCGTTAGGGTGAAAAGGGAGGCTTGCAAGCCTTCCAAACCCTAATCCAACGGTTATTCCTCCATCAATCTCGTCCGTCCAAGTTCGCATGCTTGGATGAATAGCTTAGGAAGGGAGTTAGGTGGACAACAAGGTATCACCGTGATCACCATCCTCCACACTTCCCCATGGCATAACCGGCCAAGGTGGGTTCCGCTCATGTGACCTCCGAACAATGCCTGAACATAGCTAGTTGAGTCACTTCAACTTGTAATCTTTTCATCAAGGTTGTGTAGGCTTCAAGCATGTTAAGCATATTCAATGCACCGCATACATACAATATGCGCCTACAAGCAACTTGATTATTTTACCTAGCACCGTTTGCTACCTTATGTGGGTCCCACGACTCACTCGAGACGTTAATCGCGTCACAACTGGGGGATACAAACTGGGGTATTTGTTTGGCGGTTTACAGCGTGCAGCGTGCAACACGCCATCACAAGATCGTGTCATGGAAACATGGGCGGTTAGCGATGATAGGAGAAGTGGTCAAGCAATCGTGTGACATTAACACATAACTCCATTTCCTCCATCACTCCACTTTCCCACGAGAGACGTGATGAAGGCTTATCGACTTGTATAAATAGGTTCTCCTCCCTATTTCCAGGAACACAGAAAAAAAAACCAAGTGTTAATACCATCGTATTAAACACCCAGAGCCTGTCTGCAACATTTGATAGTCTGCTTAACCTTCTGTTAACAAGTCATCAAATAGCCTTCACCTTCATACTCTCAACAACTTCTTCGCTTCCCTCCCTAAGATCAACCTCACATCCTTCACCTGTGACCGAAACAAATCTGGAACGGCCGTGTCTTCGGTTTAGGCCAAAATTGTACAGATTATCTCTCGAATCAAAAGTGCTCATTGTGCAGCACATTTTTTGAAGGTTTAAATTCACTTCTCATTCACACACACCCAAAATTACCTAAAACTGCAGAAGTAGTGTTCTCCCACAAACAGGAACTAGCGTCGACAACACTAGCGATTAATCTCCCACTGTGGTCGCCAGTTGTTTATGGGTAAAAACCTTTTCTACTGGTTTTGGTATCCCAATCAGTGGAGTTGCCATGCAGAATGTGATCAATACATCTCGTGGAGCCGTCTCCTCTACCACCAATAATATCGGAGCAGGGGATATTCCATTAGGTGTGACACCTCTCATCACCAGATCCAGGGCAACCGCGAATCCCGACAATTTTTTCAAGTGTAACGCCTCCAGTCGTCACCGGGACAACTGCTATTCCTACGTCAAGACGAGGGGATGGAGGAACCATAGGAGTATAACCCCCTATTACTATTATGGATCTGATGGAAAGGCAGGAAGTTCTTGGTAGATCCCAAACGGATATGGCTGCAACTCAAAAGGAGGTACTTACTTTTCTCAAAACTTTAACTGAATGATTGCCACAAGGGTCACGGCAGCTCCTGGAGCCAACAAGGAACGTGTTCAATACACCTAGAGCAGATACACCAACGGCGTGGGCTTACATGGAATAAGAAGCTCGTGACGCTCCCGAACGCCCAAGATAAAGGGACCATCCATCCAACTTCATTACGCGTGAGGACCTGGAACGACTCCTCCAAAACTAGGGAAAAGGAAATCCACCGTACATGCATCAGCATCATCCCCATACCCTCAAGATGTGCAATGGATCCCCCTTCCATGAGGCTACACCTCCCCTCAATTATCCCTTTATGATGGTACTGATAACGCTTGTGAACATGTCTCTCGATTTTTGGAGTCTTTAGGGGAACACGAATACAATCATGTTCTCCTCCTGAAAGAGTTCTCGAAGTCACTTACCGGAAGAGAATACACTTGGTACAACAATATCACACCTAACAGTGTATCCAATTGGAGTGAGATGGTAGGTGCCTTCTATAGGAAATATTTCTTCGTGTCTGAGCAGGTTGCCTTTTCAGACTTGGGAAGAATCTTTCAATGGAGCAATGAACATCCGAACGACTTCATTAAGAGGTTTAGAACTCAAGCATTGGATTGTCATGATCCGAATATCATTGAACGCCAGTTGGTGGAGTTATGCATTAACGGAATGATTCCAATATACCATGCTTTGTTAGAGAATTTGGTATTTCAAACATTTTCTGAGCTCCATGAAGCCGCTAAGCGATCGTCCATAACAGCCTTAACATTATTGGAAAGAACCAGAATTGTTCGAAATGAAGATACGCATGAAAGCCGAGGAAGCAGGCGTCTCATCAACAAGCAATATAACACCGGTCTTTCTGTGAGTGTGGTGGGAGAAGGAGGAAAAAGGAAAACATCAATGACAGAACAACCGCCAAAGCGTGTAGCACCGCAGACGACGACTTCATCTCAAAAGGGAGAAAGCAAGGCTCCTGTGCAATAATTCGGAAAAACATTTCCCAACTTCCCCTTTCCCATGAATGAAGTCATAGAACTCTTGGAAGCGTGGATTCAAGATGACGCGATCAAACTACCTCATATCAGACGTCCGTCGACCGAGGAAGGGATGGAAAATCCTAAATATTGCCGTTACCATAGGTTCGTCCATCACTCGACTAAGGATTGCCACAAATTGAAATACATTTTCAGAGAGAAGGTGGAGGAAGGAGAGCTCCAGTTAGGAAACAAAGGTGTTCACAAGGATCCTCTTTCTATTAGGATATGCATGATCTCCGTTGTTTCTGTTCACAAGATTGTACAGTCTATGATGGAACATTTGTGTGAAATATTATATTTCTATAAGGCACAGCGTCAAGACATATTTTCATCCCTCAACCGTATTGTATCGGGTAGGTGCTTATATCCAGAAAGGGAAATAACGAAAACTCAGTCTTTCTTGGAATATGCAACCAACAAAGGGAACTGGGGACTTTTGACCGTCATTCATTTGAAGGATGTCGAGTTTGATAGCGCATTGACTGATGCATCCTCTGAATTCAACATCATCACTATCAAGACTCTAAGAGCCGCAAAGATTTCGAAACAAGAAGTTATTCGCAGCCCAACCGTGATCAAGGACCCAGAATGAGTATTCAGAAACGCCTATGGATGCATTGACCTTGAAGTTGGTGATGCTCTAACATAAGCTAAATTTTACATAGTAAAAGAGTATCCGAATTACGACATGGTCCCGGTACGCCCGTGGAAACACGACAACAAAGCAGCACTGGGAGTGTGTTATTTGCCGATTTCAATACCTGAAAGAATCTCCAATGAACCATCAAATCCTGAAGATTATTTGTTGCCGTATCGATACCTTAAAAATGTGACGCAAATTCTAGGAGAAAAACCGAACTCATACCTTACAAGGTTCTGAGCCCAAGTAAGTCTCATTGAACAACCTTTTTTTACAAACAGTAAAACCTCTTCTTGCTGAGACTCGGGGACTTGTTTCGATCAACAACCTAACCGCCACTAAGAGATGTGAGTGGGGTGTCGGTCCTTTCAAGCATTTATTCCAAGAGCTTGGAAGCAGTCAGAGACAACGTGTCACAGAATCAAGGAGTTGTACCAAGTCCAAACCCGTTACGAATTGGAAACGTTAAAGTGAAGATGACCGCTCAACCTGATTCGCCAACAGAAAAGGAGGATGAACCATACCTGGTGGAAGATGTCATCCAAGACTCAAGCTATCCTCGCGATTTTGCCGCTATGAACTATGAAGGATCTCCAAAGATTCATGGGCAAGAAAGGAGCAAGTTTCGTCTGTACCACACTACAACAGGAAGCGTTCCGGAAGATTCAACGAATATTGTCATTCCGAATCATCATAAAGGGTTATCCTATTATGTTAGCCCGTACGAGAGAGAGTGAAAGACATCTATAGATCTACTGAACTCAACACCTCAAGGGATCAGCCTCAAGGAGATAGCGATGTCCACAATATCAATGAGAGACACTTTCATAATTTCGTCTCCCGTAGAAGAAGTAGTTGCGTTACCAAAGGAGATTGCACCTGAGACTTAAGATGTACATAGATATTCTCCATGAAAAGAGCTTCATCATATTTTCATAGCCTATTAGTTAAGTCATTCGCATGTAGGAACTTCCCTCCCCCTCAAAGACACAATCCAAAGGTGATAATGACAGTAGAGTGTGACTGGGGACTGCTTAACACTATCCATCTCAAAGATGGTGAATTTAGAGAGATGCAAGCAATCTATCATTATGATTCCAAGATGTCCAAAGGCGAGGATATACTCAAGAGAGCATACGTATTGTCAAAGACCAGTGATATTCCTGGACGTATATGAAATGCAACGCAGATGTAAAGACAGCCTCATGAACCAAGCGTGACAACGTCCATCAAGTCGAAGTCTCAATGGATACTCGTGGGAAGGGGACTATGTCCCTCTTTTTTATTCCATGAGGCAACATCAAGGAAGCTATCGGTTCCATCATTAGCTTCTCCCTCGAGACAAGCTCTACCACTATATGAAGACCTTCAATGCCTGAGCTTCACCATAGCAACAACCACTACGAACAGAGTCAAGGACTTCTTCAACACAAGAGAGATAGTTAATCAAGGAGCATGTAATTAGCAAGGGAAAATTAACCTAAATAAGAAGCCTCTTCAACGCTCTCTCCAGATCAGAAGATGCTTCAACACTTTCTCTGGGACCCGCCTCGACGTTCGCTCCAGAAGCTGCTTCAACGCTCTCTCTAGTATCCGGGTCGACGTTTGTTCCAGAAGATGCTTCAGCGCTCTTTTCAGGATCCGCCTTGACGTTCGCTTTAGAAGCCACTTCAACACGCTTTTCGGAAGCTACATCACCATTCTCTTTGGGAGATGCTTCAATATATTTTTCAGAAATTGCTTCAACATCCTTTTAAGGATATTACTCATGATAGGGTCGTCCACATCAAAGTCGGGGATTACGACATCGTCATGAATAGTTTGAGAATCCAACCAACCATATGCCTAATCTACATGGGGCCAACCGAAATCATGCTATGGGAACACTCACTTGGACGCCTCTTGAACGTGACATGCTCCAAGGACAGGACGACCCATCCCTCCTGGTAACATCTAACTTTGTCTCATAAGTTTTATCTTTATTTGTCACCATCTAATGCCTACCCCACAATAGTGTGCTAGGGAAGGGACTTAATGTTGATGATGGATTTTGGTTAAAGGGTAAAATTGTAAAGCCAAATTTCATGCACTAACATCCTGCAGAGTATAAAACTGTTTGATAAGTGATGAGTATCTCTTCGCTTTATTAATCCACCTAGAATGGAGCATGTAGAAACAATCCCAAATGTTCTGTGAATTAAATACACAAAATTCATACAGGATGGAGCATGTAGCAACAATCCCAAATACCCTGTGAATTTTTAGCATTATTAATTAATGAATGAATTGCCTTGTATTTCCTGTGCTTTTCTCAGCAGAACTCTCATTATTGGTGAAGCATGATGACTGATTGTTACTCTCAGCAGAATGACATGAATATCCAAGTATCAATAGTGAGGCTTGGACGAAATACCCGTCCAAGCCATTCTCTAACAAAGAGAATCATCTCTCGGTGTGTTATACTAACCCGATTGAGTATATATCTCTCGGTGTGTTATATTAGCCCGATTGAGCATGTTTGAATCTGGACTATCCATATCGGTCTCAAAAAAAATCACGACCACGCGAGTTGGCCGCATGATTCAACCAGCCTATACGAACCCTAGAAGGAGTAGGATATCACTGCAATGAACAACAGCAGGCCCGTTTTTGACCAAGCCGATCGAGTGCATATCATGCCTCCGAAAAGCCACCAAATGCTAGCCTGAAAAGGAATGGTTGTGAAGCAGATTGGAGGAATCTCGAACGAGCAAAGACCGCCAACGACAGTCTCAAAATTATCCATGGCCGTCCAACTTCGCCAGCGTAATTGGACGGCGTGGATTATCCCACGACCGGTCAGACAAGCTTATCCTGCACACCAGCGGGCCCCCTTCCAACTACCTGACCGACCTTCTCACGAGCAAGCCTTGAAGCAATAAACGTTTGCTCAAAACAAGGATGACGTGATGCTTTAAAGGGTCACGTAATTTCATATGTGTCGCAGTTTGATCATAACCATCCAACTTCACTGGCATGTTTGGATGGCTTAGATCAAACCAATGACCGTGGAACAGGTACCAGCATGTTCACCTCCTGCCCAATGTGGGCCCCACACGATCGGCCTACCCAAGGGAGCAGCATAACATGCAAAATCGATCGGGTGAAGTTGCACGGGCGTGAACCACACAAAACCCTATTTAGGGTTTGCGACATGTTACATGTGTCGCTAATCGATCACGAGCGTCCATCTTCGCAAGCTTGGATGGATGGCGTAGATGTATACTTAAAAGGTCCCGAGCATGTTAACATGATCATCGCGGGTCCATCTACACGCCTCACCGATCGACCAAGGACAACCATGGCCGGATGTCTCAGAACGCGTACCCATAGCAGGCATGGCACGCAGTTTCCAACTCCTTTGCGGCAAGGGATTTCTATTGCAAATCGATCTCAATCATTCCTCTTTGTCGGTCAAATTGAGTGGCCTAGATCGCACCTTCATGGGACAGGAGGCACAGACGTGTACATCGGCAAGCCATCTACACGCATGCCCAGTCGGTCCTGCCTAAAACAGCTTCGTTTCTTGGTTTCAACCAAGCTGAAGAGTGATGCTTGCTCACCTCTTCAAAACCCTAAACTCTATCAACGGTTGCAGATGAGCATCACAAGATCATTTCGTCCATCCAACTCTACCAGCTTGGTTGGTCAGCCCTGGATAGGAGTTAAGCGACTAATGGAGTATCCCCATGATCATCATCTGCCACTCTTCCACATGGAGTGATCAGCCAAAACATGGCTTGACCATACAGTCTCCAAATGGTCACTCGAAGAAGGTTGGACGTGATGCTATTTTAAGACGCTTAACTGTGACTTACTCCATTAAGCCTTAAAACAATGATGCTTCATACATGCTGAATATATTTGATGCATTACATGAAAATAATACACATGATATTTTATAAATATCGATTTCCCAAATAACTTAGTTATTTAACCTAGCATTGTATGCTACTTTCTATGGGTCCCACGATTCACACAATCGAGATATCAAGCATGTCACAAACTGAGGGATACTTACTGGGGTATTGTTCTGCCGGTTTACAGCATGCAGCGTGCAACACGCCATCACAAGAACGTGTTAGGAAGACATGGACGGTTAGAGATGATGGGAGAAGTGGGCTAAGATGTGATCGTGCAATCACCCACACGACCCCACTACTCCATCACTCAACTTACTCCACTTCCTACAAGATGAGGGTTTGTGCTCCATGACTTGTATAAATAGGTCCATTGCCTATTTTAAAAACAACATACATCCAAGCATATAAAACCAAGTGTTGTCATTCGTATCCAGAAAACACCAGAACTGATTGCTTACATTATTGCAAGCCAATTCGATATTTTGATACAAGTCATAAAGAGTCAACACCTTCACAATCTCAACAACTTCTTCGCTTCCCTCCATAAGATCAACCCCATCTCCTTCACTTTGTGACCGAAGCAAGTCTGGAATGGTCATTTCTTGGTTTAGGCCAGAATTGTATAGATTGATCTCTCGAATCAAAAGCACTACCGTGAAGTGCATTTATTTAGGGTTTAGATTCATTTCTCATTCACACAACCAAAGTTACCAAAACCAGCAGAAATAGTTTTTACCCATAAACACTTATCTCCTTACGCGGGAATATTTAGGTTTTGAGCTCGTTCGGGAGGTGAAAACATCTCGACAGTAAAATTCATGAAGAATTCAGGAGGAATGTTGTAGGCCCGAGGTAGCATAATCGCGCCCAGTCACCTATTCCCGTTCATGGAGCAAGAAGGAATCTTTATTCTGTTCAAACTCTAGAAACTCCATCCGTATAAAAAGAGGTATCGACCATCTTCTGTTGCTCGTCTAGATCTGTGCTTTCGTCTGCAGTGTCTCTCCAGTGGATTCCAAAATTTACCAAAACTCCACTACATTCTTGGGATGGATGAATGAAATATATGCTCGGAAACGGTCATGTCAGGGCTAATCTTAGAGATTGTTGTTGCGTTATCGGTCCATCCTAACTTTAGGTTGTTCAGTGTCTGGACCTTCTATTTGCGATGATTGATATGTTGTGGATGATTATATGGTAAAAATATTCCGGAGCCACTGGATGAATTAGATGGATTAGGAGACGTTTCGTTGCCGATATGCTGCTATCAAGTCTTCAAGGGCTTTGTTCCAAGCGACATCCTTCGAACCATCTTCTGAATCTTGGACTATCATATGGAATGTGATGCGGTGAGAAGTCCCTAGTTATATTTCTGTGAGATCCGATAGCATGGACGAATATGTGAATATATTTTTGTGGCGTGCTTTTGGATTTTTCGATGCACATGTATGGCTTCATGTTGAGAAATTATCGCGGATCGTAAAACTTCGGCAGTGATGATGTTGAAATCAGAAATAACCAGGTTGAGGGGAGTGAAAGCGTCTCATTTTGGTAGTCCCCATGTGTAGCCTACTTTCATCGCATTGCCTTAAATCCATGTCCACGAGATTTGATACAAGCTTACACTTATGGATGTGACGTTGGGATGCACATGGACGAAATATTCTGGATAGCAAAGAGGCAGGAATGAGAGAGTTATGTTGTTTATCGTGGCTCCCTCTGTTTCTTCAATATAATGTTTTATCTGCGTCTCTGGAGTTATCACATGAGTCTTTGATGGTCGTCGAGATGGAGTGCGATGAGAAGTCCCCAGCCGCATTATTCTTTAGTTTATGAAGTTTTTTTCCTCTGAGCAGGATTTGGGATCCGCCGCGGCCTCGTAAAGTGTTAAAGGCATCTTCTAGACAGAGAGGTGATGATATTCTTGCGCTACACACTTGAAGAGTATATGACCTTGTTGTGGTTATGGGCTTTTGGTTGACTGTGTCTTTTGAGATTTGACAGTGAAAGGATTCCATGTAGATCCTCAATCCCCAAGTATGGTTTACTTTTTTCCATCTTGTATGGTCAGTTGGTTGACCATGATAAAGACATCACCATCTTGTGTTCGTACTTGTGATTTTGTTACTTCTTCGACGTGAAACTAAAATATGGAGGAGTACGGGTTACATTTGTAGTGATTTCTGCTGCGGTGAAGCTCTGGCTGGTATCAAAAAAATGAGTGGCAACATTTCTTGGTAGCAGATATAATCAGAAGAGACTATATTATCATGGGAACAAAGTGGGTTGTCTATAATTGTATGGGGATCCATGGAAGTAAAAGGATTGGCTGGATGCGTAAGCGAGCAAACTTTCCATGGTCACGAGTTTTGGCGGGATGGATCAAAAAGTGGCCATGACTACGAATATTGGTTGGCTGCGATCATGATTGTTGACATGGGGAGTGTGGTGGCACGACCCTTTGCAGGAAATAGTGGTGTTGAAGCAAATTCGGCTCTTGGAGAGGACGTTGAAACTTAAGGACCCAAATATTGCTTCGGATCCTGGAGAAGCTTATGGATATAACGCTGAAGCGGAACGGCTGCTGGAGCGAACGTTGAAGTGGAGTGGCTGCTGAAGCGAACGTTGAAGCGGAACCGCTGCTAGAGAACGTTGAAGCGGAGCCACTTCTAGAGAGAAAGTCGAAACAACGCCTTGAAACTCTCAAAGCCTTGACGGTTATAATGTTTAAGCCAGAGATTGTGTTACTCAGCGTTCTGTCAAACTCGACATCCCTCAAGTGAATAGTGGTTCTGAGTCCCCAGTTTCATCTATCGATCGTGCTTTCCTGGAGAGGTTGGGGTTTGGGAATGGCTTCCCTGGATGGAAAAGGCTGCTTTCCTAATGCAGTGCAGTTGAGGGATGCAAATATGCCTTGACGCTACGCCTTGGAGAAGTATAGAATCTCACATAACTGTTTCATTATAGACTGCACGATTTTGTGGGCGAAGTCCCCAGAAATCATGCATCTCCTGATGGGAAGATGGTCTCTGTAAATTTAGGAAGGTTGCTAAATTCCTTTGCCTCGATTTTGGAGAAGTCATTCTTGATCTTTATGTGTGATAAAATTGGATTGTTGATTCCCTTCTAATGGGCGTTTAAGAGCAACGCGAGCCCCTTCATCTATAAACGCACGTCCTGCTGAAGTGCCTGCGCCGGATGTTAAAAGTATTCCTTATCAGCTCCTTTTTGGGTTGACGTGACTCTTATGATGGCCGCTTTGTCAGTGTCTTGAGGAAATATGTATCTCTTTCCGAGTTATAAACACGTATGTCTGAGCCTTACGAGAACCTTTTGTCTTTCCATCAAATCAACAGTGGTAAAAGGAGGTCGGCTTCCTCCAGCTCTTAAAGTATCTTGCCCTGATGGTGGAGTAGCAGCGTCTCTGGTGACGGTTGGAGCTGTCATACTTGAAGAAACGTTGAGGTTGAAAACGCGGGGGTCTAACAACCTCACCCAATATTTCGATTAGAAATCTGTATTGACAACTCCGAGTTGTTTTCTAGAGAATCAACAAGACTCAATCAATAGAAAAAATCTCAAGGAGTTATTATCTCAATATCTCGATTCGATTTACTCAAGCGAATAAGATTCACGAGTCTAATCAAAGAGAGATAACTTGGATGGTGCCAAAGACTAATATCCAAGTGACAATTGATAGAAATCAACAACCAATAAGGTCGGATATTGTAATCAATTGAACAACGCACAATCTGTATTATTTCAATTATATAACAAAATATAATACGGAATAGAAATAACATAGACACCAGAATTTTGTTAACGAGGAAACCGCAAATGCAGAAAAACCCTGGGACCTAGTCCAGATTAAACATACACTGTATTAAGCCACTACAGAAAATAGCCTACTCCAAATTAACTTCGGTCTGGACTGTAGTAGAACCCCAACCAATCTCACACTAATCCAAGGTACAGTTATGCTCCTACGCCTGTGATCCCAGTAGGATACTGCGCACTTGATTCCATTAGCTGATCTCACCCAAAACCAAGAGTTGCTACAACCCAAAGTTGAAGACTTTAGCAAACAAATCTGTCTCACACAGAAAATTTTATAGGTAATAGATAAATTCATCTCCCACGAAGAAACCTATGAGTTTTGTTCCGTCTTTTGATAAATCAAGGTGAAAAGGAACCAATTAATAAAACCAGACTTATATTCCAGAAGAACAACTCAGTTTCATCAATCACCTCACAATAAACTTAATCGACGCAACGAAGAAGATTATTGAGGAATCACAAACAATGAGACGAAGATGTTTGTGACTACTTTTATCTTTCCTATCGGAGATAGAAATCTCAAGACAATTATTACAATTGTACTCGTACGATAGAAATAGCAAGATCAGATCACACAACTACAAGATAAGTAGTATCGGTCTGGCTTCACAATCCCAATGAAGTCTTTAAGTCGTTAACCCGAATTTAGAGATAAAACTCAAGGGTTAATGGAGATTGACTCTAGCTTAGAGAAAACTAGTATCACACAAAAAAGGTATGTAGGGATTAGTTTTTCCAATGGCTAGAGTTCCCCTTATATAGTCTTTCAAATCAGGGTTTGCAATCAATGTTAGCTTGCTAACAAAGCATTCAATATTCACCGTTAGATGAAAACCTAATTAGATACAAGATAATATTTCTCAACCGTTAGATCGAAAACTTAGCTTGTCATACACACATGTACTTGACGTTTTGAGTTCGTGTAACCGTACCCAAACGTGTACAATGGTTGGTTCAATATTATTCAACCAAATGGTTATCCAAATGATAACTTTCATATCAACAATATTCTTCTTTACCATAACTAGTCCAAATGACTCAAATGAACTAGTTAGAGAGTTGTTCAATTGCTATGAGATCTCAAGTACTACAAGAGACACAATTGAATCAAAAACGATGTGATTCACTCGAATCATTAATCATGAACTATAAAGCCACGGTTTGCAAAATCATCCCATAGTAATTTGAGAATAGGTTTATGAACAACGTTTTCATACATAACCTCTTGAGTTCGCGGACTGAGTTCGCAGACTCAAGCTAACCGGTTGAAGTTAATAAACTCTAGCAGAATTTCTCGGGATGAGAACTTCCGTCAGTTCGCAGACTGCACCTGAGCTTCAACTTCAGCAAATATTCTCGGGTTCGAGAACTTACGCTAGTTCGCGGACTGAGTTCGCAGACTGAGTTGCTGCTCACGTTCCGGTTCCACTTGATCAAAAAAGTTCGCAAACTTCGGTTCAAGTGTTAAGGACTTATACATATATGTGTTGCCATAACAATGTTTATATCCCCCAATGGTTATATAGTCTAAACTCTCATTTCAATCATTGAATCATTCTCAGAGGACGTCATATAGTTATTTTCACGAACTAGTTTTCGTCAGAGCGATTTTCAAAGTGATTGAAACATAACATGACTTTGTTCACTAGGAAAAGATGAACTTCGCTAAAGCGAATGCTTTACCAACACACATTTCAAAAAATAGATAAGCGAGATATACTCAGCTCGACATGTCACATGTGTATATTCTTAGTCTATATAGTAAAATGACTTTTGTCTCAGGATAGGAGATAGAGTAGATAGACTTTTGAGTAATAGATAAGTTCAAGTCTCCACATACCTTTTAGTCGATGAAGATCCACTGGTTCCTTGAGTAGTCCTTCATCTTGTATGATGATCGCCATGGAGTTCTTGAGCTCAACTACACTTTATATCCTAGCCCGAGACCTTAGCTATAGTAGACTAGTAATCAAGACTATATAGTTTTGATCACTAAGATTGACAAACATGCTTGAGATAGAAACGCATACGAGTTTGACCGAGTAGTGCTCTAACAATCTCCCCCTTTGTTAATTTTAGTGGCAAAACTATTAATACATATGGAATACAAAAATCATATAAATAAACTTTGTAGCTCCTATTCCACATGCATAATCTTCAACAATACTCGAAATCTTCGTCATTTCCAAGTAGTCCAATGATCCCAAAGGTTGTAAGTTTAGTATCATCGTTGTTGAAAATCCGTAGCTATAACAATGAGAAAATCATTGGTTCTCAATCATTGTTATACAGTGTCATAGTATTATTACACAACGTCAAAGTCCAATTGCATCACAACTTCAACAACAATACTATGGTGATACTTCACTCCCCCTTAGTCAATACTCCATTTCTCATGGAAACCACTGCCCCTTACATAATGATCCAAAAACCATATGTAATTGTAGTATGAACTACAATTAATTCTCCACCTTTTTGTCAATAAAATTGGAAAAGGTACAAGAACGGGATCCTAATAAAGTAAGAGATATTTCATGAACAAAGGTAAATATTCTATCATCTTGTTTAGATGCAATCATAAAGCCGAGGCCAAATGCATTCATCAAGGAGTTTATAAAGATACAAGATAACCCCTAAAAATTCCACAGCCGTACTCCCCACAAAGATTTGGAAATTAAACGCAAGTTCAAAAGAACTCTCCCCCATAAGATGTCATTCCCAAGGGAACAACAAGAGCGACCTTAATTTCCAGAGAAAAGAAGGATTTCTTTAGACTCAACAAATTGCATACAAGTATGAATTTGGAATCCAAAATATTCAATCATATTAACCAAAGCGAACCATCATTAATTTGACTAAATATGCTCAACAAAAGAAAACTTATGGAGACTTAATTCATCGATTAGATTATTTACAAGTAAACCCATAAATATTCTAATCGGATTACACAATTAAACTAATCACAAAGTAATCAATTCAATTGTCCACACTCGGCGTGAGAAAAATCTATGGAGTGCTAACTAAATAATAACACAAGACGATTGATTTAGTTCATTTGGGCTCAACATAAGAGATTATGGAACCTCGACTAAGATTATCATAGAAAATGACAACCTTAACCGTACATGTACTCAACATGAGAGAACTCATGGAATACAAACTAAATAGCCACACAAGTTGATTAATTTAGTTCTTAATGCTCAACATATAACATCTCATGGAACAACCAACCATGCCAATAAAAATTGACTTAGTTGTATCGTGCTCAACATGAGATACACAATGGAGCCTTCACGGTAAAACATAGTAATATGGAACAATTAAGCTTTATACCATGGATAACAAACAAGGACCTATTCTATTTTTCCATCACAAAGTGACATAATAAACTTTATCCTTGAATCACAAAAGATTTTAACCTATCTTACATCAATAATTGACAATATAGGCTTAACTTTTGTGTCTTGCCAAAAGTCCATTCATTCCTTTATCAATATTTGCGTACCAATACGTGAACGACTTTACTTTTGACAAAATATGGGATAATCAAGTTCACGGACGAACATACAAATCCCATCAAAATATTGTAATATATTATAGGATCAGAATATCGCCACAACAATGCTCTTGCGAGATTTACAAACAACATTTATGTGAGCTCTTCAACAACACTCTGTGAGCGTCGCAGACTGACTCAAAGAATGACGTAACGAATGACGGTAGCAGAAACACGAGAAGAGCATGACAAACCTGCGAAGATTATAGCATCTGCGAGAGTTAACATTATAACCGCTGCGAGACTACCGCGAGTCAGATCTGAAATTAAAGGACAGCATAGCTGTCATCCACTATGTAACTACCATATATAAAGAGAGCCAATAGACTCAGAGAGAGATATCAATTTGGGAGGGTTGAGAAAGTTTTGAGGAGAGAGAAAATTCTTGTGAGCGTTTGTATTCTTGATTTCTTCCATTTCTTGTAACATTTCTAAGAATTAATCAATAAAGTATTGTTTTTAATCTTCAAATATGTGTTGATGATTGTAGATTCTTGTGAGGGGTGTAGTGTAGGAATTCCTGCAACTACATAATGGCACTAGAAACAGGCAGTTTCTGAGCAAAGATTGAAATTGTGATTAGAATATGAAGAAATTGGAAAATATTTTTACGTGATTTACAGTAATACATTAAATTTGAAGAAATTGCTAGAAGAAGAAATACATCATAACAACCAACAACTGTAAGGAGGAGTATAAGACTGGCTGGAGAAGAGACAAATGAAATAGTAGAATCTTCAAGATTACGAACAAGGAACAACATAACAAGGAATAATGGAGAAAATCAAGTTCAACAACCGAATCAGCAAACACCGATACAAGATAGAACTGTGGATTATGACAGAGTGAGCGTGCATACTTGGCGATCAGATTCAATAGAAGAAGCAAAAAATCAACAATTAAGAAATGGAAGGCGAGAGGGAAGATATCAAGAAGCGGTTGGAGGATTAATTCATGGAGTTGACGAAAATGAAGCAGTAGAGACTTTAAGACAAAGAATACAAGAGGAAAGGAGGTTAGAGGAGGAAGAACGCACGAATTTAACAAGACAAAATCATGAGTTAAGAATGGAGAATTTGAGATTACAAAATAGGAGATCAAGAAGTACTGCAAGAACAAGTTCAAGATAATTTAGAGAAGAAGCAAGAAAAAATTCCCCTATGAGAAACGCTGGTGAAAATATTCGAGAGGAAATGCAAAATCCAAATGAAGAGTAGCGTTATGGAAAAGAAGAAATGATTAATGATCGCTACATTCCGCATGGTGAAACTGTGGATGATAGACATGATAATAGAAATCAAGAAGGTGAAAATAACCAAGATGGTGAAGAAAATCGAGAAGAAGGAAGAAGAATATTACAAGAGCGAGAAATTCAAAGAAACCGAAGAATAATTGAGGATGAAATTGAGAGACATTATGCTGAACAAGCACGTCTAGCTTGCGAAAGAGAAAGAATGAGTGCAAAAGTGGAACAACAAGAGCTTCAAGAAGCAATACGTCAGAACAATCATGACAATCGAGAAAGGAGACGCGCAAGAAATCACAATAATGATAATATCAATGAGGAATATGATAGCATACAAAGAAGAATAGAGAGACAGCGAAGAGAAAGGATAAGAAATGAAGAAAATCGCAGAAGAGGAAATGAAAGGCATAATCATTTGTGAATTCATGAAGGAAGTGAAGAAGAAAATCGCGGAAGAAGGCAGAATGAAGATGCTGAAGAAGAAACACAAAATCTCGCAAGGCAAGAAATACATGAGTGCAGAAGAAAGGAAGATGCACTGAAAATACCAATGGAGAAAAATTCAGCTGGGAATGAACAAATCTTGAGAGAGTTAGCAGAAATGAGGGGAATGTTAAATAACCGAAGAGATGGAGGCATAAGGCAACTTGATGAGGCCATTGAAGAAGATGCGAAAACTCCATTCACCCAAGAAGTACAATTAGGAGGAATACCCCCAAAGTGCAATTTGCCAACGTTAACCAGTATCTTTGATGGAACTACTTGTGCTATTCAACATGTCAAAGATTATGTTAGGTGTATGCTACAATAGGAAAACCATGATACTGTATTGTGTAAATATTTCGCATCCAGCTTAATAGGCGAGGCGCTAAAATGGTTCGAAGGTTTACCTAAGAACACTATAACTTCTTCAATCATTTGCAAACTACATTTTTGGGAGCATATATAAGTAACAATTCTTCGTGACCTGGCATTGAAGATGTATTTGGGTTAAAACAGAGGGTTGACGAGAGTTTGAAACATCTAACCATAAGATGGAAGACAATGTGTAGTGAGATGGCAGGAAGAGTGGATGAGAGATACCTCATTTTATCTTTCATTAATGCTATGTTCGCAACCAATCTGTTGTATATACAAATTTTCAGAATCAAAAATACAATCACCATGACGGAGCTGCGAAAATTACAAGAAGAATACATTGCATTGGAGGAAAAACAAAGCGAGATGGAGTCATATCCCATTGCGAACACCAGTTTAGGTGCATCAAACGCAAGTCTACTTCCCAGATTAATAAATACAATAGCGAGCACTTCGCAAGTGAAGCAAGAAAAGAGTATGAATGATGATCAACATAAATTAGTAGCTATGGGAAGCAGAGATCAAGAAGAGTTCGAAAGGGAAAGAAAATTCTTTAGTCGAAGTGGAAATAATAAGATTCCGAGGCTTGATCAGCCACAAGAGACTTATGGTGGTCAAAGACAAAATTATTACAGAGGGCAAGGAAGTCAGAAGATAATATGGGAAGAAATTAAGATGCCACCTCTAAATGCTAGCATAAAGAAAATTTGGGAGGCTATAATTTTGATGGAGGACATACCCGTACCCTGGAATATGGGAAAAGAGCCACACCCAAATAATCGAAGTCAAGAATTTTACCCTTATCATCATTTTCATGGTCACTTAATAAATGAATGCAGGAATGTAAAAAGAATCATCTTGAGGATGATATATCAGGGAAAATTGAACCATTTTATAATAGGACATACACAGTCTCAGCAACTATCGCCACCACCAGAAATTCGCAGAGTGAATACAACAAAGGGAGGAGAAGCGTTTGTAATAGAAGTTGGAGCAAAAGCGAAGAATTTATTCTGTAACTCCATCACACATTCGTACAAGACTTTAGAGGATTTCCATGACAATGTTCTAAGTAGAGTTTTTGCGAGGGATGCAGATGGGAGAGAAATAATGAATATTGTGAAAGCCTCTACATTACAAGAGTGGAAAAAGCATATTATTTCTTTCACTGCACAACAAGTACATGAGCCTGGCGAGATGCATGACAACCCACCAGTGGTAAGATTAGAAATAAATCCAAAACAAATAGAAGAAGAAGAAGATGAAGAAAATGAGGATGATGAAGCTAAAGATTCTTGGGCTATTAATAGAGTTTTAATTGACACGGGAAGCTGGGTGGATATCTTATTTTATCATACTTACAAAACCATGGGAGGAAGAGACGAAGATCTAATACCATCAACTTATAAGATCTATGGTTTCAATGGTACTACCAATAATCCCAAATGGGAGATTACAATGAGAATTCCATTAAAGGGGATATCTTCTAAAGTTCTATTCTGTGTTGTCGATGTTGAATCTCCATATAATGCCTTGATTGGTCGACCTTAGCTGCATGGGATTCTAGGTGTAGCGTCAACCTTCCACCAGTGCATTAAATTTCCTCATCCCAGTGGTGATGGAGTTATAAAGGGAGATTGGATTGAGGGAAAAAAGTGATATGAAATTGATATGGAATCTTACGAGGAAAGGGCTGCGAAGAACAGAAACTGGAAGCATAATATCAAACAAAAGCAAAGAAGTGAAAAGCTGATGGTCAATACAATAGAATGGCGAGAAGAAGGAATGTTGCGAAGTCAAAATGTGTTGAAACCAATATATGGCGAGCGTCTCGCGGATGGAGAAAATGTAACAAAGCGAAACAAAAAAGCAGAAGCAGAAAATAGTAAGTAGAAAAGGTAAAATTTCTAAATCGTAAAACACAAGAGATATATGAATAATTTGTTGAAGAAATTGCTACAAAAAGAATGTTTTGATTCAATGAAAAAGATGAAATTGAAAAATTGTACAAGAGCTGAAATGCAAAAAGAGAAAACCAAATAAACGCGAAAATTTCGCAGAAAACGCAAATAAAATTTCGCAGAGATATATTAGAATGGGACGAACCTTTATGGCGTACACCCTAGTTCGCGGATAAAATTTCGCAAGAGGAAAATTTAAGACCTAAAGTGCGTCATACAAGGGGGTATCTCTTTGCATGGCTCAGGGATAAGGTTATACCGCTGCTGGAACCTGAGTCATGGATATTTGGGGCCCATGAAAGCCTATCCGGGAGAGGTACCTTGGATTTCCAACTATATATATATATATATTAACAGTTGGACGATCGAGGGTCTCTTCTAAGGAGTGCAAAGTATGATCAAGGCGCCGAGGTACACGGTTGAGCCAAGGGTGCCCGGGCGTATGAAACTACCCTGGCCATTCTTGGCAAGTCTTGGCTATGATGCACTCGGCCCGAAGAAAACCCCACTTAGGGTGCAGTCTCGTAACTATAAGCCATATAGGCAAAAAGGATAAGAGGTTGCGAAAACAACTGGTTGTTGTTAAGACCGGATGGGAGAAGCTAGTCTTGAATGGCCGATGTACGCCTCCTTGAAGGTGCAACCAGGGGGAAGATAAGGGCAGCACCCTCCATTAGGGAGATGATAAGTGTCTTAAGACGCAAATGTCACGAGGCTTTATATTCGCAAGAATATTTAGGCTTGTCATATTTGTGCAATAATTATACAGAGGAAAAAAACCATGAGAAAAGATAAGATGAGATCAATGGGTTTTTACATGAAAGTGTAAAGACGTCCTACAATTTCATCGCAAGACGGCAATGTCATAGGGCTTTGTCTTCGTGAGAAGACTTAGGCCTGTCATATTGTCGCAGATAAATTGACAAAGCACGGATAAGGCAAGATCAATGGGTATTTGCATGCGAATATAAGGACGTCCTGTGATTTTGTTGCCAACACAAAACGTGGCTAAATAAGACCTTTAACTAAGAAGGAAAAATAAGACCACCAGAGATCAAGATTGAATGACTGCGAAATTTACGCAGAGATCATGAGATTATGCAGATATGACTTGTGATATTTACGCAGAGATTGAGGCAAAAATTTACAAATAGATCTTATTCAAAATTAATTTGTTCAATCTTTCATATTGCAGATGAATAACAGAGGCAAGTATGGGAATGAAAAAAATGATAAAATTATTATTCATCTTTATATGACAGATTTACGCAGATAGTTAAAAATTAATAAGCATATTGATTAACCACATTGCAAAAAGGAATTGTTTTCTAATGTATGCAGATAGAAACAAAAGTAATTTATAACATCAAGGAACCTTAGAAGATGGAGAAATTCGCAGCAATGTATTACAAGGAAAAAGAGATGAATGTACAGATATTACAAAGAGATTTAAAGAGAAGATAAAGCTATTTAGATCCTTCATTATCTTCACCAGAGTCCCCCCCCCCCCCCTTCATCTTCATCTTCATTATATTCTTCATCTTCTTCAGACTCTTCAGCTTCGCTATCTGAAATGATAAGATTAGGGACGTTTTCAGGAATTCCATTCGCGAAATAAGGATATGTAGAATGGGGAATTTTATGATCATCACAGACCATTTTAATAGAATTATTGCAAACACCAACAAGAGTATTGCTAAAATTCGCCAGAGTAATCTGAAGTTGCTTTTTGAACTTGGAGCATTTCTCGTTGTGAGAAGACAGAAGTTTTGCAAGTTGCCCTTTCTCTTCTTCCAATTCTCCAATTCTTTGGCAAAAATATCCTTCAGATGCTGCGAAAAAATGACAACATATTAATAAAATAGTGGAGAGTCAGTTAAAAGATGGATTAGTGGAAAAAAAAGAATAACCACCTTCTCTTTCAAAGATCATATACTTAATCAAGGCAGAATGATTAGCTTGAAGACTAACATCTACACCTAAATTATATCTGGCGTTATTAAGAATCTGTACAGCCCATGCAAACTCATCATTATTACTAACGAGAAGACGGGAGCGAACTTGATTTTTCTTCTTCACAAGAGCATTATTCTCGCAGATAAGTCTGTCCCTTTCAATTTGAATATTGAAAAGAGTTTTATGGAAATCTGCTAAAGCTTAAGCACCATTTTTAGCAATGAGGTATTTTTTGTCAATAAGATTACTGGACTTGGTTCTTAATATATTAGTTTCCTCTTTTGAGTCAATATAATTGCGCTTAAACTTATTGGTTAAACCCAAGTTGAATCTATGTTCAATTTTTAAGAGAATAAATTTGGATCTAAGTTCATCTATAGAAAGAGATCTAATTTGATCATCTGAAAGGCTACTTAAAGAATTATTAAGGCGATCAGGAAGGGTATCCTCATCTACAGGTTCAGGAAAAGAGCGGAGGAATGTAGCCTCATCAGTAAGACCATAAACATCTGCAAAAATGGTTGCTTGAATAAGCTAAAATAGGATAAAAGAATTAAAGAGAAAAAGGGAAGAATTCATACCATAGAGTTGTTGGTTAGCTTTTTCAAGATCGGATATCTTTTGCTTGTCACTCGAAGCATCGATTTCTAACTGTTTATTCTTCTTGTGAAGTTCAGCAATTTCAGCTTCCAGTTCTCCATCCTTCTTGCGAAGATTAGAAGATTCAGATTCCAATTTTTTATTTTTCCGACGAAGAACAACATTCTTTTTTTCAAAAGTTACACGTCTCCTCTACAGGTCCGAGGCAACATCAAAAGAAGCTCTTCCAGCCTACAAAGAAAAGCAAAAATTGTCAAGACAAATATAAATTAAAACATGGCGAGGAAATGAGAATACACAAATGTGGAGAAGAAATGAGAACATACCAGAGCGCTAAGTGAGTGTAAGAAACTTGGAGATATAGATCTTGAAACCCCGCGAAGAGATTCATTATTTTTTAAGAGAGGGGCATCACATAGTTTCCATAGATTTGCAGGCTTCAGCAAGAGGAGTATGAAACATAGAAGACTCGGGTTGGGAGGATTCTTTCGCATATTTAATATCAACATCACCATCATCGCCATCATCATCATTGTTATCATCGCTAGAACTCTCGCTAGACTGAAAAGTTGAAGGAGGAGAGGATTGGACTTTTCTTTTCTTTAAAAGAGGAGCACCAGATTTCTCCTTGCGAGGACCATCAGATTTCTCCTCGAGAGAAGAACCTATGCCTTTCCCCTTAGTTTTTGCAGGCTTAGCAGGTTCAATTTCTTCAATAACCTTCAAACACAGATAAAGATAAGAAATAGAGGCAATAATATATTGTTAAGAATCGTTAAGGAATATTTCTTACTTCATCTGTGAGTAATCTGAGAGCTAATAGGGTACTCGGTTTCCATAAATTATTGTATCTAGCTTTCAGCCTTTTGATCTGGTAAAATTGGAGCAATCAGCGAGAGTATATATGAAAGTATGAGAAAAATAATAAAGATAATTTAAGCAAACAATTCGAGAACATACCTCTGTATTTCTTTCAGGCCAATTAAACACCCATGGTTGGTACTCTGCGAGGCTCGTAGGTAAAGCGTGAGAACCAGAGATGTATGGACCCTCTAGAAATAATGGGAAAATACACCATTTTTCATCACTAGAGTGGCGCGGATCTTGATTGTTACCCGGATGCCAGTCAATATCTAAAATGAGAACTTTATCTTCAGCAACATCATCCTTCTTTTGTAAGCGGACACCCCAAAAAGTGCTATCCTTCCTCATGGGGATAACTTCATAATTCGCGAAGAAATTTTCTACAGTATACTTCGCAGGAATAATTGGCACTGCAGAAAATTTAGGGTTCTTAGCTTTAAGAGGGTAAGGAGATTCTTTACCAGGGCCGCGAGTAGCGTATTCAATCAACAAACGAATGCAGTCTCCACTTAACTGATATATAGATCGCGAGAACTTTGCATGAGAAAGTATTTCGTAGAATAAAGGAAGTTCAGGGTTGTAAAGAGGAATGGGAAGGACAACTTCAAGTTGACCTAATGAGACTATGATCTTCTCGCGACTACACGAAATATAAGAAAATAATTTAACAGAGAGCTCAGCCCTTGGGTTTTGATCAGGAATGGTGGATAAAGTAAAGCCTCTATCTTGAAGCTTCTTTTGCATTTTTTCAAAGGCAATTAGATTTTTACGACCTACTGGAGGCATTCTTAGTATGGGAATGAAGAAAATAGAAGATCAAAGGAACAAGAGAAAAATTACAACAACAGCTGATGCGGAAGTTGCAGAGAAAGAAAGAGAAAGCAAAAAGAAGAAAAGAGAAGAATGAAGAAGATATATATAGAAGGTAAGAATTCTGAAGAAGATAAATGCATTTAATGCGAAGAAAAGACATCAACGGTTGAAGCGCAGTAGTTTAAAAAGACGTGTCAGAAATTGAATGGATGAAAAGATACGTGTAATAAATTTGGCGAAGAATGCAGAAACGTGTCAGAACAAAAGATAAACAGCTGCGGCACCTTAAAAAATTTCAATTCTCATGATCTTTTCCCCTTCGCAGAAAAGACATGAGAAAAGGCAAGATGTAGGATCATAATATCGCCACAGCAATGCTCTTGCGAGATTTATAAACAACATTTCTGCGAGCTCTTCAACAACACTCTGCGAGCATCGCAGACTGACTCAAAGAATGTCGTAACGGATGATGGTAGCAGAAACACGAGAAGAGCATGAAAAACCTGCGAAGATTATAGCATATGTGCGAGTTAACATTATAACTAATGCGAGACTACCGCGAGTCAGATCCGAAATTAAAGGACAGCATAGCTGTCATCCACTATGTAACTACCCTATATAAAGAGAGCCAATAGTCTCAGAGAGAAATATCAATTTGGGAGGGTTGAGAAAGTTTTGAGGAGAGAGAAAATTCTTATGAGCGGTTGTATTCTTGATTTCTTCCATTTCTTGTAATATTTCTAAGAATTAATCAATAAAGTGTTGTTCTTAATCTTCAAACATGTGTTGATGATTGTAGATTCTTGTGAGGGGTGTAGTGTAGGAATTCCTGCAACTACATATATAAAATCAAAAATATTAATACTGTAACCATCATCTTCCAAACAACTTTAGAATTTAAACCAATAAATCCAAAAACAAGAAGATGAAATCATTGGATATAGCTATGTGTAATCACAATCATGGCTATTCCAAAATACTAGTTATTCTTTTACATAAAACAGAAAACATAGAAGATTTACTAGACATTAAGAACCAAAAAAAACTTCCATGTCATACCGAACTAGGTTCAAATCGACAGTTCAGGAAGTTCTTGAGCTTTAAGATCTTGAAGCTTGTGAATGGCAGCATCTTCTGTACTTGTGATATCCTCATTGGGAAGCTCTTTAACATGGTTTTTCATGAGAACAAGATCAAACTTAACCTTTTTCAACTCAGTTCTTACCACATCAAGACACTTCATTATATCAACAAGTTGTTGCTTAGCCTTCTCAAATTCCATTAGGAAGTCAAGAACTACATCTGATGAAATCTCTTCAATCTCTTCTATATCCGGGTATGAACCAGAGGATTGAGGAAGAGAACCTTTAATTTCAATAAGAGTTTCCTTTTCTTTATCGAGTTCGCAATATACCGCCTTATCAATGACATCATTAGTCAAGTCTGAAGGGCACGAAGAAGAAGTCATACATAAAACCTAGAGTAAAAGAGTAACTCAATATGATAGGTATATAAAGAAAAACTCGAGAGATTTAGGGTTACGGGATAGGTTTAAGGGAAAACTTGAACCGTACGTGAACCCGTAGGATGGTTTTTCACAAAGCTCTACATGGAAAAAGGAAACACTTTTATTTTTCAAAGGTGTTTTTAGAAAATGAACAATTAAAAAGAAAAATACTCACAAACCAGTGTCTGAACAATTATCTTTCTAAAAATGACAAGAGATTAGCTAGATAATTAGAGTCACATAGTTATGGAGTATACCTATCCTCTTCTCTCACAACTAGGCTTTTTGTATGTGAGATATTCAACCTTGTGATTAATTTACACAAGTATGAGGCTTTAGCTCATTAAAAGAATATTGTTCATCTCTATCCTTCTGTCTCTGATATGTGCTCTTTCTAGTGAGAAAAGACATTGATTGATTATATTTCTTATCAGAAGGACTAAATCTAGGATCTCTAGCAACAGGTTCAAGAGGATCTGAATAGATAGGGATCCATTTTCTAGATTTAGATTTATCAGAAACATCCTTATAAGTACAAGAATTGTTCTTATTAATGCTGCAAACAAGATTGCCAGAAAGAATTTTATTCTTGTGATGATATCTAGAGTAGAGATCATTCTCATAAGGTTTCTGATTTCTTGTGGGAATACGATTCACTGGTTTAGTCGGCTGACTTTCTATTCCATTGATAGTGAAGAGAAGCAAATTACGAAGCTTAGAAATTTGTTTCCTTCTTGCAAAACAATGAATAACATAGTGATTCTGTTTCCCACAAAAAGTACAGGTTCGTAGAGGAGAAGCAATAACTGGCACCTGTTTAAACTTCATAGCTATATGAGAAGATTGGAAGTTATGCAAACTTTTCTTGACATAATCTTCTTCTGGAGAACATTTCTTCGTAA
Organism: Papaver bracteatum; assembly: GCA_023529315.1. NCBI lineage: Eukaryota > Viridiplantae > Streptophyta > Magnoliopsida > Ranunculales > Papaveraceae > Papaver > Papaver bracteatum. The sequence goes on from JAJJWX010001294.1 coordinate 64,303, forward strand.
ATGGTAATTCCTGAGAATTAGTCACAGAAGAATTTCTCCTTAGGACAGAGTTTTCCCTTTCCAAGGATTTACACTGTTCATGGGCTAGAGTAAGAGATGCACAAAGTTTATCTTTTTCAGCACGAAGTCAGTTGAGATATGATGAATGAGTCTCGATTAAACGTTTTTCTCTAATGGAGTCCTCTTTAACAACTTCCTCAAGAGTACTAATCTTTTGTTGTTGTAGAGTAGTTTCTTGTAGAAGTTTCTCAATGTTCTTAGAGAAGGACTTTATGATATGATAGAGATCACGTTCTCGATTAAGAAACTTTTCAAATTCATCAATGAGCTGATCATGATTATTAAAATCAATATCTTCAGTTGTATGTTTTGAAATTCTGGTGAGTTCCTTTTCAGCTTCTGCCACAGTGTCACATGCCTCATGAGAGGGAGAAATGTCATTATCACATTGAACATTCTTTCTACCTCGGGATTTGGAAGAATCAACTAAGGAATAATCCTTTGAGGTGTTTCCAAGATACTTGACATGGTTAAAATATTTAGGAGACATTTTGGTATGTGCAACAGAGATTCCATCTACAGACTCAGATTTCCACAAACACAGACTTGTAAGGTCCTTAACGTGTTTGCCTGCTCTGATACCAATTGAAAATGCGGGGGTCTAACAACCTCACCTAATATTTCGATTAGCAATTTGTACGGACAACTCCGAGTTGTTTTCTAGAGAATCAACAAGACTTAATCAATAGAAAATATATCAAGGAGTTATTATCTCAATCTCTCGGTTTGATTTACTCAAGCAAATAAGATTCACGAGTCTAATCAAAGAGAGATAACTTGGATGGCACTAAATACCAATATCCAAGTGTCAATTGATTTAAATCAACAACCAATAAGGTCGGATATTCTAATCAATTGAACGCACAACCTCTAATATTTCAATTATATAACAAAATATAATACTGAATAGAAATAACACGGACACCAGAATTTTGTTAACGAGGAAACCGCAAATGCAGAAAAACCCCGGGACCTAGTCCAGATTAAATATACAATGTATTAAGCCGCTACAGACTCTAGACTACTCAAAATTAACTTCGGTCTGGACTGTAGTTGAACCCCAACCAATCTCACACTGATCCAAGGTACAGTTATGCTCCTACACCTCTGATCCCAGCAGGATACTGCGCACTAGATTCCCTTAGATGATCTCACCCACAACCAAGAGTTTCTACGACCCAAAATCGAAGACTTTAGCAAACAAATATGTCTTACAGAGAAAAGTCTACATGTAATAGATAAATTCGTCTCCCACGAATAAACCTATGAGTTTTGTTTCGTCTTTTGATAAATCAAGGTGAACAGGAACCAATCGATAAAACCAGACTTATATTCCCGAAGAACAGCTCAGTTACATCAATCACCTCAGAATAAACTTAATCGATGCAGCGAAGAAGATTATTGAGGAATCACAAACAATGAGATGAAGATGTTTGTGACTACTTTTATCTTTCCTATCGGAGATAGAAATCTCAAGCCAATTATTACAATTGTACTCGTATGATATAAATATCAAGATCAGATCACATAACTACAAGATAAGTAGTATCGGTCTGGCTTCATAATCCCAATGAAGTCTTTAAGTCGTTAACCCGAATTTAGAGAGAAAACTCAAGGGTTAATGGAGATCGACTCTATCTTAGAGAAAACGAGTATCACACAAGAAAGGTGTGTGGGGATTAGTTTTTCCAATGGCTAGAGTTCCCCTTATATAGTCTTTCAAATCAGGGTTTGCAATCAATGTTAGCTTGCTAACAAAGCATTCAATATTCACCGTTAGATGAAAACCTGATTAGATACAAGCTCATATTTCTCAACCGTTAGATCGAAAACTTATATTTTTATACACACATGTACTTGATGTTTTGAGTTCGAGTAACCATACCCAAGCGTGTACAATGGTTGGTTCAATTAGTCAACCAAATGGTTAGCCAAATGATAACTTTCATATCAACCATATTCTTCTTTACCATAACTAGTCCAAATGACTCAAATGAACTAGTTAGAGAGTTGTTCAATTTCTATGAGATCTCAAGTACTACAAGAGACACAATTAAATCAAAAACGATGTGATTCACTCGAATCATTAATCATGAACTATAAATCCACGGTTTGCAAAAGAATCCCTTAGTAATTTAAGAATAGGTTCATGAACAACGTTTTCAGACATAACCTCTTGAGTTCACGGACTCAAGCTAACCGGTTGAAGTTAATAAACTCCATCAGAATTTCTCGGGATGAGAACTTCCGTCGATTCATGGATGCACTTGAGCTTCAACTTCAGCAGATATTCTCTGGTTCGAGAACTTATGCTAGTTCGCGGATTGAGTTGCTGCTCACGTTCCGGTTTTACTTGATCAACAAAGTTCGCAAACTTCGGTTCAAGTGTTAAGGACTTATACATATATGTGTTGCCACAACAATGTTTATATCCCCCAATGGTTATATAGTCTAAAATCTCATTTTAATCATTGAAACATTCTCATCAGACGTCATATAGTTGTTTTCACGATCTAGTTTTCGTCAGAGAGATTTTCAAAGTGATTGAAACATAATATGACTTTCGTCTCTAGGCAAAGATGAACTTGGCTAAATCGAAAGCTTTACCAACACATATTTCGAGAAATAGATAAGCGAGATATACTCAGCTCTAAATGTCACATGTGTATATTCTTAGTCTATATAGTAAAACGACTTTTGTCTCAAAATAGGAGATAGAGTAGATAGACTTTTGAGTAATAGATAAGTTCAAGTCTACACATACCTTTTAGTCGATGAAGATCCACTGGTTCCTTGAGTAGTCATTCGTCTTGTATGATGATCTCCTTGGAGTTCTTGAGCTCAACTACACTTTTTATCCTAGTCCGAGACCTTAGCTATATTAGACTAGAAATCAAGACTATATAGTTTTGATCACTAATATTGACAAACATGCTTGAGATAGCAACGCATGCGATTTTGACTGAGCAGTGCTCTAACAATCTCCCTCTTTGTCAATTTTAGTGGCAAAACTATTAATACATATGTAAAACAAAAATTATATAAATAAACTTTGTAGCTCCTATTCAACATGCCTAATCTTCAACAATACTCGAAATCTTCGTCATTTCCAAGTAGTCCAATGATCCCAAAGGTTGTAAGTTTAGTATCATCGTTGTTGAAAATCCGTAGCTATAACAATGAGAAAAGCATTGGTTCTCAATCATTGTTATACAGTGTTATAGTATTATTACACATCGTCAAAGTCCAATTGCATCACAACTTCAACAATAATACTATGGTGATACTTCACTCCCCCTTAGTCAATACTCTATCTCTCATGGAAACCACTCCCCCTTACATAATGATCCAAAAACCATATGTATTTGTAGTGTGAACTACAATTAATTCTCCCCCTTTTTGTCAATAAAATTTGCAAAGGTACAAGAACGAGATTCTAATAAAATTTCCGTAAGATATCTTTCATGATCAAAGGTAAATATTCTATCATCTTGTTTAGATGCAATCATAAAGCCGAGACTAAATGCATTCATCAAGGAGTTTATAATGAAATTTCCGTAAGAGATATTTCATGACCAAAGGTAAATATTCTATCATCTTTTCATGGGGATTTGTCTTCGTAAGAAAACTTAGGCTTGCCATATTATCGTAAGAGAAATTGACAACGCGCGGATAAGGCAAGATCAATGGGTCTTTACATGCGAGTGTAAGGACGTCCTGCGATTTTGTCGCCAAAAATATAACGTGGCAAAATAAGACCTTTAACGAGGAAGGAAAAATAAGACCACAATAGATCAAGAAATGGCTGCGATATTATAGCCAAAATTTACAAACATATCTTATTCATAAAATAATCTGCTTAATCTTTCATGATTGCAGATGAATAACAGAGGCAAGTATGGGAATGAACAAAATGATAAAGTTATTATTCATCTTTATATGACAGATTTACGCAGATAGTTAAAAATTAATAATCATATTAATTAAGCATATTGCAAAAAGAATTGTTTTCTAATGTATGCAGATAGAAACAAAAGAAATCTATACACAAAAGGACATTAGAAGCTGGAGAAATTCGCAGCAATATATTACAAGGAGAAAGGGATAAATGTACAAATATTACAAAAAGATTAAAAAGGAAGACAAAACTATTTAGATCCATCATTGTCTTTGGCAGATTTTTCTTCTTCTTCAATTTCATCTTCATCTTCTTCAGACTCTTCAGCTTCGCTGTCGGAGATGACAAGGTCAGGAATATTCTTTGGAATTTCATTTGCGAGATAAGGATAAGTAGAATGAGGAATTTTATGATCATCGCAGACCATATTAATAGAATCATTGCGGACACCAACAAGAACATTGCTGAAATTCGCCAGAGAAATATGAAGTTGCTTCTTGAATTTGGAACATTTATCGTTGCGAGAAGACATAAGTCTTGCGAGATTTCCTTTTTCTTCTTCCAATTCTTTAACTCTTTAGTGAACGTTTTCTTCGGATACTACAAACAAATGACAACATATTAATAAAATAGTGGAGATACAGCTACAAAATAGATTAATGGAAAAACAAGAATAACAACCTTCTCTTTGCAAGATCATATCCTTAATCAGGGCAGAATGATCATCTTGAAGACTAACATCTACACCTAATTATTTCTGGCATTATCAAGAATTTTCGCAGCCCAAGCAAATTCGTCATCATTGCTAATAAGAAGGCATGAGGGAATTTGATCCTCCCTCTCAAGAAGATCTCTATTTTCGCAGATAAGTCTATCTCTTTTAACTTGAATATTGAGAAGAGTTTTATGGAAATCTGCTAAAGCTTGGGCACCATTTTTAGCAATAAGGTCTTTCTCGTCAATAAGATCACTATACTTGCTTCTTAATCTATTAGTTTCCTCTTTTGAATCAATATAAAGGCGTTTAAATTTATTGGTTAAACCCAAGTTGAATTTATGCTCGATTTTTAAGAGGTGAAATTTGGATCTAAGTTCATCTATAGAAAGAGATTTAATTTGGTCATCTGAAAAGCTACTTAAAGAATTATTAAGACGATCAAGAAGGGTATCCTCATCTACAGGTTCAGGAAAAGAGCGGAAGAAGGTAGCCTCATCAGTAAGACCATAAATATATGCAAAAATGATTGCTTGAATAAGCTAAAATAGGGTAAAAGAATTAAGAGAAAAAAGAAAGAATTCATACCATAGAGTTGCTTGTTAGCGTTTTCAAGATCAGATATCTTGCGTTCATTGGTTGAACCATCAGTTTCTAGCTGTTTATTTTTCTTGCGAAGCTCATCAACTTCATCTTCCAATTTTCCATTATTCTCGCGAAGGCTAGCAGACTCAGATTCTAATTTTTCACTCTTTTCGCGAAGAATAATATTCTTCTTTTCATAGACTAGCACGTCTTCTCTCCAAGTTTGAGGCAACAGAAAAAGAAGCTCTTCCAGCCTGCGAAGAAAAGTAAAAAATTATCAAGACAAATGTAAATTAAAACCTTGCGAGGAAATAAGAATACACAGATTTAGCGAAGAAACAAGAACATACCAGAATGCTGAATGAGTGTATGAAACTTGGGGATATAGATCTTGAAACCCCGCGAAGGGATTCATTATTCTCCAAAAGAGAGGCATCACAGATAGCTTCCATAGATTTTCAAGTTTCAGCAAGAGGAGTATCGCCAATCCCTAGCATGGTATCAGAGAATATGCTAGACGGCTGAGATATAGAAGACTCAGGTTGGGAGGATTCCTTTGCAGAAGTGATATCTACATCACCATCATCGTCATCATCATCATAATTATCATCGCCAGAACTCTCGCTAGATTGAACAGTTGAAGGAGGAGAGGATTGGAATTTTCTTTTCTTTGAAAGAGGAGCACCAGATTTCTCCTTGCAATGAGCATCAGATTTCTCCTCGAGAGAAACACCTCTGCCTTTCTCCTTAGTTTTTGCAGGCTTAACCGGTTCAATTTATTCAATAACCTTCAAACACAGATAAAGATAAGAAATAAAGGCAACAATATATTATTAAGAATCGTAAAGGAATATTTCTTACTTTATCTGTGAGTGATATGAGAGCTAATAGAGTACTGGGTTTCCCTAACTTGTTGTAGCTAGCTTTCAGCATTTTGATCTGGTAAAATTGGAGCAATCATCGAGAGTATATATGAAAGTATGAGAAAAATAATAAAGATAATTTAAGCAAAAAATTCAAGAACATACCTTTGTATTTCTTTCAGGCCAATTAAACACCCATGGTTGATACCCCGCGAGACTCGCAGGTAAAGCATGAGAACCATAGATGTATGGACCTTCTAGAAATAATGGGAAAATACACCATTTGTCATCACTAGAGTGGTACGGACCTTGATTGTTACCCGGATGCCAGTCAAAATCCAACATGAGAACTCTATCTTTAGCAATGTCATCCTTCTTTTGTAAACATCCCAACAAGTACTGTCTTTCCTCATGGGGATAACTTCATAATTCGCGAAGAAATTTTCTACAATATACTTCGCAGGAATAATTGGCACTGCAGCAAATTTAGGGTTCTTCGCTTTAGGTGGATAACGAGATTTCTTACCAGCACCGCGAGTAACATACTCAAGCATCAAACGAATGCAATCTCCACTCAACTGATATATAGCCCGCGAGAATTTCGCATGAGAAAGTATCATATAGAATAAAGGAAGTTTAGGGTCGTAAAGGAATGGGAAGACCAGCTTCAAGCTGACCTAGCGAGACTATGATCTTCTCGCGATTACATGAATGATCAGAAAATAATTTAATGGAAAGTTCGGATTTAGGGTGTTGATCGGGAACAAAAGATAAAATAAAACCACTGTTTGCAAATTTCTTTTGCATCTTATCCAAAGAAATTAGATTTTTATGACCAGCATGAGCTATTTTTAGAAAGTATGGGAATGAAAAGAAGTTAGAAGATCAAAAGAGTGAAAGAAAGATTACAACGCAGTAGCAGATGCGGAATTTACGGAAGAACAATAAAATTGCAGAGAGAAGGAAGAAGAAGGTAAAAAGAAGAAAAGAGAATAATAAAAAAGATATATATAGAGGGGGAAAATTCTCGAGAGGATAAGTGCATTCAATGCAAAGAAAAGACCTGAACAGTTGAAGCGCAGCGGTTGAAAAAGATGTGTCAGAAATTGAATAGATGAAAAGATACGTGTAATAAATTTGGCAAAGAATGCAGAAACGTGTCAGAACAAAAGATAAACAACTGCGGCATTTTAAAAAGTTTCAATTCTCATGATATTTTCCCCTTCGCAGAAAAGGCATGAGAAGAGGCAACATGTAGGATTAGAATATCGCCACATTAATACTCCTGCGAGATTTACAACAACACACTGCGAGTGTCGCAGAATGATTGAAAGAATGACGTAGCGGATGGCGATAACTGAAACACGAGAAGAGCGTGATGCTGCTGAGAAGATTACAAACACCTGCGAGGATTAACACTACAACTACTGCGAGAGTATTGTGAGTCAGATCCGAAAATAAAGGACAGATTAGCTGTCATCCACTATGTAACTACCCTATATAAAGAGAACTAATATGTTTATAGGGAGAGATCAATTTTGGAGTCTGGAGAAAGTTTGGAGGAGAGAGAAAGTTCTTGTGAGCGGTTGTATTCTTAATTTCTTCCATTTCTTGTAACATTTCTAAGAATTAATCAATAAAGTGTTATTCTTAATCTTCAAATGTGTGTTGATGATGGTAGATTCTTGTAAGGGGGATAGTGTAGGAATTCCCGCAACTACACTTTCCTTATTCAAATTCCACAAAGTGTTATGCTTATGAAAGGGGTTGGCTCCCCTTTTTTATCTCGTGTCTTTGTTATCACGTCCCGGTGTTAGCGGTAGTGTGGTAGCAATAAAGTGGGCAAGCATATTCCAGCTATGTACTCCAGCGTTCCTCTTTCAATTTGTTCTCTTGGTTTCTTGTATTGGTACAAACCCTAGCCATAGGTATGCCTTCCATAAATCTGTAGAAATATTTTTCTTCTAAACTGGTGTAAACCTTAGCCATGGGTATGCCTTTCATAAACTTGTAGAAATACTTCATCATAAATAATTCCTCGTCGAATATCACCGTAGTAATGTCGGCTACCTCATGAATAGTTATGGGTAATCATTATTATGCAAAGTAGGCATGTACGGGTAAGTAACTATTTTTTTTTGAAAGGAAAACAAAGCGCCAGGTTTATGGTTTGATTTCCTGGATTTCTTAGGTTGATAGACAAATGTTACCTTGAGGGTTTTGAATGAATTGTTTTGGAATGGATTGTTTTGGGAATGATGTTGTCTTGGTTACGATTACAAGTGATGCAAACATCCCAGGAAAACCATGGAATCGTGTGTTGGTAGATGACATGGGGTGAAACATAACATGGCTATTGGCTTTATCATTCCCGTGAAAACTTGAAATAACAAACCATGTATCTTTTCTAGGTAAGACTTACTCGGTTTTTCAGGTCTCCTGATGAAAAGGGAACCTTCCGTGTATAAGACCGAGTTTTATGGGAAGCACCACCGTGATTGTGGAAAGTCCCCAGTCGTCTCATCTGATAATTGAGTCGTCGATCCCTAGTTATATCATTCGCTTTTAATCTCTAGGAAGTCCCCAGTCATCCTTTGCCGTGTCAAGACTGATAATCGGGTCGTCTGGTAACTGAGTCGTTGATCCCTGAATGGATTGCCTGCTTATACCATCTTTATGTATGGGTCGAAGCATTAGATCGATGGTCTAAAATTTACATTATAACCGAAATATCAATCTCCCACTGTGGTCGCCAATTGTTTGAGGGTGAAAACGGTTTCTGCTGATTTCGGTAATTTCGAGTGTGTGGGTGAGAAACTAATTTAAACCCTAAACAATGTACTGCAAGGGAGTACTTTGGTTTTGAGAGATCAATATGTACAAATCTGGCCTAAACCAAGAAATGGCCGTTCCAGACTTGCTTCGGTCACAAAGTGAATGAGAAGGGTTGGTTTTGGGGAGGGAAGCGAAGAAAGTGTTAAGACCAAAATAGTTGATTCTGGAAGAGTAGTTGTTTTACGACTTGTATCAAAAAGTGGGAAGCTAACAGATGGAGAGCTAGCAAATGTTTTCTGAGTGTTATATGCTCCTGGCCTAAACTTGTTATTCGGTGGAAATAGGTAATGCCTATTTATACAAGTCGAAGTGAAACATACTCTGGTCTCATTAAGAAATAGAAAACGGGTGAGTAAATGGGAGGAGGTGGTAACCTGTAACGTCTGGAATTGATGTTCCATAAAAGAAAGCATTTCACCATTACTCCATGTGTTTACAAACCGCTTCATCCTTATGACACTCTCTTATAATGGGAGTAGTGTACGCCGCACGCTGTACACCGCCAAACCAATACCCAATGAGCATCCCCCAGTTTGTGATATGTGTTGATGTCTGGAATGTTTTTGTGGAAAACATGTTGCACGTTTGTTATTGTCTGGAAAGTTTATCTTGGGAAACTTGTGTGGTGACCTTCGACTTTCGAGATTTTGCATCTTAAGAGGAAAGGTAGCCGTTGATTATTACAACCCTTCACTTGATGGAAGCATGATCAACATGGCTTTAATATGGCCTAGTTTAGGCGCATCCAAAAGTTAGGGTTTTGGATTGGTTTAGGCGCGAACAAACTAGGGCCAAAGGTTACCATGCGTTAGCTGGTAACCTTGGACGACTAAGATTTGCACCTTAGATGAAAAAATGGCCGTCGATTGTTGCAGGCCTTAGTTTTGGCAGTCGTAATGGGAAGGCCGGCATGGTATGGGTTAGGTGCGGCAAGATGGCTGGCACGGCATGCCATTGTCACATGTGGCATGGTCGGCATGCCTTGGCGCGGTTTGGGCGTGGCCAAAATTAGGGTTTTGGCGTTGGGCCAAAGGTTACCATGCGTTGGTTGGTGACCTTGGGCGGCTAAGATTTGCATCTTAGATGGAAATATGGCCGTAAATTTTTGCAGGCGTTTGTTTTGGTAGCCGCATGGGGAAGGCCAACATGGTATGGCGCGGAAAGGTGGTTGGCATGGCATGCCATTGGCACATGTGGCATGGTCGGCATGCCTTGGTGCGGTTTAGGTGTGGCCAAAATTAGGGTTTTGGTGTTGGGCCAAAGGTTACCATGCGTTGATTGGTGACCTTGGACGGCTAAGATTTGCATCTTAGATGGAAAGATGACCGTTGATTGTTGCAATCCTTTGTTTTGGTAGCCGTATAGGGAAGGCCAACACGGTATGGAGCGGCAAGGTGGCTTCCACGGCATGCCATTGGCACATGTGGCATGGTCGGCATGCCTTGGTGCGGTTTAGGTGTGGCCAAAATTAGGGTTTCGGCGTTGGTCCAAAGGTTACCATGCGTTGGTTGGTGACCTTAGACAGCTAATATTTGCATTTTAGATGGAAAGATGGTCGTTGATTGTTGCAGGCCTTTGTTTTGGTAGCCGCATGGGGAAGGCCAATCACGATATGGTGCGGCAAGGTGGCTGGCATGCCATCGGCACATATGGGGCCAAGGGTTTGGTATGGTGGGGAAAAGGCAAGGTGCAGTTGGCTTAGATAGCATGATTGGCATGCCATGGCGCGGTAGGTGTGGCTGGCATGGTTTTCCCTTGGCACAGTGGTGCGGCTAGCATGGTTGGCATGCCTTGGCGTGGTATTTGTGGCTGGCATGGTTTTCTATTGGCACAGTGGTGCGGATAGCATGGTTGTCATGCCTTGGCACGGTAGGTGTGGATGGAATGGTTTGCCATTAGCACAATAGTGCGTCTAGCATGGTTGGCATGCCTTGGTGCGGTAGATGTGGATGGCACGGTTTGTTATTGGCACACTGGTGCGGATAGCATTTTTAGCATGCCTTTGCGCGGTAGGTGTGGATGGCATGGTTTGCCATTGGCACAGTGGTGCGGCTAGCATGCCTTGGCACGGTAGATGTGGATGGCATGGTTTGCCTTTGGAAAATTGGTGCGGCTGGCATGGTTGGCATGCCTTGGCGTGTTAGGTGTGGCTGGCATGGTTTTCCATTGGCACAGTAGCGCGGTTAGAATGGTTGGCATGCCTTGGCGCGGTAGGTGTGGATGGCATGGTTTGCCAGTAGCACAGTGGTGTGGAAATCAGAATTTGGCCTGCCTTGGCCCGGTAGGTGTGGCTGGCATGGTTTGCCATTGGCACAGCGGTGCGGATAGCATGGCTGGCATGCCTTGGCGCGATAGATGTGGCTGGCATGGTTTCCCATTGGCACAGTGTTGCGGCTGGCATGGTTGGCATGCCTTGGAGCGGTAGGTGTGGCTAGCATGGTTGGCATGCCTTGGCGCGGTAGGTGTGGCTGGCATGGTAGGGTTTGACCCATCGAAACCCTAATTAGTATTAAAAAAAAGGTACCCTGGTAATTTTCTCGCAGACATATTAAAGGGTTCAATAAATGCATTCAGTGGAGACATTATTACTCAAATTCTGTGACATCACTGTCCGACCAGGGTTTTACGATTTTAACCCTAAGCTAAAAACCACCATTAACAACAGGAATTGATAAATTTGTCTCCCACAGAAATACTTATGAGTTTTGTTCCGTCTTTTGTATCAAGGTGAACATGAACCAATTGATAACCTGGACTTATATTCCCGAAGAACAACCTAGAATTATCAATCACCTCACAATAATCTTAATCGACTAGCCAAACAAGATATTGTGGAATCACAAACGATGAGACGAAGATATTTGAGACTACTTTTCTATCTTGCCTATCGGAGAAATTAATCTCAAGCCAATCTTACGATTGTACTCAACTATGATAGAAATAACAAGATCAAATCACTCAACTACAAAGAAAATAGTTGGGTATGGCTTCATAATCCCAATGAAGTCTTCAAGTCATTAACATACATGGTCTCGGTAAAAACCTAAGGTTAAAAGAGAATTGACTCTAGCTTATACAACTAGTATCACACAGGTGGTATGGGGATTAACTTTCCAGTTGCTAGAGTTATCCTTTATATAGTCTCCAAATCAGGGTTTGCAATCTAAGATACCTTGGTAACAAAGCATTCAATATTCATCGTTAGATGAAAACCTGATTAGATTCAAGCTAATATCTTTCAACTGTTAGATCGAACTTAGCTTGTTATACACAAATGAAATATACGTCATTTATGTTTGTGTAACCGTACCTAAACATGTACAAGTCGTTGGTTCAACAGTAGTTAACCAAATGGTTAGCCATATGAGCACTTTCATATCAACCTTATTCATCTTCACCTTAACTAGTTCAATGACTCAAAAGAACTAGTTAGAGAGTTGTTCAATTTATTAAATCTCATATAATTATACCAGACATAATCGAAGCAAAATCGGTTTTGATTCACTCGAATCGATTCGTGAACTTTATAGCCACGGTTTGCAAATATGCATTCCTTAGTTTATATATATTTAAGTTCACGAATAAACCAATTTTAGAAAGTAACATACTTAAGTATGCGTACAGGTATGCATACTTAAGTAACCGGATTTGAGTTTGTTTTGGTTTCTAAACTCAGCAGAAATTCACTAACATGAACTCTCCGCCAATATGCATATGGGTGCGCATACTTAGGTAACCGGATTGAGTTGGTTTTGATTTCCAAACTTAGCAGAAATTCACAGACGTGAACTTCCGCCAGTATGCGTACAGGTACGCATACTTACTCAGTCTCCATCAACCATTTAATACACACACAAGTATCCATACATTTGGTTCCCGGATTTGGACTTATACACTAATGCAAGAACACATTTGTTTGTGGGTTAAAACAGTTTCTACTGTTTTTGGTAAATTTGGGTGTGTGGATGAGAAACAAGTCTAGACCCTAAACAATGCACTGCATGGGAGTACTTTTGATTCGAGATATCAATATGTACAATCCTGACCTAAACCAAGAAATGGCCTCTCCAGGCTTGCTTCGGTCACAAAGTTAAGGAGAAGGGTTGGTCTTAGGGAGGGAAGCGAAGAAAGTGTTGAGACCAGAATAGTTAATTCTGAAGGTGTGGTTATTTTATGACTTGTATCAGAAAGTGGAACTGGCTTACAGAATGAAAAGCTATTAGTTCTTTGGTGATTTCCGGATACTATGTTGTTGCTGACCAAAACTTGTTGTTCGGTAGAAATAGGTGAAACCTGTTTATACAAGCATAACAAAACGTACTTTGGTCTTCTCGTAGGAAGTGGGAACGATTGAGTGATGGAAGAGTGGAGTAATATATAACCGTCGGAAAGCATGCTTCCATGATGAAGAAAGTGGATCCGTTTACACCCATTACTTCATGCCACCACTAAATGTTCTGATTCCTGACACTTTCTTATAACGGGCGTATTGCACGCCGCACGCTGTAAACCGCCAGACCAATACCCTAATGAGTATCCCCCATTTTTGTGACATGTTTGATGTCTCAAGTTTTTTCGTGGAAAACATGTAGCAGTTTGCTACGTGTGGCAAGTCAAGGTCAAGAGACTTATCGCAGGACAATAACATGGGGTGTTATTTTGGCTTATCTTGGTTGGTCGCCTAAAACTTTCCAAAAGCCTGTCAGCTCGGTGGCGAACTTGGATGACCCAGATCGCATATCATGAGGAAGGGGAGCCATTGATTATGGCCACATCTTTTTAGCGCATGATAATGGTGCAGTGGCGCCATTGGAATTTGCCAATGGTATGGTGGTGCTTTTAGCGCATGCCAGTAGCATTGTGACATGGCTGGCGTAGTTCATGCATGCCAGTGTCACGGTGGAATGGCTAGCATAACCTATGCATGCTAGAGGCGCGATGGTGCAAGCAGCGCCTGGCATAGCCATGGTCAGTAGATTTTGGCATATTGGTGTCAGACTCTAATGTGGTGTGGAAACATCAGTTTCAGTGGACACATCAATCCCAATGCTCTATAGAACATTATTTGTCTTGGTTAGCGTAGCAACTTTGCCTAAATTAGGGTTTCATCCACCTCCACTAGAGAATGGCCGTGCTTACGGTTAGTCTAGCCAAATTGAAGTTTGTTGTAATGCTGGTCACAAACAGACAGTGGGTTGGCATGTTTTGGCATGCTTCCACGGTAAGTGGCACGTTTGGCATGTGCACTTGTTATGCCCGTTTGGCATGTGTGATTGGCATGTTTAGTATGCCGCCAACATGTTGGCACGGATTTTGGGAAGCCAACTTAGTATGGCGACCTCTTGACACAATTTCCACCTCTTTTAAAGTTGTGGCAGGTTTAGGGCAACCTAATTGGTCAATAAAAGGGGGCCGACAAGGAACATGGGGACGGCCTCATTCTAAATGCGTGTGGAGAATTTAAGGCGACCTGATTGGTCGATGGAAATGGGGCCGGCAAGCAAGGGCGTGGCCACACTTCCAGTGCGTCATGGAAGATTTAAACGACCTGATTGGTCTACAAAGGAATAAGGGCCGGTTGGGTAGCATAGGGCGTGACCAAGTGGTGCCGGCTGGCCTAGGGCATGTCCATGGTTCCCTCGTTGTTGCTCCTACTTCGCGTTTCTGTTTATTCTTTGCTTTCTGACTGAGTATTTTGTGCTAGGGACTTAACCTTGGTACTTGGAGGTCCGTGCTACTCTGCTGCGAGTGAACACAAATTCGTCATGCCATACCAATATTAAGGGTTCTATCGGGGAAAATAAGCACAAGAAAAGTACTCAGCAAGCTTCGATATTTGTGAGTAATGAATCTAGGAGCTTATACACTCATTAGGCTCTATACTAGTTAATAATTCATCTAGGATCTTGAGTGTCAATAAAATATGAAGAGAGACATAGGAACTCATCAGATTTGGATATATTCTCCAAATTCCCTGCGGAATATAGATATATCAATGTCTACTACATATGATGCCTCATGTCAGGTAGATAGACTTTTACAAATTTAGCCTGAACTAAAAACCACCATCAACATTAAGTCCTCTGCTTAGCTTGTAACAGTGGCATTATTGTGGATGAATCATAAGATGGTACAGACAAGGATAAAATCAAAAGGGAAAGTCATGAAGATATTTTCAGGAAGAATTTGGCTAACCTTTGGCAGGAGGAATGAGGAATCCGTTATCCTTGTATTGGAGGCTTGGCGTACTTCCGTATTTGCCATAGGGTGTTGGCGTTGACGCTAGAATTCTAGCTACTTATCGGCATATATGGCGCTACAACTTGGTCCGCGGCTTGGTGGATGACGATAGATGGCTAGGTCACAGAACCTATGGAGATATCGCTTGGCTTTAGTCCGGGGAAAGGTGGAAACTGACTTCAGTCCATAGAATGGTGGAAACTGACTTTAGTCCATAGAATGGTGGAAACTGGCTTCAGTCCATGGAATGGTGAAACTGGCTTCAGTCCGTGGAATGGTGGAACTGGCTTCAGTCCATGGAATGGTGGAAATTGGATTCAGTCCATGGATTGGTTAAAACTGGCTTCATCCGTGGAATGGTGAAAATATGGCGCTAGAACTTTGGCTACCAAACGGTGATGATGGCATTGGAACTTTGGCTACCAAATGGTGATGATAGCGCTGATAACTTCAGTCCGTGGAACGGTGGAAATGGCACTTGGAAGGCTTGCTGGCTGGATCACGGAATGTTGGAGCATTGGAGCTAACTTAAACATAGAGTGCTGGAGCCATGGAGAGTTGGATTGACCACGGAGTGCTGGATCCATGGAGAGTTGGCTTGACCACTGAGTGCTGGAGTTATGGAGAGTTGGCTTGACCACAGAGTGATGGTTCCATGGAGTATTATAGGTTGAGCGACTGGTATTCCTCGTGCTGGCGCACTACTTGTTCGGTCACGGAGTGGAGATATTGGCACACTACTTGTTAGGATATGGAGCATAAGTGTGGTGCGCCTAGTCATCTATTCCCGTTCATGGAGCAATAAGGAATCCATATTCTGTTCAAACTTTAGAAACTTCGTTCGTATGAAAAGGGGTATCGACCCTCTTCTGTTTTTGTTGTTCGTCCGGCTTCGTGCTTTCATCTGCAGTATCTGGCTCCTCTTCGTTATTTTTTGGCGGTGGTAGAGATAGAATTAATGGTAACAAAGTAATCTCCAATAGTTATAATCAACAGCAAGGCAAGCCAGGAGAACTCAAGGTAGGTGCTCTCGCATGTATCCACCCAACAGTGCCATCGATCTTCTCCAAAATGTGTAATAAGGTTCTCACTCCAGAAGAATGAGTATCTAACCTCTCCAGTGGATTTCAAAATTTACCAAACTCCATTGCGCTCTTGGGATGGATGGATGAAATAATGTCATGTCTAATCTTGGAGATTTTGGTTGCGTTATTAGTTCATCCTTGACTTTAGGTTATTTGGTACCTAGACTTTCTGATTGCGATGATGATATGTTGTGGATGCTTGTATGGTCGAAATCTTTCGAAGATGTTGGGTGAAGTAGACGAGTTGAGAGGCGTTCCGTTGCCGACGTGTTGTTATTGTTGCTTCTTCAGGATTGTTGCACAAATATGACAAGTCTTAATACTCCCGTGAGTAAAAAGCCTCATGACATTTGCATCTTAAGACACTTATCATCTCCCTCATGGAGGGTGCCACCCTTATCTTCCCCCTGGTTGCCCTTTCAAGGAGATGTACTTCTGACATACAATACTAGCTCCTCCCATCCAGTCTTAACAACAACTAGTTATTTTAGTAGCCTCTTATCCCTTTTTCCTATATGGTTTATGGTTACGAGAATGCACCCTAAGTGGGGTTTTCTTCGGTCCGAGTGTATCATAGTCAAGACTTTCCAAGAATGGCCAAGGTAGTTTCATACGCCCCGGGAACTCTTGGCTCAACCGTGTACCTCGACGCCTTGATCATACTCTGCACTCCTTAAGAGAGTTATTATTACCTTAGTCGCCCAACTTAAGTCATATGCTCAAGTTGAGAATACAAGGTGCCTCTCCTGGATGGGATTTCATTGACCCCAAATCTCCATGACTCAGGTTCCAGCAGCGGCATAACCTTTTCCCCGAGCCATGCAACAGATACCCCCTTCTATGACGTACTTTAGGTCTTACATTTGCCTCTTACGAAATTTTATTCGCGAACTAGGGTGTGCGTCATAAAGGTTCATCCCATTCTAATATGTCATTATTTTCTGATTTTCTCTTGCGAAATTTTCGCACATTCTCATTTTATCTTAATCTTGAATAATCTCGCAGCAACTCTTTCATAAATTTTTTTGTTCATATTCATTTTGTCGCATCATACATTATTTCATTATCTAAGGTTTCTCAAAGTCCTTCACGGGTAATATTTCTTTAAATATAATCTATTCCATGGTCTGTCAAGTCTTTGACCAACATCTCTACCCTCTGGATCCATTAATTTGTATGCCCTCGTTCCAATTATCTATTTTATAACGTACGGTCCATCCCATTTTTTCGCTAGTTTCCCACCACCTTCTCGCTGGTAAATTGGCATCTCGCGAAGAACTTAATCACCTGGTTGAAATTCACATGCTTTGACACGTTTATTGTACTCTCGGGATAATCTTCGCTGATAATTTTCCATATGTTGTAAAGCTCTTTCTCTATTCTCTTCTAGCTCATCAAGTTTGTTTAGGATCATTCCAGCGCTAAGATTATTCTCCCAAGCCTCCCTCTTTGTTGTGGGAATAACAACTTCTGTTGGTAACACTGCCTCAACTCCATATGTCAAACAGAAAGGTGACATTCTTGTAGCTTCTCGCCTAGTTGTTTTGTAAGCCCATACTGCATTATGTACCTGTTCGCACCATGTTTTATGATGTCCTTCTAACTTTTTCTTCAATATGTCTACGATTGTCTTATTTGTTGCTTCAGCTTGTCCATTGGCTTGTGGATATAGGGGGGTTGATTTTATACACTTTATCTTGAATGCATTGAGTAACATTTCTATGTTTTGCCCTTCAAACTGTTTCCCATTGTCAGATACTAATTGTGCTGGAATTCCAAATCTGCAAATGATATTTTCAAATATGAATGTAAAGATGTCTTTGTCGCTAATGTGTTGTACTGCCTTTACTTCTGCCCATTTTGTGAAATAGTCTGTTGTAAACATTAAGTATCTTTTTTTTCCCGATCCTGGTACAAATGGTCCCACAATATGTAAGCCCCACTTTCCAAAGGTCCATACACTTGTTGAAGATAATAATGGTGCTCCAGGTGCATATATTTTCTTCCCGTGCCGCTGAAAATCTTCGCAACGTCTTGATATTTTCTTCGCATCTTCATGCATATATGGCCAATAATAACCTTGTATTTTTGTTCTGTATGCCAAAGATCTTCCTCCACTGTGACTGCCAGCATCTCCGATGTGTAACATTTTTAACACCTTTTCTCCTTCTTCTCGTGTAAAACATCTAAATGATGATCCATTAAATGATTTTCGATATAATATCCCATCTCTTAGTTCATAATTTGTTGCACGACTCTTTAATTTGTGTGCCTCCAATCTATTTATTGGTGTTTCCCCTCTTGCTAAATATGCATGAAGTTATGCTCTCCAATATGCGATATTGTCTTCACCACCTTCTATTATCATTACATCTACCTCTTCTTCCTCTTCTTTATTGATTGATGGTGATATAAGTGTCTGGATTTTTATGCATCTTGCAGTTGGATCTATCACCATACTTGAAATGAAAGCATAAGCATCTGCGATTCTATTATCCTTCCTTGATATATGCCTCCATTTTATTTTTGGGATTTTCGCTGACAATTCTTCGACAAGTTTATTGTATTTCTTCAAACATAGTTCATTTGTTGTGTATTCTCCTTTTACTTGGCGAATAACCAGTTGCGAATCACTGGTAATTCTAGCATTTTCTAATTTCATTTCTATTACGAATTTTAGTGCATGTATCACATCTTCATATTCTGTTTCATTATTAGTGAATGCAAATTCCAATCTAAATGAAAAAACCATCTTCATTCCCTCCGGGGAAATTAAGACAATTCCAATTTCATTACCTTCCCCATTCGAGGGACCATCCACCAATATTTCCCATCTATTTGGTTATGTTAACAAATCTTTTGGATCTCCACGCTCTTCTTCTATATCCATCATCTCCTCCACAGCTTCATCATCTTCTAAAGGAAAATCTGCTAAAAAGTCTGCGACAACTTGTGACTTTGGTGTAGATAATACTTCATATTTAATTTCGAAATGTCATACTTGCGCATTCCATCTCTCAACTCTGCCTGATCTCTTTGATTTCTTCATTACATATTCAATTGGTACCTTTGTCAATACTTTGACTTTATGTGGCTGAAAATATATGCGAAGTTTCAATGTTGCACATACCAATGCTAGAATTAGCTTTTCAATCTCTAAGTAATTTCTTTCTGCGGCGTTGAATGTTTTTCTGATGTAATAAACTATTTTTTCAACCCCTGCATCCATTCGCAATAGCACAACGCTTAATGCATGCGAAGTTGTCGCAAGGTAAATTAATAATTCTTCTCCTGGTTCCGCCTTTTGCAAAATAGATATATTCATCAGATGTTCTTTTATTCCTTGGAAATCTTTCTCACATTCTTATATCCATCTGAATTTTGTACCCTTAAAGTCAACGACATATCACTCCCAAATTTACATTTATCTAACGATCGCGAAATGAATCTTCCCAGCGAAGCCAAGATTCCGTTTAACTTTTGTACATCCTTCACCGTCGCTGGTGTTAGCATGTCACGAACTGCTTGCACTTTCTCTGGATCAACTTGTATTCCTTCTTTAGATACAATGTAACCTAAAAAAATTCCTGATGAAACTCCAAAAACGCATTTTTCAGGATTCACCTTGATATTAAATTGCCGCGTCTGTTCAAAAATTTCCTTTAGATCTTGTACATGATCTTTAGCTTCTTTACTTTTTACTAGCATGTCATCTATATACACTTCTAACGTTTTGTGTATCCATTTTGAGAACACTTTCTCCACCATTCTTTGATATGTTGCTCCAGCATTTCGCAGACCAAATGGCATTTTTGTATAACAGTATAATCCTCTTGGAGCAAAAAAAGTAGTATGTTCTTGATCTTCTTCAGCAAGAGGAATTTGATTATAACCTTTGTACCCATCTACAGAAGATATTCTATCATTTCCCGTCGCCGACTCAACTATTTGTGGAATATCTGGTAATGGAATACTATCCTTCGGACAAGCTTTGTTTAGGTCAGTAAAGTCTATATAAATTCTTATCCCCTTATTCTTCTTTGGGACTACAACCATGTTTGCTATCCACTCTGGATATTTGGCTTGTCTTATAATTCCTGCATCAAGAATCTTCTGCAACTCTTCTTCTACTTGGGAGTGATATGTCGTTGAGATTTTTTTTATTCTTTGTTTAAATAGTCTTGCACCTTTGTCAATTTCCAACTTATGACATGCCACAGACGGATCTATTCCATGCATCTCATCCATGTTCCATGCGAAAATATCTCTATACTCTCGCAAAAGATTAATAGTTCTTCCTTCTTCATCTGCCTCCATCTTAGTTCCAATTCTTAGTATTTTGGGTTCTTCTTTAGTTCCAACATTCACTTCCTTTGTTGGTTCTACTGCGATGTAACTAGCCTTAGGTTCCTCCATGGGTGTTGGTTCTTTTATCACTTTCGCAAGTTCGTTTCCTCCTTCCAAAATTTCGTTGGGTATTTCTTTTCCTTCTTTTTCTCTAATCATGTAAATTTTAAACTCTTCCTCTTTCTTTTCCTCTTTCGCCATCTTTCTGCGAAGTTTTCGCTTCTTTGGACGTTCTTCATAATGTTTCACTTCAATTTGATAACATGATTTTGCACTATCAATATCTCCCCTTATTTCACCAATTCCACTTGGTATTGGAAATTTAATGCATTGATCTAATGTTGATGCTACGGCTTTAATTGCGTGTATCCATGGACTTCCTAACAACATGTTATATGGCGATTCCACATCCACCACACACAGTGTTATTTGTGTTTCAATTTCTCCTAGCGAAATTCACATCATTATTTCTCCTTTAGGTTTTGTTGTAGATTCCCCAAAGCCATGGATATGATACATTGAATGAGTCATTTCTTCATCTTTGTATCCCATCCCTCTGTATGCATGATAAAACATTATATCCACTAATCTTCCTGTATCTACTAAAGTTCTATTCACCACCCATTCTTCCATGTTTCTTGCGTATTTCTTCTTTTCTTTCCGTGTGGTTACCGTGATTACCAAAGGAGATGTGTGGCTCAAATTTTCTCTTGGTATTTCTGCTGCTGTAAATGTAATTTTCTGATTTTCCCAATCTCTTAAGAGCGATATCTTCTCTATTATCATAATTTTCTTTCCTTCAAAGTCTTGTTTATGTATCCTTCCTCTAATGTTCTCATGAAATTCATTAATCATTATTTTTGTGATTACGCTACACTCCAACCTTCTTTTACTTTTATTGATCTGGATTGTCTCTTCCTCAACCACTTTGTTGTTTTCTTTCATCATTTTCTTGATTTGAACAATCTTTACAACGATCTTCATAATTTTCAAATTTCAGTCCCTGTTTCTAGCGCCAATATGTAATAGCAGGAAATCCCACACTACACCCCTCACAAGAATTCATACAATTAAGTCATTTTAAGATGAACAATCACAATCTTTATTGATTAATCTTCTGAATTTTACAAGAAAGGAAATAAATGAAACTAAGAAATTAACAACTGCTCTGGAATTTCTCTCTCCTAACGACTTGATCAACACTCGAAAATTATCTCTCCCTCTCCTTATGCCTATCTAGCTTCTTATATAGGATAATTACACATTGGATGATAGCTAAGCTGTCCTGTAATTTCGGATCTGATTTGCGGTGTTCTCGCAAGATTTCTAATGTTAATCTTCGCGAACACTCTAAACTTCGCAGAATCATCACGCTTTTTCTCATGTTTCTGCCATCGTCATCTGTTACGTCATTCTTCAAATCATCCTGCGACATTCGCAATATGTTGTTGGTCAAACTTCGCAAATGTGTCTTTCTTGCGATATTCTGATCCTACAATTACTTGTTTGCATGAGTATTTAGAGTCATTGCACGTGGAGGATGCTTTGTGGAAGTAAAAATCTAGGGTTGAGTGGCTAAAAGAGGGTGACTTAAACACCAAATTCTTTCATACTTATACTCTGGTTAGAAGAAGAAGGAATTTTATTAGTATGTTAAATGACACAAATGGTAAGTGGCTTAATACAGAGGAAGACATTGAGAATGAAACTGTTAGCCATTTTTCTAATCTCTTTAATTCCACTAACACCTGCTTTGACCATCATGAAATCGAGTCTATGTTTCCCCGATGTTGATGGTGGATTTTAGTTCAGGGCTAAAGTTGTAAAACCAGTTTTTGTGCAACCATCCTGCAAAGGATAAGGCTATTTGATAAGTGATGAATACTTCTCCGCTTTATTAATTCTTAGCAGAACTCTCATTGTTGGTACGGCATGAGGACTGATTGTTACTCTCAGCATAGTAGCATGAATATCCAAGTATCAATAGTGAGGCATACACGAAATACCCGTACAAGATACACCATTCTCTAACAAAGAGAATTATCTCTCGGTGTGTTATACTAACCCGATTGAGCATATTTGAGTCTGGACTGTCCACATCAGTCTCAGAAATGATCACGACCATCCAACTTCACCAGCATGATTGGACGGCTTAGATCGGATCCATAACCCTCAGGAAGGTATTGGAGTATTCTTCCGGCCCAATGCGGACCCCGCATGGTCATCCTCCCCAAAATGGTAGCAATAGTTTGCCAATTCGTCCAGCCAAAGCAGAACGGACGTGAAACCCTAAATTAGGGTTTACTGCACATTACATGTGTCGCAAATCAGTCTCAACCATCCATCTTCGCAGGCATAGATGGAGGGTGTAGATGTATCTTCAAAGGGCCCAGAGCATGTCAACATAAACACCATGGGCCCGCCTACATACATGAACGATCGGTCAAGACCAACTATGGTAAGTCGTCCCAATTCGTGCGCCCAAACAAGGCGTGACGTACAGCCGACAAACTGGGGGATACATACTGGGTATTAGTTTGGCGGTTTACAGCGTGCAGAGAGCAACGCGCCATCACAAGAACGTGTCAGGAAGTCATGAACGGTTAGTGATGATGGGAGAAGTGGGCAAGACTGATCATGTGGAACTAAC
Source organism: Papaver bracteatum (assembly GCA_023529315.1). Lineage (NCBI taxonomy): Eukaryota > Viridiplantae > Streptophyta > Magnoliopsida > Ranunculales > Papaveraceae > Papaver > Papaver bracteatum. The sequence continues at coordinate 87,581 of JAJJWX010001294.1, forward strand.
ACATGACTCCACCATTCTATCAATCCACTTCCTCCACTTCCCACGAGATACGAGGGTTAGGCTTAATGACTTGTATAAATAGGTTCTCCTCCCTATCTCCAACAGAACAAGACAGACATAAACCAAGTGTTGATACAACGTATTCAAACACCCAAAAATGATTGCTTACATTATTGCAAGCCAGTCTGGTATTCTGATACAAGTCATAAACAACCTACACCTTCACAATCTCAACACCTTCTTCGTTTCCCTCCCTAAGATCAACCCCATCTCATTCACTTTGTGACCGAAACAAGTCTGGAACAGCAATTTCTTGGTTTAGGCCAGAATTATATAGATTGATCTCTCGAATCAAAAGCACTCCCGTGCAGTGCATTTGTTTAGGGTTTAGGTTCATTTTTCATCCACACACCCCAAATTACCAAAACCGGCAGAAATGGTTTTCACCCATAAACACCCGAATTTTGTTTGATAATAAGAATGATAGCATCATTAAGGATGTCTCTGTCAAAGAAATAAAAACAGTTATGAAACAACTGGGGGCTTTGAAATCCCTTGACCCTGATGGCCTTCAAGGACTGTTTTTTTCAAAATTATTGGGATATAGTCGGCCATACTGTAATTAAGTTGGTTAAGGATTTTTTCACTAATGGAATATTAGACCATAGGTTGAACAGAACTTTTATAGCTTTGATCCCTAAGAATAATAATCCTACTAGTGTTAAATAGTATAGGCTAATTAGTCTTTGTAATTATGCTATGAAAATAATTACTAATATTTTGACCAACCGAATCAGGCCTTTTTTGAACAAGATCATTTCTAGTGAACACCATGCTTTCATTAAAGGCAGGTCGATATTTGACTCCACCATTATATGCAATGAGATTATTCATTCGTTTAAGGCTTAGAAAGGTAAAAATGGTTGGATGGCTATTAAGCTGGATTTTGATAAAGCATATGATAGGATTAATTGGCCTTTTATAGCTAAAATCCTAAATTGTGTTGGTTTTAATGATAAAGTTGTGAGCTTGATAATGAAGTGCATTAACACTGTTTATTTTCAAGTTCTGATCAATGGTGCTCCAAGCGGGGAATTCTGTCCTACTAATGGAATCCGTCAAGGAGATCCCCTATCTCCTTTTTTATTTATTCTTTGCCTTGAAGGCCTTTCAAGATTAATTAAAAAGGGTATTGACTCCAAGTACTTGCAGGGATTTACTATGGCTAAAGGTGCTCCTAGGATTACTCATTCCATTTATGCAGATGACAACATCATTTTCCTTAAAGCCAATTTTAAAAATGCTTGTAATTTGAGACTCATTCTTGACAAAATTAGTAGGTGGTTTGGGAAGATTATTAGATATGCTAAGTCTACTCTACTCACCTCAAGCAATCTTGGTAGAAGCTTTACAATGGGCATGACCAGGGCTCTCAAAGTTCAGGTAGCTACTTCTCCAGGTAAGTATCTAAGCATTCCACTTCAATGGGGTAGAGTCTCAGAAAAAACTTTCTTTGAGTTGCATGAAAAACTTAGCAATAGAATGGCTGGCTGGAAATCTAAAAATTTGAATATGGCTGGTAGGTGTGTCTTAATTAAATCTGTGCTTGATCCTGTGTCAAACCATGTTATGTCAATGTTAAAGTTGCCGAAAGGTTTGCTTGGGAAGTTTGATAGATACATAATGAATTTTTTATGGGGAAGTGATAAAAATTCTAGGAAAATGCACAATCTTAATTGGCAGACTGTTTGTAGCCCAATGTTTTATGGAGGGTTAGGTATGAGAGACATGGATCTTAAGAATTTAGATATTTTAGATAAGATGGCTTGGAGAGTTAGTGAGAGCCCACACTCTAATGTACCTATGTTGTTGAAGGTTAAATACCATAAGGATGATGATTTTTGGTCTAGTAAGGTTAGAAATGGTTGCTCCAGTAGTTGGAGAATCTTGATGAAAGGTAAGGATGCAATCAAGGGTAGTATTAAATGGTGTATCGGTGATGGCAGCAAGGTGGATTTTTGGAATGATCCTTGGGTCTTAGATTTACCTTTGGCTGCAGTCACTGATATGGACCATGAAAATACGGATAGGGTTAGAGTTAAAGATGTCATTGATCCCATTACTAAACATTGGAATCTCTCTACTATTAGTAATCAGATACCTGCTGATGTGGTAAGTAAAATTCACTCTATTCCTGTTAATATTTATGAGAATAATGCTGATACTATTGTGTGGAGTCATGGGAAAGATGGTAATGTTAGTGTTAAGGAGGCCTATAATTTTCTTATTTCCAAAAAACTTATCACAATACGAGTTTTGACTGGAAATTTTTGTGGAGTTTAAAATGTCCACAAAAATTAAAATTCTTCTTATGGAAACTTTGCCACAATAAATTGAATTTGAATGAGTCTCTTTATAGAAAAGGAATTGCTCCTAACCCTGGCTGTTCTTTTTGTCAAAATGATTTTGAGACTGTATATCATTTGTTTTTAAATTGTAGTACAATTGCTCCAATATGGAATAAGTTATACATGATGACATGGAAGAAGATTAATCTGGATCATATGTCACCTTCTTTTCTACGACAGTTGTGTTCTATGGACGCAACTATTGGTGGAATTAGTTGGAATCTCATACTCCCACAGGTTCTGTGGTGGATTTGGAATGGTAGAAATAGGTGGAACCATGAAAAAGAAAAGTTTATTCCTCTTAAAGCGCTTGCCTTGGAAATCAAGAGCGCAAGAGAATTGTACTTTTCTGTTTTTCATAAGGATGATCATTCAGGTAGTGTGCAGGAAATTCTGGTGAAGTGGAATCACCCTAGGAGTGGATATCATAAGCTCAACAAGGATGGCACGTCTTCTAACTCATTTTTTGCAGGTATAGGCGGAGTGGTTAGAGATGATGCTGGCTCTTTTGTGGAAGACTTTGATAAACATATTTTTCAAAATGGGAGTAATATGGAAGAAGTTTGGGCGGTTAGAGACAGTCTACAAATTGCAATCCGAAGGGGAATAAGGAATTTGGAAGTGGAATGCGATTCCACTTATGCTATTCAACTATGCAAAGGAGAGGTTTCTATTCTGTGGTACCTCAGGGGTTTAATGCAAGAAATTGAAGAAATGAAATTGAAGTTTGAAGATATTGTCTTCCAACAACACTATAGAGAGGAAAATTTTGTGGCCGATACTTTGTCAAAGAAGGCGTCGGAAATAATTTTGGAAGGTGTCCGTTTCGAAAATCCACCAGAAGTTATAGTTACTAATCTTGTTAATGATGTTCGGGCTGTCTCTTACCCTAGAATTATTAGAGTCAGTTAGTTTGTTTTGGTTTTCTTTCTGTTGTCAAAAAAACAAAAAACAAAAAGATCATAAATAAAAATTAAATTCAATTAAAAAAATGGTTAAGACTTTTGGCTTTAATTATGTCATTATTCTATTTTTTTCATTGTATTCTCCATCTACAAGTAACTAAATAAATGAACAACCAAATAATTTCTCTAAATTAACAATAGAAAATTTCAATTAAATCCACAAAATTAAATGAAATCTAATTTATTCTCCGGCCACTAAAGGATTGTGCATAAAAAACCAATTATAGAGAAAATCCATGATAACGAGTTTTTCTTTTTTTGGTTAAATCATACATCAAAAAAATAATAATTTAATTTATAAATAACAAAATCCTATAGCATACCTAGAAACAAAGAAACAAATCAAAGCACAAAATTGTTTGCAAGTGACCTTGGTGATATGGAGACGCTTGTGTAAAGAATCACAACCAACATTTACATTCCTATGAATCAAACCCTTCAATTAATAAACATGTACAAATAATCATAGTAACATGACGAGTTTTACACGTTTTCTCCTCGACCACGTACACACCACAAATCTGATATATGAAATCACTAAATCGCCCTTTCAAAAAAAAGTAGATATGAGATGGAAAATCAAAGAATGGATTTAAAATCCGTTCAATTAATCTGTATCACCTGAGAATTTGAAGGGTTTCACTAACTTATCTGAAGTGAAAACCAAAGACGTAGTGGAGATTGATGAACATTTGAGGGAAGTTATTAGTTTTGAGAAAGTCAGTATTTTTAAGAGACAAATGTTAGCATATCAGAGTGTAATTGTGATTTGAGTGTGTGAAATGTTTGTGTAAGAGCATGTGTGAGTTGAGCGTGTGAGTGTAACTGACAGGTGGAAGAAGTGTGTACGTTATGTACCGGCCAATCCTGTAACAGTTCTGAGTGAGTTTAAATATCTCAGTTGTTGTTCTGATATTGTATTGAAAAATCAAATCTGAGAAAATAAATAAAAAACCATTTAAAGATTGTGTAACGACATTTATCTTCTCAACATGTTATCAGATACCGAATTCTCAAACTAATTCATCTTACCAACTTCTTTTCCATGGCAACTTCTGATAAACACATCTCATTAACAGTCAAACCTCCGTCAAAATTAACAGCTACAAATTATTCTCTATGGAAATCTCAGATTGCTCCGCTACTACACAGTTACAATCTTCTTCGATTTGTGAATGGTTCACTTCATTGTCCAACCAAGTATGTTCGCAAAACTTCTCCTGCTGGTGTTGCTATTGTAAGTGCTTCTGATTTTGTTGATAATGATCCTAAGAATGACTTTGTCTTTAATCCTTCATATGATTATTGGGTGAATCAAGATTCTGCTCTTTTATCATGGTTATTCTCTGCTTGTACTGAAGAAATACACTCTCAAGTCATATATTGCACTTATTCTCATGAGATCTGTACTCAGTTAGAACAAAACTATAACTCTACTACTAAATCTTGCCTCTTACAACTTAAAGTTGATCTAATTGGATTGAAGAAAAGCTCGGATTCAATGCTAGTTTACATTATTAAAGCTCGTTCAATCTCTAATCAATTAGCTCAAATTGATCGATCTATTTCTGATGAAGATTTAGTGATTCATATTTTACATGGTTTACCTTTTGAGTTCAATGCTTTTAAAACTTCAATTTGTACTCAACAATTGAAGAATGAAAACTTAATTACTTCATCTGAGCTCTTAGGTTTACTATTATCAGAAGAATCTAGAGTTAATGCAGAATCCAACCTAGATCTCACCACTGCTTCTGCAAATGTAACTCAACAACAGTTTAACTCGGGACCTAATTCTTCCGATCAACAATTCTCTAGATCCAATGTTTATTCACACAATACCTATCCACACAATGATTATCCACATTACTCAAATCAATCTTATGGTGGTACTCCATCCTGGTCAAGTTATACAAGTCAAAGGAATAGTGGTAATTATGGCAGAGCTAGTAATTATGGTTTTAGAGGCAACATGAATGCTGGTAATTTCAGAGGAGGTTTTAGAGGTGGAAGAAATGGAGGCAGAGGTGGCAGACAGGACAACTCTAACTTTTATCCTCCAAGATACAACTATTATGTCAAATGTCAACTTTACAAGAAACATTGTCATCTAGCTCTATAATGCAGATATAGATATGCACCAAGTGACTATTCAATGCAAGCTTATTACACTTCTAATGATTCTTATGGTGATTATTATGATGATTATTGGTGTCCTGAACCAGAAACCTTTGCTGCTTATAATGATGACTTTGCATCTTCTTTTTCTTCTGGCTGGATACCTGATTTTGGGGCTACACATCACATCACCTCTGATCTATCCAATCTCAATCTTCACTCTGAATACCAAGGAACTGATCAAGTCAGAGTTGGAAATGGATCAGGTTTGCATATAACTCATACTGGTTCTTCTACTTTACAACATGAATCTGTTAAGTTTACCTTTTCAAATGTGCTTCATGTACCCTCTATAACCAAGAATTTAATCTCAGTTCTTCAATTTGCTAAGGAGAATAACTGTTATTTTGAATTCTACTCTGACAAGTTTCTCATCAAGGATCTGGTTACCCACAAAGTTCTGCTTCATGGTCCTGTTAGAGATGGTCTATATCACATGGAGTTTACTACTGCACAATTCAAACAGGCTCTTTTATCTGGTTTATCTTCTTCAGCTCAATGGCACAATAAACTTGGACATCCATCTTAACAAACACTCAAGCATATTCTCTCCTCAGTGAATGAAGTTATTGACACTCATTTGACTTCAACACTTTGCTCATCCTGTCAGACAGCCAAAAGTCATGCTTTGCCTTATCTTACTGGTACAAGCTCTAATAATGTCTATGGTACTTTAGATATAGTTTATTCAGATGTATGGGTGTCACCACTGTGTTCCATTAATGGTTACAAATATTTTGTTTCTTTCATAGATTCTTTCAGTAGGTTCACATGGTTGTACCCTATAGCTTATAAATCTGAAGTTCTACCTACATTTGTTAAATTCAAAACTCTTGTTGAGAATCAACTTAAAAGAAGAATCAAATTTATTCAATCTGATTGGGGTGGTGAATACAGGAATGTGTCTACTTATTTGGATTCTTGTGGCATAGGACATAGAGTTTCTTGTCCTCATTCTCATGCTAAAAATGGCACAGCTGAGAGAAAACATAGGCATATTGTGGAAACTGGTTTGGCTCTCTTGCATCATGCTTCCCTACTAATATATTTTTGGTCTTATGCATTTGAAAATGCAAATTACTTGATTAACAGATTGCCTACACCAAATTTGGACCAATTATCACCTTTAGAATGCTTATTCAATGTGAAACTTGATTACCTTTTCTTACACACATTTGGTTCTGCTTGCTATCCATGCCTAAGAAAATTCAATCATCACAAGTTAGAACCAAGATATGTACAATGTATCTTTCTTGGATACAATGTTATGTATAAAGGCTATAGGTGTTTCAACCCAAGTACCAATAAGATCATCATTTCAAGGGATGTAAAGTTTGATGACAATGTATTTCCATATGCTTCTTTACTTCCTTCTTTTGGTACTTCTACATCTGTATCTGTCATACCATCTGTCATACCTATCAGTACTACTTCATTACCACCATTACAGATCTCCAATGAAGTTGATGTTTCATCATCCACTGCTGCACCTGCCTCAACTGCCTCTCTTACATTTCCAACTTCCACTACAACTTCTCCTACAACATCTCCATATGTTACTAATGCTCATCCAATACAGACAAGAGGTAAAATGGGTATTTCTAAACATAAACCAAGAGTATTTGCTTCTGAAGTTCAAAGTATGTGTGAGGACATAACTGTGCCTACTTGCTATACTGAGGCTTGTAAAGATCCTAGAAGGAGAGCTTCAATGGATGAAGAGATTATTGCATTACTTCAAAATGGCACTTGGAGGTTGGTTCTTGCTGCTGATGGTAAAAATGTAATTGGTTGTAAATGGATCTTCAGAATTAAAAGAAGGGAAGATGGTTCTATAGAGAGATACAAAGCCAGATTCGTAGCTAAAGGATATAATCAAGTGGAGGGCATTGACTATCAAGACACTTTCAGTCCTATGGTTAAACCCACAACTGTTAGAATCATTCTCTTTATTTCTCTCTACAAGAACTAGCAGGTGAGACAACTTGATGTGAAGAATGCATTCTTACATGGACATTTAACTGAGGAAGTTTTTATGGTTCAACCACCTAGATATGCAGATAAGATTCTTCCTAATCATGTGTTCAAACTTCAAAGGTCCTTATATGGTTTAAAATAGGCTCCTAGAGCTTGGTTTGAGAGATTAAGCAAGTTCTTGTGTTCTCATGGTTTTATACCTTCAAAAACAGATACTTCTCTCTTCTACAGGGTCACCAGTCATTATGCACTTTACATTCTTATTTATGTGGATGATATTTTGGTAACTGGCAGTTCCACTAAGGACATTGACAATCTCATTACTTCTCTTGGTCAAGAATTTTCTATCAAAGACTTGGGATCTCTTCATTTTTCCTTGGGCATTCAAGCAACCACTAACTCAGCAGGTATCTTACTATCTCAAGAGCAATACATTACCAATTTGCTTCTCAAAACTAAAATGAATGCTGCCAAACCAACTTCTACACCTATACTATCATCTAAGTGTGCTGGTGACACTACACCATTTGAGGATCATATTTTATGTAGAAGTACAGTGGGTGCCCTACAATATGCTACAATCACCAGGCCTGACATTGCCTTTGCTGTTAACAAAACTTGTCAGCATATGCAGCATCCTACCAATGAACACTAGTTTGCTGTCAAGAGAAATTTACGCTACTTAAATGACACTATTTCTTTTGGTCTGCAATTTAAAAGAGCAACAGCACTGCAATTACATGCATACTCAGATGCTGATTGGGCTGGTGATGTGTCTGATAGAAGATCCACTGGTGGTATGGCTATTTTTCTAGGTCCAAATATGATTTCCTGATGCTCTAGAAAACAAAAAACTGTTTCTAAACCAAGTAAAGAAGTTGAATATCGTGCTCTAGATGATGCTACTTCTGAAATTGTCTGGGTTCAATCTCTTCTTACTGAGTTACACTTCTCACTGCCAAGAGTACCAGTTTTGTGGTGTGACAACATGGGCGCTACCTACCTCACAGCAAATCATATCTTTCACAACAGAATGAAACATATTGAAATAACTTTTCATTATGTGAGAGAACTTGTTGCTGCCAAGGCCTTAGTTGTTCGTTTTCTTTCTACTCAAGATCAAATAGCTGACATTTTTACTAAGAAACTCTCCACAACTCGTTTCTATGTACTACGACTCAAGCTCAGTGTCATTGGTTTCTCCAGAACCTGATCTTGCAGGGGGGGGGGGTTAGCATATCAGAGTATAATTGTGATTTGAGTGTGTGAAATATTTGTGTAAGAGCATGTGTGAGTGTAACTGACAGGTGGCAGAAGTGTGTACGTTATGTACCGGCCAATCCTGTAACAGTTCTGAGTGAGTTTAAATATCTCAGTTGTTGTTCTGAGATTGTATTGAAAAATCAAATCTGAGAAAATAAATCAAAAACCATTTAAAGAACGGGCCCTAGCTCAGCTGGTCATCCCCGTTCCCCGAAGTTTCATGCGTTCCAGGAGGTCCCAGGTTCAAGTCCCCAATGGCGTAATATTCCAGGAATTAACATGGAAGGTAGTGTTAGTTTGCTCCCCTTGTGACACAATCTCACCCCCCCTCCCGCTTCGACTCCCCTTGGCAAGGTTACCCATGAGGCTCGCTGGTAGGCTAGCACAGCAACCTGTTCAATTAATGTAGTAGTATGTCGTTGGAGCCTAGCTTGTTAGGCTTCCAACTAGTTTCATGTAATAATATTTATCTAATATAAACAAATGATTTGAAGATTGTCTAACTACATTTATATTCTCAACAACAAAAAATATATACTCTCTTATATTTTAGACTGAAATATCGTATTTATTTTAATACCTTTTGTGCAAACCTTTTTTTTCTTCTAAATTTTTCACATTTTTAATAGGGAAGGCGGAAGGATAGGTAATTGTGTAAATATGTACAGAATATCCTCATTAATCCTAAAAAAGATATCATAAAATACTAATACGAAATGTGTTAGATTCAGCCTAGCCAGATTTTGAGAATATATCAGAGGGCAACTATATTTTCACTAGAAGCAATAATTAAATTAGATAAACCGTTTTTTTTAATCATTTTATCGAACATTAACACCATATTATAGGTAATTTAGTTAGGTTCAGGGCTCATCATGACAGAAGATAAATGTTACAACGCGTGTCGTTACGGCACGGGTTATTTCTAGTACAATATAAAGTATAAGCATTAAACCGATATAGGGCTTTGGTCAGCGACTTGTTTCCCAGTGATACCGTCCTTCAATGTTTTGAAGTAAACATCATAGTCTTTCTCAGGTGGAGGATTTTCAGGATCCACCGTAAATGGCTCACTAAAGGGAATAACACTCTTCACCTGCAAACAATTACAGTTATGGAATTTATGACAATAATTTTATATATACTCCCATCGAAATTATATGCAGGATATGTGCCACACTATTCTGCATTCAACTTAGTGACACATAGTTTAACCTAGATGACTTGGAAAAAGTTTTTGTGGGTGCGTGCACATATGATAAAACAGCAATGGTTCTAGGCGTAACGCCTAAAGCAAGCAATCCAAAATCAAGATTCCTTTTCTCTCACATTTTTTTGTGTGTGGGTCCCGGTAGGCCGCGGAGGATAACAGGGAGTCCCGTCTTTAATGTTGAGTTTGTGTCTGGTTATTTTTTTGGGCGGTAGGTTAAGAATTTTTCATAAAACAGAACCAAGTGGAGAGAGAGACCTCAAATGTCTTGTCACATGCATATGGGCTTTCTAAAGCTGCAACACATATGCGAGCAACCTCCTCCCTAGAAATTTTCACCTGTAATCGTCACATAATTCTTATAAATTTCAATGAGAGGTTAAACATAAAACTTAATATACAAACAAGCACCCTGGATTGTACTAAGTTTATCCTTGGCATTGCATACAGAACAGCAACTAAAGATGTACTCGCAGAAGGACGTTGAAAAAAAATGTGTAGAAATTGTAATTACCGTAATATTGTCTCCTTGCTCGAAAATGAGATCAGCTCCAGCAGGTTCCTCAGTTAATGCACAAGGTCTTACTATTGTGTAGGGAATTCCACTTTACCTGATCAAATCCTCGCCCTATTATACCAACAGGATATGAAAATTAAAGATCATTAAGTAACTAACTAGCTTAACTTCACCACTTTTATTGTTCAGCTGGAAAGATTTATATTGTTCAGATGGAAAAATCTTGTTCTAACCACGAATATATTCTTCCCTGGTATGATAGTAATTATTATACTCTGTAATGAGAAAGAAAACATCACAATTGAAATTAGAATACTGTAGATACCTGGAAAATGCTAAGGGATAAATGACCCAAATGTGATAATAATAAGGCTTAAAGAAAAATTTAAGAAATAATTTGGGCTCAAATGAGAGAAGTCCGACTCATTACGATTGAAATTTGATCGATCTCGATTCTTAAGTTTCAATCGAAAGTGGCGCTCTTATCTGAATGAGATAATATGGTATTCAATCGGTGAATTGTAATAATTAACTAAGGAATTTGATCCCCTGTTTCCAGAATCGGTAATGACCTTCATATGAACCAAGTCTGGAGCTGTAGTTATTGATTGTTGTGACTGGATTTGGAGTTTTGGTGGGAATGAAGACAAGGAAGAACAATGGGTTCAAAGCTGTTTTGGGTTTTGCGGCTCATCCGTGCTCAGAGGATATCACCTCATCAGCGTTCCCATTTTATCTCTCAACAGTGAACACCGGGTCCTCAAGATCGAATAGCGGCTTCACTTCACCCTCTCCTGTTCTTCATCCCGAGTCTTCATTATCACCACCCCTTATTGAAAGAGCGTGAAGAATAATTGAAGGAAATCGTCAACAACATCGAGTCAAAAGAAGTTAAGAAAGAAATGGAGCTTGGATTAAAGCGTGACTTGGTCCCATGGAAGTTGACGACGTTCATCTTGTTGGTAAATATGAAGAAACCATCACTAGCTCATCCAAGCGTCTCCTCTCAAGCATCTAAGCACCTCCAACTTCTGGTCACTCTTGCTTGCGCATTTTGAACGTATCAAAACAGGTCGCCTCCATGCCTCCATGACGGCGTCCCAACTCAGCGTGGCGACGTCCCAACCTAACTCCAACTTCTGCTCACTCTTGCTTGCGCCTTTTGAACGTATCAAAATAGGTCGCCTCCATGCCTCCATGGCGGTGTCCCAACTAAGCATGGCGGCGTCCCAACTAAACTCCAGCATCAGTTCACTCTCGCCGGTGCCTCATGAACGTATCAAAGCAGCGTCGCCTCCGCCATTGACGCTTGTATCCTTAACACTACCAATATCCAGCAGCCATCATCTATGCTAAATCGTTATCGCCAACGCCAACGCCTCCATCTCCCTCTACTTTCTCAAAGGATAAAAACAACTCACCTCCATATCCACTTCACCCGAAAGCATCACTCCACTGCCATCCGAGGACGCCACTACTGATACAGTTGAGCAAAAAAGAACCAAAAAGGTGATGAATAGCCAGAGTAATGATGAGTAGATAATGCTCGCACAACAGGTGTTTAAAACAAGTTCACAGGGAAAAGCCTCTCAATGCTCAACCATCTGTTATTAACAATGCAAATTAATGAAGTTTCTAATGAAATACTAAGCCAGCAGTGAAACGAAGAAGATGAATCCTTGCTTGTCCGAAACTCAACACCAACATCACCCCACCTCAGAGTACGCCAGCTTCTCCACAAAGCATCATCAAGCACCATAGAAATGGATATGCGCTCAAAATTCAAAACACCACAGCGCTCATGCCTTCAACAGCACTGGAATTAATGGTGAAGGAGGCGTGGACTTACTAGGAGCAAGAACTAAACTACCGGAAGGGATTATGTCGCCTCATGAGCATCTAGGAGCGTCCACTAACTCATTAGACACTGATAAAAGATAAGTTTCCATCATCTTCCTTTGAACTCATTTTTCCGCTACTTGTGATCCAATTGCCTAACTAAACTATTTGATTTATTGCTTGAACTTACTTGAATGATCGCTGAATTCTATAAGCTTTAAGTTTCGTTTAATATATGACACCTGATTGTAATAATTAATTTCCATGCACTCTTAGTAAGCTTCACATTAGCTCAAAACCAGCATTAGCGGACTCGATATTAGTGCTGAACTTGCCTTTTTTTTTTTTTTTTCTCTTATGGTTCACCATCATTTGGTAATCTCTCTGCAATTTGAACGTTACTGGATGTTTTAACAAACTTGTAACATGACTTGTTTGATCGCCAAAGCTAAGAAGTACTGTATGCCGGTATATGCATTAATTATTTGATGATAGTCTTTGGCACACCAAGTTCGTTTCATAACATGTTTGCTTCATGATGTTCTCACCTTGGCGTCCTAAGATACATCAGTATTAATCCTCTTGAATAGTATGCTTGTATTGGCGGCAGAGGCAAATATTGATGTTCTCACCTTGGCGGCAGAAGCACATATCAGAAAATCTTCCACGAGTCAAGGATGGAAGAACAGTTGAAAGAGGGATGGGAAGAAAGCACCGGTCCCATTCACCACCAGTTCAACTAATGATCATCGCCCCCACGAGACCAGAGTCTTGAGAGAAGTCAGCACCAATGTGAACCCATTCCAAAGCACGCCAGGGTGCAATACGATGCGTTAAAAAAATGTTAATATAGTCGCAAGAGGGAATAGTCAAGCCGCCTTGAGTATTAATGGCAGCTGCCAAATTGCTTTAATCAGTCAATAATACTTTCCTCATGAGTTCACTATCATATTAATAAAAAATGTTAGCCTACATGTCCAGAAGTTTTACGACATTACTACTATTTGTTCTTGTATATATAATTTAAGAAGCTAAGGATAGAAAAAGAAATCCAGACGCTTATGACAAATATGTATAAGTCTCCTTCGACAAGAGGTGCGAACAACTATAGAATAAATCCTCCTGACCTCGACAACCAAGAGGTCCGAGTGTCTAAATCCTCCCACCCTCGATAAAATAGGGAGTATCTAAAATCCTCTTGTTCTCACTCTTTGAGACTCTAGTGTCTCAATCCTCCCATCCTCGATGAGATGGGGAGTGTCTAAAATCCTCTTGCTCTCATTCTTTGAGACTCGAGTGTCTAAATCCGCACACCCTTGATAAGGGAGAGAAAACACTAAGAAACGGCTCTTACGGCTTTAAAAAAAAGAGGGTAGAAACCCTTTGCCTCCAAAGCGGCTCTCAAGCCTTTGATGATGAAAAAAAAAAAAAACGGCTCTTAAGCCTTTGATTAAAAAAATGATGAAAGAAGATTGTAGATGCATTTTACTACAAATTACATCCAAAGGTTAGAAACGCATTACTCTTCTCAAATGAAAGTAAACACTCAACCATGAACACAAGATATACGTGGTTCGGTATGATTACCTACGTCCACGGGGGAGAAATGATGAATCTTATTACTTCAAGGTGTTACAAAGGTGTTGATCTTAGTTGGATTTCTTTACAAGGTGAACTTACTTCTCACTCACTTCTTCCTAATGTTTTCTCGAGTTTCTCTCTTCTCCTCTCCCAAAATTACAACCTAACTTTCATGAATACAAGTCCCTTTATTTATAGGAGAAGTTCCATACACCCAAGATATGGTGTTGGTCATGTTACATCAATTCAGCAGTTCTACTGTCGGACCGACTTATGTCGCCTCACATGGCCGAGGTATCTTGGCTCTTCGCCTGTCTTTCGTCCGATCCGACATCTCCCAATGCTCTCTTGACACGATGTCGCGTGTTTCTGAATGTCGCCCGTCTTCGATCGTTGCTTTTATGGTTAGCCGATGTGTCCCCTACTTTCTTATCCATTTGACCATAGAACCTCGTTTGTCCCACCGCGTCTTGTCATGTCAGCTTTGTCAGAAGTCTGAATCAAGTCTTGTCCGACAGCTGTAGAGCGATCACGCCCGATCCACGTGGCTCCTGAAATCTCGCGCCACTAATCTTCATTCCATGCTTCGCGTCTTTTCGTGTTTAGGTGCACCAGGCCTAGGATGTTGCCACCTGGATATGTGTATAATTTACACCTACATTTATGCCCATTCTTCCGCCCGTGTGGGAGACACGCGTGGAAGAATATCGCCCTAACTGCCCACGTCTTTGTTCATGCCGTGAATCCCGCCATGCAGCGTCCCACTAACTCCACTTTATGACTGGTAACCGTCGGCGTCGGTTACAATTCTTCTTCTTTAAATAGCCCGCTCCTTTCTTCCTTCTTCTTCTTTACCCTTTCTTTCTCTGTTCATCTACTGTGGTTTTCTCCCAAGTTTCTTCACATTTTGCGCTTCTCCAAAAACCCTAGCTTTCTTGGTTTTCTTTCGTCGTTTTCTCCTCACCGACCGATACAGTAGCTGCTATTGCCTCATATTTCTATGCTGGGAACCGATTTCTCCACTATCTTCGTTAATGGCTTCTTCTCCTTCCATGGCTGAAAAGAGGTCTGTTGATGACGTTTTTTCCGAGTTTGATGTTCCCTCCCTTGCTTCTCTATTTTTGCTTGAAAGCCCTTCTAGGTATGATGATCGCGCGATAAAATCTATTTTTGCTGATAGCTCTCCTTCTATTTCGTGCAGGTCCGAGAAAAGGGTGAAGGATCTCTCTGACGAAGAGTTCATTGAGCAGTTGAAGGAGAAGTACGATCTTCAAAATTACGAAGTGACCCTTCTCTCGGGCCGAAACGGTAGTTTGAAGAAAACCGATATGAAGAAGCACGAGCAATCGGCTAATTGTGTGGTCATCACCTTGGGTCAGCTGGAGCTGGGCCTTCGTCTTCCCTTATACAACCCTGATAGCCCATTTTATTACGAGATTTTGTCCCAGATTCGGCCTTCTCGTGCTTTAGCTCAATGGACTGGCAATACTTTTTGAAATATGAACGAGTGGAGGGATCGCCGCGATGGTCATGGTTCTACTGCCGAGTGGTCGACCTACAAGCCCGAGGACGCTCCTGAGTATACCTTTGCCAATTTCCTTGTCAACTATCGAGCTAGTACTTCCACCTTAGGAGAACTTGCCGGTTTTGCTGCTAGTCCTCATCGGGTCAAAACTATGCCCGAGGGTGTTGAAAGGATGATGCTGGATGCCGATCCCGTCGGCCATGGTTCCAACAAGCGAGCCCGCCATTCTAATGACCCGATTTATCCCCGAGTTCCGCTTCTAGTCCGAGGTCCGATCCTTCATGGTGACTTCCCGTCACCTACTTTTCCCGTCGAGCCCTATTTTTTCTGGGTGGTTAATGATGACAAGGCTGATAAGGTATGCGCTTTTTTTTTTTTGATTTTTATCTTGTTACCTTCGGGCGTCAGTTAGTCATTTGTTGTTGTTTAAAATTCTCAGGTCGGCTCCACCAAAACTATCGGGTCTAGGAAAAGAGGTGCTGGCACAAGGGTTAAGGAAGACCAGGGGAAGGTAACAAACATAATGATTTTCTTATAAGTACATGTACTTGCCCCTGTTTTTTGCCTTCACATGTTCTGACGAGACACTTGTGCAGAAACACCCAAGGCACGATGATGATGATGCAGGCGATGTTGACCCTACTCCGCTGAGGCGTAATCCTGGTAGAGGTAAGCAAATTTCTAAGCCACCGCCGAAAACGGGGCCCATCATTGATCATTCCGATGGGGATGAGCTGTTTGGAGAGAATGTGTCGGGCGACAAAGGCGATGAACAAGGTATGGGCGACCAACAGGAGCCCTCGGAGATGCCCGTCGTAGAGAAGATCGTTACCGATGTACCGGTAGAGCTTCCTTGTGTGCCCCGGATTACTGAGGGATCGTCTTCTAGTCTTTGAAACTTCCTTTACTGTCTCAGGCCCGATCATGAACTCCTTGGGTGCACTTACTTCCTCCAACTTCGTGAAGTATCTGAGATGAGGAAATGTTGAATGATGTGCCCCGTTATGGCGACATCGCCCTGACACTTGACACTGTGGTGAGCAAGTCGCTTCTGTATGGTTATGCTCCGCTTCTGATTTCTTTCTCGTAGTGTTGCTTATGAGTCAAGCTATTTGTGTTAGATTATGAATCGCATACGCTTGGATGCTGCCAATCGCCTTCGAGATAAGCAGTTGATAGAATCTCTCCAACTTCAACTTCAGAATGAGAGGGGTCGCGCGAATGAGCTGGAGATCAAGCTTTCCGACACTTAAGGTATATGATCCTTCTTAACTTGTGTTGATTGAGTTTATCGTGCCAGTATCCTGAGTCAGGTATCCTTCTTCTTAGCCGAGGTATCTAGTATAGGTATAGACGCTACTTCGGAGTTTAGGATTATGAAGAGAAAATGGGATATTGAGAAGGATCTTGTGGAAAATCTTCGTCAACGAATGGCAAACAAAGACGACAAAATAGACCGTCAAACTGAGGATATTGCAAGACTTGAGGACGAGTTAGAACGACATCGCCGGTTTGATTATGATCCTGCCGAGATGGAAAACTTACGGGCTCACTTGGGGTCTTCTCAGCGCCTTGCTGCTGAAAAGGCTGCTTTAGCCACAAGTTTGGAGCAAAGGGTAGATGCTCTGCAACTGCAGAATCGAGACCTTCACGAGGACCGCCGACGAATATTGAGAGATAAAGATGTGGTGGAGCGAGCTAATAGCGATTTACAGGGCCGAGTGAGTGAATTTGATAAGGTTATGGGCGATTTAGAGTGGATTAGATCGCAGCTTGCAGTGCTCCAAACGTCGCGTAATCGGTTAATGGACGGTTGGTCCGAGCATAAGAAGTATTGCCCTAGTAACGAGTTCAACGAGCAACATTATAACGAATTAACCATGAAGTTATCCAGGGACGAGGATGAGCTGTCTAAGTCGGTAGAGTCGCTTCAGTCGGTGTTACCCGCCCTGTCAGGTCCCTTAGATGATGTGTTGAGGCCGCTCTTTTAGATTTAGATTGCGCTTTATTCTTGCAAAAATGCACCCGATGAATAACATTCTATTTTTGTGATCTTGTAGCCGAGCAACAACGCTCTCGGGAGCTGGATCTGGAGGTTCGCCGATTGAAACAGGCCGAGGTCGATTTGAGCTCCAAGTTAGCTGATGCTGAGGAAAACGCTTCCCAGATTACCCAACAACTCGAGGATGAACGCGTCGCCCATGCGGAAGAGTTAGACCAGAAGGTTCAGGCTGGCATTATGGACTGGGTGGAGAAGAAGCGGCTCGAGGTCGCGCAGAGAAAGGCCGGCACGGCTCCTCCCAAGGATTAAAATTTCTTTTTGTGGTGCTGCGTCACTATGTTTCCCCTTCTATCGGGTTGTAAATCGCTCTAAACACTTCTCCCCTTTTTAATTTCCGCTACCTTGCTTGTTCGTTTTAATGGGGGTGCTGCGTCACCGATGGTGTTTGTTTTATTTTCATTAGACGCTTCGTTTCTCTTGGTCACATGACGTTTTTCGTATTTTCTTAATAGTCGCATGACGCAATCGAGTTCTACTTTGTTTCATATGTTATTCCTGCAATCATTGTTCAAGTAAGTCAGTATTCTAACCATTTTTGTCGAACACACCCAACAAGGAGGGTCATCGGGCCCTATGCCATGTCTTGATTGGGGTATCTCATCACTATCTCTTTGGATTCAATGGAAGGGTACCAGTCATCCTAGTTCTAGGCCCGACAATCCCGAGTGGTTATTGACCAACCGATCTCGGGAAAGTGGACACGCCCACTTGCGATGGTGGTGACCTTTCAGATGTAAGTAGGCCACCTAGCTGAGTAGACCTTGTGTCTAAACAACCTTTGGAACTGGTTTCCAACCACCAGAACCCTTAGGCTACCTCGGTACTTGCCTGCACACACTTGCCATCGCCCGAGTTCGAATAGCCAGGCGACTGTAAGGCACCTCGGCACTTCCACACTGGCGTTGCCCCGAGTACGAATTCCCATTCGAGTGTAAGTCACCTCGGCACTTCCACACTGGATTTTCCCCGAGTACGAATGACCATTCGAGTGTAAGTCACCTCGGCACTTCCACTGCGGCATTGCCCGAGTACGAATGACCATTAGTCGCTCATGCCCTATCCCATACCCCTCACGGTTTCACATAGATAGAGGACACGTTTGCTTACCGTTTTTTCGCGTCGCTTGTCAAGGATGGTAGAGTTTCAGGAATCGGATGTTCCATGGTTTGAGATCTCTTGTTCCGTCGAGTCATGATGAGTCGATATGATCCCTCGCCCGCCTTAGATTCGATTATATATGGCCCACCCCACTTTGGTGCTAGTTTTCCGCCTTTTTTGTCGCGCTCCCATTCAACCAGAAATTTCAATACTTGCTGCCCGGGATGAAATTCTCTTGGTCGAACGCGCTTGTTGTATTCCCATTGTAACCTCCTCTGATAATTTTCTATTTTTTGTAACGCCATTTCTCTTGATTTTTCCAAGTCGTCGAGTTTAGCCAAGATCAGGTCGGATGACACATTTCGCCTCCAAGCTTCGGTTCTTGTGGTAGGAATCATCCCTTCTGTTGGTAGGATCGCCTCGGTTCCGTAGGTAAGCATGAATGGAGAAAATCCCGTAGCTTCTCTTCGTGTGGTTCTGTATGCCCATAGGACATTGTATAGCTCCTCGCACCAGTTTCCATATTCCCCATCTAGTTTCTTTTTCATGTTATCGGCGATGGTTTTGTTTGTGATCTCGGCCTGCCCATTACACTGGGGGTAAATCGGGGTTGCTTTACTCTTGCGGATGTTGTAAGTGTTGAATAGAAGGTCAATGTTCTCGCCTTGCAGTTGCTTTCCATTATCGGAGACGATAGCCGCAGGGACCCCGAAGCGACAGATGATGTGTTCCCAAATGAACTTAAAGACATCTTTGTCCCGAATATGCCTTAGTGGTGCCTCCTCTACCCACTTGGTAAAATAATCAGTGGCCACGATCAAATACTTCCTTTGCCCCGTTCCTACATGTAATGGCCCGACGATGTCCACTCCCCATTTAGCGAAGGGCCACAGACTTATGATTGAGTTTAACGGTACGCCGGGAGCATGGATTTTCTTCCCAAAACGTTGACACTCTTCGCAAGCTTTCGCCATTTGCTTTGCGTCCTCGTTCATATACATCCAAAAGTAGCCCATTATTTTTTCCTTAACCGACAAACTTCTTCCCGAGCTGTGATTTCCAGCCGCCACATAGTGTAGCTCATGTAGGATTATATGGCCCTCTTCCCTGCTCAGGCATCGTAGGAGTGGTCCTAGGTAATATTTCCGATATAATATCCCTTCCCTTAACTCGTAGGCGCCCGATTTGCTTTTGATCTTGTTCATCTCGGGCCGACTCTTAGGAAGCTCACCCGTCTCTAAGTATTGATGTATTGGCTTTCTCCAGTCGCCTTCTTTGTATCTCTCGGTTGTCTTGTGCCACCTCAATCCGTACCTCGGTGTTTCGGGGATAGACGGGTTAGAAGCCTCATAACGCATATTTCTTCGATGCTCGGGTCTACAAGTTGTGAGGCGATATATGACAGGGCGTCCGAGTGTCTGTTATCCTTTCGGCAGATGTGGCGGAATTTAATATCTGGGATTTGCTTGATGTAAGATTGGGCGAGCTCCCAATATTTTTGCAGCATCGGATCGTGTGTAGTGTATTGGCCCGTAATTTACCGGATCACCAGCTGTGAGTCACTAGTCAGTAGAACCTCATGCAACCCCATTTCCACAATTATCCGTAAGCCATGGATCACCGTCTCATATTCGGTGACGTTGTTCGTCGCCTTGAATTCTAACCTGAACGAATGCACGATCTTCCTCCCCTTTGACGTGGTAAACACCAACCCGAGGCCCGACCCGTCTTTGTTTGATGCCCCATCGACAAATACTTCCATCGTGTTGCGCTACTGGCGGCTAGAAGGTCCGCTGGCTCCTCTTGTTCTTCGACCATTCCCGGTATATCTTCTACCTCGTCCTCATCACTGAGGGGGGAAGTCTGCCAAGAAATCGGCCACTACTTTCCCTTTGATCGTGGTTCTTGCCTCGTATATTACGTCATATTGTTTGATTATGGCTCCCCACTTGGAGATTCTCCCCGACCGCCCAGCGCTATCCAAGACCGCTTCGATAGGCGATTTGGTGAGCACCCGTATTCTATGAGCTTGAAAATATGTTCGTAGTTTGGAGGCAGCAAAGGCTAGCGCGAGCACCATCTGCTCCATTCTGGTGTAGTTCTTCTCGGCCAGACTTAAAGTTTTGCTTGCGAAGTATACCAGCTTTTCCACGCCCATCTATGTTTTGACCAATACCGCACTAATGGCATAGGGTGTCGCGCCTAAGTATAGAGTGAGATTTTCTGACGGCTCAGGCCTTTGAAGAACCGGGAGGCTAGCTAAATGTAGCTTGATTTTTGAAAAGCTTCTTCGCTTGCGTCCGTCCATTGGAATTTTTCTCCTTTCTTCAAGATGTCGTAAAAGGCCTTGCATTTGTCTGATGACCGTGATACGAATCGGCCCAATGCGGCTATGCAACCATTTAGTTTCTGCACGTCTTTTACCGTTGCGGGGGATGGCATTTCAAGGACGGCTCGTACCTTCTCGGGATCTGCTTCTATTCCACTGGGAGTGATGATGTAGCCTAGGAATTTCCCCGACGTGACCTAGAAGTCGCACTTGGCCGGATTAATTTTCATCTTGTGTCTCCTCATTGTCTGAAAAATCTCTCGAAGGTCTCGGACGTGGTTTTTTGATTTCCGACTTTTGACTAACATGTCGTCCACATAAACTTCTATGGTATCGTGAATATTTTCTTCAAACATGTCGCCTACCAATCTCTGGTGTGTAGCCCCGGCATTCCTAAGTCCGAATGGCATCTTGGTGTAGCAATACAATCCTCTCGGTGTGAAGAAGGAAGTGTGTTCCTGGTCCTCGGGCGCCAATGGTATTTGGTTGTAGCCCATGTATCCGTCCATTAAGGTCATTGCTTCGTATCCCACTATTGATTATACTAGTTGATCTGTGCTGGGAAGGGGGAAACTGTCTTTCGGGCAGGCCTTGTTCAGGTCGTTGAAGTCAATACATATTCTGACTCCCCCTTTCTTTTTTGGTACCATGACCATGTTTTATATCCACTGTGGGTAGTGGAACTTCCTTATTATTCCGGATTCTTGTAACTTCTTCAGCTCGACCTCGACCGCCGCTTGTAACTCTGGCGCGACGCGCCTCATTTTCTGTCTAACCGGTTTGAACCTCGGATCGATTTTTAAGTGGTGACAACAGACCTTCGGGTCAATACCCTCCAAATCATGCACTTCCCAAGCGAATGCATCCAGGTTTTATTTTAATAGCATCGTGAGTTTACTTGCTTGTTCGTTCGATAGTAATGCCCCGATCCTCACTATTTTGGGTTCTTCTATCGTTCCCAAGTTTACTTCTTTAGTCGGCTCGACTGTCGAGAAGTTTGATTTGGTCTCCCTGACTGGGGATGCTTCCTTTAATTGCTATAAAGGGTCTTGCTCTCGAGTTTCGTGTGCCAAGACCGCTTGTGAAATTGCCTCCTCCAATTCTTTTGCCGCCTTCACTTCCTTTGCTTTGTTCTTTTCTTGCCTTTGCCGAGCTCGCCGTTCTTCATTTATTTCTATATCAACTTTCATGCATTGTCGTGCCGCCTGGGAGTCGCCCACAACTTCCGCTATTCCCTTGCAAGTCGGGAACCTTAACCTTTGATGGTAGGCCGATGCTACTCCTTCAATCCCAGCAACCCATGGGCGCCCGATAATGGCCTCATAAGGTGAAGCGACGTCGACCACACAGAAAGTGGTTAGTGTGTCGAGGTAGCCACCACCATCTGAAACTCTTAAAGTTACTTCGCCCTATGGGATGGTTACTGTGCCGTTAAAGCCGTAGATACGATATGTTGATGGGACGAGCATGTCGTCTGAGAGTTTCATTCTTCTGAACGTGTCGTAGAACAACACCTCGACTGAACTTCCGCTATCCACAAGAATCCTTCTTACTCCCCACTTTTCAATCAACAGCGTGATGACCCGGTGGATCATTTGTGTGCCTGTCCGTTTCTTTGGGACATCCTTAGCCGAAAACGATATGAGCAGCGTCATCCAAGGTTCCATGGGAAGGGACTTGGCTACGCTGAATATCTCTTTACCGTCACGATCCCTTTTATGGATCCTAGTGGTGATTACTGGGCCGAGGGTGTAGTTTTTCATAGCCGAATGTGAAATGGTGCTCACGAATTGACTCACCCTATCGATGCGGACTTGATGAACTGGTGCATCGGGTGTTGCTTCCGGCCGAGGGGGGTGTCGGACATACTGCCTCAAATATCCATCGCGGATGAGGTGTTGAACAATATCTTTCACTTCTCGACAGTTATTGGTGGAATGGCCCCTATACTGATGGTAGTGACAGTATTCGGGATGATCTCGGGTCTCTTGGAACTGTACTCCCCTCGATGCTGGGTAGTTGATGTCGTTTCTCTTCTCAACTTCCTTGAAAACCTCTTCCAAAGAAGCGTTTAGAGGGGTATACGACCGGGTTTCCTTCTTTGGCTTCTTCCCTTTGGCCATCCATTCCCTCTTCTCACTGCTCCTTGGGGGCGGGTCCGATATCTTTTCTGATCGCCTGATATGGTCGTCCATGACCATTTTAGTCTCGGTACCAACCTCAGCGCTGGCTTCTTGTACTCCTCTATCTCTTGATTCGGCCTGAATTTCTTCCAGGGTGATATAGTGCTCTTGCATTCTTCTCATCTCCTTTAAGGTTTTAGGTTTTTCAGAAAACATGGAAATCCAGATGGGGTCCTACCTCCCCAACGCGTTTTCGAACCCAAAGATGGCTTTATCCACCGGTACCTTCCCAATTTCAGTACACAATTTCCTCCATCTGTCGGTCAGAGTTCTCAGGGGCTCTCTGAATCGTCGGGCGAGAGTAAACAGCTTGTTCATTCTTGCCCGAGGTCGGCTGTTATGCATGTAGGTCTCAAGGAAGGCCTCGACTAGCGCATCGTACCCGTTAATCGAACTAGGTGTGAGTGAATAAAATCAATCTCGCGCCTCGCCCTCCAAACTAGCTGGAAAGAATTTGCACATAACTACCGGGTTGTTTCTCCATTGGATCAGTGACATTGTATACATCTTAAGATGTTCGATCGCATCGCTCGTTCCGTAAAATATAGAGGGGAATGAAGGTAGAGTACACTTGGGTGGGAATGGCATTTGCTCCAGTTCTTGAGAGAAAGACGTTTTCTCGGCTTCACTCATAATCTCGTCCAACTTATTCTCTTCGCTTCCGCCCGAGAGTTCCTTGATTTTTGCTTCCAACTCCTTAAGTTTGTCTCTAGTTGTTTGATCTTGTCGCTCGTCCCTTCCTCGTCTTTCTTCGTCGGTGGACGAGTCCTCGGGTGGTCCATATCTCTGCGTGGGGGGTACCGGAGGTAATGGTAGCTGACCCGACGGATCGGGCTGATTAAGGTTACTTGGCCCCATCATGGTTGGTGAGTGACCGGATCGGCCGCGGTATCCTGATGTCCCTCGACTGGACGACCCTCTTGATCTGGTCCGTTGGTTCCTCAACTGGTAGTTCTCATACTCCAAGGCTAGATTCCTCTGCCGGAGTTCCCTTAGTGCCGCCTCTTGCCTCCTCTGACTCTCCAAAATGGCCAACAACGTCGGGTCCGTACTTTCGTGATTGGAGTGTCCATTGGGTTTTTGTGGCCGATGTTGTAATGGTGCTGATGTGGGTGGTGGTGGCGGTATCGGGTTGGCTACACGATCGACCGCGTGAATGGTTATCGGGCCGATGTTACTTGCTGCTGCCCGCCCCAGCTGAATCTGCCTAAGACGCTCTTGATCCCTTTCCAAAGCTTCCTGGTGTTCAACTTGCTTCCTCGTCCATTGCCTCTGAGCTCGCGCTGCAAGTGCTTCCTCATCGTCATCGGTGTCTGAAGCTGTGAGTCTATCGATTTGGTCAACTCTCCTCTGGGTCAATATAATCTGGTCCAGATGTAAGGTGTTATCGTCTCGCCCCAAATCTATTTCTTCGTCTACAACAGGCATCCCTCGCGCAGCTGCATGAGATTCCTCGGGCGGTGGTTGTCGACCGTCCTCTTGCCTCGGCCCCGTTATCCCTGCCTGCATGCTGCTGCTAGTGACTGTGCGATTCCTCAACATCCTTATCGTCCCTGAAGCGCTAGCCATTAGTCACGTCGCGTGATAAGCCGAGTATCGCCCATCCCTACGTCAGCAAATACAAAAAAAAACCCATTACTTCGACCTGATTTTTCTAACAAAAAGTTCAGACAAAAAAGGCGAAACGTTCGACTCTACGACTACTGTCACTGTGTAGGGTCAACTTTGGTTATCAGGTGGGTTCCGTTTATCTATCCTATTTTGTTCTTATGCTGAATTTGTGGCTGAACTCACTTCCCCATCACTATCACTCCGTACGACGTCGCTCTCTGTACTCGACCTATGCATTTAAGTTAGTTTGTCCTTAATTCTACATGCTCCAAATCATTGATCTTATGCACGTGACGCTTAAAAAGTACGGCAAGTAACCCCTAGAATCGAATTAAACTTGTACCAACTCCACTTTCTCGAGATTTAATTATGACCTTTCCGACAACTTATGCTACACCGCCGGCTAACAATTATATATGGTCGACAGTTCATTACATGATGAAACATCTAAAACGATAACTTTTGGTAACTCCGAGCATCCGACTTCTTACCGCAGCTAGAAAAAACTCGTTTAACGCTAATAAACACACAGCTATCAAGAACAAACAGCCGTCCTTTCAACAGATTCTTCACGTAGCTTCTAACCCGAACTGTTAGTCGCTGGTGAGCTCGTGAAGTTTCTCTGCCGATCAAACTGTTGAAGACGCTGCTACTGCTCTAACTTTAAATGCTCAGTAAAAGACTCAAAACAACCATTACTTCGGCCAACAGAGTTCATCGTAGCTTCTACTCCAACACATTAACGTGTATTGAGGAGATGTTGATCGTCTCTGAAGAATTTAATGGCAAGGTATCCGGAGATCTTAGTCGTGTCCCCTTAGTCGGCGCCAGAATGTAGATGCATTTTACTACAAACTACATCCAAAGGTTAGAAACGCATTACTCTTCTCAAATGAAAGTAAACACTCAACCATGAACACAAGATATACGTGGTTCGGTATGATTACCTACGTCCACGGGGGTGAAATGATGAATCTTATTACTTCAATGTGTTACAAAGGTGTTGATCTTAGTTGGATTTCTTTACAAGGTGAACTTACTTCTCACTCACTTCTTCCTAATGTTTTCTCGAGTTTCTCTCTTCTCCTCTCCCAAAATTACAACCTAACTTTCATGAATACAAGTCCCTTTATTTATAGGAGAAGTTCCATACACCCAAGATATGGTGTTGGTCATGTTACATCAATTCAAATAGTTCTCTGTCGGACCGACTTATGTCGCCTCACATGGACGAGGTATCTTGGCTCTTCGCCTGTCTTTCGTCCGAGCCGACATCTCCCAATGCTCTCTTGACACGATGTCGCGTGTTTCTGAATGTCGCCCGTCTTCGATCGTTGCTTTTATGGTTAGCCGATGTGTCCCCTACTTTCTTATCCATTTGACCATAGCACCTCGTTTGTCCTACCGCGTCTTGTCATGTCAGCTTTGTCAGAAGTCTGAATCAAGTCTTGTCCGACATCTGTAGAGCGATCACGCCCGATCCACGTGGATCCTGAAATCTCGCGCCACTAATCTTCATTCCATGCTTCGCGTCTTTTCGTGTTTAGGTGCACCAGGCCTAGGATGTTTCCACCTGGATCTGTGTATAATTTACACCTACAAAGATGAAAGAGGCTCTCAAGCCTTTGACAAAAAGAAGAGAGGGTAGAAACTCTCCAACTCCAAAAGGCGTCTCTGTGCCTTTGAAAAGAAAAAAAGAAGAAGCGGCTCTTAAGCCTTTGATAATTAAGCCTTTGATAAAAAATAATAAAAATAATAATAAAAAAAAAATCAGAAGGAAAAAGGGGGGAGAACATCTTTTGCTCCCGCCAAGACAGTGTCCTGGCGTCTCCAATGGCGCGGGCGCCCTAATCACATTTCCATTGATGAAAATTCTCAAAAAAAAAAACCCCGAAGGAAAAGGGGGAGAACATCTTTTGCTCCCGCCAAAACAGTGTCATGGCGTCTCTAATGGCGCGGGCGCCCTAATCACATTTCCATTGATGAAAATTCTCAACAAAAAAAAAGAACGAGGGAGTACTTTTGTTTCCACTAAAGCATGGCCCTGACGCCTCCAAGGGCACAGGCGCCTTAATAACGTTTCAAAAAAAAAAAAAAAAAAGCTCTTACGCCTTTGACAAAAAACAAAAAAAAAAGCGGCTCTCAAGCCTTTGATAAAAATAAAAAGAGGGCAGAAACCCTCCAACTCCAAAAGCGGCTCTTACGCCCTCGATAAAAAAGAAATAGAGAAGAAGTGGTTCCTAAGCCCTTAATAAAAAAAATATAAAATGGGGTAGAAACCTTTCATCTCCAAAGAGGCTCTTACGCCCACGATAAACATAAATAAATATAGAAAGCGGCTCTTAAATAAACCCTAAGAAGCGGCTCGTATGCCATGACTTTCGCCTCTCTAAGGCAAATCTCCAAAAAAAAGGGGGTGACAAAAGCGTGAAACTCTCAGTCGCCCCATGAAACACCTCATCGGCGCCCGCCAAAAGGAGTCGCCAACGCTTATTTTCAACCAAAAAATGCTCAAACGCCATACGCAAAGCGCCTAAGAGCTAATTAAAAATAATGAAAATGATGATGATACCACTTCAGCTGACGAAGGTGAGAAAGGCTACCTAGCTTCTGAACAAATGATGAAGCCTCTTACAACATAGACATACCGTATTGAAGATTTACCTACCTGGCCAAGTAATGGTATGCCGCCACATGAATGGACAAAATAATAGCTAGTACATGGGATCGCTATATCATACAAGCAACAAAATTAAGTCATAAGCGACATTGTGATGTGTGTGCGATGATAAGAAAATATGTCTAAGCCACTGGCTAGGGGACTTGCAACAATCCACAAGTCAGCGGAGGAGAAGCTGCCTCAGCCACCGCCTGGGAACTTGCAGTAAAGCGCAAGTCAGTGGAAAAACATTTACATCAATGCAAGGCGTATAAAAAAATTCCACGCTTGTACAACTGCTTCTTGTATAAAAGTATGATAGTAATCTTTAAGTGTATAACCACCTGCATCGTCCAGCATAAGCTCTAACTAAATGTATAAAGTAACATTCAAAGGGGTAACATCGAAGATTATTCAAAGGAGCCTACACACCATTGGCGTAAGCTTGAGAAATTCATCCGCCCGTACCAAGGGGCTTACTAGTCCAAAGAAACATTCGAGAGAAGATTCCAAAAGTAATATAAGCGTCGCAAGATCAAGATTACGCACGACTGATCAAAAGGATAAACACTTTATAAAATAGCCAGGGGACTTAATTAATGTGAACGCCACAAAGTGTTTAGCAACCGCCACTAAGTAAATACCATTATCAATCCACAATATATGGCCGTCTGATCAACCGATCTACATGACAATGAATGCTTCCAGCAGCTTGGCTAGAACCCCCGCTGGATAAACCGCACGTGTGATCCGCATTAATAGAAGAGTTAACCAGGCCCAAGGTTGAAAAATAATTTTGAGCCAAGAAAGAACATTGAATCAGTGAACTGACCAGGAAGAGCGCAAGCCCAAGAGACGCCGAAAAGAGAGCAAGTCGAAGAGACGTCGCACTAGGGGACTTGCAGGAAGAGCGCAAGCCAAGAGACGCCGAGAAGAGGGCGAGTCAAAGATACATCACACAAGGGGACTTGCAGGAAGAGAGCAATCCCAAATGACGCCAAGAAGAGAGAAAGTCCAAGAGAGGCCGATGAGAAGGAGAGTCGAAGATATACCACACAAGGGGACTTGCAGGAAGAGTGCAAACCCAAATGACGCCTAGAATAGAGCGAGTCCAAGAGACGCCGAGGAGAAGGCGAGTCGAAGAGATACCACTAGGGGACTTGCAGGAACAATGCAAGTCCAAGAGACCGAGAATAGAGCGAGTCTAAAAGACGCCACACTATGGGACTTGCAAGAATTGAGCAAGCCCAAGCGGTTCTGAATCAAGACTACGTGACTTATAGCGAGCGCACAAGCCAGAAATCTCCAATTGGCAAGCGTGCAAGCCGAAATCATCCGAGCTTAAAAACAAGAGGACTTATGCAAGTCTCAAGGTGAAGGCGCCAGAAGAAGTGTGCAACGAACAGAAGAGCCGAGAAAGCAGATGATAGACTGTTGAGAAGACTAACGCCTTGCCCAAACAGCCAGGGGACTTAATGTAGATACCTGGAAAATGCCAAGGGATAAATGACCCAAATATGATAATAATAAGGCTTAAAGAAAGGTTTAAGAGATAATTTGGGCTCAAAGGAGAGAAGACCTAGTGATCCATTAAGGGAAGTCAAGATAATAAGTCCAAGAGGAAAGACTAAAAAGTCAAACTTAGAAAGGAAGAAATGGTATGCTTGTGAATACTTCTAAAAGGATGGGTATTAGATAAGGTCAAGGAGATAGATGGCTATAAAAGGGGTTGATCTCCACTAAGAAATTAGAGCTAACTTCTTGTGGCTAACCATGTACTACTTTCTATAGTAGGCTTCCAACTCTACTATGATATTTGTACCCATTACAGATACCTTCAACTTAGGTGAGGATATAGTCAAGTTACTTATTTAGGCGAACAACAGGAGGTTGTTTAGTTAAATCAAGACCAGGCCTGTCATGTCGGGTAACACCAGCAGAGCCAACATGTACAAAACTACAGTTAAAATGAGCAAATCAGAACATGCAAAATATAAAATAACATGCACTTATAGATAGACAATTCACAAATCCACTATCGAGTTTTTGAGTCAGGATATGGCACCTGAGAGTGATTGGATCTTTTAAGTATGATTTTATGGTTGAGATAGGAAGCTCAAATGGGCCTTGCTCAAAAGTTGGATTCAGTATGCCATCATACTCAAACTTGCTATACATTAGTTGTTACAGGTTTGACTGCATATTATCAATAAAAGCCTTAGGGACAACCCAAATAAATAAGCAGCGAAAGTGCAAGTATAACATAGAAGCCTGCCTGTAATGATACGATTGTGCTTGGATCGAAGGGTGGTGCTTCAAATACAGTCTTTGCTCGAAATATAGGTCGTAAAGAAGAGAATGGAAGTTGTATCTGAAGATAAAGGAATAAGTTGAAATCAGAAGTATTATTTAAAAACAATAGTGTCCATGTAGCCATTGTGATATTAGCCTATTCACCAAAACAAGAAAATAAAAACAAAAAGGGGGCTCACCCATTGCCATTGATCTAATACTGTGTCAAAGATTGCAGTATATCCTACGGTATCTCATTCAGGGCTAATGCGAACAATAAGTTTATAACGGCGACCATCGCCTTTGATTCGCAATTCAAGACCATCATATGCTGAAAGATCCTCGGGTATGGAAAAATTCTGCAAGTACACCGTTTGAGTTAATCCAGTGATACAAGGGGATCAAGCCCAAAGGATACAAGGGGATCAAGCCAAAAGGGCCGAAACATATTTTAGGGATCAGAACAAATTATGAACTAATAATGCGACAATCATGGTAGTTGGAAAAATTAAAGTTTAGCAAGACATATATCAAGCATATCTCTAGTCAGAGAACAGTAACAAGAAGATGATAAACATGTTGACCCTTGTCCTTATGCTAGTGAAACCACTATTGTTTTTAGTGGAGACAACACCTGAATCGGAAAAAGAGGGAGTATTAGTAACCTTTGGAAATCAATTAAAGGTAGCCACATAAACTAACAGATGTAAACAAACATTCTTTTGCGTACAACAAAAGGCATCAATAAATTTGGAGGACAATTCAGGTGTATACCTTTAAAGAGCCCAGTTGGGCCACCATTTTCATTTCCACAGTGATCGATTAGAAATTTACTTTCACTGACACCTCCCATCACAACATCATCTAGCTCACCCCAAGCGAGTTCTTTGGATATGCTATCTGCAGATTCGAAACACGTAGAAAGATGTGCCGGAACAAAATATTTTTAGTTGGACTTCAGATGTATACTGTTTGCTACGGCAAACAGTCCAAGTTTTATCAGTAAATCACAACTAGCTGAATTTGAACAAATCTTGGAAACCAAATATCAATTTTCCATTTCGATGCCCCACACCCTTTTGAAGAGCATTAATTAAAAAAATTATTCCATTATACTCTACCATTTCAGGTTAATCACCTTTTATCTGCACGAGAAAATAAGCAACATAGTTGGTCAGGGGCCGTTTACTTGACGAACATAAAAAATATTAAATTTCTATTGAAGAGCAAAACAGACTCCTGAGACATAATCTAGTATATTAGTTCATCACCTCCGGCTCGAAGAACTTGATTCCCTGATGCACACAGAAAATAAGAATGTTAGGGT
The DNA here is from genome assembly GCA_023529315.1 of Papaver bracteatum. Lineage (NCBI taxonomy): Eukaryota > Viridiplantae > Streptophyta > Magnoliopsida > Ranunculales > Papaveraceae > Papaver > Papaver bracteatum. Next base: position 118,605 of record JAJJWX010001294.1, read on the forward strand.
GAAGAAAGAAAATACTTACAAGCAGCTAAGAAATTATTAGCAAAGATCTGAAATTTGCTCGCAGAGATTCTAAATTTGCTAAGACCAAGATTCATTCATAATTTCGATCATCTGATGAGTTTCACATACTTGGCTGAACTTTTTCCTGTCTGGAGTGTCCCCTTCTTTTGGACCCACAATGACAGAAACTGCATTAATGACTTTCTTCACTCCTTTGAAATACTCGGGAAATAGAGTACTCTCCTTTGTGATATCTCTGACCACCCATGATAACACAAGAATGAACTTATTATTTTCTCCACAACAATGGAAATGCATGGACAAATCTGAAATAATCTATTTGTAACCCTATCCAGACCAGATGAAGCACTGTCACCAAGTCAATACCTGGATCAATCATTTTTCTGTTGGAATATTTTCAATTGCGCTGCAAAGGGGGTCCTGGGGGTGTAGCCCCCCAGGCTGTGGTCAAGCTGGGGTCGTGGGGGTCCAGGGGAGACCGCCCCTGGTGGGGGTCTAGGGGGCAACGCCCCCGGAAGAAACCCACAGTACGAATCGTTTGGACCGTTAGAAAACGTTTCCATAAAATTCTAAATCCAACAGAACACCATTAATGTCCATTGATGAAGAGACTGACGTTCGTGAAGAGAAACTTGTCTTTCCAACAGAGCGTGAAAAACCCTATAAGTAGCATCTCCCGAGTCGTTTTCAAATCATTCGAAAATCTCTTCTGTTTTCTTTCTTAAACAAAGCATCATCAGAATCTGTTTTACATGTGTTCTTGATTGGGTCAAGGGGTGCAAACCTTGAATCCAATTTTCGGTTGTAGGGCTTTCATTGTATCCTGAAGGCAGTATTTCACATACCTGTTGCAATCGCCAATTCGTTGAGAGGGTTGAAATATTTGTCTAAAAGAAATCATCCAGAGCCTTGAAAGTTTTAGAGTACAACCACAATCTGTTTCTGTTTTTCATCTCCATTGCAGCCCAGTAATTTTCCAACATTTTCTTGCTTTCTCTTCATTCCTAACTTGACAGAATTCAAAATTAGGGAAGAAAAGAAAAACCCTTTGATGCAGAAAAAGTACTGAAAAAGCATATAACAAGAGTCTCGCATAGAAACTCAAATGTTAGTTCCACAGGTAATCTTCTACATAAACAACAATCCTTAAAAGAGAAGAGCAGAGTACCAGGATTCGGACTGGGAGGCCTTTCGTGCACAAGACATCAACTACCCTACGCCCAACACCACCTATAGCTCCAGCTACTAGGATTATATCATATGTTGCCATTTCTTTTACCGGCTCGTTAGATGTGGAATTTGACAGTTTCCCAACCAGAAATTCGAATAACTTTATATGTTGAAGGATCCAATTGGAAAAAAATGGGGAAAATATAAATTGTTGCAACAATTAACAGAATATAGGACGAGATATGTTAATCAACCTTAGCAGGAGATGGGGGTGCATTAAAGAAATATACCGTCTTCAAATCGCCCAACATCCCAACATTGTCTTCCCGTTTCTGCGTATATAGACCTTTTATTTGATCTCAAAGATAAAGAAGCAAATTTGCACCCAGACGATAAAGTTTGGAGTTTGTCACTGAGTGGAAGGAAGTGTGGAGAATGTGAAGATGACAGCAACAAATAATGTAGAGCTTTGTTAGAGTGGCTTCTACCAATAGGTAATGATGAATATCCATGTTGATTCAAAAACAGCCTATTGGAAAATTAAGTAGTATTTTCTTGTGAAAAATACTAGGAACCCCCTACTATATGGGTTCAACATTTACAAGCCCCACAAAATGGTTCATTCATTGTCAACTCCTGGGTTGCACGGACGCTGCAATATTGGCCTCGTGTCCGCGTCCGACCTTATTTGGGCCAATCTTGACGTGTAAAATGACGGCCCGACGCTAAAATATGCACTGGGACACTGTAATATTGGCCTCGTGTCCGTGTCAGTGTCCTGTCGTGTCCGCGTCGCCGCGTCCGCGTCCGTGCAACCCAGGTCAACTCCATACTTTAGAAAAATGATATTGTTAGGCCCAAAAAATCAAATTTTCTTTAGATCTGGCCCATAATTAATTATTACGAATTTTAATAATACCAAGACTACCCTTTAGTATTTATACAAGAGGAATATCACAAGATATTTTCATTTTCTATTTCAGTTTCTCCCTCTACTCCTTTCATTTTCTCTTTCAGGTCCGGCGGAAAAACCCCCGAAAACTTCTTCGTCGTCTCCAAATTTCACAGATCTTCATTTTTTCATCGATTTCATCTATGTAATCTCATATTTCGAAATTAGTCATCGATTTGTCATCATTTTAAGCTCAGATTCATTCAGATTCAGTGAAAATGCAATGAAATTAACTCATAATGTGATTTCTGTGATTCTTAATGGCGATTCAAACTTAAAACCTCTAGTTAGAAAATATGCTGGTAAATCACAAGATCTGCTCAGATTCATCAAGATCTCTTGTTCGTAGGAGATTCAGTGAAAATCAATAGAAAATGAGTGATAATCATCACCAACAACAACTGAATCTGAAGATTCTCCTAGAAATCAAATTAACAGGTAGCGTTTCAGTTAAATCAGTTGATTTAATTCTTAGATTTTGCTTTTAATTTTATACAAAATCATTTGAGAAACTTTAAATGTTTGATTTCAGTTCAAATCTGTCACAGAAATCATAAGCAGAGTTAGATCTGTTACAATCTCACCTCAATTTTATTTCGCCGTAATGCAGTGATGTAACAAAACGTGTCAGATGTAATCTACGGGTACGGTCCAGATTAGATCGCGTGTTTGGTCAATTGACTTTCTCTTAGATGCTCAGCTCTAGTTATTGCTTAGAGTTCTGTTTCAGAGCACAAACAATTATTCTTTCCAAGCTTGCTCAGTTCCCATTTCTTAGATCCTGTGTAAGTTTTCATCTTATTATTCTGCTTGTGCTTTGCCACAGAAAATGAAAAAATGATTAAGCAGCTAATTGAGATTCTATTGGTTTTTGTTTTCCTTTCAGGTTTGATAATTAAGTTTTGTAATCATCATTCAGATTTTAGTTATTTGGTGGAATAGAGTTACTCTATCTTGGAATTTATCTTCGTGCATGTAATTTGCTACTCTTGGTAAGATTTTTTCCATTCGTTTCTGTATCTTAATTGGGAATCATGATGAGAAAATTATTACGTCTATTTTGATTTTGTTCTATGGTTTCGTTGTTCTAATTTCAACTAACTGATGCTATAGGACTTCTAGACCAGAAGATATTAGCGCAAACAAATTTGTAAAAGATCCAATTCAAGCTTATAAAGTTCTGGTTTTCATCAAAAAAAAAAAAAGGACCATTCAATAATAGCTTCCCTCCAATAACACTTTGATAAATGGTGGTCAATGATAGATTTCTTCGGTTCTTTTTTATTGGTAGATAGTTTAAATTGTAAGGATTCAGTTATAACTTCGTCTGAAGGTGAAAATTCTGTTATCAGGGCGACATGTGCTTAGTTAGGGGAAACTAACAGTTTATTTGTTTGGTTGTTTCTCGGTTTCTATTGGTAATATGTAATTGGTTGACACCTAAAGAATGAACGAGAGGTAAGAAATGAAATCTGGGTGGAAAAGTGTGAAGGTGATGTATTTCTTTTCCTTTGGTAAGTGGCTCCTCTTCTTGATTGTATTTCTTTCCATTAAGGTTGCATTCTTTTCATTCTAAAATGTGCATATAATATGTGAATGATTGTATGATATGAAACGTGTATCTAATCGATAGTTGTTCATTGTGCTTTACTCGTCCGTTCATAGCTATGTGATGGTGAAAGTTGTAGCCGATGGTGGTGCGGGTGGTGGTACTACTGGAGTTGTGGAGAAATAACTGGAGGTGTCACATTAATTTGTGGTGGTGGAATTGCAAAGTGGTGCAATTATTCTATTGAGTTTTGTGATTCTAGGAGGTGTTGGTGGTGGAGGTGCATCTTTTAGAGGAGGATATGGAGCCAATGGTGGTGCTGGAAAAAACTATTCAATGCACTCAAATTCTTTGCTTTCTGGTACACCTTTTTAGATCCCTCTCTTGTTGTTTTTAGTTTCAAATTCTATGTCTAGACTGCACATTTATTCACATTACACAAGTAGGATGCATGTGTAACTTCTAGTTACACATGTTATGTTCTTGTGTAACTTCTAGTTACACATGTGATGTGTTTGCTTGTTATACTATAATCACGTATAGTAATTTATGTATGTTAGGACTGGAAATGTATGGTCTTCAAGGTGCTTAGGAAAGTGATGATGGCTAAGTATTTCTTACTAAATATTATATAGTTAGTATTTACATGCCACTATATATGTGTAACTACTGGTTACACATGCCACTATGCATGTGTAACTCCAAATTACACATACAACAGGCATGTGTAACTCTTAGTTACACTACCCATATTCATGTGTAACTCTCAGTTACACAAGTTAGGTGCATCTGTAACTCTCAGTTACAAATGATATATGCATGTGTAACTCCTCTTTACAGTAGACATATGCATGTGTAACTCCTAGTTACACATGATAAAATGAACAAAGTTGCAACCAAAAAATTATGCATGGTACGTATCTAAGTCATATGCATGTGTAACTGTAAATTACACATGACAGATGCATGTGTAACTCCCAGTTACACATGCTAAGATAGGTTATCATTAACTTTTTTGTGATCTTTGTTCTATAATTTTTCCTTACAATTGTTCTATATGACTCCTCATCTTTTGATGTTAGCTTCGTATCGCAGATAGGAAAATTTGAGCTTCATATCATGGATGGAGAGTTTGTTGATCCTTAGATTGTAGTTATGCTTGTTGAAAATGGGAAGGGGAAGACGACATTTCTTTGCTTGCTGGTACAACTTTTTAGATCCCTTTCTTATTGTTTTTAGTTTCAAATTCTATGTCTAAACTGCGCATTTATTCACATTACACAAGTAGGATGCATGTGTAACTTCTAGTTACACATGTTATGTTCTTGTGTAACTCCTAATTACACTAGTAGGATGCATGTGTAACTCTGAATTACACTAGACAGATGCATGAGTATCTTCTAGTTACACATGCCAATTATGAACAAACCTTGTAACCAAAAAATTATGCATGCCAGTTACAAAAGCTTTTATGGATGTGTAACTCTTAGTTACACACGTCAGGTGCATCTGTAACTCTCTGTTGCACGTATTATATGCATGTGTAACTCCTCTTTACACTGGAAAGATGCTAGGTATCCAAGTCATATGCATGTGTAACTGTCAATTACACATGATAGATGCATGTGTAACTCCAAGTTACACATGCTAAGATGGGTTATCATGCGTCTTTTCTGTGATCTATGTTCTATAGTTTTGCCTTACAATTCTCCTATAATATTTTTTTTTTTTGCTTTTTATTCATCCAACCTAATCCATGGATGTTTATTTCGTTGCAGATATGCAAGCATTTTGGAATGAGGAAGACAAGAAAGAAAGGAAAAACTTCTAGTATAGGTTTCAGTGGATTATTTCTAGTGTTTTAACTCATTTATTGTGTTCAGTAACAACCGATTACTATAGCTGGTAAACAGAGTTATTATTGTAAATTAATATTAATGTGATAGATGTATTTTTTGTATTTTTTTTTTCTGTTGTGTAATTGTTGACTACACATGTGTAACTTGTGGATACACTTGTCATATGTATGTGTAACTTCTTATTACACATGTCATATGGATGTGTAACTTTAAGTTACACACTATTGAATACACAACATGAATGTGTAATTTTTATACATGTGTAACTTCCGGTTACACTTGCAATATCAATGTGGTCGGAGGTGGTGGTGAGCGGTGGTCGGTCGACGGTGGTGGTTATCGGCGACGGCGGTTGGCAGTGGTGGTTGGTGGCGGTAGTGGTCGGAGGTGGTTGCCGGCAGTGGTTGGCGGTGGCTATGGTGGTTGGTGGTGGTCGGAGGTGGTGGTTGGCGGTGGTCGGAGGTGGTTTCCGGTGGTGGTGGTCGGAGGTGGTTGCCGGCTGGTGGTGGTCAGAGGTGGTTGCCGGCGGTGGTGGTCGGAGGTGGTTGCCGGCGGTGGTGGTCGGAGGTGGTTGCCAGCAGTGGTTGGCGGTGGCTATGGTGGTTGGTGGTGGTCGGGGGTGGTGGTTGGCGGTGGTCGAAGGTGGTTTTCGGTGGTGGTGGTCGGAGGTGGTTGCCGGCTGGTGGTGGTCGGAGGTGGTTTCCGGTGGTGGTTGTCGGAGGTGGTGGTGGCCGGCGGTGGTTGTCGGAGGTGGTTGCCGGCGGTGGTGGTCGGAGGTGGTTGGTGGTGGTTGTGGTGGTCGGAGGTGGTTGGCGGTGGTTGGAACATCATCACATAATATTTTAATAATTTGGGGCCTACATTTAAATTTTATTTAATTATGGGCTTGACAATATGCATAAGGGTATCAAGGTCTTTTAATAATTTGGGGCCTAGATTTAAACTTCTTTTAATTAAGGGTCTCACATTATGGATTATCCATGGGTTGGGCCTTAGCCTAATTTTCCCTATTTTCTTATGAACGAAAAATCCCTTGTTTAAGGGAGTAACTAAATGCAACCCACTGTTAGGTTAAATACAACCATATTTCTACTTTTGAAATTCTCATAGTATTTTATTTTGAAAATAACTAAATACAACCCTAAAAGTCAAGCCAAATCTTATTCCTACCAAAAACTAACTAACCAAAAATAAATATCTTTTATCCTAATTTTTCTTTTTTTCCTCCCTAAATCTAGTATTTATTTAAACCCTAGTTTTTTTTTTCCCTTACGCCTCCAAGTTTCTGTTACGAAGATGCAATATGATTTGTTTCCTGTCAAATTTTCATTAGACGATATATTAGCACATAATTAAATTAATTTAATAAATTACATTGATGATTAAGCAACTTAGCTAGGTTTTATGTTGGGCATTAATTTAGGTTTGGGTTCTTTAGGCTTGGGAGGCATTTTTGAACTGTTTGATATTTTCAATCTATTTGTTTGGCGAAGTATCGTCTGTTGAACTCGGTGATGGAAAAGGAGGAATTTGAGGGTTTTATTTGATTTTCCATTTTTTTTATGGTGGAGAACATGGAAAGGGTTTTGGAGAGAGTTCCTAGAAGATCAGAAAGAAAAGTTGAGAAATTACCTCATCTGTAAAGGTGATTTTTCTCACTCTTTATGATTACAAGTTAGGAGATTAGATTTAAATATATATTAAGAAATAAAATATTGGGAAAATATTTGTATAAATTGGTCAACATGGTTTGGGTTGTATTTAAAAAAATTGTTAAAAGTAATTTAGATTGTATTTAGTTAATTACATATTTATAGGGGTTGCATTTAGTATGGATTGCATTTAATCCAATTGTGGGTTGTATTTAGTCACTGCCTTGTTTAATACCTAGTAATGGAATTGGGTTTTTGAATTAATTGGATTTGGCCCAATTAAAGTATGGTCCGGTTAATTAGCATATTTCCAATTTGGAAACGAAAAGAACCGTTACCGGGAACGTGAAAGGGCATAGCCTTTACATTAGAAACCCTTGACAAGACTCCATGAACCATCGCAATGCTTCAACGAGGAGGTATTATTAACACCTATAAATACCCTGCATAATTAGGTTAGAAAGACATCAGAAAATTAGTAATTATTCTGTTGTATTCTAAAATCATCATCTTTAGGTTTGTGTCAAAGAGAGAGTTCATCACTTTAAGTTTTTGGTTCGCTGTTTCTCGAAGTTTGGAGTGCTACTACATCGAGAAGATAGTCGTTGTATCCTGGAAGACAGATATCGATAATCCGTAAGCACCAGTGCGGGGTGAATCCGTCTTAAGGCTAGAGGATCTAATCCTTGCCTCGACTTTGGTTTCGTCTAATTGGGTTTGCATATATCTTCTTCTATGTTTGTTTCATTGCAGTTTATACACAAGATTGACAACAATCTTAAGACAGATCCTTATTATTGTGTGTATATATTGTGGTATACAAACTGGTTGTCTCAATTTATTATTGACCGTGCACTAATAAACTTGTTTTTGGTTACTCTTTGTAGTACAGGGTAGAGGTAACTTGTGTTGACGAAATTAATTTTATTTACTGTCTAGAAATTAATGGAATTGGTTTCTCAGTCGAGTGGTATTCAGGAATGTCAAAGAATTCCTTTTGATTTGCCTGTCTACAGAATTTTCAATTCCTCCTACCATAACACAAGTTGGAGACTATCTACAGGAACACTAAAGCATTGCCTTTGAGTTCTTTAATTTTTATTGACGTGTGTTTACTGCAATATATAAAATTCGTCAATTTTGTTTGGCGTACTAATAAATTTTCTTTGTACAATTTTCTGTAGTACATGTGTTCGTCACACGGGTTTGTTTAAACTCAAGATTGAATTTTGTGACACCAATTAGAGATTCCGCTTAAGTGGTATCCTTGTTCCATGGCTGATCACGATAACTGCCATGTGTACAATTGAATGTATCACAGTTTTCGCGGATGTAACTCACAGATAGATTGTATTCGGCTTCATGGGAATATGGTTATGGCAAGTAAGTGGTGTATCTCAAACTTCTGCCAATGTTATTTCATGACTGTTAACTCTTTCCTTCTTATACCGGAGGTTCTACCGAATCTGTGTTACGAATATCATGCATGCACATATTAATATTGTCGTCTGTGATAATATTAGTTTTGAATGATCATACATGCATCCATTTCGACTATGCCGAAGGAATAATATCATCCAGGCTTTGGTGTTGCTTATGTTACTAGATGCAATTGAAGTAGCACCGTGACGGTTCATTCCATTTTGAATTTAATTATCGGTTACTGCATGTAATTAATTAATATCGTCATTGGTTATTTTAATAATCCATTTTGTGAATGAATGAATCATTTGAGAGATCTCCCTTTGCCTAGTCTGAATGGGGGTAGCGTCAAAGGACACATCTCAGTAGAAAGTAGTTTCTAATCCTCTAAAAATTTTGCTTCCCTGGTTCAAATTAATCCCTTCTCCTGTTTGAAAAGTGTGCTCTCTTTTAGACAAAGAAACAAGAAACAAAGGAAAAATGGAAAATAATTCATCCAATTAAGTGGAGATCAATTATTAAGCCATGTTGTTTCCGGAGATTGGTGGGGACTAGGGAGATACCAAAAGGTTACTACCATCCAGTCAGAGTTAGAATGGTTTTGTGGCTCCTGATTCCTGTAACATCTGTTTATTTGGTTTGAATTATCAGCATTCAAATTCAATTGTGATCTCATGATATTTCAAAATAGGCATAAGGTACATAGGGGATGAAATGATCTCCCGGAAACCCAAGACAGTTTGCAAAGAGGTTTGTATTAGTTGTTAGTATTTGGATTCAAATTCAAGCGGACTCGCATCTGTCGGATGTGGGAGGATGCGGTGTTTACATCCTAGTTGTCTAAAGCTCCTGATGACAACATTTGACTAATTCGAATTTTAATTTGAGATTTGAATCTAAGCACAACAATTTGTTTGGAATGTGATCAATATTGATCCATGATGGTTGGTGATTAATTCATCTTGTATTAAGTTTTACTTTGGATCAAATTGATATCCGTGGTTTCATGACTACAAGAGATATCTATGAAATGTGGGGGACAGGGATGTAGATTTAAGTTTTTTGATTTGGTGGACCACCTATGAAATGTGGGAGTTGGAGACTCCTTACTCAATGATCAATGGGATTGCTTGAAAAAATGGAATCTGTTTTATCCTAAATTGGTGTAAAATGAGAATTGGAATTTTACTTTGGCATCTAGTTTGCTTGGCTAAAAGCAAAATACTACGATATATTTGTATATATCAAAGATATGAATTTCTCAGTATCTGTACCTCAGAATGGTGGGGGTTGAATCTAATAGGTATATTAGAATCCATCAACTGTGGGGCGCTTGATTGGGTATGAATTCTCATAACTCAGGTCAAAAAATGAAGCATGTAACTAAAAATTATGGTGGACAGAAACTCAAGAATAATTTACTGCGTATAGTTTGCTATGGGCTGGAGTTTAAGTTGCTATCAATAGTTGAGTAAATTTACTTGATCTGTGATTAACTGAGGGTTAATCTGTGACCAGTGATCAATTAATTAGGACTTTTGATTTAGTCTATCATTTGGATTGAATGGTCATGCTTCACAAATTTTTTAGTTTTTTTGAAACACTGCAATGGAGTCAAATGAATGATACGCGTATCATATTTGACAACTTGGATTGACTGAGTTCCTTTTCTCACATGTTAGTAAACATCCCACCCTGTTGTGATGAGATATAGCGATAACTCGAAAAGATATTCAACTCGGGTATCATCAGGAAAGAAGAAACGATGAATTTCTTTGTATGAGTGAATTCATCAAAATGTGGGGGTGTTCAGTAAACATACGTAGCCAGTACAAGATAGAAACGTACTTGGCTGGACATGGTTTAATTCAGTTAATTGGTTTAATTCAGTTAATGAGTTAAGTAAATTTAAGAGTAAATTATATTATAACCCATCAACATACCATGGTCAGAATTCTAAGATATACGAGGATAGTATATCCGATGTGAAATATCTAGAATGTTAAACGAGTATTGAATCTTAGACATTCAAAGTAATTACGAAACTATGTGTTAATTTTGAGTAAATGCAATATCAAGGAAACTAATTAATGTTGATGGCGAGATCAACTATATGGATATCGGAGCTTTGGACGCAAAGTTGGAGAAGTGAGTAATTCAGGAATTTCCTTGACAATGATGCATGATAATACTGTTCCGATCAAACAAGTATTTAGTATACACATAGTTTGAGATATTATGGTATGTGTTGATACATAAATAGAAGACATAAAACCATAAAGCAATTTCTCTCAAATGCGCGCATCTAAAAGAAATAGTGTTTGAGAATTGTATTAAGTCGACAAAGGATACAAATTATAGAGAGAGCTAATAATTTGCATCATCGAGGGGAATACGCTTAAAGCCTACAGGTACCGAATCGTATTAAGGGAAACCCAACCTAGTTGACTGGAGATCCCAAGATCTAGGTTCAATGGGACAACAGAAATTAAGAACGATTCACATGAAGCACTGTGGAACATAACTCTAAATATGTTTCCACCCATTCCTATGATGAAACAGTGCAGCCTGTCGCATAGTTAAGGATAAGCATTGCTTTTAATGATTCCTAAGATTTGGAAATTCCAAATAGGGTATGGCAGGATACTCTTAATAGGAAATCACCTATATGAAGTGAGAAGTGTGGCCACTTCTGTGAGAACCTTTGATAGGCTAGGTTTATCTAAAAGTACTTCATGAATTCCGGGAATTGTTCAGGGCCGAAATGAACACAACCATGAGAACCAACTTGGTGAGGAAATAAATTGTGTGATAGTTATTATCTTGGTTTACATTAAAAAACTGACAGTTCAAAGCCTCTGGCACACTGACCCAGTGGTAAGCCCGATAGCTATTTACTAAGGAAGGTTCAAGGCGAAAGCTACCTATCCCCATGTAATTTATTTCCGTTTGAACTCTCTTTAGTGTCTGTCTGCATTTTCTTTTGCATTGTTAGTCAAAGAATTTTCATTCATGTGGGGGATTGTTGGAAAATTAAGGAGTATTTTCTTATGAATGAAAAATACCTTGTTTAATACCTAGTAATGGAGTTGGGTTTTTGAATTAATTGGATTTGGCCCAATTAAAGTATGGTCCGGTTAGTTAGCATATTTCCAATTTGGAAACGAAAAGAACCGTTATCGGGAACATGAAAGGGCATAGCCTTTAATTAGAAACCCTTGACAAGACTCCATGAAGCATCGCGATGCTTTAACGAAGAGGTATTATTAACACCTATAAATACCCTGCACAATTAGGTTAGAAAGACAATCAGAAAATTAGTAATCATTCTGCTGTATTCTAAAATCATCATCTTTAGGTTTGTGTCAAAGAGAGAGTTCATCACTTTAAGTTTTTGGTTCGCCGTTTCTCGAAGTTTGGAGTGCTACTACATCGAGAAGATAGTCGTTGTATGCTGGGAGACAGACATCGATAATCCGTAAGCACCAGTACGGGGTGAATCTGTCTTAAGGCTAGAGGATCTAATCCTTGCCTCGACTTTGGTTTCGTCTAATTGGGTTTGCATATCTCTTCTTTTATGTTTGTTTCATTGCAGTTTATACACAAGATTGACAACACAACCTTACTAAGATTTGGTGTTCAAACTCCACTTTTGGTACAAAATTTCAGTTAGTAAAAAGTAGTAACAAGAATCCTAAATTATGTACGTACGTTTTCTCTTCAAGACAACATCGAGATAGATGAATAATGAGTAACTAATAATCTAAGGAATTTCCTTTACTTGCAAATTATATCATATTAAGATAGTAATGAAGAAACATATTAAACTATAATTGTTAAATATTTGATTCCAAATTCAAAAATTTATGGGTCTAGACTCTAGATTAAATATATGAAATGAGAACAGTTAGAGAAAACAAAACTGCAGTAGATGCAGTATGTTCAAGAGATATGGAAAAGGAGTTACAAATCAAGGTATCTGTTGGAAACATGTAACGGGAAAAATATGTAACTGATTCAGTTTCACTTTTGAGATTTGAGTTTCAAATATCTTAAGACTCTGTCTATATAAACATGTTTTGGAATAGTCGTGTCCTTATGATACTGAACAGGCACTAAACATACATGTTTGGTGTCTATATAAACAATCCAAAACTTTCTGATTAAATAGTATCATCAAGCAATCTCTTTGGTTCTCTCTCAATCTCTGCAATCTTTCTCTAGCAATAATAGTTTACATTAATAAGAGTTCAAGGTTGAATTGTTAGTATCTGTTGATTGCCAATTCACAAAGGCTTGTTCTATCCTAGAAGCAGTTTGCATTCGATCCTATCAACAAACTCTTAACGAGTATGAGAAAATAACGCTTTAAAGACAACGTCTTCTCGCGCCTCAAGCCATTATTGTTGTTTCTTTCCCATTGCAGGCGTTAATTTCTAACAATTTTAAAGCATTATTTCGCAATGGAATAGACACATGTGGCTTCATTCAAAGTTATGAATAACGCTTTAAAGACATCGTCTTCTCGCGCCTCAATCCATTACTGTTGTTTCTTTCCCATTGCATGCGTTAATTTCTAACAATTTTAAAGAGTTATTTCGCAATGGAAGAGACACATATAGCTTCATTCAAAGTTATGAATCAAGATTTTGTTCATCTGGATCGTTTTGATGGAACAAACTTTACTCGTTGGCAATACAAGATGAAATTTCTTCTCACTACATTGAAAGTATTCTACATTCTTAGTGTTGAACCATTAATAGCACCCACTGACAAATAAACTGAAGAACAAAAAGCGGAAAAGAGAAAGCTAGAAGAAGATGAACTAATTCGTCGAGGTCATATTCTTAATGCTCTGTCAGACCAATTATATGATCTATACACTGAAACTCAGTCAGCAAAAGTGATATGTGATGCTCTTGAAACCAAGTATAAGGCCAAAGATGAAGGTACAAAAAAATTCTTAATTACTACGTATTTTGATTTTAAAATAAGCGATGACAAGCCATTGTTAGAACAAGTGCATGAGATGCACATTATTGTGAACAAGATTCGTGCTCAAAGAATTACGATTCTTGAATCTTTTCAAGTTGGTGCTATAATCACAAAGTTACCACCAACTTAGAATAACGTCAGGAAGAAATTGTTGCATGATTCAAAAGATTACACTTTGGAACAACTTCAGAAACATCTTCGCGTGGAAGAAGAGATTCATCTTCGTGATAAAAAGGAAGTTGTTAATGAAAGTTCAAAGGTAAATCATTCCATGGAATCAGGTTTCAGTAATCCTAACAAGGCTCTTCAACCCAAAAATGAGAGAGGAAAATTCAAGAAATCATCCAAAAAGAATAAGAATAAAGGGGCCTGCTATCATTGTGGGAAGAAATGACATTATAAAAAGGAATTTCCTCATCTCAATAAGCTCCAAAAAGAAGCCAACTTGACAGATGAGGTAGTAGCCATGATTACTGGCAACGACTGCAACATCTGAATGGTGGTTTGACAACGGTGCCATAGTACATGTCTGTAATGACAGATCGTTGTTCAAAACTTATGAAAATACTGATGGCAAGGAAGTGTAAATGGGAGACAATAGTTGTGCAAAGGTGGCAGGAAAAGGAAGTGTTGAAATATTCTTCACATCTGGAAAGAAAGTGACTCTCATGAATGTTCTACATGTACCCAAGTATTAGAAAGAATCTAGTTTTTGGCAATCTGGTCGGAAACAAAGGAATTCGTTATGTACATGATTCTGGCAAACTAATTATTTCTAAGAATGGACAATTTGTTGCTAAGGGGTATGCTTGTGATGGAATGATTAAATTAAGTATTAATTAAAATAATCCTTTTCTTTATGTTATTGAGTCTTGTTCTTTATGGCATAGTCGTCTAGGTAACTTAAATTATAGTTCTAGCAAAACAATGATGAAACTTGGTTATATTTCTTCTGATCCAATAGATATAAGCAAATGTGAAGTCTGTGTGCAATCTAAGATGACTAGAAAACCTTATCCTAAGGATGAAAGAAACACACATATGTTAGAACTTATACAAAGTGACATTTGTGAGTTGAATGGAAACTTAACTTGTGGTGGTAAGAGATATTTCATAACTTTCATTGATGACTAATCTAGATACTTGAATGTTTATCTGATGACCACAAAAGATGAAGCATTTAACATGTTCAAAATTTTCAAAGCTGAAGTAGAAAATCAACATGATAGGAAGATCAAAATACTGCGTAGTGATAGAGGTGGTGAGTATTTTGAAATTGAATTTTCTAATCATCTAGAAGAATTAGGATTAATACACCAACGGACTGCACCATATAATCCACAACAAAATGGTTTAGACGAGAGAAAGAATATGACTCTTGTAGATATGGTAAATTGTATGCTTGCTAATGCTAACTTAACAAACAACCTATGGGGTGAAGCTTTCCTTACTGCTTGTCATGTACACAATAGGATTCCATCGAAGAAAACTAAAACATCTCCATATGAAATATGGAAAGGTAGGAAACCTAACATAGGATACATGAAAGTGTGGGGGTGTCTAGCATACTACAGAGTACCAGATCCTAAGAGAACTAAATTAGGACCTAGGGCTATTAAGAGTACCTTTGTTGGTTATGCAAAGAACATCAAGTGTTACAGATTACTAGATTTGGAGACAAATATTATTGTGGAATCTAGAGACGTAGAATTTTTGAGAAAAAATTATCTAGTAACAATAGAATTGAGGATTTACCTTTAAATTCGTCACAACTTGGCATCTCACAGAAAGAAAGGCTTGTGGAGGATCAGAGTCATAATGATCATATTGAACTTAAAATGAGTTATAGACCTAAAAAGGCAAAGCCTCTACATCCATATTTTATTGATACAGGTGCAATAACATTTTTAGTAGAGGGTGATTTAGAAAACATCACTAATAAAATGCCATTAGTACTGAATATAGAAGATGATCCCAAAACTTACAGTGAGGCCGTGTATTCTAGAGATGCAACATTCCGGAAGGAATCAACAAATGATTAAATGGCTTGTTCTTTGGTTAACATGTCATCTGTATTGATTATTTCGACACTTACGCACTCGTTGCTAGGATAACTTCGATTAGGATTTTATTTGCATTGTCATCTATTTTTCACTTATATGTGCATCAAATGGATGTGAAAACTGCATTTTTGAATGGCTATCTTGATGAAGAAGTTTACATGGAACAACCAGAAGGATTTGTCTTACCAGGACAAGAAAATAACGTATGTAATTTAGTTAAATCTTATATGGGATAAAACAGGCTCCTAAGAAATGGCATGATAGATTTGATATTGTAATATTATCTTTTGGTTTTAAACATAATACCGCTGATAAATATACTCTAAGATTCACAATGAATGCATTGTTTTTATATGTTTGTATGTTAACGACATGTTAATTATCAGCAACAACATGGATGGTGTGAATGAAACCAAAGCTTATCTTTATTCTAATTTTAAGATGAAAGATCTTGGTGAAGTTGATACAATTTTGGGTATCAAGGTTAAAAAACATGCTGGGGGTTATGCTTTGTCTCAATCACATTACATTGAGAAAGTGTTAACAAAATTTCAGCACCTGAAATTTAAAGAAGCAGACACACCATTCGATTCAAGTATTAAATTGAGCGAAAATGATGGTAGGGCTATTGCGCAACTGGAATATGCTAGCGTTATAGGCTGTTTAATGTACATAATGCATTGTACTAGGCCTGATATCACTTATTTAGTTTTCAAATTGAGTAGATAACAAATAAAGAGAACTGGAAAGCCATTGGCAGAGTTCTCAGTTATCTAAAGAGAACTTCTGAATTTGGCTTGTTTTATAATGAGTTTCTTGCTGTACTAGAGGGTTATACCGACACAAGTTGGATAACAAATATAAAAGATAATAGCTCTATACGTGGTTGGGTTTTCACTCTAGGTGGAGGAGCAGTTTCTTGGGCTTCCAAGAAACAGACATGTATTGCTCATTCTACAATGGAGTCATAGTTCATAGCACTCACTACACCATTTTCTTGGATTTGTAACACAGATTCGTAACAGCCTACTAGCAGTTACGAATTCGTACTAGGAAATTGATGTTACAAACTGGTTGTAACAGCTCGAAGCTGTTACAAATCTTATCAGATTTCGTAACTGTCTTTGAGCAGTTACAAATTCGTAACTGCATATGATTCCACGCGTGCCAACCGTGTGCGTGGGTCGTCACATCTCTATATTTTTCCACCCAAGCAATGTATAACTGGGGATATTTCATCCCTTGGTCACAGTTGCACATGATCTTAGCCGAGATGGTCACTTGGTCATATAGACTCATACACATGACTCAAACCGTACTTCATTTCTTTTCACTTGAACCACTTCTCTCTTTCCACTTTCCTCATCTCTGCAGAAGCGAAGGTTGGGTTTCAGTTTGAGGATTTCGATCTGAAGCTGAAGCTAAAGATGTAAGTGATTTGTGTTCGATTTATTTTTTGATTTGTGTTTGAATATGTTAGTTTTTCATATCTTTCCACTTTCTTTATCTCTGCAGAAGTGAATTTAGGGTTTCAGCCTGAAAGTGAAGTTTGGGTTTCAGTTTGAGGGTTTCAATCTAAAACTGAAGATGTAAGTGTTTAAAACTTTCAATTTGTGTTTCGATTTGGGTTTCGATCTGTTCTTTTTGATTAGGGTTTCATTAAGGTTTTGATGTGTTAATTATATTTTCAATTTCATATGAGATTTTCTTTTAGGGTTTCGATTTTATCTGAGATTTTCGATTAAGGTTTCGATTAGGGTTTCGTTCATCTGATGTTTTTTGGTATCTTTATAAGGTTTCATTTTTCTTTTTGAATCAGTAGGGTTTCAATCACCATCTTTTAGAATTGATTTTAGGGTGTAATGGATTAATGATTTCTTAGTAACATATAGCAAATGATGTTAGTAGTTTAATGGTTTATTATTATTTGATTAGTAACAAACATGCGATTGATTCGATATATTTGCTTTTTCTTCTATTTAGTGTTTTTTTCTTCATATTTTCGTGCAATCCAGGAAGTATTATGTTAGTTTTGTTGGTTCCTAGAGTATCATACATGTATTGTGCTGTTACTACTTTTCAAGGAAATCCTTAGCAACATTTAGCCTGAATTTGATGAGAGTATTTGGGTATGTAATGATTTAATTGAAATCAAGAATGAATGGCTAGGGTTTGGATTTTAATTGGAGTTTAATGATTTAATTTGATGGCGTTATTGCAGAATTGTTGTGGGTGGTATTGAGATTGGATACGGTGTTGGAGCTATTGGTAGTTGATGTGAGACTACAGGGCACTCGACGTTGCTGTGACCGTGTGGTTGAGCCGAGAAGAAGATGATGGAACTGCAGGTTAAGGTGATTGCACTGATGGTTAGAATGGTTATGTGCAGCAGTTGGTGTCATGAAACTGCAACAGATGATATGGTGAACCACTTTGTTTAGGAATTCAAGAGAAATAACAAGAAGGATATCAGTGGAAACCCCAGAGCTCTTAGAATATTGAGAACATCTTGTGAAATCACATATGTGTAAGTACATTTTTCGGTGCTTTCTGCTCATAATCCTTACTGAAGGTTCAAAATATTTGTCAAATGTCGACTTATATTTATTTGCTTACTCATGCACAACTTAGGTTACAAGACTTTACAAAGAAACCCTTACTTCTCACCATTCTAGGTCAAGGGAAACCACCCAGTTCAACTTCTGATGTGGTACTCTTTCTGTCTCTCTTTCTAAGATCCATGTGTCGTTTTAGGGTTCCTTTTTTTTTTTTGAATTTGTTGGTGATGTTGTTGTTGCTCTGCTTGAGAGGAAAAAGATGTCATAAATAACCCGACCTGAAAAAGTTCTCTTTTTTTTTAATGGAACTAGTAGACAACTATTTCTCTTTATTTAAAATTGGTTTTTTATACTACAGTATCTTTCATGACTCTACCTATATACTTTTAGTTTTCATTAGTGTCAATTGGGTTACTGTGTTCTTGATTATTCCAAGCACTTCGGCTTTTATATTATAACTAATTTCCTTTCTGTTCTGCTTATCTGATTGTTGGTTATATAACTTATATTACATGTCATGACTTATGGTTAGTGATCTTTCTCCATCTGCAAATTATGATAAAATGGATGTATCTTTCGTCTGCTTTATCCAATAGGAAACAAGGGTTACGTGCTTCTTTATTCTAGAATTATATTTTTGGAGTTGTAATCACTAAATGCCAGATAATCATTGATACAGGTTAAGGTACAAGATGGTGCAACTTAGTGGGGTTAGGGAGTGGCTGTTCATCTTGACATCTAACCCACTCTCTCCATATATATTTTCCCTCGCTGATCGTTGTAAATAGTTGTCTAACAAAGAAGGTGATGAAGACAAAGAAAAAATTGACCAAAGGCCAGGTTGGTGATGCAAATACTTAAATTCACACCTAACCCGCTGGGGTTATTATTGCTCCATTAAGGCTCAGTAGGTCTTGATTGCAAACTTTGAGTTTATCAGTTAGTTTGACTAAGCATATGGTTCTTACCTCAGACCTCAAATCCTGTGTCAAATTATTTGAAGCCTGTCATTCCGGTGATTGTGTTATATATCTGTTGAAGAATTTCTGTTTATTTTCTATGGTTTTAAATGTAGTGGCGGGATGAATGGGTATCTATCTCTTTGTAATGGATATCCTTGCCCACCGGTCTTTCGATCACCTGTATCAGAAATGGAGGATATTATGAATAACCAAGTCATGTAAGATTTCCTCCGCTAATGTAAATCTTCATCATAACTGGAACCATCTATATGTGTTTAAACTTTTCTCTTTTCGTCCGTGCTTTATAGATGTGCCATTTACAGACTTCATGATGCACGTACTCACGTCGCTCGACCTCCAGTAGGTGTTATATTCCCTAAGAAGGTAATTTGATTTTCATTTCTTGATCTTACATATCTAGACTAAATTTAGAATCACTCTTGAACTCATCACGATTTTTTTTAATAGATGGTCGAAGTAGAAGATAGGAAGCCACCACCTACTCTATGGCATGAAGATAATGGAAGGACACCATGGGAAAATGGGAGGTAATACCAGTATTCCTTAGATAAATAAACGTAACTTATATTGAGTTAACACATGATGGCCTGTGAGCTGATATTGGGGATGAATTTAGATGTTTTTCCTTTTTGGTGATGTTCCATGTTGATTATCCTTGGATGAACTGAGGCTATTTTGGAACTCTTTTAACCATATAGCGGCTGACTACTGAAAATTTTCTTGGTAACAAAATTGGCCTTAAAATGATGGTACGGAGTATTTGTGTTTGATACAATGACCTGTCCAACCCTAACTGGTCATGTACATTACTGATTCATACAAGTTACACATCGCTAGTTTATTGATAGTATTGGGTTTCACTTACCAATTATAAGAAGTTCATACCATCTTTCTGGAGACAATTGCTACCTGATCGTGGTAGTTCATATCGTTTGATTAAATTTGGTTGCTAGCTTGATGCCTTTTATTGGCAGTTCATATCATCTAATTAGACATGTTGGCTACCTCTTGAAGGTTTTTGTATATTCAAATAAGAGCGGTTGCTGCCAATTATAGGCAGTTCATACCGTTTTTATGGACTGTTGGTATCATAAAAGTCAGTGTTAAACTAAGAAAGCCCTCATCAGCCTCAAGAACTTTGCTAGCATCTTCTTCACGCGGTAGTGATTACATAGTGGATACGTTGCTCCATTGTTCTCCTGAATCAAGTGAAAATGGGACTCGCTCCAAGCCATCCCCACCTCGTCCTGGGGAGAGGGGTGAAATGCACGTGGTGAATTGAAGCTCATGTTGCAGCTAACTTACATCGGAGATAATTGTATTTTGTAGAAATCTGTCAATGAAGCTGCTAAAAAGACGGGGGTTGCAGTGTCTGAGATACGAGATACGTAAACAACTTAATTATAAACGTATCAAATTTAAGTAAGATTTCTCTTCCAAAATGTGCTTGATAATCTTGTGTGTATGAATAGGTGATATTTCTCTTCCACTTGGAGTGTGTGCAGCTATGGAGATGCAAACAGAAGCAGAACGTAGAAAACGAGCTGAAGTTGTCGAGTCAGAAGGTGCTTTGTGACTTCCTTTTAATTTATTAATATACTTGACACCTCATATTGTTTGATCATGAGATTGATGAAGTTCAGAAATTTTCGCAGGAGAGAGACAATCCCATATTAATATTGCTGATGGAGAGAAAAGATCCACTATCTTAGAGGCTGAAGGTAAATTTTGTGAGGAGCCACCAATATTGGATTAATATTGATACTCTATTTTATCTCTATTTGTTCTTTGCCATTAGTAGTGAGTAACTAGGGGACCATAGTCCTATTGCTATTTTTTTATAGTTCATTGACTACAATGATCATGTACCTATGCTGCCTGTTTAGAGAGATCTTTTTCTTTTTCTTTTCGCATGTCTAGTGAGGACTTCATATATAAAACAAAAGTAAATGCTTATTGGATATAACTTAATCCTAAGAAGTTAAATTTTCGGTATGAGCAATAATCATAAGATGAACTTGACCACTTGAGTGGGTTCGAAAGTACTTTGTCTCCGATTAATTATTTTCCACTTCTAATAATGAATCCCGTTTTTGCATTACCATGTAATTATTTTTATTTATTTTTAATTCTGAAAGACACATATTTTGTAGTGTTTGAGTACTATACTGGTTTGCAATGTAAATCTGCTGGTCCGTAGTGTCCTTTTAGATTAATGGCTGGTCTAATTTTTGACATACTGACTAGTTGTGATGCCTTAGTTGAATGGAATTTTAATATGTTAAGTCTATTGTTACTTGGTGATGGTTCGTAATACCATTTCTTGAACTTCTCCAGGAGAGGCATCAACTATTTATCTTAGAGAAGAGGCAATTGCTAGAGGAATTGATTTGATATCAGGGTCCATCAAGTCAAGGGGAAGCGCCAAGGTTAGGTTCTCTTTTAACAGTACTTTCCCACTCCTCTCTTTTGATGATATTTATAATTTTATAGCTAGATTTGATTTTCAGAAATCATAATGATATTCATGTTCTTTTACATGTGGACCACGGGATCTGTACCTTTTGGATTATTTTCTTTAGTATTGTACAGTTCTCCGGATCTAAGAGGTGGTTGCATCTCTTGCTTGAGAACAATAACGTTATATAATTATAGTGTAGTCTTTATTCCCTCACTCTCCTATTAGCTGAAAAGGTTTAGAACTTGTATTTCCTTGTGAACTTTGCAATTCAATGTATGCATGATCTTTATGAAATTTTAAATTCAATGTATGGGTTCATGTCGGATTTTTCAGAACCTGTTTCTGTTGGTTTGACATGGCATGTTGTTTCTGAACATTCTTCCTTAAATATTTGTACTTCTTGTCATGACTTGAAGGTTTTATGAAGGATCTGTGGTATGGATGGAATGTCAATGAAGGTTTGATCCTGCTTCGTTCTTGGAAGAGACGGCTCGTGTAAGAGCAATGGGAATTGAAGTTACTGCATAGCTGCTGCGGCATTTGTTTCCATCAGCTTCACCAATTATGAGAAGGCAAATACTGATTATGTGAGTCATGTTTCTGTTGGTTTTATTTTATCTCATATGCCTTAGGAAAAAAACTTAGGAATAATGTAATAAAATAAAACTTAGGGATCGTCTTTTAAGTTATGAATTGTAGAAATAACGAAAGTTATTGTTAATAAAGCAAGTTATTTTTGAATGTGTGATTGAATCTATGGGATGGATGGAATGAAAGATTTGCAGGTTATTTTGAATTCCGGCTAAATGTGTACTGACCATGGTCAATATTGACCAGGTCAAAGTGGGAATATTTGACTGGCAGTAATTTTTTTTTTGGTGTTACTAAAAAATTCGTAACTGTTATCAGCTATTTCAACCTATCTTGTAGTAACAGCTCCAAGCTGTTTCAAAATGACACGTAGTAACGGCTGAGCTCTGTTACGACGTCCCTGTTACAAATATTCGAAACATGGTAAAGCTGTTACGAAATTCCACGTAGTAATAGCCAACGCCTGTTACAACTACTGTTACAAACCAAAATTTGTAACAGCTACAGGGCTGTTACAAAAATTTGTCACGCCATGTTTTGAAACAGAACCTGGTTGTAACAACCGTGTTTTGTAACATGTAAAATCTGTTTCTAATCGGCCAAAATGGTGTAGTGATAAAGTCAAACTCCCTTCATCAGTAGATAGATGCCATGACGTAAAAGAGTTGATATCTAAATTGTACCCCTCTTTAGGGCATCTAATCAAGTATCAACTGAAGAGTTAACCGAGAGAATAATCTTATCAGCACGTAACGATGATGTCAACGATATCAACATGAAGGCATTGAATATTTTGTATGGAGAGACCTTCTCTTATTTAGCCGCAGACAGATTTTATCTCGACGAAAGCGACATTATACCAAATTACATCAGCGAATTTCTCCAAAATTTAAATCCACCAGGAATGCCCTTATTCAGGCCCAATCTTAAAATCGGATGTCCAATTATTTTGATGAGAAATATGTCTCCATCCGAGGGTCTTTGTAATGGTACCAGGTTATTGGTCACTAAATGTGATAGGCATGTACCACATGCAAAAATTCTTTCCAAGATCAAAGCAGGGGAGACGGTTTTGTTACCTAGGATATCAATCCAACCATCGGTTTCAGAATTGAACATAAACATGACAAGACGTCAGTTTCCAGTCAGGGTAGCATATGCAATGATAATTAATAAATCACAGGGACAGTCTGTTAAGTATGTCGGTATATACTTAAAAGCTCATGTGTTCAGTCACATCCAGTTTTACGTGGCTTTATCTAGATGCACTACTGCCAATAAAACAACAGTACTTCTCGACGACAAGAATGAAGAGCTTGAAACAACTAACATTGTATTTCCAAAAGTTCTATTATAATTTATTGTCAAGATATTTGTTGATTAGTTCCTATAGTAAACATAAACAAATAAAAAGTTAGGTAGACCATCAAATAAACAACATTAGAAGGACGAGAAAAAATGGAAAGGGAATTTTAGGTGAGGAGAGAGACTGTCTGAAATAGTGTTTTTCAAAGGGAATTTTTATGGGAGTTGACTTAGGTCAAAATCAGGTTTTCTTCATCGATTTTCTTCGTGATTTCAGTTTGGGGTGGTGATTCAGTTGGATTCAGTTGGGCTTATTGGTGTTTTCGATTGAGTGCTAGTTTCTACTTGGTAGTTGTGGTGGTAAAAAGGTTCTATTTCGAACAGGTAAGGGAGCCTTTATCTCTTTTGATTTCTAACCTTACTGGTTTGGTAGAGTGGTTGGTTGTGTGATTTTCAGGTTGATGTGAGGTATCATTCAAGATGATCATTTGGGTGATTGTGTTCATTCTGTCCGTGTTCTATGTTGGGGTTTCTTTCACGTTTCGTCTTCTGTTCTTCTTCTTTGTTTTGGGTTTTTAATTCCTTTTGTGCTTTCTGATTGAGTTTCAACTTCTTTTTTCTGCTTCACTGTTTGGTTTCAACTTGATGCCTTTGTGTTTGATGATTGAATTTTCTTTTATCTTCTTTATTCCCTGGTTTGGCATGTTTTTAATTCTAGGCCATGCCTCTATATACTATAATGGATTTTAGAGCCATCACTAAATTTCACCTAATCCTGATCTTTTTCCAATGGTTGTGTCTCAATTTAGTAGGTATAATGATAGTTTGGGGTAAAAGATTCTTCAATTATAAATATCAGTTAAATCAAAAGTATAATCACAAAACTTTCATTCTGCATATGGCTTCTACATCTAAGTCTCTAAATAATCTATGTCAAAATCTTGAGTCTTCTTCTGATATAGTGGAAACCTTAGATGCCAATACGAAGAATAATCTGAATTAAGAAAGTGGTATAGAACCTGTTGTTTACTTAGATAAGCATATGGTGTTAGATAAAGAAAAAAAATATTACAGTTTGAGTTTGTTAGGAAGAATATGTTGTCCTTTCACCATATCAACAAGCAGAGTGAAGAAACTTGTTAGGGAATCTTGGCCAATGTTTAGAGAAGTGGGTATTAAGAAATTTGGAGCAAGATTAAATGTTCATATCTATAAGTTTGGTTCTAAAATTGATATTATGAGAATCAAAGATGATGGTCCGTGGGTGTTGGATGGTTATCTGGTGGTGTTGATTGAAATTCCGGGGATGGGCTTCCAATTTGGTGCAACTATTAATATGGATTATGAGTTATTCATTGTTTTATGTGTAGAATTCATACTCAATTCTTAACTTCAATAGCCTATAGAGTTATGGCTTCAACAGTTGGAGAATTATGTGGGTTTGCTGAGCCATTGGGAATGTCATCGGAGTATAAAACAATAAAAATGTTGATCAAGATAAATATCATAGGATTGCTTCCAAGGAGGGTGTTGGTGAGACCTCAAGAAGAGGAAGCATGGATCTCAGTTAATTATAATGTCATGCCCTAGAGGATTTGTGAGTTATGTAAAGTATTGTACCATAGAGCTGAACCTTGTGTTGAAGGTCAGGTAATAGTGGTGAATGATACTCCGAATGGTAGTGAAGATAAAGATGAAATATTTATGTATGTTGGTCATAGTGGTCATGTTGATATGAGCAAGCACGGGGGTAAGAAAATCTACAATAATTGCTCTGGAACTAAAGGAGGCAAGGGGTTCGATAGAAGGAATGAATGAGGAGTGTATGGATGTTGTGAATGAGGTAGGTGGGGAAGAGGTTTCCACTACTGTTGAGGAACGTCACTAAGGGGATCTTAATCTTGTTGCTGATCAAATTGTGAGGGAAGATATCAGAACAAGGGAGGACAAAAGAATGAAAGATGAGAGGAACATAATAAAATGGAAAGCAAAGGTTGGTGAATCTTCAAATAGAGTTATGATATCTCCTCCTTCTATGGATGGAATTTCAATGGGAACATTAGTGATAATGGAAGGTGGTCAGACAGTGGATTTGGAGGAGGCGATCAAGCGTCTGGATGAGGCTAAAGAATATCAGTTAAAAGCGGGTAATCTCTTAGATTTCTCTGTTAATATGGTAACCTAAAAGAAAGAAGAAGAAGTACAAGAGGAAGACAGTTGTGGTTGATGAGAGCGCAAAAAAAAAAAAAAAAAACGAAGGTGGATCAGAAATCTGCGATTTTTGGTGAGATCAAATTAGGAATTTGTTTTTGCAAAAATGAACTTATTTACTCTTCAAAATCTGATAGTGATGTTTGTTCCAAATCTGATTTTTAATATGCTTTTTCCTACTCCTTCTTCGTGTGGCTCTGGTGAAGGTGATACCAATTTAATTCTGGCTAATCCTCAAATGATTAGCATTCCTGATCAGTCCCATGATGACCCTTTTGATATGTTTCAATGAATACATCATTGATACGCATGCTAATCCATGCCTGAACCAAGCTGTTGGAATAAGTAACAAGACACTGTTCTCTGCTCATTCAAATAATTAGGTACACTCTCGGATTAATCTTAACTTTGTTAATATCATCTGCAAAAACAAGAACATGAGTGAAAATGATATTGAGTGCAAGCATGGTTTAAAGTTCTGGATATATGTTAAAATTTGGCATGTGAAGTATGTTTTTGGTAGAATTCTGATTGGTATGGAGGTGATTATGCATGAGCATAGGGATAGAGGAATGTTAGAGCATTGCTCGGTCGAACTCGCATGCGTTGCTATCTCAAGCATGTTTGTCAATGTTAGTGATAAAAACTATAAGTCTTGATTTCTAGTCTACTATAGCTAAGGTCTCGAACTAGGATAGAAAGTGTAGTTGAGCTCAAGAACTCCATGGAAATCATCATACAAGACGAATGACTACTCAAGGAACTGGTGGATCTTCATCGACTAAAAGGTATGTGGAGACTTGAACTTATCTATCACTCAAAAGTCTATTTATCTCCTATCTTGAGACAAAAGTCGTTTTGTTATATAGACTTAGATTATACACATTTGGTATTTCGAGCCGAGTATATCTCGCCTATCTATTATCAAAATATGTGTCGGTAAAGCATTCACTTTAGCTATGTTCATCTTTACCTAGTGACAAAAGTCATGTTAAGTTTCAATCACTTTGAAAATTGCTCTGACGAAAAATAGTTTGTGAATAACGACTATATAATGTCCTCTGTGAATGTTTCAATGATTAAAATGAGAATTTAGACTATATAACCATTGGAGGATATAAGCATTATTGTGGAAACACATATATGTATAACTATTTATTCCATAAACCGAAGTTTGCGAACTTTGTTGATCAAGAGAACCAGAGAAGTGCATGAGCTAAGTCTGCGAACACAGTCCGCAAACTGGCAGAAGTTCTCGACCCGAGAATTTCTGCTGGAGTTTGTGAACTCCATCCGGGAACTTAAGTCCGCGAACTTGAGTATGTTATGTCTAAAAACGATGTTTGTAAACTTATCTTTATAAACTAAAGAATACTATTGCAAACCGTGGCTATATAATTCATGAACCGATTCTAGTGAATCAAATCGTTTTTGCTTCAATTGTATCTTGTGTAGTACATGATATTTCCTTGCAATTGGACAACTCTCTAACTAGTTCATTTGAGTCATTTGAACTAGTTATGGTGAAGAAGAATATGGTTAATATGAAAGTTATCATATGGCTAACCATTTGGTTAAATATTGTTGAACCAACTAATATATAAGTTTGGGTACGGTTTCACAATCCTAAAAAAGTGCATTATATGTGTGTATAACAAGCTATGTTTTCGATCTAACGGTTGATAAATATTAGCTTGAATCTAATCAGGTTTTCATCTAATGATGAATATTGAATGCTTTGTTACCAAGCTAATATTGATTGCAAACCCTGATTTGAAAGACTATATAAGGGAAAACTCTAGCAACTAGGAAATCTAATCCCCACACATTCTGTGTGATACTAGTTGTGCCAAGCTAGAGTCGATTCTCCTTTAACTTTTGGTTTCTTCTTCTAAACCAGGTTAACGACTTAAATACTTCATTGGGATTGTGAAGCCAGACCGATACTACTTTTCTTGTAGTTGTGTGATCTTGTCTTAGTGTTTCTATCGTACCAGTATAATTGTAATAATTAGATTGAGATTTCTATCTCCGATAGGAAAGATAAAAAGTAGTCACAAACATCTTCGTCTCATCGTTTGGGATTCCACAATATCTTTTTTCGTTGCGTCGATTAAGATTATTTTGAGGTGATTGATAATACTGAGTTGTTCTTCGGGAATATAAGTCTGGTTTATCAATTGTGTGAGAGTCCAAACTTTTCGCAGGTTTAACTTAACCCGTTAGTCAATTTTTACAATTGGAGTGGCATAAAAACTAATGCTTTAGTGTATGTAACATTTTTGGGTTTCCTTGGTCATAATCCGCTATTGCTAAAATAACAAACTTGCTCTTAATCCCACCACTAGGTGCCCTAGTAATCTTTTACATGTCTCTGCACTTGTCCTTCAATTTTCACCACGTGTCCGCATTTAGACCTAAATTTCTTGGTTCCTTGTTTTGTCCGGTGAAGGAAATATATCTTAGGGAAATCTTTATTTCTTAGGGGAAATCTCTTCATCTTCCCGGACTTTTCCCCCTTGTTCTTTCACTCCTTCATTAGCAAAGGAGAGACAAAAACAATCAGTTGAGAGAGATGTTCTTTTAGATGCAGATAGAGAACAAATTGGTGGTGTGATTAGTACATAAACTAAATTAATTAGTGGAAATTCTTTCTCAATTTTTTCTAACAACAAATTAGGGCTCCAATACCGAGTGAACAAGGAGGAATCGGTTGAGCATGATAATTTTGCTGCCATTAATTGAGAAGATTCAAAGTGATTTCAAATTCTTGTAGTAATATGAAGATTGGGTTTTTCTTTAGATTCAAACTCTAAGATAGTATTTTAGATTGTGCTTGAATATTTAGAACCACTTGAATTTTTTTTTTTTGCTTCCGGATTTATATACTGGATGGCTGAGGTTATAAGATGTTTGAGAGCTCATACTGTACTGGGATTGTTGTATTATAGCTCAACTCTAAATTTGCATGGCTAGAAGCTATAAAAGAGAGCCAAAAAGAAAATCATTTCTTCATCCAAGGAGATAGTCAAATCTTCTCAATGCTCTGTTGTGAGAATTGGAAAGCGCGGTATTCTTTTTGCGAAGTTTGGCTAACCTCATAAACAGATCAGAAATTGAAGCTTGATGATGCTTCTCAGATTCTGCGAGAGAAAAATTGCGTATTAGATGGAATTTTCGACATGATTATAAGATGAGAAAATACAATGAAGTAATTAATAGATGAGGCAGTCAAAATGACTACCTTCCTTTTGTGAAGATAAAGTGTGAATTATATTAAAGAAGCAACTCTTCCATCGGTTCATGGCATCATCAAAATTATCCCCAACCTTACCTTTTAAACGAGATTTTATTCTTTTTTCACAATTGCGAAGATGAACATTTTCTTCCTTTAGTCGAGTACAATCATCTTTGAGATTGTTGACTTTTACACTTAGAGCTAATCTGCCCTTCATAAGCTTCTCTTGTTCAGCAGCAGATGATTCAGTTATCTTTTTAAGTTCATCTTTCAATGTGCGAAGGGATTGGTCTTGGTCCTTACACAACTTTTGAAGTTTGTCTAATTGCTGCGAATAAGTCTTTGTTGTATCCACAAAACTACGTTTTTCTTGGGATAAAACTCTGTTTTCATCTGATAAAGATTCCACCCTCAAGTTAATCTGGTTTAGCGAATATAAAAGTTGGGTGGCTTCATTACTTAGACGATATCGTTCGTGAATTAGTTGATCTCGTTCATGAATTAGTTGGTTATTCTCATTCTTAAGATTATTTATCTCGTCAATCGAATATGTATGAATAACATTCAAGTTATCAAATTGATTCTTCCAAGATTCTTTCCCAATGCGGGCCTCATCAGCGATTGTTTCCCACTCAAGTATCTTCATTAATTGGTTATGTTTTGAAGCTAAATATGCATCAACAAATAAATAAAGGAAAATTGAGTATATAAAAAGCAAAGATTTACAGAGGCAAAAGCAGAAGCAAGAAAATTATACCTTTCAGATCATCATTTCTGCTGCGAAGAATTTCACATTCTAATTAAGAATTGTGAAGCTTATGATCGAGAAGTTCACACTCCATAGTTTTTGCTTGAAGATTCTTCTTCAAAGTTTCAACCTCATCTTCTAAGGCAGTTAACGAAGATGAAGAACCGCAAGACCCAAGATGCTTGCTTAGAATCATATAAACATCCTGTCTCGCAGGATCTGAAGAGGATTTCATAGCATCATTTAAAACTTTAGATAATATTTGAAAAGCAGCTTCAACCCCTATTGCTATTTCTTGGGAAGAAGGAAGAGAAGTAGAGGAAGAAGTTTTGGCGATAGTAAGAATGGAAGAAGGAATTTGATTGGTCGCAATTATAGTTTCATTCACCGCAACATCATCCACCGCAGCTTCCTTAATTGCAGCTTCGTTTACCATAGTTTCATTATCTACGACTTCATTCACCGCATCCTCATTAACCGTCGTTTCATTTACTATAGTTTCATTCACCGCAGTTTCATTCGTCACAGATTTATTTCCAACTATCATAGATTCATCCGTCGCAGTTTTTAAAATGTTGGGATTATCAGAGATAGAAATATTAGTATCAATAACTTTATTAGGGGTCGATGAAGAAGTAATATGGGTATTGAAATTCACGCAAGGAGAAGAAGAAGATTTATCTTGCGACGGAACAGGTTTTGCAGGTAAAAATTCAAGAATATCCACTTCATCTGAAAGAGCTTTAACTTGACGAGAACGCTTAAGAGATTTAGGAATATTCCCTTCATTCTGCGAATAATAATGTAGATAAGAAACATAGGCAACAATATTGTTATTTCAAAGGAATAGATGTTTCTTACTACCTTATCATCCTCAGATCTTTTCGTCTTCCCAACACGCCTTTTCTGAGAACCCTTAGGGTTAGGGTTTTTGATAGTAACTTTAATCTGAGAAGTGGTGTTACTGAAAAAGATGATAAAATATGGGGATTATGAAGAAAATGGGGCGATAAAGATAGCATAACATGAACAAAGTAAGATTTAAGATAAGAACATACCTTTGAGTCTCCATTAGAGCAGCAGCAGGAAGGACACCAGGAGAGAAAAAGTTGCAGACAAGAAAAAGGAAAAGTTGAAGAAAAAAGAGAAAGTGAAAGAAGAAAGAAATACTCTTGAGTGGGACATTATTTATAGATGAAGGATGGGTAGCCGGGTTAATCGGTAAAGATTGACGCATGTCAGTAGTAAAAGCGTAAAGTAGGGAACTTTGTCGGGTAAAAGATAAGGAGTTGCGGAAAATTAAAAAACTTAAATTCTCATGATCTTTATCTTCTTCGCAGAAAAGATATGAGAAGAGGCAAGATGTAGGATCAGAATATTGTCACAACAATATTCCTCCGAAATAAACAACAGTACTGTGACACATCGATAATAAACGACTGTTCTGCGATACATCAATGATATTCTGCGAGACATCCAAAGATGACTTAAACAATGACGTAATGATTGAAAACGACGGAAACACGAAGAAAGTGTGACATGTCTGCGATATATCAATAAAACCTGTGAAAGATAAAGGTGGTGCTAACTGCGATGTATCGCAGTTACTCAGATCCGAAATTGAAGGGGATCTTAGCTGTAAATGAGCTCTCATGAGCTGTAATCCACTATGTAAATACCTATATAAAGGAGATGAATAGTTCCAGAGTGAGAGAGGAATTTTTGGAGGGCTAGGAAATTTTTTTAGGAGAGAGAAAATCTTTTATCAAGTGTTCTGTGTTCTTGATTTCTGTAATTCCTAAAGATCAAATTAATGAAAAAGTGTCTTTAATGTTCAAATTATGTCATAAATATTGATAAGTTCTTGAATAGGGTGTAGTGTGGGAATTCCTGCAACTACAACATCTTTCCTCTTAGTGTTGAGATGTTCAAATTCCTCAACACTCACTACTGCGTTGCCAAGCATGCTGCTTCAACACATCTTTCCTCTTAGTGTTGAGACGTACAAATTCCTCAACACTCACTACTGTGTTGCCAAGCATGATGCTTCAAGACATCTTTCATCTTAGTGTTGAGACGTATAAATTCATTAACACTCATTAATGTGTTGCCATGCATGCTGCTTCTACACATCTTTCATCTTAGTGTTGATACTTGAAAATTCCTCAACACTCACTACTATATTGCCAGGCATGCTGTTTCAACACATCTTTCATCTTAGTGTTGAGACGTGCAAATTCCTCAACACTCACTACTGTGTTGCCAGGAATGCAGCTTCAACACATATTTCATCTTAGTGTTGATACGTAAAAATTCCTCAACACTCACTACTGCGTTGCTAGGCATGCTGCTTCAACACATCTTTCCTCTTAGTGTTGAGACGTGCAAATTCCTCAACACTCACTACTGCGTTGCCAAGCATGCTGCTTCTACACATCTTTCCTCTTAGTGTTGAGACGTACAAATTCCTCAACACTCACTACTGTGTTGCCAAGAATGATGCTTCAACACATCTTTCATCTTAGTATTGAGACATATAAATTCATTAACACTCATTAATGTGTTGCCAGGCATGCTACTTCTACACATCTTTCATCTTAGTGTTGATACGTGCAAATTCCTAAACACTCACTACTATATTTCCAGGCATGTTGGCTTCAACACATCTTTTATCTTAGTGTTGAGACGTGAAAATTTCTCAACACTCACTACTGCGTTGCCAGGCATGCTGCTTCAACACATCTTTCCTTTAAGTGTTGAGACGTACAAATTCCTCAACACTCACCATTGTGTTTCCAGTCATGCTGCTTCAACACATCTTTCATCTTAGTGTTGAGACGTGCAAATTCCACAACACTCACTACTGTGTTGCCATGCATGCTGCTTAAACACATCCTTTCTCTTAGTTTTGAGATGTGAAAATCCCTCAACACTCACCATTGTGTTGCCAGGAATGCTTCTTCAACACATATTTCCTCTTAGTGTTGAGATGTGCAAATTCCTCAACACTCACTATTGTGTTGCCAGGCATGCTTCTTCAACACATCTTTCATCTTAGTGTTGAGATGTACAAATTCCTCAACATTCACCATTCTGTTTCCAGGCGTACTCACTCAACACGTTTTCCTCTTAGTGTTATGACGTGTAAATTCCTCAACAGTCAACACTCACTATTGTGTTTCCAGGCATGCTGCTTCAATACATCTTTCCTCTTAGTATTGAGACATGCAAATTCCTCAACACTCACTACTGTGTTGCCAGGCATGTTGCTTCACCGCATCTTTCCTATTAGTGTTGAAAGGTGAAAATTCCTAAACACTCACCATTGTGTTTCCAAGAATGCTTCTTCAACACATCTTTCATCTTAGTGTTGAGACGTAAAAATTCCTCAACACTCGTCTATGCGTTGCCAGGTATGCTGGTTCAACACATTTTTCCTCTTAGTGTTGAAACGTGCAAATTCCACAACACTCACCATTGTGTTTCCAGGAATGCTTCTTCAACAATCTTTCATCTTAGTGTTGAGACGTGAAAATTCCTCAACACTCACTACTGCGTTGCCATGCATGCTGATTCGACACATCTTTCATCTTAGTGTTGAGACGTGCAAATTCCTCAACACTCAGCAGTGTGTTACTAGGCATGCTACCACAACACATCTTTCCTCTTAGTGTTGAGACGTGCAAATTCCTCAACATTCACCATTGTGTTGCCAGGAATGCTTCTTCAACACATCTTTCATCTTAGTGTTGAGACGTGCAAATTCCTCAACACTCACTACTGTGTTGCCATGCATGCTGATTCGACACATCTTTCATCTTAGTGTTGAGACGTGTAATTTCCTCAACACTCACTACTATTTTTCCAGGCATGCTGCTTCAACACATCTTTCATCTTAGTGTTTATACGTGAAAATTCCTAAACACCCACTACTGTGTTGATAGGCATGCTGCTTCAACACATCTTTCCTCTTAGTGTTAAGACGTACAAATCCCTCAACACCCAACTATGTGTTGCCAGGCATGATG
Organism: Papaver bracteatum; assembly: GCA_023529315.1. Lineage (NCBI taxonomy): Eukaryota > Viridiplantae > Streptophyta > Magnoliopsida > Ranunculales > Papaveraceae > Papaver > Papaver bracteatum. The sequence continues at coordinate 152,411 of JAJJWX010001294.1, forward strand.
CTTCAACATATCTTTCCTCTTAGTGTTGAGACGTGCAAATTCCTCAACTATCACCATTACATTGCAATGCATGGTTTTTCAACACATCTTTCCTCTTAGTGTTGAAAGGTGCAAATTCCTCAACACTCACCATTGTGTTACCAGGCATGCATCTTTAATACATATTTCATCTTAGTGTTGAGACGTGCAAATTCCTCAACACTCATCAATATGTTGCCATGCATGCTGCTTCAACACATCTTTCATCTTAGTGTTGAGACGTGAAAATTCCTCAACACTCAGCAATGTGTTGCTAGGCATGCTACTACAACACATCCTTCCTCTTAGTGTTGAGACGTGCAAATTCCTCAACACTCACTATTGCGTTGCCAGACATGCTGCTTCAACACATCTTTCCTCATAGTGTTGAGACGTGTAAATTCCTCAACACTCACTATTGTGTTGCCAGGCATGCTACTTCAACACATCTTTCCTCTTTGTGTTGAAAGGTGCAAATTCCTTAATACTTACCATTGTATTTCCAAGATTGCTTCTTCAACACATCTTTCATCTTAGTGTTGAGACGTGCAAATTCCTCAACACTTACATATGTGTTGCCAGGCATGCTGCTTCAACATATTTTTCCTCTTAGTATTGATACGTGCAAATTCCTCAACACTCACCATTGTGTTGTCAGGCATGCTGGTTCAACACATCTTCCTCTTAGTGTTGAGACGTGCAAATTCCTCAACACTCACTACTGTGTTTCCAGGCATGTAGCTTCAAAACATCTTTCCTCTTAGCATTGAAACGTGTAAATTCCTCATCACTCACCATTGTGTTGCCTGACATGCTTCTTTAACACATCTTTCATCTTAGTGTTGAGACGTTCAAATTCCTCAACACTCACTACCGTGTTGCCATGCATGCTGCTTAAACACATCATTTCTCTTAATTTTGAAACGTGCGAATCCCTCAACACTCACCATTCTGTTGCGAGGCATGCTTCTTCAACACATCTTTCCCCTTAGTGTTGAAAGGTGCAAATTATTCCACACTCACTATTGTGTTTCTAGGCATGTTGCTTCAACACATCTTTCCTCTTAGTGTTGAGTCGTGCAAATTCCTCAACATCCACCATTGTGTTTCCATGCATGCTTCTTCAACACATCTTTCATCTTAGTGTTGAGACGTACAAATTCCTCAACATTCACCATTGTGTTGCCAGGCGTACTCACTCAACACGTTTTCCTCTTAGTGTTAAGACGTGTAAATTCCTCAATAGTCAACACTCACTATTATGTTTCCAGGCATGCTGCTTCAACACATATTTCCTCTTAGTGTTGAGATATGCAAATTCCTCAACACTCACCATTGTGTTACCAGGCATGATGCTTCAACACATCTTTCATCTAAGTGTTGAAACGTCCAAATTCCTCAACACTCACTACTGTGTTGCTAGACATGCTGCTTTAAAACATCTTTCCTCTTAGCGTTGAAACGTGTAAATTCCTCAACACTCACCAGTGTGTTGCCAGGCATGCTGCTTCAACACACCTTTCATCTTAGCGTTTGAGACGTGCAAATTCCTCAACACTCACTACTGTGTTGCCAGGCATGTTGCGGCAACATATCTTTCCTCTTAGTGTTGAGACGTGAAAATTCCTCAACACTCACTACTGCTTTGCCAAGCATTCAGCTTCAATATATCTTTCCTCTTAGTGTTGAGACGTACAAATTCCTCAACACTCACTACTGTATTTCCAGGCATGATGCTTCAACACATCTTTCATCTTAGTGTTGAGACGTGTAAATTCATTAACACTCATTAATGTGTTGCCATGCATGCTCCTTCAACACATCTTTCATCTTAGTGTTGATACGTGCAAATTCCTCAACACTCACTACTGTATTGCCAGGCATGCTGCTTTAACACATCTTTCATCTTAGTGTTGAGACGTGAAAATTCCACAACACTCACTACTGCGTTGCCAGGCATGCTGCTTCAACAATCTTTCCTTTCAGTTTTGGGACGTACAAATTCCTTAACACTCACCATTGTGTTGCCAGGTATGCTGCTTCAACACATATTTCGTCTTAGTGTTGAGACGTGCAAATTCCTCAACAGTCACTACTGTGTTGCTATGCATGCTGCTTAAACACATCCTTTCTCTTAGTTTTGAGACGTGAAAATCCCTCAACACTCACCTATGTGTTGCTAGGCATGCTGCTTCAACACATCTTTCATCTCAGTGATGAAACGTGTCAATTCCTCAACACTCACTACTGTGTTTCCATGCATGCTGCTTCAACACATCTTTCTTCTTAACATTGAAACATGTGAATTCCTCAACACTCACTAGTGTGTTTCCAGGCATGCTGCTTCAACACATCTTTCATCTTAGCGTTTGAGACGTGCAAATTCCAAAATACACACTACTGTGTTGCCAGTCATGTTGCGTCAACATATCTTTCCTCATAGTGTTGAGACGTGCAAATTCCTCAACACTCACTACTGCGTTGCCAAGCATGCTGCTTCAACACATCTTTTCTTTTAGTGTTGAGACGTACAAATTCCTCAACACTCACTCCTGTATTTCCGGGCATGATGCTTCGACACATCTTTCATCTTATTGATGAGACGTGTAAATTCATTAACACTCATTAATGTGTTGCCAGGCATGCTGCTTCAACACATCTTTCATCTTAGTGTTGATACGTGAAATTTCCTTAACACTCACTTATGTATTGCCAGGCATGCTGCTTCAACAAATCTTTTCATCTTAGTGTTGAGACATGAAAATTCCTCAACTCTCACTATTGTGTTTCCAGGAATGCTGCTTCAACACATCTTTCCTTTTAGTGTTGAGACGTACAAATTCCTCAACACTAACCATTGTGTTGCCAGGCATGCTGATTTAATAGATCTTTCATCTTAGTGTTGAGACGTGCAAATTCCTCAACACTCACTACTGTGTTCCCATGCATGCTGCTTAAACACATCCTTTCGCTTAGTTTTGAGATGTGCAAATCCCTCAACACTCACCATTGTGTTTACATGCATGCTTCTTCAACGCATCTTTCCTCTTAGTGTTGAAAGTAAAAATTCATCAACACTCACTATTGTGTTGACATGCATGCTTCTTCAAGACATCTTTCATCTTAGTGTTGAAACGTGCAAATTCCTCAACACTCACTACTGTGTTGCCATGCATGCTGCTTCAACACATCTTTCCTCTTAACATTGAAACATGTAAATTCCTCAATACTCACTAGTGTGTTGCCAGGCATGCTGCTTCAACACATCTTTCATCTTAGCGTTTGAGACGTGCAAATTCCTCAACACTCACTACTGTGTTGCCAGGCATGTTGCGTCAACATATCTTTCCTCTTAGTGTTGAGACGTGCAAATTCCTCAACACTCACTACTGCGTTTCCAAGCATGCTGCTTCAATACATCTTTCCTCTTAGTGTTGAGACGTACAAATTCCTCAACACTCACTACTGTGTTGCCAGGCATGATGCTTCAACACATCTTTTATCTTAGTGTTGAGACGTGTAAATTCATTAACACTCATTAATGTGTTGCCAGGCATGCTCCTTCAACACATCTTTCATCTTAGTATTGATACGTGGAAATTCCTCAACACTCACTACTGTATTCCATGCATGCTGCTTCAACACATCTTTCATCTTAGTGTTGAGACGTGAAAATTCCTCAACACACACTTCTGCGTTTCCAGGCATACTGCTTCAACAATCTTTCCTTTCAGTTTTGAGACGTAAAAATTCTTCAACACTCACCATTGTGTTTCCAGGCATGCTGCTTCAACACATCTTTCGTCTTAGTGTTGAGACGTGCAAATTCCTCTACAATCACTACTGTGTTTCCATGCATGCTCCTTAAACACATTCTTTCTCTTAGTTTTGAGACGTGCAAATTCCTCAACACTCACCTATGTGTTGCCAGGCATTCTGCTTCAACACATCTTTCCTCTTAGTGTTGAGACGTGCAAATTCCTCAACACTCACTACTATGTTGCCAGGCATGCTGCTTCAACACATCTTTCATCTCAATGATGAAACGTGCCAATTCCTCAACACTCACTACTGTGTTGCCATGTATGCTGCTTCAACACATCTTTCCTCTTAACATTGAAACGTGCCAATTCCTCAACACTCACTACTGTGTTGCCATGTATGCTGCTTCAACACATCTTTCATCTTAGTGTTGATACGTGCAAATTCCTCAACACTCACTACTGTATTTCCAGGCATGCTGCTTCAACACATCTTTTCATCTTAGTGTTGAGACGTGAAAATTCCTCAACACTCACTACTGCGTTTCCAGGCATGCTCCTTCAACACATCTTTCCTTTTAGTGTTGAGACGTACTAATTCCTCAACACTCACCATTGTGTTTCCAGGCATGCTGCTGTGATAGATCTTTCATCTTAGTGTTGAGACGTGCAAATTCCTCAACACTCACTACTGTGTTGCCATGCATGCTGCTTAAACACATCCTTTCGCTTAGTTTTGAGACGTGCAAATCCATCAACACTCACCATTGTGTTGCCAGGCATGCTTCTTCAACGCATCTTTCCTCTTAGTGTTGAAAGGTAAAATTCCACAACACTCACTATTGTAGGATCACAATATTGTCACAACAATATCTTTGAAATCTTAGTGCTTTTGATACATCAATGATATTCTGCGATACATCTCAAAGTGACGTAAGGAATGACATATCAGATGAAAACGACAGAAACATGAGAAAAGTGTGACATTTCTGCAATGAATCAATAAATTCTGCGAATGATTAAGGCGGTGCTAACTGCGATTTATCGCAAGAACCCAGATCCGAAATTAAAGGGGATCTTAGCTGTAAATGAGCTGTCATGAGCTGTAATCCACTATATAAATGCGTATATAAAAGAAATGAATAGTTCCAGAGAGGGGAATGAATTTTTGAGTGCTAGGAATGTTTTTAGGAGAGAGAAAATCTTATGAAGTGAATTGTATTCTTGATTACTGTAATTCTTTTAAGATCATATTAATAAAAAAGGTCCTTAATCTTCAAATTGTGTCATAAATATTGATAAATTCTTGAGTAGGGTGTAGTATGGGAATTCCTGCAACTACAAATATTGTGTTAACATGCATGCTTCTTCAAGACATCTTTCATCTTAGTGTTGAAACGTGCAAATTACTCAACACTCACTACAGTGTTTCCATGCATGCTGCTTCAACACATCTTTCCTCTTAACATTGAAACGTGTAAATTCCTCAACACTCACCAGTGTGTTGCAAGGAATGCCGCTTCAACACATCTTTCATCTTAGCGTTTGAGACGTGAAAATTCCTTAACACTCACTATTGTGTTTCCAGGCATGTTGCTTCAACATATCTTTCCTCTTAGTGTTGAGACGTGCAAATTCCTCAACACTCACTACTGCGTTGCCAAGCATGCTGCTTCAACACATCTTTCCTCTTAGTGTTGAAACGTACAAATTACTCAACACTCACTATTGTGTTGCCAGGCATGATGCTTCAACACATCTTTCATCTTAGTGTTGAGACGTGTAAATTCATTAACACTCATTAATGTGTTTCCAGGCATGCTGCTTCAACACATCTTTCATCTTAGTGTTGATACGTGCAAATTCCTCAACACTCACTACTGTATTGCCAGGCATGCTGCTTCAACACATCTTTTCATCTTAGTGTTGAGACGTGAAAATTCCTCAACACTCACTACTGCGTTGCCAGGCATGCTGCTTCAACACATCTTTCCTTTTAGTGTTGAGACATACAAATTCCTCAACACTCACCATTGTGTTGCCAGGCATGCTGCTTCAATAGATCTTTCATCTTTGTGTTGAGACGTGCAAATTCCTCAACACTCACTACTGTGTTGCCATGCAAGCTGCTTAAACACATCCTTTCGCTTAGTTTTGATATGTGCAAATCCCTCAACACTCACCATTGTATTGCCATGCATGCTTCTTCAACGCATCTTTCCTCTTAGTGTTGAAAGGTGCAAATTCCTCAACACTCACTATTGTGTTGACATGAATGCTTCTTCAAAACATCTTTCATCTTAGTGTTGAAACGTGCAAATTCCTAAACACTCACCATTGTGTTTCCAGGCATGGTTCTTCAACACAACTTTCATCTTAGTGTTTAGACGTGCAAATTCCTCAACACTCACCTATATGTTGCCAGGCATGCTCCTTCAACACATCTTTCCTCTTAGTGTTGAGACATGCAAATTCCTCAACACTCACTACTGTGTTGCTAGGCATGCTGCTTCACCACATCTTTCCACTTAGTGTTGAAAGGTGCAAATTCCTCAACACTCACCATTGTGTTTCCAAAAATTATTCTTTAACACATCTTTCATCTTAGTGTTGAGACGTACAAATTCCTCAACACTCGCCTATGTGTTGCCAGGCATGCTGGTTCAACACATTTTTCCTCTTAGTGTTGAGACGTGCAAATTCCTCAACACTCACCATTGTGTTTCCAGGCATGCTTCTTCAACAATGTTTCATCTTTGTGATGAGACGTGCAAATTCCTCAACACTCACTACTGTGTTGCCATGCATGCTGCTTCAACACATCTTTCATCTTAGTGTTAAGATGTGTAAATTCCTCAACACTCATTATTGTGTTGCTAGGCATGCTGCTTCAACACCTGTTTCATCTTAGTGTTGAGACGTGCAAATTCCTCAACACTCACTACTATGTTTCCAGGCATGTTGCTTCAACACATCTTTCATCTTAGTGTTGAGACGTGCAAATTCCTTAACACCCACTACTGTGTTTCTAGGCATGCTGCTTCAACACATCTTTCATCTTAGTGTTGAGACGTAAAATTTCCTCAACACTCACTACTATGTTGCCAGGCATGCTGTTTTAACACATCTTTCCTCTTAGTGTTGAGATGTACAAATTCCTCAACACTCACTACTGTGTTTCCAGGCATGATGTTTCAACACATCTTTCATCTTAGTGTTGAGACATGTAAATTCATTAACACTCATTAATGTGTTGCCAGGCATGCTGCTTCAACACATCTTTCATCTTAGTGTTGATACGTGCAAATTTCTCAACACTCACTACTGTGTTTCCAAGAATGCTGCTTCAACACATCTTTCTTCTTAGTGTTGAGACGTACAAATTCCTCAACACTCACTACTGTGTTGCCATGCATGATGCTTCAACACATCCTTCATCTTAGTGTTGAGACCCGTAAATTCATTAACACTCATTAATGTGTTGCAAGGCATGCTGGTTCAACACATCTTTCATATTAGTGTTGATACGTGTAAATTCCTCAATAGTCACAACTGTATTGCCAGGCATGCTACTTCAACAAATCTTTCATCTTAGTGTTGAGACGTGAAAATTTCTCAAAACTCACTACTGCGTTGCCAGGCATGCTACTTCAACAATCTTTCCTTTTAGTTTTGAGACGTAAAAATTCCTCAACACTCACCATTGTGTTTCCAGGCATGCTGCTTCAACATATCTTTCATCTTAGTGATAAGACGTGCAAATTCCTTAACAGTCACTATTGTGTTGCCATGCATGCTGCTTAAACACATCCTTTTTCTTAGTTTTGAGACGTGCAAATCCCTCAACACTCACCTATGTGTTTCCAGGCATGCTGCTTCAACACATCTTTCCTCTTAGTGTGGAGACGTGTTAATTCCACAACACTCACTACTGTGTTTCCAGGCATGCTGCTTCAACACATCTTTCATCTCAGTGATGAAACATGCCAATTCCTCAATGCTCACTACTGTGTTGCCATGCATGCTGCTTCAACACATCTTTCATCTTTGCATTTGAGACGTGCAAATTCCTCAACACTCACTACTGTGTTGCCAGGAATGTTGCGTCAATATATATTTCCTCTTAGTGTTGAGATGTGCAAACTCCTAAACACTCACTACTGCGTTGCCAGTCATGCTGATTCAACACATCTTTCCTCTTAGTGTTGAGACGTACAAATTCCTCAACACTCACTACTGTGTTGCCAGGCATGATGCTTTGACACATCTTTCATCTTAGTGTTGAGGCATGTCAATTCATTAACACTCATTAATGTGTTGCCAGGCATGCTGCTTCAACACATCTTTCATCTTAGTGTTGAAACGTGCAAATTCCTCAACACTCACTACTGTATTGCCAGGCATGCTGCTTCAACACATCTTTCATCTTAGTGTTGAGACGTGAAAATTCCTCAACACTCACCATTGTGTTGCCAGGCATGCTGCTTCAACACATATTTCCTTTTAGTGTTGAGACGTGCAAATTCCTCAACACTCACCATTGTGTTGCCAGGCATGCTGCTTCAATAGATCTTTCATCTTTGTGTTGAGACGTGCAAATTCCTCAACACTCACTACTGTGTTGACATGCAAGCTGCTTAAACACATCCTTTCGCTTAGTTTTGATATGTGCAAATCCCTCAACACTCACCATTGTATTGCCATGCATGCTTCTTCAACACATCTTTCCTCTTAGTGTTGAAAGGTGCAAATTCCTCAACACTCACTATTGTGTTGACATGAATGCTTCTTCAAGACATCTTTCATCTTAGTGTTGAAACGTGCAAATTCCTCAACACTCACCATTGTGTTGCCAGGCATGGTTCTTCAACACAACTTTCATCTTAGTGTTTAGACGTGCAAATTCCTCAACACTCACCTATGTGTTGCCAGGCATGCTCCTTCAACACATCTTTCCTCTTAGTGTTGAGACATGCAAATTCCTCAACACTCACCATTGTGTTGCTAGGCATGCTGTTTCACCACATCTTTCCACTTAGTGTTGAAGGTGCAAATTCCTCAACACTCACCATTGTGTTTCCAAAAATTATTCTTTAACACATCTTTCATCTTAGTGTTGAGACGTACAAATTCCTCAACACTCGCCTATGTGTTGCCAGGCATGCTGGTTCAACACATTTTTCCTCTTAGTGTTGAGACGTGCAAATTCCTCAACACTCACCATTGTGTTTCCAGGCATGCTTCTTCAACAATGTTTCATCTTAGTGTTGAGACGTGCAAATTCCTCAACACTCACTACTATGTTTCCATGCATGCTGCTTCAACACATCTTTCATCTTAGTGTTAAGATGTGTAAATTCCTCAACACTCATTATTGTGTTGCTAGGCATGCTGCTTCAACACATCTTTCATCTTAGTGTTGAGACGTGCAAATTCCTCAACACTCATTACTATGTTTCCAGGCATGCTGCTTCAACACATCTTTCCTCTTAGTGTTGAGACGTGCAAATTGTTCAACACTTAACACCATCTTTTCACCACATGTTGTTGAGGCATCTTTGCTTCAACACATCTTTCATCTTAGTGTTGAGACGTGAAAATTCCTCAACTATCAGCATTATGTTGCCAGGCATGCTTCTTCAACACATCTTTCCTCTTAGTGTTGAGATGTGCAAATTCCTCAACACTCATCATTGTGTTTCCAGGCATGATGTTTCAACACATCTTTCATCTTAGTGTTGAGACTTGTAAATTCATCAACACTCATTAATGTGTTGCCAGGCATGATGCTTCAACACATCTTTCATCTTAGTGTTGAGACGTGCAAATTCCTCAACACTCACTACTGTGTTTCCAGGCAAACTCCTTCACCACATCCATCCTCTTAGTGTTGAAAGGTGCAAATTCCTTAACACTCACCATTGTGTTTCCAAGCATGCTGCTTCAACACATCTTTCATCTTAGTGTTGAGACGTGCAAATTACTTAACACTCATTAATGTGTTCAGGCATCTTTGCTTCAACACATCCTTCCTCTTAGTGTTGAGACGTGCAAATTCCTCAACACTCACCATTGTGTTTCCAGGCATGCTACTTCAACACATCATTCCTCTTAGTGTTGAGACTTGCAATTTCCTCAACACTCACTATAGTGTTTCCAGGCATGCTCCTTCACCACATCCATCCTCTTAGTGTTGAAAGGTGCAAATTCCTCAACACTCACCATTGTGTTTCCAAGCATGCCTCTTCAACACATCTTTCATCTTAGTGTTGAGACGTGCAAATTCCTCAACACCACCTATGTGTTTCCAAGCATGCTGCATCAACACATCTTTCCTCTTAGTGTTGAGACGTGCAAATTCCTCAACTATCACCATTATATTTCCAGGCATGCTGCTTAAACACATCTTTCATCTTAGTGTTGAGACGTGCAAATTCCTCAACACTCACCTATGTGTTGTCAAGCATGCTGCTTCAACGCATTTTTCCTCTTAGTGTTGAGACGTTCAAATTCCTCAACACTCATCATTGTGTTTCCAGGCATGCTTCTTCAACACATCTTTCATCTTAGTGTTGAGACGTGCAAATCCTTAACACTCACTACTGCGTTGCCAGGCATGCTTCTTCAACACATCTTTCATCTTAGTATTGAGACGTTGTAATTCCTCAACACTTATTAGTGTGTTTCTAGGCATGCTGCTTCAACACATCTTTCATCTTAGTGTTGAGACGTGCAAATTCCTCAACACTCACTACTGAGTTGTTAGGCATGCTGCTTCAACACATCTTTCATCTTAGTGTTGAGACGTGAAAATTCCTCAACACTCACTACTGTGTTTCCAGGCATGCAGCTTCAACACATCTTTCATCTTAGTGTTGAGACATGAAAATTCCTCAACACTCACTACTGCGTTGCCAGGCATGATGCTTCAACACATCTTTCCTCTTTGTGTTGAAAGGTGAAAATTCCTCAACACTATCCATTGTGGTACCAGGCATGCTTCCTCAACACATCTTTCATCTTAGTGTTGAAACGTGCAAATTTCTTAATACTCATCATTGGGTTGCCAGGCATGCTTATTAAACACATCTTTCATCTTAGTGTTGAGACGTACAAATTCCTCAACACTCACCATTATGTTGCCAGGCGTACTCACTCAACACGTTTTCCTCCTAGTGTTAAGACGTGCAAATTTCTCAATAGTCACCATTGTGTTTCCAGGCATGCTTCTTCAACACATCTTTCATCTTAGTGTTGAGACGTGCAAATTCCTCAGCACTCACTACTGTGTTGCCAGGAATGCTTCTTCAACACATCTTTCCTCTTAGTGTTGAATGGTGCAAATTCCTCAACACTCATCATTGTGTTTCCAAGCATGCTTCTTCAACACATCTTTCATCTTAGTGTTGAAACGTGCAAATTTCTCAATACTCATTATTGGGTTGCCAGGCATGCTTCTTAAACACATCTTTCATCTTAGTGTTGAGACGTACAAATTCCTCAACACTCACCATTATGTTGCAAGGCGTACTCACTCAACACGTTTTCCTCCTAGTGTTAAGACGTGCAAATTTCTCAACAGTCAACACTCATTATTGTGTTGCCAGGCATGCTTATTAAAAACATCATTCATCTTAGTGTTGAGACGTGCAAATTCCTCAACACTTACCTATGTGTTTCCATGCATGCTGCTTCATTACATTTTTCCTATTAGTGTTGAGACGTGCAAATTCCTCAACATTCACCATTATGTTGTCAGGCATACTGCTTTAAAACATCTTCATCTTAGTGTTGAGACGTGCAAATTCCTCAACACTCACCATTGTGTTTCCAGGCATGCTTATTCAACACATCTTTCATCTTAGTGTTGAGACGTGCAAATTCCTCAACACTCACTACTGTGTTTCCAGGCATGCAGCTTCAACACATCTTTCATCTTAGTGTTGAGACGTGAAAATTCATCTTAGTGTTGAGACATACAAATTTGCAAATTTGTTTTTCCAGGCATGCTGCTTTAAAACATCATTCCTCTTAGTGTTGAGACGTGCAAATCCCTCAACTATCACCATTATGTTTCCAGGAAGGTTGCTTCAACAAACCTTTCCTCTTATTGTTGAGATGTGAAAATTCCTCAACTATCACCATTATGTTGCCAGGCATGCTTCTTCAACACATCCTTCCTCTTAGTGTTGAAAGGTGCAAATTCCTCAACAATCACTATGGTGTTTCCATGCATGCTGCTTTAACACATCTTTCATCTCAGTGTTGAAACATGTAAATTCCTAAATACTCACTACTGTGTTTCCAAGCATGCTGCTTCAACACATCTTTCATCTTAGTGTTTGAGTCGTGCAAATTCCTTAACACTCACCATTATGTTGCCAAGCATGATTCTTCAACACATCTTTCATCTTAGTGTTGAGACATGAAAATTCCTAAACATTCACCTATGTGTTGCCAGGCATGCTGCCTCAACACATCTTTCCTCTTAGTGTTCAGACCTGCAAATTCTTCAACACTCACCAAATCTTTCCTCTTAGTGTTGATACGTGCAAATTCCTCAACACTCACTACTGTGTTTCCAGGCAAGCTGCTTCACCACATCCTTCCTCTTAGTGTTGAAAGGTGCAAACTCTTCAACACTCATCATTGTGTTCCCAAGCATGCTGCTTCGACACATCTTTCATCTTAGTGTTGAGATGTACAAATTCCTCAACACTCACCTATGTATTTCCAGGCATGATGCTTCAACACATCTTTCCTCTTAGTGTTGAGACGTGCAAATTCATCAACTATCATCATTATGTTTCCAGGCATGCTTCTTCAACACATATTTCCTCTTAGTGTTGAGATGTACAAATTTCTCAACACTCACCATTGTGTTTCCAGGCATGCTTCTTCAACACATATTTCATCTTAGTGTTGAGACGTGCAAATTCCTTAACACTCACTACTGTGTTGCCAGGCATGCTTCTTCAATATATCTTTCATCTTAGTGTTGAGACGTGGAAATTCCTCAACACTTATTAGTGTGTTTCCAGGCATGCTGCTTCAACACATCTTTCATCTTAGTGTTGAGACGTGCAAATTCCTCAACACTCACTACTGAGTTGCCAGGATGCTGCTTGAACACATCTTTCATCTTAGTGTTGAGACGTGAAAATTCCTCAACACTCACTACTGGTTTTCCAGGCATGCATCTTTATCACATCTTCGTCTTAGTGTTGAGACATGAAAATTCCTCAACACTCACTACTGCGTTGCCAGGCATGCTGCTTCAACATATCTTTCATCTTAGTGTTGAGACGTGTAAATTCCTCAACACTTATTAGTGTGTTTCCAGGCATGCTTCTTCAACAAAACTTTCATCTTAGTGTTGAGACGTGAAAATTCCCCAACACTCACTACTGAGTTGCCAGGCATGCTGCTTCAACACATCCTTCCTCTTAGTGTTGAGACGTGCAAATCCCTCAATACATTATTGTGTTGCTAGGCATGCTGCTTCAACACCTCTTTTATCTTAGTGTTGAGACGTGAAAATTCCTCAACACTCACTACTGTGTCGCCAAGCATGCTGCTTCAACACATCCTTCATCTTAGTGTTGAGACATGAAAATTCCTCAACACTCATTACTGTGTTGCCAGGCATGCTGCTTCAACACATCTTTCCTCTTTGTGTTGAAAGGTGCAAATTCCTCAACACTCACTATTGTGTTACCAGGCATGCTTCCTCAACACATCTTTCATCTTAGTGTTGAAACGTGCAAATTTCTCAACACTCACCTATGTGTTGTCAGGCATGCTTCAACATATCTTACCTCTTAGTGTTGAGACGTGCAAATTCCTCAATACTCATCATTGTGTTTTCATGCATGCTTCTTCAACACATCGTTCATCTTAGTGTTGGGACGTACAAATTCCTCAACACTCACCATTGTGTTGCCTGGCATACTCACTCAACACGTTTTCCTCTTAGTATTAAGATGTGCAAATTCCTCAACAGTCAACACTCACTATTGTGTTGCCAGGCATGATGCTTCAACACATCTTTCCTCTTAGTGTTGAGAAGTGCAAATTCCTCAACACTCACTATTGTGTTGCCAGGCATGCTGCTTCAACACATCTTTCCTCTTAGTTTTAAAAGATGAAAATTCCTCAACACTCACCCTTGTGTTTCCAGACATGCTTCTTAAACACATCTTTCATCTTAGTGTTGAGACGTGCAAATTCCTCAACACTTACTTATGTGTTTCCAGGCATGCTGCTTCAACACATTTTTCCTCTTAGTGTTGAGACGTGAAAATTTCACAACACTCACCATTATGTTGTCAGGCATGCTGCTTCAAAACATCTTAATCTTAGTGTTGAGACATGCAAATTCCTCAACACACACCATTGTGTTTCCAGGCATGCTTCTTCAACACATCTTTCATCTTAGTGTTGAGACGTGAAAATTCCTCAACACTCACTACTGTGTTGCCAGGCATGCTGGTTCACCACATCCTTCCTCTAAGTGTTGAAAGGTGTAAATTCTTAAACAGTTACCATTGTGTTTCCAAGAATTCTCCTTCAACATATCTTTCCTATTAGCGTTGAGACGTGCAAATTCATCAACTATCACCATTATGTTGCCAGGCATGCTTCTTCAACACATATTTTCTCTTAGTGTTGAGACGTATAAATTCCTCAACAATCACCATTGTGTTTCCAGACATGCTTCTTCAACACATCTTTCATCTTAGTGTTGGGACGTGCAAATTCCTCAACACTCACTACTGTGTTGCCAGGCATGCTTCTTCAACACATCTTTCATCTTAGTATTGAGACGTGAAAATTCCTCAACACTCACTACTGCATTGCAAGGCATGCTGCTTCAACGCATCTTTCCTCTTAGTGTTGAAAGGTGAAAATTCCTCAACATTCACCATTGTGTTTCCAAGCATGCTTCTTCAACACATCTTTCATCTTAGTGTTGAGACATGCAAATTCCTGAACACTCACCTATGTGTTACCAGGCATGCTTCTTCAACACATCTTTCCTCTTAGTGTTGAGACGTGCAAATTATTTAACACTCACTACTATGTTTCCAGGCATGCTGCTTCACCACATCTTTCCTCTTAGTGTTGAGACGTGCAAATTCCTCAATACTCACAACTGTGTTGCCTGGCATGCTGGTTCATCACATCCTTCCTCTTAGTGTTCAAAGGTGTAAATTCTTCAACACTTACCATTTTGTTTCCAAGCATGCTCCTTCAACACATCTTTCCTCTTAGTGTTGAGACGTGCAAATTCATCAACTATCACCATTATGTTGCCAGGCATGCTTCTTAAACACATATTTGCTCTTAGTTTTGAGACGTACAAATTCCTCAACATTCACCTATATGTTGTCAGGAAGGATGCTTCAACACATCTTTCCTCTTAGTGTTGAGACGTGCAAATTCCTTAACACTCATTACTGTGTTTCCAGGCATGCTGCTTCAACACATCTTTCATCTTAGTGTTGAGATGTTCAAATTACTCAACACTCACTACTGAGTTGCCAGGCATGCTGCTTCAACACATCTTTCATCTTAGTGTTGAGACGTGAAAATTCCTCAATACTCACTAATGCGTTGCCAGACATGATGCTTCAACATATCTTTCATCTTAGTGTTGAGACGTGTAAATTCCTCAACACTTATTAGTGTGTTTCCAGGCATGCTGCTTCAACACAACTTTCATCTTAGTGTTGAGACGTGAAAATTCCTCAACAATCAAAACTGAGTTGCCAGGCATGCTGCTTCAACACATCTTTTATCTTAGTGTTGAGACGTGAAAATTCCTCAACACTCACTATTGTGTTTCCAGGCATGCTGCTTCAACACATCTTTCATCTTAGTGTTGAGACATGAAAATTCCTCAACACTCACTACTGCGTTGCTAGGCATGCTGCTTCAACATATCTTTCCTCTTTGTGTTGAAAGGTTCAAATTCCTCTACACTCACTATTGTGTTACCAGGAATGCTTCCTCAACACATCTTTCATCTTAATGTTGAAACGTGCAAATTCCTCAACACTCATTACTGTGTTGCCAGGCATGCTGCTTCAACACATCTTTCATCTTAGTGTTGAGACGTGCAAATTCCTCAAAACTTACAATTTTGTTTCCAGGCATGCTTCTTCAACACATCTTTCATCTTAGTGTTGAGACGTGCAAATTCCTCAACACTCACTACTTTGTTTCCAGGCATGATGCTTCAACATATCTTTCATATTAGTGTTGAGACGTGTAAATTCCTCAACACTTATTAGAGTGTTTCCAGGCATGATGCATCAACACATCTTTCATCTTAGTGTTGAGACGTGAAAATTCCTCAACATTCACTACTGTGTTGCCAGGCATGCTGCTTCAACACATCATTAATCTTAGTGTTGAGACATGAAAGTTCCTCAACACTCACTATTGCATTGCCAGGTATGCTTCCTCAACACATCTTTCATCTTAGTGTTGAAACGTGTAAATTCCTCAAGACTCACCTATGTGTTGTCAGGCATGCTGCTTCAACATATCTTTCCTCTTAGTGTTGAGACGTGCAAATTCCTCAATAATCATCATTGTGTTGCCATGCATGCTTCTTCAACACATCTTTCATCTTAGTGTTGAGACGTACAAATTCCACAACACTCACCATTGTGTTGCCAGGCATACTCACTCAATACGTTTTCATCTTAGTGTTAAGACGTGCAAATTCCTTAACACTCACTATTGTGTTGCCAAGCATGCTGCTTTAATACATCTTCATCTTAGTTCTGAGACGTGCAAATTCCTCAACACTCACCATTGTGTTTCCAGGCATGCTTCTTCAATACATCTTTCATCTTAGTGTTGGGACGTGCAAATTCCTCAACACTCACTACTGTGTTTCCAGGCATGCTGCTTCAACACATCTTTCATCTTAGTGTTGAGACGTGAAAATTCTTCAACACTCACTACTGCGTTGCAAGGCATGCTGCTTCAACACATATTTCCTCTTAGTGTTGAAAGGTGAAAATTCCTCAACACTCACCATTGTTGTAGTTGCAGGAATTCCCACACTACACCCTACTCAAGAATTTATCAATATTTATGACACAATTTGAAGATTAAGGACCTTTTTTATTAATATGACCTTAAAATAATTATAGTAATCAAGAATACAATTCACTTAATAAGATTTTCTCTCTCCTAAAAACTTTCTTAGTACTCAAAAATTCCTCTCCCTCTCTGGAACTATTCATTTCCTTTATATAGGCATTTACATAGTGGATTACAGCTCATTTACAACTAAGATTCCCTTTAGTTTCGGATCTGGGTTATTGCGATATATCGCAGTTTGCACCGCCTTAATCTTTCGCAGGTTTTATTGATTCATCTCAGAAATGTCACGCTTTTCTCATGTTTCTGTCGTTTTCATCCGATATGTCATTCCTTACGTCACTTTGAGATTTATCGCAGAATATCATTGTTGTTTATTTCGCAGGAATATTTCTGTGACAATATTCTGATCCTACATCTTGCTTCTTCTCATATCTTTTCTGCGAAGAAGATAAAGATCATGAGAATTTAAGTTTCTTGATTTTCCGCAACTCCTTGTCTTTTACCCGACAAAATTCCCTATTTTACGTTTTTACCGTTGACACGTGTCATTCCTTACTTCTTTACCGATTAGCTAGGTTACCCATTATTCATCTATAAATAGATGTCCCACTCGAGGATATGTCTTCTTTCACCTTCTCTCTTTTCTTCAACTTCTTCCTTTTTTTATCTGCAACTTTTTCTTTCCTGTTATCCTTCCTGCTGCTGCTCTAATGGAAACTTAAAGGTAGGTTCTTATCTTGAATCTTATTTTGTTCATGTTACATCATTTCTATCGCCCGATTTTCTTTATAATCCCCATATTTTATTATCTTTTTCAGTAACACTACTTCTCAGACTAAGATTACTATCAAAAACCCTAACCCTAAGGGTCCTCAGAAAAAGCGTGTTGGGAAGGCGAAGAGATCTGAGAATGATAAGGTAGTAAGAAACATCTATTTTTTTTAAATAATAATATTGTTGCCTCTGTTTCTTATCTACATTATTATTCGCAGAGTGAAGAGAATATTTCTAGACCTCTTAAGCGTTCTCGTCAAGTTAAAGTTCTTTCAGATGAAGTGGATATTCTTGATTTTTTGCCTGCAGACCATGTTCCGTCGCAAGATAAATCTTCTCCTTCTCCTTGCGTGAATTCCAATATTAACACCCATACTACTTCTTCATCAATTCCAAGTGAAGTTATTGATGCTAATATTTTCATCTCTAATAACCCCAATATTTTAAAAGTTACGATAGATGAATCTATGATGGTGGGAACTACGATGAATGAATCAGCAGCAAATAAACCTGCGATGAATGATGCCGTGGTGAATGAATCTTCGGTAAGTGAAGCTGCGATGAATGATGTTGCGGTAAATGATACTACGGTAAATGAAGTTGCGGTGAATGATGTTGCGGTAAATGAGACTGTAACTGCGACTAATCAAGTTCCTTTTTCCACTCCTACTACCACGAATGATTCTAATCAAATTCCTGCGATAAATGATGTTTCCAAAACCTCTTCTTCTATTTCTCTTCCTTCTTCCCAAGAAATATCAACATGGGTTGAAGCTGCTTTTCAAATATTATCTGAAGTTTTGAACGATGCTATGAAATCTTCTACAGATCCTGCGAGACAGGATGTTTATATGATTCTAAGCAAGTATCCCGGATCTTGCGGTTCTTCATCTTCGCTAACTGCTTTAGAAAGTGAGGTTGAAACCTTGAAGAAGAATCTTCAAGCAAAAACTTTAGAATGTGAACTTCTCGATCATAAGCTTGAATTTCGAATTGACTGCGAAAATATTCGCAGCAGAAATAATGATCTGAAAGGTATAACTTTCTTGCCTCTGCTTTTGCCTCAGTAAATCTTTGTTTTCTATGTACTCAATTTTTCTTTATTTATTTGTTGACGCATATTTAGCTTCAAAACATAACCAATTAATGAAGATACTTGAATGGGAAACCATCGCCGATGAAGCCCGCATTGGGAAAGAGTCTTGGAAAAATCAATTTGATTGATTGAATATTCTTCACACATATTCAATTGACGAGATAAATAATCTTAAGAATGAGAATAACCAACTAATTTGCGAACGAGATTGCCTCAGTAATGAAGCCACTCAACTTTTATATTCGCTAAATCAGACTAATTTGAAGGTGGAATATTTATCATATGAAAACGAAACTTTGTCTCAAGAGAAACGTATCTTTGTGAATAAAACAATGGTTTATTCGCAGCAATTGGGAAATCTTCAAAAGTTGTGTGACAGCCAAGAGCAATCTCTTCGTG
The DNA here is from genome assembly GCA_023529315.1 of Papaver bracteatum. Taxonomy (NCBI): domain Eukaryota; kingdom Viridiplantae; phylum Streptophyta; class Magnoliopsida; order Ranunculales; family Papaveraceae; genus Papaver; species Papaver bracteatum. The sequence continues at coordinate 171,581 of JAJJWX010001294.1, forward strand.
TATTGAAAGATGGCATTAAAAAGATAACCGAATCATCTGCCGCTGAACAAGAGAAACTTATAAAAGGTAGATTAGCTCTAAGCGTAAAAGTCAACAATCTCAAAGATGACTATGCTCAACTGAAGAAATCCCATACCTCCTTAAAAGAAGAAAATGCTTATCTTCTTTCTAAAGAGAAAAGTATAAAATCTCGTTTGAAAGGTAAAGTTGGTGATACTTTCGATGATACCATGAATCAATGGAAGAATTGCTTCCTTAACATAATTCAAACTTTATCCTCGCAAAAGGAAGGTAGTCATTTTGACTGCCTCATCTATTAATTATTTCATTATACTTTCCCATCTTATTTCTTGCGAGAATTCTATCTAATATGCAACTTTTATTCCGCAGAATCTGAGAAGCATCTTCAAGCTTCTATCTCTGATATGTCTACGAAGTTGGCCAAACTTCGCAAAAAGAATACCGCGCTTTCTAACTCTCGCAACAGAGCATTGAGAAGATTTGACTATCTTGAATTCTTCAAGGATATAGAGATCAGAAGCCGGGAAAAGAATTGCCTCCGCAAGGCTCATTTAGGCGATGAGGTTCTCGTAAACAATGTTCTATTCTCTCATTCTTTACCTCTTATAAAGATCAAACCCTTGGAGATAAATAATAATGAAGTTCCTCGTCTCATTGATGAAGATCTAAATTATTCAAGTGATGAAGAAGATTTTTCCGAAGATGAAAAAAATCCAACTAAAGAAATAGAAGAAAAAGAAAACCTTCCCAATGAAGCAGAAGAACAAAATCCTCCACAAAGGGTAATCGCTAGTGATGGAAAATAGAAGAAGAAGAAAACCCTCGTAATGAAGCAGAAGAACAAAATCCTCCTCAAAAATCAATCGTTGATGATGGAGAAACTCAAACTGAAAACGATATTGCTGGTGAAGATAATAGTAGCCAACAAGAATAATGAAATTAAAGAAGAATACTCTTTTGAAGTTTTAAATCTTGTTTTATCATGTCTTCCTGCGAAATATCTTGTTCTTTTCCTTGTCCTGCGAATGATTGTAATTTCTGAATCTTTCTTCTTCCTGCTTCTTTTGCGAAATATTTCAATTTTTGTAACTCAATCATCTTCTTCTGATTATATATTTTTATTAACCTGAATCTCCTATCGCAAATTCTTGTAACTTGATTGTCTTCTTTTTATTATCTAGATTCTTCTCAAGGAAGATAATGAAATATTGTTTTATAATCCCCATATTTGCCCCTCATAATCTTCCTTGTGAAGTACTAATATATTACCATTGTAAGAAATCCTAAACTTGCCTCTTGTTGTTAATCTGCAATATGATAAATGAAGTATCGTAAATAACTTCGCAGATATAACCTCTATTGTGGTCTTATTTCTCCTTCCTAGTTAAAGGTATTATTATGCCACTTTTATGCGACAAGATCGCAGGACATTCTTACTTTCACATGTAATAATCCATTGATCTTGCCTTATCAAAATTTTTGATCTCTGCGACAATATGATAAGTCTAAGCCATCTTGTGAGATTAATCTCTTTTTGCTTTTTAAGACTTATGACATTGCCGTCTTTGCGATGAAATCGCAGGACGTCTTTGCGATTTATATCCTCTTATCATTGATTTCATTTATCTCATCTTTTGATCTTATCGCAAAAACCCATTGATCTCATCTTATCATTTCTTTTTAGGCTTTTTGGCCTGTCATGCGGCAATATGACGGGCCTAAATATTCTTGCAAATATAAAGTCCCATGACATTGCTGTCTGTGTCACGCGAAAATATGACGGCCCTAAATATTCTTGCGAATATAAAGTCCCATGACATTGCCGTCTTTTTTGATACACAGCTCCCTAATGGAGGGTATCGCCCTTATCTCTCCCCATGGTTGCCCCTTCAAGCAGACGTACTTCTGCCATACAAGACTAGCTCCTCCCATCCGGTTCTAGAAACAACCAGTTATTTTTGTAGTCTCTTATCCTTTATGCCTATATGGCTTATAGTTACGAGACTACACCCTAGTGGGGATTTCTTCGGGCCGAACACATCGTAAGCCAAGACTTTCCATGGATGGCCAGGGTAGGTTCATCCGTCCCGGGCACCCACAGCTCAACCTTGTACCTCGGCGCCTTGATCATACTTTGCATTCCTTAGGAGAAACTCTCGGGCGCCCAACCAGGGTATAACCTTATATAGTTGGGAATCCAAGTTATCTCTCCCGGATGGATTTTCTATAATCCCAAATCTCCATGATTAGGTTCCAGCAGCAGTATAGCCTTTCCCATAGTCATGCAAAGAGATACCCCCTTTATGACGTACTTTAAGGACATTGCCTCTTACGAAATAGAATCCGCGAACTAGGGTGTACGCCACAAAGGTCCGTCCCATTCTTATATTTTTTTAGGCGATTTGCGCCCATCTTATGCATGTGCATTAAAATTCTTAATTATCTCGCAAATTATTGCGAAAAATTGCTTTGTATTTAGCCAACTTTATTCTTGTGAAACATCTCTTTTATTCTCTCGCAATTGCTTGCATATAATCCAATCATCCTAGTCTTTCAAACCTTTATTGATAATATTTTCTTAGATATTGTCTATTCCATGGTCTGCCAAGTCTTTGACCCATGTCTCTTCCTTCTGGATCTATTAAATTATATGCTCCAGTTCCAATTATTTCTTTGATGATATATGGCCCGTCCCATTTTTTCGCTAATTTTCCTCCATTTTCTCGCTGATATTCTGGTGTTTCTAGCAAAACTAGATCTCCAAATTGGAACTCACGTTTCTTTACTCGCTTATTATATTCACGATCTAATCTGCGATGGTAGTTCTCCATATGTTGTAATGCTTTTTCTCTCTTCTCTTCTACTTCATCAAGTTTGTCTAGAATCATACCAGCACTAAGATTCTTTTCCCAAGATTCTTTTTTTGTCGTAAGAATAGCAACTTCTGTTGGTAATACTGCCTCAACTCCATATGTTAAAAAAAAAGGTGATACCCCAGTTGCTTCTCTTCGTGTTGTATTATAAGCCCAAACTGCATTATGGACTTGTTGACACCATGTTCTATGATGCCCTTCTAACTTCTTCTTGAGGATATCTGCGATTGTTTTGTTAGTTTCCTCAGCTTGACCATTAGCTTGTGGGTATAAAGGAGTCGATTTTCTGCACTTCATCTTGAATGCATTAAGTAACATCTCTATATTTTGTCCTTCAAATTGTTTTCCATTATCTGACACCAACTGCGCAGGAATTCCGAATCTGCAAATGATGTTTTCAAATATAAATATAAAAATGTCCTTATCACGAATATTCTGTACTGCTTTAACTTCCGCCCATTTTGTGAAGTAATATGTTGCGACAATTAAATATCTCTTTTGCCATGTTCCTGGTACAAATTGTCCCACAATATCTAAACCCCACTTTCCAAATGGCCAAACATTTTTTGAGGATGTTAATGTTTCACCGGGTGCATGTATTCTTTTTGCAAATCGCTGACATTCCTCGCAACTTCTTGATAAATTCTTTGCATCTTCATGCATATATGGCCAATAATAACCTTGCATTTTAGTTTCGTATGCTAAAGATCTTCCACATTGTGATTACCAAGATCCCCACTATGTAACATTTTTAATATTTGTTTTCCTTCTTCTTGTGTCAAACATCTGAGGGAAGGCCCATTTAAAGATTTTCGATACAATATCCCATCTCTTAACTCATAATTTGTTGCTCTACTTTTTAATTTATGTGCTTCCAATCTGTTTCTTGGTACCTCTCCCCTTGCTAGATATGCGTGAATTTCCACACACCAATATGCGATAATTCTACTTGATTCTTCGCCATTATTTTCTACTATCATTGCCTCGGCCTCCTCTTCCTCTTCTTTATTAATTGAAAGTGCTTTGAGTGTTTGTATTTTTATATTTCTCGCAGTCGGGTCTACCATCATACTTGATATAAACGCAAAAGCATATGCGAGCCTATTATCTCTTCTTGAAATATGCCTCCATTTGAGTTTTGGAATTTTCGCAGATAATTCTTCTACAAGTTTCTTATATTTTTTCAAAGATATATCATTAGTTGCATATTCCCCTTCAATTTGGCGAATAATCAATTGCGAATCACTGGTAATTCTTGCATTCTCCACCTTCATCTCTATCGCAAATCTTAGAGCATGTACTACAGCCTCATATTATGTCTCATTATTAGTAGATTCAAATTCTAGTCGAAATGCAAATGCCATTTTTGCACCTTCTGGCGAAATAAAAATGACTCCCACTCCATTTCCTTCTCCGTTGGATGACCCATCTACCAATATCTCCCACCTATTTGGTTCTGTTAAAAGATCTATAGGATCCCCATATTCTTCTTCTATATCCATCATGTCTTTCTGACTTCATCATCCTCCAAAGGAAATTGCTGAGAAAATCTGCGACAATTTGAGATTTTGGCGAGGATAAAATTGCATATTGGATCTCAAAATGCCCCACTTGTGCGTTCCATCTTTCAACTCTGCCTGATCTTTTTGAATTTTTCATTGCTGATTCAATTGGTACTTTTGTTAGTACTTTGATTTTATGCACTTGGAAATATATGCGAAGTTTAGATACCGCGTAAACTAACGCCAGAATTAGCTTTTCAATCTTTGAATAGTTTTTCTCCGCAGCATTGAATGTTTTGCTGATGTAGTAAATTGGTTTTTCAACTCCTGCGTCATTTTGCAAAAGTACTGCACTTAAAGCGTGTTAAGTTGTCGCAAGGTACATCAGCAATTCTTCTCCTGGTTCAGCATTCTGTAAAATGGATATGTTCATCAAATATTCCTTAATCCCTTGAAAATCTTTCTCACATTCATTTGTCCATTTAAATTTTGTTCCCTTCTTTAGTATGTTGAAGAAATGTTTGCATTTATCTGATGATCGCGAAATAAATCTTCCTAGTGAGGCTAAAAGTCCATTCAATTTTTGCACATCTTTTATTGTTCTTCGGAGTTGGCATATCTCGAATTGCTTGCACCTTTTCAGGATCAACTTGTATTCCTTATTTTGATACAATATATCCCAAGAATTTCCCAGATGATACTCCGAAAGTACATTTCTCAGGATTTACTTTGATATTAAAAAGCCGCATCTGATCAAAATTTTCCCTTAAGTCCTGCACATTATTTTTAGCTTCTTTGCTTTTTACCAACATATCATCCACATATACCTCTAAAGTTTTATGTATCCATTTTGCGAACACCTTTTCCACCATTCGTTGGTAAGTTTCTCCTGCATTTCGTAACCCAAAAGGCATCTTTGTGTAGCAATATAATCCTCTGGGAGCAAAGAATGCAGTATGTTCTTGATCTTCTTCCGCAAGTGGGATTTGATTATAGCCCTTGTATCCATCTAACGAAGATATTCGATCATTTCGTGCAGATTTCACCATTTGCGGGATATCCGCAAGGGAAAACTATCTTTGGGACATGCTTTATTTAGATCAGTAAAATCGATGCAAATTCTTATCCCCTTATTTTTCTTGGGAACTACTACCATATTAGCGATCCATTCTGGATATTTTGCTTGCCTTATAATTCCTGCGTTAAGCATCTTCTGCAATTCTTCTTCTATCTTGGTATGATAAGTGGTCGCAATCTTTCTTATTCTTTTTTTGAATGGTCTCACATTTTTGTTAATCTCCAATCTATGGTACGCAATAGATGGAACTATTCCAGGCATCTCATCCATATTCCACGCAAAAATATCTCTGTATTCTCGCAGAAGGTTTACAGTTTGTTCTTCTTCCTCCACACCCATCTTAGTTCCAATTTTCAGCATTTTTGGGTCTTCTTCACTTCTAACATTTACTTCTTTTGTTGGTTCTGCTGCAGTATAACTGGCTTCATGTTCTCCCATTGGTGTTGGTGTTTTTATTACCTCCGCTGGTTCATCACTTTCTTGCGATACATCGTCAAATATTCCTTTTCCTTCTTCTGATCTTATCATGTAAATCTTGAATTTTTCTTCTTTCCTTTCTTCTCTCCTCATTTTTCTGCGCTGTTTTCGCAACTGAATTTGATTTTCATAATTCCTTACTTCATTCTGGAAACACAACGCTGCATAATCTGCATCTCCTATAATCTCGCCAATTCCGCTAGGCATAGGAAACTTTATGCACTGATGTGGAGTTGATGATACAGCCTTGATTGCATGTATCCATGGTCTTCCCAACAACATATTATATGGTGATTTCACATCCACCACGCACAAAGTTATCTACGTCTCTATTTCCCCCTGCGGAATTCGCACTACAATTTCACCTTTAGGTTTTGTTAGAGATTTTCCAAATCCATGGATATGATATGTTGAACTAAGCATTTCTTCATCTTTGTATCCTATTTTCTTGAATGTGTGGTAAAACATTATATCCACAGAACTTCCTGCGTCCACCAGAGTCCTATTCACAGCCCACTCTTCTGTAGATCTTACTGATTTATCTTTTCTTGTTGGTACAACCGACACTGTGATCACCAATGGAGATGTATGATTTAAATTCTCTTTAGGAATTTTTGCTGCCGTGAATATGATCTTCTGTTTTTCCCAATCTTTTAGCGGTGATGCCTCATCTACCGTCATGATTTTCTTTCCTTCAAAATCTCGCTTATGTATCCTTCCTCTAATATCTTCATGGAACTTATCTATCATCATCTTTGTTATTACATCACATTCCAATTTCTTTTGATTATCTTTGACTTCAACCATCTTTTCTTCCACCAATTTTCTTGATATTCTTCTAACTCTTGAATAATTTCTTTCTTTTACCTAACTCTTGCTATGATTTTCAACTATTCATCCCTGTTTCTGGGCGCCAAAATGTAGTTGCAGGAATTTCCACACTACACCCTACTCAAGAATTTATCAATATTTATGACACAATTTGAAGATTAAGGACCTTTTTTATTAATATGACCTTAAAAGAGTTATAGTAATCAAGAATACAATTCACTTAATAAGATTTTCTCTCTCCTAAAAACTTTCTTAGTACTCAAAAATTCCTCTCCCTCTCTGGAACTATTCATTTCCTTTATATAGGCATTTACGTAGTGGATTACAGCTCATGACAGCTCATTTCCAGCTAAGATTCCCTTTAGTTTCGAATCTGGGTTCTTGCGATACATCGCAGTTTGCACCGCCTTAATCTTTCGCAGGTTTTATTGATTCATCGCAGAAATGTCACGCTTTTCTCATGTTTCTATCGTTTTCATCCGATATGTCATTCCTTACGTCACTTTGAGATTTATCGCAGAATATCATTGTTGTTTATTTTGCAGGAATATTGCTGTGACAATATTCTGATCCTACAATTGTGTTACCAGTCATGCTTCTTCAACACATCTTTCATCTTAGTGTTGAGACGTGCAAATTCTTCAACACTCATCATTGTGTTGCCAGGCATGCTTCTTCAACACATCTTTCATCTTAGTGTTGAGAAGTACAAATTCCTCAACACTCACCATTATGTTGCCAGCGTACTCACTAAACATGTTTTCCTCTTAGTGCTAAGACGTGCAAATTATTCAACACTCACTACTGTGTTTCCAGGCATGCTGCTTCAATACATCCTTCCTCTTGGTGTTGAGATTTGCAAATTCCTCATCACTAACCATTGTGTTGTCAGGCATGCTGCTTCAAAACATCTTTCATCTTAGTGTTGAGACGTGCAAATTCCTCAACACTCACTACTGTGTTTCCAGGCATTATGCTTCAAAACATCCTTCCTCTTAGTGTTGAGGCGTGCAAATCCCTCAAAACTCACCATTGTGTTGCCAGGCATACTGCCTCAACACGTTTTCCTCTTAGTGTTGAAACGTGCAAATTCCTCAACAATCACTACTGTGTTTCCATGCATGCTGCTTCAACACATATTTCATCTCAGTGTTGAAAGATGTAAATTTCTCAACACTCACTACTGTGTTTCCAAGCATGCTGCTTCAACACATCTTTCATCTTAGTGTTTGAGACGTGAAAATTCCTAAACACTCACCATTTTGTTGCCAGGCAAGCTACTTCAACACATCTTTCATCTTAGTGTTGAGACGTGAAAATTCCTCAACACTCACTACTGGTGGCCAGGCATGCTTCTTCAACACATTTTTCCTCTTAGTGTTGAGACTACAAATTCCTCAACACTCACCTATGTGTTGCCAGGCAGGCTGCTTCAACACATCTTTCCTCTTAGTGTTGAGACGTGCAAATTCTTCAACTATCACCATTATGTTGCCAGGCAGGATGCTTCAACACATCTTTCCGCTTAGTGTTGAGACGTCAAAATTCCTCAAAAATCACCATTATGATGCCATGCATACTTCTTCAACACATCTTTCCCCTTAATATTTAAAGGTACAAATTCTTCAACACTCACCGTTGTGTTGCCAAGCATGCATCTTCAACACATCTTTCATCTTAGTATTGAGACGTGCAAATTCTTCAACACTCACCTATGTGTTTCCAGGCATAATGCTTTAATACATATTTCCTCTTAGTGTTGAGACGTGCAAATTCCTCAACACTTACCATTGTGTTTCCAGGCATGCTTCTTCAACACATCTTTCATCTTAGTGTTGAGACGTGAAAATTCCTCAACACTCACTACAGTATTTCCAGGCATGTTGCTTCAACGCATCTTTCATCTTAGTGTTGAGACGTGAAAATTCCTCAACACTCACTACTGCGTTGCAAGGCATGCTGCTTCAACACATCTTTCCTCTTAGTGTTGAAAGGTACAAATTCCTCAACACTCACCATTGTGTTACCAGGAATGCTTCTTCAACAAATCTTTCATCTTAGTGTTGAGACGTGTAAATTCTTCAACACTCATCATTGTGTTGCCAGGCATGCTTCTTCAAAACATCTTTCATCTTAGTGTTGAGACGTACAAATTCCTCAACACTCACCATTATGTTCCCAGGCGTACTCACTCATCATGTTTTCCTCATAGTGGTAAGCCGTGCAAATTATTCAATACTCACTACTGTGTTTCCAGGCATGCTGCTTCAAAACATCCTTCCTCTTGGTGGTGAGACGTGCAAATTCCTCACCACTAACCATTGTGTTGTCAGGCACGCTGCTTCAAAACATCTTTCATCTTAATGTTGAGACGTACAAATTACTCAACATTCACTACTGTATTTCCAGGCATGCTGCTTCAAAACTTCCTTCCTCTTAGTGTTGAGACGTGCAAATCCATCAACACTCACCATTGTGTTGCCAGGCATACTGCCTCAACACATTTTCCTCTTAGTGTTGAAACGTGCAAATTCCTCAACAATCACTACAGTGTTTCCATGCATGCTTCTTCAACACATCTTTCATCTCAGTGTTGAAACATGTAAATTCCTCAACACTCACTACTGTGTTGCCAAGCATGCTGCTTCAACACATCTTTCATCTTAGTGTTTGAGACGTGAAAATTCCTAAACACTCACCATTGTGTTGCCAGGAAAGCTGCTTCAACACATCTTTCATCTTAGTGTTGAGACGTGAAAATTCCTCAACACTCACTACTGTGTTGCCAGGCATGCTGCTTCAACACATTTTTCTCTTAGTGTTGAGACGTAAAAATTCCTCAACACTCACCTATGTGTTGCCAGGCTGGCTGCTTGAATACATCTTTCCTCTTAGTGTTGAGACGTGAAAATTATTCAACTATCACCATTATGTTTCCAGGCAGGCTGCTTCAACACATATTTCCGCTTAGTGTTGAGACGTGAAAATTCCTCAACAATCACCATTATGATGCCAGGCATACTTCTTCTACACATCTTTCCCCTTAGTGTTGAAAGGTACAAATTCATTAACACTCACCATTGTGTTTCCAATCATGCATCTTCAACACATCTTTCATCTTAGTATTGAGACTTGCAAATTCCTCAACACTCACCTATGTGTTGCCAGGCATGCTGCTTCAATACATATTTCCTCTTAGTGTTGAGACGTGCAAATTCCTCAACACTTACCATTGTTTTTCCAGGCATGATTCTTCAACACATCTTTCATCTTAGTGTTGAGACGTGCAAATTCCTCAACACTCACTACTGTATTGCCAGGCATGCTGCTTCAACGCATCTTTCATCTTAGTGTTGAGACGTGAAAATTCATTAACACTCACTACTGTGTTGCAAGGCATGCTGCTTCAACACATCTTTCATCTTAGTGTTGAAAGATGAAAATTCCTCAACACTCACCATTGTGTTACCAGGCATGCTTCTTCAACATATCTTTCATCTTAGTCTTGAGACGTGCAAATTACTCAACACTTACCTATGTGTTTCCAGGCATGCTACTTCAACACAACTTTCCTCTTTGTGTTGAAAGGTGCAAATTCCTCAACACTCACCATTGTGTTACCATGCATGATTCCTAAACACATCTTTCATCTTAGTGTTGAAACGTACAAATTACTCAACACTCACCTTTGTGTTGTCAGGCATGCTGCTTCAACACATCTTTCCTCTTAATGTTTAGACGTGCAAATTCCTCAATACTCATCATTGTGTTGCTAGACATGCTTGTTCAACACATCTTTCATCTTAGTGTTGAGACGTACAAATTCCTCAACACTCACCATTGTGTTTCCAGGCATACTCACTCAACACGTTTTCCTTTTAGTGTTAAGACGTGCAAATTACTCAACAGTCAACACTCACTATTGTGTTTCCAGGCATGGTGCTTCAACACATCTTTCCTCTTAGTGTTGAGACGTGCAAATTCCTCAACACTCACTATTATGTTGCCAGGCATGCTGCTTCAACACATATTTCCTCTTTGTGTTAAAAGGTGCAAATTCCTCAACCCTCACCATTGTGTTTCCAGGCATGCTTCTTCAACACATCTTTCATCTTAGTGTTGAGACGTGCAAATTTCTCAACACTCACCATTATGTTGTCAGGCATGCTGCTTAAAAACATCTTCATCTTAGTTTTGAGACGTGAAAATTCCTAAACACTCACCATTGTGTTTCCAGGCATGCTTCTTCAACACATCTTTCATCTTAGTGTTGGGACGTGAAAATTCCTCAACACTCACTACTGTGTTGCCAGGCATGCTGCTTCAACACATATTTCATCTTAGTGTTGAGACGTGAAAATTACTCAACACTCACTGCGGCGTTACAAGGCATGCTTTTTCAACAAATATTTCGTCTTAGTGTTGAAAGGTGCAAATTCCTCAACACTCACCATTGTGTTACTAGGCATGCTTCTTCAACACATCTTTCATCTTAGTGTTGAGACGTGCAAATTCTTCAACACTCATCATTGTGTTACCAGGCATGCTTCTTCAACACATCTTTCATCTTAGTGTTGATACGTACAAATTCCTCAACACTCACCATTATGTTGTCAGGCGTACTCACTCAACACGTTTTTCTCTTAGTGTTAAGCCGTGCAAATTCTTCAACACTCACTACTGTGTTTCCAGGCATGATTCTTCAACACATCTTTCATCTTAGTGTTGAGACGTGCAAATTGCTCAACACTTACTGTAGTTGCAGATTATCTTACAACTACACCCTCAGTAGAATCCATTAATTTGATTTGATGATCTAATTTATTTGATATGAAAATGAAGATTAAAGTACTAAAATTGTAAAAGAGACACAAAGATTTTTTACATGGTTCGATCATTGTGATCTACATCCATGGTTCTTCACTACTGATTGTATGTAATTACATGATTTTACAATTTAGACTCCATTAATGAATATTTGGAGCTCTAGATTTTTCGGGAAGAAGATGATAAAGAAAAATAAATCCCTTCCTAAAAAATCTCTCTCCTCCTAAAATTATCCTCCCCTTCTAAAAAGACCTCTCCATAATAATCCCTCCTCCCAATTTCTCATGCCTAAATGGCTATTTATATGATCTTATAAAATGTTGGCAACTAAACTGTTCCTCAGCTTCGGACCTGAGAATTATCCTGTGAACCTTCGCAAATATTATTGTTGCGTCATTAATTGTTCGCAAGCATAATAATGCTGTGAGATTCTGCTCCTACATCTTGCCTCTTTTTTCTTGAATATTGCTTGAAGAGAAATCTTTAGGAAAAAATTTGTTGTTGTAGTAGTCTCTGATCTTTGTTGATGAAGGAACAAGCGAAAGAATATAAAACTCAAAAAGTATATACTTGCCTCTATTCTTTTGCGAAGTTCTGAAGCTTTAAGAAGTAATTAGAAGTATCATCTTGCGAAGTATGAAGTATGCAAAGTATCCTTGAAGAAGTATGAAGTATCTCAGAAGAAGTAGAAGAAGTACTCAATCCTCGAAATATATAAGAAGTATGAAGTATCCTTAAGAAGTATAAGAAGTACTTAATCCTCGAAATATATAAGAAGTATGAAGTATCCTTAAGAAGTATAAGAAGTACTTAATCCTCGAAATATAAGAAGTATTCGTCCTTGAATGAGAGTGATAAATATTTCCTCTGTTCATGTGAAATTATTACTCCATTTTTGGTTAGGATTCTCGTTGAGAAGATAAAGAACATAAAATATTTTCTTGGGTATCCATGGTTGCCTCTGTTCTTTATCTATGAAGGAGAATCCTTGAGAAAATGTAGAATTATTAAATTGAGTCTCTATTCTTATCTTGCCTCTGCCTCAAGTGGTAACCCTGATAACTTCTGAATATTTCCGCGAATTTCTGAGTTTTTCTGCGAATTTTTGAACATTTGTGAATAGTGCTGCGAATAGTGTTGTGAATACTGCTGCGAATAATGTTGCGAATAATGTTGCGAATACTGTTGCGAATAATGTTGCGAATAATGTTGCGAATAATGTTGCGAATAATGTTGCGAATAATGTTGCGAATAATGTTGCGAATACTGTTGCGAATTATGATATTTATGTAATGATTATGTTATGAAATGTGTATGCGATGCTTATGCCATGAAATGCTTATGCAATGCTTTTATGATGCGAGTATGATGCTTGTATGATGAGAATTCTTATCTATTGTAATGTATAGCTAATGTTTGTGTTACTTAGCTTATTTTGTACGCAAGAATTGATGTAGATCCAAATTGCTTCCATTCCTGCACTATTAGTCTCACATGATATAATATAATTAAAATATTAAAGATGCATAATCTCAACTTCATTTCAATATATATGTTCGCAAGCTTGTTTGGTTACATATAATCATCTTCGTAAGTTTATTTGTGCATTCTCTTGTGGTCTTATTTTGCCTTCCTAGTTAAAGGTCTTATTTTGCCATCTTTTGTAGCGACAAAATCGCAGGACGTCCTTACATTCGCATGTAGAGACCCATTGATCTTGCCTTAACTTTTTTGTATAGTATTTTAGCCTCTTCAGGAAGTGTTGCGACAATATGACATGCCTAAATATTCTTGCGAACATAAAGCCCCATGACATTGTCGTCTTGCGACGTCTTTACACTTTCATGCAAAAAACCCATTGATCTCATCTTAACTTCTTTGTTAAGTTCTGCGAGTTCTTTTTTTTTTTTTTTTTTTTTTAGAAGGCTCGCAGAAATACAATTGTTGCACAAATATGAAAAGCCTTTATGTTCTTGCGAACAAAAAGCCTCGTGACATTTGCTTCTTATAGCACGTATCAGCTCCCTAATGGAGGGTGCTGCCCTTTATCTTCCCTTGGTTGCCCCTTCAAGGAAGCGTACATCGACCATAAAAGGTTAGATCTTCCCATCCGGTTCTGCAAACAACTAGTTTTGTTCGCAACCTCTTATCCTTTTTGCCTATAAGGCTTATAGTTACGAGGTTGCACCCTATGGGGTATCTTTGGGCCAAGTGCATCATTTGCCAAGACTTGTCAAAAATGGCAGGTGTGCTTCAAGCCCACCCGGCACTCTTGACTCAACTGTGTACCTCGGCGCCTTGATCGTTTTCTGCACTTCTTGAGAAAGACAGTATGCCTTAGTCGCCCAACCTAAATCATGGTACATCGCAAGATTAGGTTGAGAATCCAAGGTGTCTAACCCGGATAGGTAACCCGTTATTGGGTTGTACCCCGTAAAGTTCCATGTACTCAGGTTCCTTGGTGGTGTTCCGGTATCCCTGAGCCATGGTTATAGGTACCCCCTTAAATGACGCACTTTAGGACTTTGCCTCTTATGAAATGTTGCTTCGCGAACTAGGGTGTACGCCACAAAGGTTTGCCTGTGTAAATTTTCTGCGGCTCTCTTTCTTTTTTGGAGGCTAATCACAGTTTGCGTCTTTCTTTTATGAAAGCTAATCGCAAGTAAATTTTTGCGTCTTTCTTTAATGAAAGCTAATCGCAATTGATTTTTGGCGGTATTTTTTCACCTTTTATAAATCGAATCATAATTCTTTTTATTCGTAAAAACTCATCATTAATTTTTCATGTTGCAAAATGCCTCATTTCATTTTCTTTTTTTTTTCAAAATACGTTCCGTTGCAAACAAATATACTGATTACCTTTTTGTTTCAATCGTTGAAAAGATATGAGAAGTATTCATATTGCGTCTTTAAATCAAAACTGTTCTATAGAAATATAGGAATTTAATTTTCTATGTTTTTTGTAACTTTGAAGTCTTTGATAATTTTTGAGATCTTTAAATTTTTGCGATGAAGTCATTTTTGAATCTTGCGATTTTATCGCTTTTCACCAATCTAAAAAAAATCTTTGAAATGTTTTGAAATCTTAGAAATTTTAGAAATCTTGCGAGTATATCGTTTTTGGTAAATAAAATCAAAAATCTTTTATTTTCTGTAAATAAAATATTCTAGCAAAGTGGTACTTATCTTTCATGCGATTTATGTTTCTGAGAAGTGAAACTTGTTGGGCTATTGCTGCGAAGTAATTGGTGTTTTGGTTAGCTGGGTTTGCTGCGAGCTGGATTTGCTGTTGTGGGTAATAAGTATTTTTACGAGCTGGGCTTGATGTTGCGAATCAATCCTTCTTTGCTAGTTAATCTTCATTGTGGGATGGGCTTGTGATGATTCATTAGGGTTCCTTAATTGAATTTCACTGCTTAATAAATCTTGACGTAGTATATTTTGCAGACTTCTTTCCCTTTTTGTTTTTAGTATTTCCTTTGTTCATAATTCTCTGCTAACTTGTTACTCGCAGCCGCAGGTCTATCCGTTTCAAAGTGATTTCTTGACGAGACATAGATTATTGATGAAATGACTTCTCTGCTGGTCTCCTTTGATACTGCATTGATTACTTCTTATTGAAACCTCTTCTTCTCTTTTCTTTTCTCGTAGCTTGTAGCTGGAGCTGTTGGTAAAGTGAGGTATCGGTTGATCTTTACTGGACTTTTTATGGACACAAACTTCTTCTTTAACTTCCTTTGTCTGTTGCTCCTGTCAAGGTGTTGTTCTACTATAGAACTGTTAAAATTATTCTTAACTTCTTTGAGAAGTTCGACGAATGATGGGAATTGATTTGTTGTGAACTGAGTTGAACAGGATAGAAAGATGGGGTGAATTCTTCGTTTTCTGATGCTTTATGTTGTTGGATATCCATGCCTTGTTCACTGGTTACTCCTCCTTGGTGAGCTGCCCCTTTGCTTTATGATCTGGTTGGCTTTACTGGTTTTATGCTCGCAAAGTTGGTTACTTCTTCTAAGTTTTTATTCGCAAAGATGGCAATATACTGTTCGCAATAACTACTTTTCCATTTTTCCGTCAATTTTTTGCGAACATTCGTATAAGAAATTTCGCAAAGCTCTTTTGTTTCTCTATGATATGGTTTGTTTCTTTTATCTTCCCATTATCGTGTTTCATGTTCTTTCATTCGTATAAGAAAGTATGTATTTTTTCGAAAACTTTCTTTGCTGAGATATTTTAATCATCACCCTTTATGTCTGTGCGTCTTCCTCGCACTAGTCATTTGATGAAGGTTTCTTCTTTGTACTTTCTCCTTCTATGCATCAAATTCGCATATTCTTTTTCTTTTCTTCGTTGATTGCTTTTGTAATTTCCTGGACTCATATGTTGCTTGACAAAATAATATTGTTATCTGGGAGATTCATTTGCTCTCTTAAACCACACAGTAAAGTGAATTGTCCTTTGTTCTTGGTTGTCAATAGTCTCAAACGGCATGAGTTCAATCCATTCTTTGCTAGTCTATTCGCCAGGGTTTGTGAATTCTCGTTTCTGAGAATTTCTTTACTTGATGAGCTTTAATCGTCTCCTGATGTTCTATCTTCGGTCTCTTCATAGGAACTATTAACTTCACATGAACTGATTGATGTGAACGGAGGTGATTGCCTCATTTTGTCTTTTGTTGTTCTACTCCACGAAGAAATGATTTGGGTGAGGTTTTCTTCGTAATTTTGATAGTACTCGATACTCAATATAGTTTCTGGGCCAAGCTAATGTATCTGCATCTTATAACTCAAGTGTTTAAACAATTACGAAGACTCAATAATATCAAGATGTAAATGATTAAATAAAATATGGATAGTGATCTTAATTTACTTCCTTCTTTCTAAATAATCACAATCTTTTCGAAATAAATATTTGCATGAGATATTTGTTTATGCTACGAACGTTCGCAAGGTAGACATATTTGCAGGTGTCTGTCAACTTCGTTCGTTTCATGTCTAATACTACCGTGCTTTCTCATTAGTGTCGAGTGATGTCATTAAGTCTTCACTGCTGCTGTACACCTCTCTGTATGCATTTCTTTGTTAGATGTCCCAACTTTATGACCCCATTTGCAGGTTCCTATGTCTTATAAATCATAAAGAAATTGAATAAAAGCAAGTTACAGATGATATTCATAATGTTTTCAATAATAGTTTTAGTAATTTGCAAAGATAGGGTAAGAATACTTCCCTTTTTGTTTTGTTCCTCGTGGCTTTTAAATTGGTTGGCTGATGAGATGAATTATCGAAGTTAACTGAATTTTTTGCTACATTTGTTGTTCGCAGGTGGTAACTTTTGCTGGTAACTAAACTTGCGAATATTATGAACTTTCTGCGTAGACTCCCATCAACTATTAAAGCAGCAACTTGAACGTTATGTAAATGATGTCTTGCAAGGACAGGACTGATCATCTGGCCCCTTCCACATCCATTGCTATTAGCATTTTCGTTAATCTCCCTTTTGTTCATCCATATCCCCATATTTCTCCTTCACTATATGTCCCCCTTCAATTATGCTTACTCGTAATATATCTGTGTTGAGTCTTTGTTCGTTCGCAATTCTACGAAGTTTTTAAATTCTTTGAATAGAACTTTCTGAAGCAATAGTTTGAGTTGTAGTTTTGGTGGTGTAGATTACATATTAGTATGCCTTAGTTTGAATAGATCATGTCTGAGTGGTGTATAGGAAGGTATTTCATCTCCTAAATTATGCTTGTTGCTCTTTTTTGTTGGTTGGGATTTCTTTACGCTGGTGATGATTTAGGCAAAGTGAACATTTCTGCGAAGTAAATGAAATTCTGCGAAATGTGCACTCTTGATGAAAATGTCCGCAAGGTAAATGTCATCTTTACTGGCTACTGTTGCTCTTAATATTTCTTCAATATCATTAATGGCCACTGTTAATTAACTCTATCCATTCCTTCACTGGCATGACGTTTCTTCGCAGAGACTAATTAACTTCGCAGGAATTATTAATTTCTCCTCTTTGCTTTTGTATCCTTCTTGCATTTAGAGTGTTCATGTTTCTTCGCAGAAATACTTGTTAATATGTGTCTGATAGTATTGTCAAAATCTAAACAATGTCAAACATCCAACAAACAACGTCGTCTTCTCCAATTAACCGATTACAGCAAATCCATTACCATCTCTTCTCATTACCAATTTACGGTTACAACGGCGACACTAACAGCTGCGAAACTAATTCTCTATTAAACTCAGTCTTCCTTCATTGACATGAATGGCTCAAGCAACAACCAACTGCTACAATCATCACCTCAATAATGTTTTGTCTGCTGCTTTCATTCAAGAATGGATAACCCCAAAAATGTTCTCTTTTCCCTTTGTGCTTATTTTTCTAGCTAGAACGAAATTTGCAGTAATATTCCACTATCTACTAATTAAATTATAGCTTGGTTATCTTCGCATGATATTATTACTTCTCTTCGCAACTAATAGTTTTGCCTTTTGAAACCCTGGCAAATCTCTTCACGTTATATCTGCTATGTCTTCCTTTTATTTCTACATTCCTTTTCCTCTTGGTTGCTGATGTAGACATAACTTCTCCAGTAGATAATTTCCTCTCAAATTTTTAGATCTCACGAATTCAAACTCTCCCGTAGCAAATTTCTTTGAATCTTCTTTAATCTACCAAATTTCTCCCTGTTTCTAACGCCAATTATGTAGTTTCAGATTATCTTACAACTACACCCTCAGTAGAATCCATTAATTTGATTTGATGATCTAATTTATTTGATATGAAAATGAAGATTAAAGTACTAAAATTGTAAAAGAGACACAAAGATTTTTTACATGCTTCGATCATTGTGATCTACATCCATGGTTCTTCACTAATGATTGTATGTAATTGCATGATTTTACAATTTAGACTCCATTAATGAATATTTGGAGCTCTAGATTTTTGGGGAAGAAGATGATAAAGAAAAATAAATCCCTTCCTAAAAAATCTCTCTCCTCCTAAAATTATCCTCCCCTTATAAAAAGACCTCTCCATAATAATCCCTCCTCCCAATTTCTCATGCCTAAATGGATATTTATATGATCTTATAAAATGTTGGAAACTAAACTGTTCCTCAACTTCGGACCTGAGAATTATCCTGCGAACCTTCGCAATATACTTCGCAAATATCTTGAACCTTCGCAAATATTATTGTTGCGTCGTTAATTGTTCGCAAGCATAATAATGCTGTGAGATTCTGCTCCTACACTTACCTATGTGTTGCCGGGCATGCTGCTTCAACACATTTTTCCTCTTAGTGTTGAGACGTGCAAATTCCTCAACACTCACCATTATGTTGTCAGGCATGTTGCTACAAAACATCTTCATCTTAGTGTTGAGACGTGCAAATTCCTCAACACTTATTAGTATGTTTCCAGGCATGCTTCTTCAACACATCTTTCATCTTAGTGTTGAGACGTAAAAATTTCTCAACACTCACTACTGTGTTTCCAGACATGCTCCTTCAATACATCTTTCATCTTAGTGTTGAGATATGAAAATTCCTCAACACTCACTACTGCGTTGCCAGGCATGTTGCTTCAACACATCTTTCCTCTTTGTGTTGAAAGGTACAAATTCCTCAACACTCACTATTGTGTTACCAGGCATGCTTCCTCAACACATCTTTAATCTTAGTGTTGAAACGTGCAAATTCCTCAACACTCACCTATGTGTTGTCAAGCATGCTGCTTTAACACATCTTTCCTCTTAGTGTTGAGACGTGCAAATTCCTCAATAATCATCATTATGTTGCCAAGCATGCTTCTTCAACACATCTTTCATCTCAGTGTTGAGACATACAAATTCCTCAACACTCACCATTGTGTTGCCAGGCATACTCACTCAACACGTTTTCCTCTTAGTGTTAAGATGTGAAAATTCCTCAACACTCAACACTCACTATTGTGTTTCCAGGCATGATGCTTCAGCACATCTTTCCTCTTAGTGTTGAGACGTGCGAATTCCTCAACACTCACTATTGTGTTGTCAGGCATGCTGCTTCATCACATCATTCCTCTTAGTGTTGAAAGGTGCAAATTCCTCAACACTCACCATTATGTTTCCAGGCATGCTTCTTCAATACATCTTTCATCTTAGTGTTGAGACGTGCAAATTCCTCAACACTTACCTATGTGTTTCCAGGCATGCTCCTTCAACAAATTTTTCCTGTTAGTGTTGAGACGTGCAAATTCATCAACACTCACTAATGCGTTGCAAGGCATGCTGCTTCAACACATATTTCCTCTTAGTGTTGAGACGTGCAAATTCCTCAACACTCACCATTGTGTTACCAGGCATGCTTTTTCAACACATCTTTCATCTTAGTGTTGAGACGTGCAAATTCCTCAAAACTTACCATTTTGTTTCCAAGCATGCTTCTTCAACACATCTTTTATCTTAGTGCTGAGACGTGCAAATTCCTCAACACTCACTAATGTGTTTCCAGGCATGATGCTTCAACATATCTTTCATATTAGTGTTGAGACGTGTAAATTACTCAACACTTATTAGTGTGTTTCAAGGCATGCTGCTTCAACACATCTTTCATCTTAGTGTTGAGACGTGAAAATTCCTCAACACTCACTACTGTGTTTCCAGGCATGCTGCTTCAACACATCATTCATCTTAGTGTTGATACATGAATATTCCTCAACACTCACTATTGTGTTACCAGGCATGCTTCCTCAACACATCTTTCATCTTACTGTTGAAACGTGCAAATTCGTCAAGACTCACCTATGTGTTGTCAGGCATGCTGCTTCAACACATCTTTCCTCTTAGTGTTGAGACGTGCAAATTCCTCAATAATCATCATTGTGTTGCCATGCATGCTTCTTCAACACATCTTTCATCTTAGTGTTGAGGTGTACAAATTCCTCAACACTCACCATTGTGTTGCCAGGCATACTCACTCAACATGTTTTCCTTTTAGTGTTACGACGTGCAAATTCCTCAACAGTCAACACTCACTATTGTGTTGGCAGGCATGATGCTTCAACACATCTTTATTCTTAGTATTGAGACGTGCAGATTCCTCAACACTCACTATTATGTTGCCAGGAATGCTGCTTCAACACATCTTTCCTCTTAGTGTTGAAAGGTGCAAATTCCTCAACCCTCACCATTGTGTTTCCAGGCATGCTTCTTCAACACATCTTTCATCTTCGTGTTGAGACGTGCAAATTTCTCAACACTCACCATTATGTTGTTAGGCATGCTGCTTCAAAACATCTTCATCTTAGTTTTGAGACATGAAAATTCCTAAACACTCTCCATTGTATTTCCAGGAATGCTTCTTCAACACATCTTTCATCTTAGTGTTGGGACGTGCAAATTCCTCAACACTCGCTACTGTGTTGCCAGGCATGCTGCTTCAACACATATTTCATCTTAGTGTTGAGACATGAAAATTCCTCAACACTTACTACGGCGTTACAAGGCATGCTTTTTCAACACATATTTCCTATTAGTGTTGAAAGGTGCAAATTACTCAACACTCACCATTGTGTTACTAGGCATGCTTCTTCAACACATCTTTCATCTTAGTGTTGAGACGTGCAAATTCTTCAACACTCATCATTGTGTTGCCAGGCATGCTTCTTCAACACATCTTTCATCTTAGTGTTGAGACGTACAAATTCTTCAACACTCACCATTATGTTGTCAGGCGTACTCACTCAACACGTTTTTCTCTTAGTGTTAAGCCGTGCAAATTCTACAACACTCACTACTGTGTTTCCAGGAATGCTTCTTCAACACATCTTTCATCTTAGTGTTGAGACGTGCAAATTGCTTAACACTTACCTATGTGTTGCCGGGCATGCTGCTTCAACACATTTATCCTCTTAGTGTTGAGACGTGCAAATTCCTCAACACTCACCATTATGTTGTCAGGCATGCTGCTTCAAAAGATCTTCATCTTAGTGTTGAGACGTGCAAATTCCTCAAAAATTATTAGTATGTTTCCAGGAACGCTGCTTCAACAAATCTTTCATCTTAGTGTTGAGACGTAAAAATTCCTCAACACTCACTACTGTGTTGCCAGACATGCTCCTTCAATACATCTTTCATCTTAGTGTTGAGACATGAAAATTCCTCAACACTCACTACTGCGTTGCCAGGCATGTTGCTTCAACACATCTTTCCTCTTTGTGTTGAAAGGTACAAATTCCTAAACACTCACTATTGTGTTACCAGGCATGCTTCCTCAAAACATCTTTCAACTTAGTGTTAAAACGTGCAAATTCCTCAACACTTACCTATGTGTTGTCAGGAATGCTGCTTCAACACATCTTTCCTCTTAGTGTTGAGACGTGCAAATTCCTCAATACTCATCATTGTGTTGCCAGGCATGCTTCTTCAACACATATTTCATCTTAGTGTTGAGACGTACAAATTCCTCAACACTCACCATTGTGTATCCAGGCATACTCACTCAACACGTTTTCCTCTTAGTGTTAAGATGTGCAATTTCCTCAACACACAACACTCACTATTGTGTTTCCAAGAATGATGCTTCAGCACATCTTTCCTCTTAGTGTAGAGACGTGCGAATTCCTCAACACTCACTATTGTGTTTCCAGGCATGCTGCTTCAACACATCTTTCCTCTTAGTGTTGAAAGGTGCAAATTCCTCAACACTCACCATTTTGTTTCCAGGCATGCTTCTTCAATACATCTTTCATCTTAGTGTTGAGACGTGCAAATTCCTCAACACTTACCTATGTGTTTCCTGGCATGCTGCTTCAACACATTTTTCATGTTAGGGTTGAGACGTGCAAATTCATCAACACTCACTACTACGTTGCAAGGCATGCTGCTTTAACACATCTTTCCTCTTAGTTTTGAAAGGTGCAAATTCCTCAACACTCACCATTGTGTTACCAGGCATGCTTTTTCAACACATCTTTCATATTAGTGTTGAGACGTGCAAATTCCTCAAAACTTACCATTTTGTTTCCAGGCATGCTTCTTTAACACATATTTCATCTTAGTGCTGAGACGTGCAAATTCCTCAACACTCACTACTGTATTTCTAGGTATGCTGCTTCAACATATCTTTCATATTAGTGTTGATACGTGTAAATTCCTCAACACTTATTAGTGTGTTTCAAGGCATGCTGCTTCAACACATCTTTCATCTTAGTATTGAGACGTGAAAATTCCTCAACAGTCACTACTGTGTTGCCAGGCATGCTGCTTCAACACATCATTCATCTTAGTGTTGAGACATGAAAATTCCTCAACACTCACTATTGCGTTACCAGGCATGCTTCCTCAAAACATCTTTCATCTTAGTGTTGAAACGTGCAAATTCTTCAAGACTCACCTATGTGTTGTCAGGCATGCTGCTTCAACACATCTTTCCTCTTAGTGTTGAGACGTGCAAATTCCTCAATAATCATCATTGTGTTGCCATGCATGCTTCTTCAACACATCTTTCATCTTAGTGTTGAGATGTACAAATTCCTCAACACTCACCATTGTGTTTCCAGGCATACTCACTCAACACCTTTTCCTCTTAGTGTTAAGACGTGCAAATTCCTTAACACTCACTATTGTGTTGCCAAGCATGCTTCTTCAATACATCTTCATCTTAGTTTTGAGACGTGAAAATTCCTCAACACTCACCATTGTGTTTCCAGCCATGCTTCTTCAACACATCTTTCATCTTAGTGTTGGGACGTGCAAATTCCTCAACACTCACTACTGTGTTGCCAGGCATGCTGCTTCAACACATCTTTCATCTGTAGTTACAGAATAACCTACAACTACACCCTCAATAGAATTAGTAAAAACTCAAGAAGTTCTTGATGATGAATAACAATTTTCTTATTAATGTTCTCAATTGATCACAAAGAAGTATCTAAATGGAATTAGAATAGTTACAAATTTCTCTATTCTCTTTCCTCAAATATTTTCTAACACTTACCAAAAGAACCTCTCGAATTTTACATTTGAACTCTTATTTATAGTAAAATTTATACAGCTGTTCATGAATTACGAAGTATCGCAACTCATGCTCGCACAATTACTCCATCCTCGCAAAACTTCATATTTCTCCGCGTTTCTTCTATCATCGTATCATTTTATAACTCTTTTCTCCTGATACTCGTGAAATATTATCTTGTGATATTCAGTACCTACATCTTGCCTCTTCTCATGTCAATTCTACGAAGAAGAAATGATCGTGAGAACATAACCGTTACTTAGTCTTTTGAAATTTTGACACGTCTTTTGTAACCGTTCTTTTTTTAGTTATTCCCTTATATAACTCCTTCGTACTCTCTTTCTTTTCTTCTTCTTATTTCCGCAATTCTATCTTCTACTCATACTCTCTATCACTATTTTCTCTGCAATTTTTTTTTTCTTTTCTACTGTATCTTCATGAGTTCTCCAAGGTAATTTCCCTCTATCTTTGCGTATTTCATTTGTTCTCCTCTTTAATTTCTGTATGATTTGTTGTCTGATTTTGGTTAATTTCAGCAAAATAACTTCTCAGATGAAATCTCAATTAAAGAATCCAAGCCTTAATCCACGAAGAAGAAAATATGAGAATCAAAAGGTAGTTAAAATACTCTGTCTTCTTTCCTGAACAATATATTGTTGCCTCAGTTTTTAATCTACGTTTTGATTCGCAGATTGACGAAAAACCAAATCCAAGCAAGAGATCTCGAATAACTAAACCCACACCATTAATTCAGATTGATGATTTCCTTCCTGAAGTTGATAAGGAATTTTCCTCTCCTCCTCGTGAAAATGCTTCTTCAAATACTCCTGCCTCTACTCCATTACCTGCTTTTCAATCTCCTATCAATGTCAATTTATCAACACTTCTTCAAGACCAACCTTCTCAAAATATTTCTTCAACTTCTTCAATTGAAAAACAATCCTCGTAAAATATTCCTTCAACTTCTTCTTTAGAAAAACCTGTCTTATCCCCAAATCCTTTGAGTACTATTTCTCCAGACAATTTGCAGCTTGCTCTTATTCCTTCAAATTCTTCTCCTCTTCCTCAAGAAATTCGAGATGGAATTTATTCAACTTTCCGAATGTTATCGAGGTTTTGACCAATCTTGCGAAATCTACTAATGTTCGTTCGCAATATGAATTTTGCGAAGTTCTGAATAATTTCGTCAATCCAGACATTTCTTATTCACGTCAATCCTTGGAAAAAGAAATTGAATTACTTCGCCATTCTTTGAAAGCTTCTCAAGCAGAATGCGAGGATCTTCGTAAAGAAAATCATCATTTTCAGAATAATTCTCGATTTATGCGATTCTTCGCAAAAGAAATGATGAACTAAAAGGTATGATTACTATCCTCATATTTTCTCTTTTATTTATTTATATCCTTCCTATGCTTGAAACATCCATTAAAACCCATTCCCCTTTATAGAATCCATCCAGAAATGTAGAAGATTGGTACTTCACCATGAATCAGATGCAACAGAATATCGAACCAAGCATGAAAGCCTCTCAAACCAATTCTCCCATTTATCTGATCTTTACTCGTGTGCTCTTGACAACTCTGATGCTCTTTTTCAAGAGAATACTCAATTAATATATGATCAAAATTTTTTGAATGATGACATATCTCAACTTTTTTCTTCCTTAACCAAAGCTAATTTGAGAATAGAAACCTTATTAGAAGAGAACAAAACCTTATCGAAGAGAAATGTTCGTTTTTGAATACAATGATTGTTTCTTCGCAAGAATTAAAGACTCTTGAGAATAAATGTTGCGATCAAGAAAATCTTTTTCTTTGTTGAAAGGTGAACTTGAGGAATTAAAGAAGTCTTCGAGATCTTTGAAAGAAATTCTTTTGTTGTTGAGAAGAATTCCCTTATTAATAAGAATATAGTCTTGTGTGCTAAGAAGAATCAACTTGAAGAAGATTACTCATCATTAAAAAGTCTTAATGCCAAACTTGCGAAGGATAAAAATTTTCTCCTTTCTAAAGATCAAAAGCTTCAATCTCGACTTAAAGGATTAGTTGGTGATGGTTTTGATAATGCGATGAATCAGATGAAGAACTGTTGTCTATCTTTAACTCAATCTCTTACTTCGCAAAGAGAAGGTAGTCATTAAAATTTGACTGCCTCTGGTACGTCTTTAAATTTCATTATATTCGCAAATTTTATTCTTTGAACTTTGCTTTATTTGCAGAATCTGAGAATCACCTTTGTAGTGCAAAAGCTGGATTAGAAGCCTCGTGTTATGAGCTTCGTAAGAAGAATGCCTTGCTTTCTACCCGCTTAATCAACTCTCGTGATCGTGCTACTCGGATATTCAACTACCTTGCTTATTCCAAGGATATCGAAGATACCAATCATCAAAAGGCTATACTTCGTGAAAGTCACCTGAAGGCTCAAGTTTTTGCGAATAACATTCTCTTATCAAGAGGCTTGCTTCCTGTAAAGATTACTCCTCTGATGATATCTGACGATGAAGTTGCTCATGAGCCTGATAGTGATTTCGATCATGAGAGTGATGATGAAGATCTTGATGATGAGGAAGAATCTATTCCTCAAGGAGATGTCCCTGCTGCATATTCTTCCAAAGATGATATCTCGCAAAAGTCGAAGGCTGATAATGAATTCTCTGATCTTAAAGATCCAACACAGAGTGTTGATGAAGCATGATAATATTCCTTGTTCAATTTATCATTGGCTCTCCTTTCTTTCTTTCTTCTGAATTCCTTCCCTTTATTACCGTTGGTTTCCTTTTTTGCGAACAATTTTATTTTTTGAGAAGTACATTTGATATTTTACGAAGATGATCTATCCTTTCTTTTTGATATTTTGCGAAGATAATTTAACCTTACTTTGACTAAATTTGCCCTTTTTGATCATGTGATGAGAAATAATATATAACTCACAGATAAAGCTTAGTATATCCTTTTCCCCCTATTATTTCTCTTCAAATGATCAACTATCACTGGAAGTATTAGAATATCCTTCTGAATTTATCTTACGAATTTTCTTCTTATTGTGATTATGAATAAGAAATCTTCCCTTCAAAGTATAAGGAATATAAGCCTTTTGCTTTTTACGGAATGTTGCGAAGTAAATAATAAATCTCCCCTTGAAGTATAGAAAGTATGAAGTATATAAAATATGAAATACCCTTAAGAAGCATAAGAAGTATAAGAAGCATTCAATTTATGAAGAATTGCCCAATATATGAAGAAGTATAGAAAATTATTACTCATTGTATGAAGAAGTATAATAAGTACTTAACCTTCGCAAAATTAAATATCCGTTGAAGAAGTATAATAAATACGAGATATTCTTGAAGAATTATAAGAAGTATTCAATCTTTTTGTGAAATATTCAATATATGGAAAAGTATAAGAAGTATGTAATTCTCGTAAACTTTTACGAATATAAACTTATCTGTATTTGATTGTTATCAAAATCACATCTTTTGTTAAGTCTTCATTAAAATTCTTCAATAATGTTGTCCTTTTTTCCTAGGACTTCTCGTAAAATTCTTCAATGATATTGCCAGAGCTATCTTCTCTTCAAAATATCTTGATGTATATTCTTGTAAAATTTCTTCAATAATATTGATGTAATAAATTTCATTAATTTATGTGGTCTTACCATGCCTTCCTAAGTAAAGGTCTTATTTTGCCACCTCTTTTGTATTGATTATTTGCGATAATATGACAAGTCTGTACATTCTTGCGAACATACAACCTCGTGACATTATCGTCGTGCGATGAAATCGCAGGACGTTCTTACACTTTCATGCAAAAACCCATTGATCTCATCTTAACTTCATTGTATAGTATTTTAACCTCTTCAGGAATTTTTGCGACAATATGACAGGCCTAAATATTCTTGCGAACATAAAGCCCCATGACATTGTCGTCTTGCGATGAAATCGCAGGACGTCTCTACACTTTCATGTAGCGACCCATTGATCTCATCTTAACTTTATTATGTTCTGCGAGTTCTTTATTCTTTTCTTTCTTTCTTCTCTTTTTTTTTTTTTTTTTTTTTTTTTAGAAGGCTCGCAGAACTTCATTTGTTGCACAAATATGACAAGCCTTTATGTTTTCGCAAACAAAAAGCCTCGTGACATTTGCGTCTTATAGCACTTATCAGCTCCCTAATGGAGGGTGCTGCCCTTTATCTTCCCCCTGATTTCCCCTTCAAGGAAGCGTACATCGACCATACAAGGTTAGCTCTTCCCATCCGATTCTCGCCAACAACCACTTTTTTGATCGCAACCTCTTATCCTTTTTGCCTATAGGGCTTATAGTTACGAGGTTGCACCCTATGGGGTATCTTTGGGCCAAGTGCATCATTTGCCAAGACTTGTCAAAAATGGCATATGTGGTTCAACCTCACCCGGCACTCTTGACTCAACCGTGTACCTCGGCGCCTTGATCGTTTTCTGCACTTCTTGGGAAAGACAGTATGCCTTAGTCGCCCAGCCTAAATCTTCTTACACCGCATTTTATATTACGTAATGTCGTTAGATTAGGTGAGAATCCAAGGTGTCTAACCCGTATAGGTACCCCATTATTGGGTTGTACACCAAAATTTTTACCATGTACTAAGGGCCCTTGGTGGTGTTCCGTTTACCCTTAGCCACGTTATAGGTACCCCCTTAAATGACGTACTTTAGGACTTTGCCTCTTACGAATTATAGCTTCGCGAACTAGGGTGTACGCCCAAAGGTTTGCCTGTATAAAATTTTCTGCGGCTCTCTTTCTTTTTTGGAGGCTGATCACAGATTGCGGTCTTTTATTCGCAAATTAATGAAATTTTAATTGGAATATAAATTTTGAAAATTCGTAACTTTTCCCAATTTCCTGCGAGCAAACAATATTCGTAAAAATTTTCATGAGTTTTATGGGTAATACCTTTTCAAATATAGTCTGTTCCAAGGTCTACCGAGCCTCAAACCCATGTCTCTCCCTTCTGGATCCATCAGCCGATAAGCTCCGCTTCCTACAACTTCTTTAATAACATATGGTCCATCCCATTTTGGTGCTAATTTCCCTCCATTTTCTTTTTGATATCGAGGTGTTTCTCGCATGACCAAATCACCTGGTTTATATTCACGTTCAATGACTTTCTTGTTGTATTCTCGAGCTAATCGTTCTTGATAAATCCTCATATGGTGCAACACCTTTTCTCTTTTTTCTTCCAAATCATCCAATTCTCGTAATATTACTCCCGCACTTAAATTTCTTTCCAAAGCTGCTTTCTTTGTTGTTGGAATTACAACCTCTGTGGGTAATACTGCTTCTACTCCATATGTTAGACAATAAGGAGACATTCCAGTTGCTTCTCTTCTAGTTGTATTGTATGCCCAAACTGCGCTAGGTACTTGCTCGCACCACCCTTTGAGATGTCCTTCTAATTTCTTTTTGATTGTATCTGCGATTGTTTTATTTGTTGCTTCAGCTTGTCCATTAGCTTGTGGATATAACGGGGTTGAATTCCCACATTTTATTCTAAAAGCACTGAGTAACATCTCTATATTCAGTCCCTCAAATTGTTTCCCATTATCAGATACTAGTTGTGCTGGAACCCCGTACCTGTAAATGAGGTTCTCAAATATAAACGTAAAAACATATTTATCACGAATATGCTGTACTTCTTTTACTTCTGCGAGCTTCGTGAAATAATCTGTTGCAACTATCAAGTATCGCCTTTGTCCAGATCCAGGTATAAATGGTCCAACAATATCCAACCCCCATTTACCAAAAGGCCAGCAGCTTGTTGAAGAAGTTAATGTAGCCCCTGGTGCATGAAATCTTTTACCATGTCGTTGGCATTCCTTTCATCTTCGTACGAACAATTTTGCGTCTGTATGCATATAAGGCCAGTAATATCCTTGTATCTTTGCTCTATATGCTAGAGATCTTCCCCCACTATGATTTCCAGCTTCTCCTCCATGTAACATCTTCAATATCTTTTCTCCTTCTTCGCGAGTTAAGCACCTGAGAGGTGGTCCACTAAAATATTTCCTATATAAAATTCCTTCTCGCAACTCATAGTTTGTTGCACGACTCTTTAATTTATGTGCTTCTAGTCTGTTCCTGGATGTTTCTCCTGTTGCGAGGTATTCATGAATTTCTTTTCTCCAATCTGCGATGTTGTTTGATAATTCTCTTTCTACTTCCATCGCAACAGCTTCTTCAATTTCTTTCTCTCTGTCCACTAACGGTTTTTGAATTGTTTGTATTTGGATATTTCTTGTATTTGGATTTGTCATCATGCTTGGAATAAATGTAAAAGCATCTGCGAGATGGTTATATTTTCTTGATATATGTCTCCATTTTAATTTTGGTATCTTCGCAGATAATTCCTCAATGAGTTTCTTATATTTCTTCAAAGAAGATTCATTTGTGGTATATTCCCCTTTAATTTGACAAATCACTAATTGTGAATCACTTGTTATCCTTATACTTTCAAGATTCTTTTCCATTGCGATATTTAATGCATGCACTACAGCTTCGTACTCTGTTTCGTTGTTCGTGGATGCAAATTCTAGTCTGAATGAGAATGCTGTTCTTTCTCCTTCTGGTGAAATCAACACGACTCCAATCCCATTTCCCTCACTATTGGATGATCCATCCACCAGAATTTCCCATCTATCAGGCTCTGTTAACAAGTCTTTTGGATTTCCAAATTCTTCTTCAACATCCATCATTTCCTCTACTGCTTCATCTTCTTCCAAAGGAAATTCTGCCAAAAAATCTGTGACAACTTGTGATTTTTGCGATGACAACACTTCATATTTTATCTTGTAATGGTTTACTTGTGCATTCCACCTTTCTATTCTTCCTGACCTTTTTGTGTTCTTCATGACTGATTCAATTGGGACTTTGGTTACCACTTTTATTACATGTGCTTGAAAGTATATTCGCAACTTGAATGATGCATAAACCAAGGCTAAGATTAACTTCTCCATTTTAGAATAGTTCTTTTCTGCTGCATTAAAGGTTTTACTAATGTAGTAAATGGGCCTTTATACTCCTGCGTCTGCTCCTAACAGAACTGCACTTAGAGCATATGGAGTTGTTGCGAGGTATACCAATAATTCTTCGTTTTTCTCTGGTTTCTGTAGTATAGATGTATTTGCGAGGTATTCTTTGATTCCTTGAAAAGCTTTTTCACATTCATCAGTCCATTTGAATTTTGCTCCCTTCTTAAGTATGTTGAAAAAATGCTTGCACTTATCTGACATTCGCGAAATAAATCTCCCAAGTGAAGCCAAGAGTCCATTTAGTTTTTGTACTTCTTTTACCGTTGCAGGTGTTGGCATGTCACGAACTGCTTGGAATTTTTCTGGATCAACTTGTATTCCCTCCTTCGATACTATGTATCCCAAGAACTTTCCAGATGAAACCCCAATTATACATTTCTCTAGATTTAATTTGATGTTGAACTTTCTCATTTGCTCAAATATTTCCTTCAAATCTTGCACATGGTCTTTAGCTTTCTTGCTTTTTATCAACATATCATCTACATATACCTCCAAAGTTTTATGTATCCACTTCGCGAACACTTTTTCAACCATACGTTGATATGTAGCACCCGCATTCCGCAAACCAAATGGCATCTTCACATAACAATACAAACCCCTTGGAGCAAAAAAGGCAGTATGTTCTTGATCTTCTTCTGCGAGTGATATTTGATTATACCCTTTATATCCATCAAGTGAAGTGACTCTATCATGACCTGCAGCTGATTCCACCATTTGTGGTATATCTGGTAATGGAAAACTATCTTTGGGACATGCCTTGTTTAGATCAGTGAAATCTATGCAAATTCTTATTCCTTTGTTCTTTTTCGGAACAATGACCATATTCGCAATCCATTCTGTATATTTTGCTTCCCTTATAATCCCTGCATCCAACATCTTTTGTAATTCTTCTTCTATCTGTACATGATAATTTTGTGATATCTTCCTTATTCTTTGTTTGAATGGTCTTACATTTTTATCTATATTCAATCTATGACATGCCACTGATGGATCAATTCCTGGTATCTCATCTACACTTCCTGCGAAGATATCTTTATATTCTCGCAAAAGATCAGTAGTCCTTTTTTCTTCTTCTTCATCCATCTTAGTTCCAATTCGTAAGAATAAAGGCTCTTCTTTACTTCCAATATTTATTTCTTTAGTTGGTTCAGCTGCAACATAGCTTGGACTTTGCTCCCCCATAGGTGTTGGTTCTTTAATTATTTTTGTTGGTTCCCCTTCTTTTTCTGGAATTTCATTTGGTATACCTCTCCCTTCCTTTGCTCTTATTGTATACACTCGGAATTCTTCTTCTTTTCTTGTTTCCTTCGCAAGTTTCCTACGAAGTTGTTTCTTTCTTGCTCTTCCTCCGCATTGTGTTACTTCAATTTGATAACAAAATTTTGCACTATCAAGATCTCCTTTTATTTCTTGAATTCCATTTGGTGTAGGAAATTTGATTTTTTGATGTAATGTTGAAGCAACAGCTTTGATCGCATGAATCCATGGCCTTCCTATCAGCATGTTATATGGAGATTCCATATCTATCACACACAAGATTACATGCATTTCGATTTCTCCTAGTAATACCTGCAGCACGATTTCTCCTTTAGATTTTGTTGTAGATTTTTCTAATCCATGAATAAGACACTTTGAATTTATGATTTCTTCATCTCTAATTCCCATCCCCTTAAGTGCATGATAGAATATAATATTAACAGAACTCCCTGTATCAACCAAAATTCGGTTTAATTTCCATTTTTCTTCAGCTTTCTTATCTTCTAGCATGATTGGCAATGTGATCACCAATGGTGAAGTGTGGTTCAAGTCTTCATTTGGAATTTCTGCTACTGAAAATGTGATTTTCTGCTTTTCCCATTCTTCTAAAGTTGTCATCTTTTCTTCCTCCATGATCTTTCTTCCTCTCCAATCTCGCTTGTATATTTTTCCCTTTATATTACTATGAAATTCCTCAATCATTGTCTCTGTGATCATATTACATTCTTCTTTTTTGCCATCTCCATCTACTGACTTCATTTGATCTTCAAATTTTCCACAATTCCCTCAAATTTAGGCTACCACAATTCTCAAGTCCCTGTTTCTAGCGCCAATTATGTAGTTGCAGAATAACCTACAACTACACCCTCAATAGAATTAGTAAAAACTCAAGAAGTTCTTGATGATGAATAACAATTTTCTTATTAATGTTCTCAATTGATCACAAAGAAGTATCTAAATGGAATTAGAATAGTTACAACTTTCTCTATTCTCTTTCCTCAAATATTTTCTAACACTTACCAAAAGAACCTCTCGAATTTTACATTTGAACTCCTATTTATAGTAAAATTTATACAGCTGTTCATGAATTACGAAGTATCGCAACTCATGCTCGCACAATTACTCCATCCTCGCAAAACTTCATATTTCTCCGCGTTTCTTCTATCATCGTATCATTTTATAACTCTTTTCTCCTGATACTCGTGAAATATTATCTTGTGATATTCAGTACCTACATCATCTTAGTGTTGAGACGTGAAAATTCTTCAACACTCACTACTGCGTTGCAAGGCATGCTGCTTCAACACATCTTTCCTCTTAGTGTTGAAAGGTGCAAATTCCTCAACAGTCAACACTCACTAATGTGTTTCCAAGCATGCTGCTTCAACACATCTTTCATCTTAGTGTTTTAGACGTGAAAATTCCTAAACACTCACCATTGTGTTGCCAGGCAAGCTGCTTCAACACATCTTTCATCTTAATGTTGAGACGTGAAAATTCCTCAACACTCACTACTGCGTTGCCAGGCATGCTACTTCAACACATTTTTCCTATTAGTGTTGAGATGTACAAATTCCTCAACACTCACCTATGTGTTTCCAGGCAGGCTGCTTCAACACATCTTTCCTCTTAGTGTTGAGACGTGCAAATTCTTCAACTATCACCATTATGTTGCCAGGCAGGATACTTCAACACATCTTTCAGCTTAGTGTTGAGACGTGAAAATTCATCAACTATCACCATTATGATGCCATGCATACTTCTTCAACACATCTTTCCCCTTAGTGTTTAAAGGTACAAATTCTTCAACACTCACTGTAGGATCAGTATATTGTCACAACAATATTCCTGCGAAATATCTAGTAGTTCTGCGATACATCTCGAAGTGACGTAAGGAATGACATACCAGATGAAAACGACAGAAACATGAGAAAAGTGTGACATTTCTGCGACGAATCAATAAAATCTGCGAATGATTAAGGCGGTGCAAACTGCGACGTATCGCAAGAACCCAGATCCGAAACTAAAGGGAATCTTCGTTGTAAATGAGCTGTCATGAGCTGTAATCCACTATGTAAATGCCTATATAAAGGAAATGAATAGTTCCAGAGAGAGAGATGAATTTTTTAGTGCTAAGAAAGTTTTTAGGAGAGAGAAAATCTTATGAAGTGAATTGTATTCTTGATTACTGTAATTCTTTTAAGATCATATTAATAAAAAAGGTCCTTAATCTTCAAATTATGTCATAAAAATTGATAAATTATTGAGTAGGGTGTAGTGTGGGAATTCCTGCAACTACATTTTGGCGCTAGAAACAGGGATAAATAGTTGAAAATCATAGCAAAAGTTAGGTAAAAGAAAGAAATTATTCAAGAGTTAGAAGAATTGGTGGAAGAAAAGATGGTTGAAATCAAAGATAATCAAAAGAAATTGGAGTGTGATGTAATAACAAAGATGATGATAGATAAGTTCCATGAAGATATTAAAGGAAGGATACACAAGCGAGATTTTGAAGGAAATAAAATCATGACGGTAGATGAGGCATCACCGCTAAAAGATTGGGAAAAACAGAAGATCAAATTCACGGCAGCGGAAATTCCGAAAGAGAATTTAGGTAATACATCTCCATTGGTGATCACAGTGTCTGTTGTACCAACAAGAAAAGAGAAATCAGTAAGATCTACAGAAGAGTGGGTTGTGAATAGGACTTTGGTGGACGCAGGAAGCTCTGTGGATATAATGTTTTACCACACATTCACGAAAATAGGATACAAAGATGAAGAAATGCTTAGTCCAACATATCATATTCATGGATTTGGAAAATCTCTAACAAAACCTAAAGGTGAAATTGTAGTGAGAATTCCGCTGGGGGAAATAGAGTCGCAGATAACTTTGTGCGTGGTGGATGTGAAATCACCATATAATATGTTGTTGGGAAGACCATGGATACACGCAATCAAGGCTGTATCATCAACTCTACATCAGTGCATAAAGTTTCATATACCTAGCGGAATTGGCGAGATTGTGTTTACATAATGAAGTAAGGAATTGTGAAAATAAAATTCAATTGCGAAAACAGCGTAGAAAAATGAGAATAGAAGAAAGGAAAGAAGAAGAATTCAAGATTTACATGATAAGATCAGAAGAAGGAAAAGGAATATTTGACGATGTATCACAAGAAGGTGATGAACCAGCGGAGGTAATAAAAACACCAACACCAATGGGAGAACAGGAAGCCAGTTATACTGCATCAGAACCAACAAAAAAAGTAAATCTTGGAAGTGAAGAAGAACCAAAAATGCTGAAAATTGGAACTAAGATGGGTGTGGAGGAAGAAGAACAAACTGTAAACCTTCTGCGAGAATACAGAGATATTTTTGCGTGGAATATGGATGAGATGCCCGGAATAGATCCATCTGTTGCGTGCCATAGATTGGAGATTAACAAAAATGTGAGACCATTCAAACAAAGAATAAGAAAGATTGTGACCACTTATCATGCCAAGATAGAAGAAGAATTGCAGAAGATGCTTGACGCAGGAATTATAAGGCAAGCAAAATATCTAGAATGGATCGCCAACATGGTAGTAGTTCCCAAGAAAAATAAGGGGATAAGAATTTGCATCGATTTTGCTGATCTAAATAAAGCATGTCCCAAAGATAGTTTTCCCTTGCCAGATATCCCGCAACTGGTGGAATCTGCCGCAGAAAATAATCGAATATCTTCGTTAGATGGATACAAGGGATATAATCAAATCCCACTTGCGGAAGAAGATCAAGAACATACTGCATTCTTTGCTCCCAGAGGATTATATTGCTACACAAAGATGCCTTTTGGGTTACGAAATGCAGGAGCGACTTACCAAAGAATGGTGGAAAAGGTGTTCGCAAAATGGATACATAAAACTTTAGAGGTATATGTGGATGATATGTTGGTAAAAATCAAAGAAGCTAAAAATCATGTGCAGGACTTAAGGGAAATTTTTGATGAGATGCGGCTTTTTAATATCAAAGTAAATCCTGAGAAATGTACTTTCGGAGTATCATCTGGGAAATTCTTGGGATATATTGTATCAAAAGAAGGAATACAAGTTGATCCTGAAAAGGTGCAAGCAGTTCGAGATATGCCAACTCCAGCAACAGTAAAAGATGTGAAAAAATTGAATGGACTTTTAGCTTCACTAGGAAGATTTATTTCGCGATCATCAGATAAATGAAAACATTTCTTCAACATACTAAAGAAGGGAACAAAATTTAAATGGACAGATGAATGTGAGAAAGCTTTTCAAGGAATTAAGGAATATTTGATGAACATATCCATTTTACAGAAGGCTGAACCAGGAGAAGAATTGATGATGTACCTTGCGACAACTCAACATGATTTAAGCGCAGTACTTTTGCGAAATGACGCAGGAGTTGAAAAACCAATTTACTACATCAGCAAAACATTCAATGCTGCGGAGAAAAATTATTCAAAGATTGAAAAGCTAATTCTGGCATTAGTTTATGCGGCATCTAAACTTCGCACATATTTCCAAGCGCATAAAATCAAAGTACTAACAAAAGTACCAATTGAATCAGTAATGAAAAATTCAAAAAGATCAGGCAGAGTTGAAAGATGGAACACACAAGTGGGGCATTTTGAGATCCAATATGCAATTTTATCCTCGCCAAAATCTCAAATTGTCGCATATTTTCTCGCAGAATTTCCTTTGGAAGATGATGAAGCTGTAGAAGACATGATGGATATAGAAGAAGAATATGGGTATCCTAGAGATCTTTTAACAGAACCAAATAGGTGGGAGATATTGGTAGATGGGTCATCCAACGGAGAAGGAAATGGAGTGGGAGTCGTCTTTATTTCTCCAGAAGGTGCAAAAATGGCATTTGCATTTCGACTAGAATTTGAATCTACTAATAATGAGACAGAATATGAGGCTGTAGTACATGCTCTAAGATTTGCAATAGAGATGAAGGTGGAGAATGCAAGAATTACCAGTGATTCGCAATTGATTATTCGCCAAATTGAAGGGGAATATGCAACTAATGATATATCTTTGAAAAAATATAAGAAACTTGTAGAAGAATTATCTGCGAAAATTCCAAAACTCAAATGGAGGCATATTTCAAGAAGAGATAATAGGCTCGCAGATGCTTTTGCGTTTATATCAAGTATGATAGTAGACCCGACTGCGAGAAATATAAAAATACAAACACCCATAGCACCTTCAATTAATAAAGAAGAGGAAGAGGAGGTCGAGACAATGATAATAGAAAATAATGGCGAAGAATCAAGTAGAATTATCGCAGATTGGCGTGCGGAAATTCATGCATATCTAGCAAGGGGATAGGTACCAAGAAACAGATTGGAAGCACATAAATTAAAGAGTAGAGCAACAAATTATGAGTTAAGAGATGGGATATTGTATCGAAAATCTTTAAATGGGCCTTCCCTCAGGTGTTTGACACAAGAAGAAGGAAAACAAATATTAAAAATGTTACATAGTGGGGATGCTGGTAATCACAGCGGCGGAAGATCTTTAGCATACAGAACTAAAATGCAAGGTTATTATTGGCCATATATGCATGAAGATGCAAAGAAATTATCAAGAAGTTGCGAGGAATGTCAGCGATTTGCAAAAAGAATACATGCACCCGGTGAAACATTAACATCATCAAAAAATGTTTGGACATTTGGGAAGTGGGGTTTAGATATTGTGGGACCATTTGTACCAGGAACAGGGAAAAAGAGATATTTAATTGTCGCAACAGATTACTTCACAAAATGGGCAGAAGTTAAAGAAGTACAACATATTTGTGATAAGGACATTTTTACATTTATATTTGAAAACATCATTTGCAGATTCGGAATTCCTGCGCAGTTGGTGTCAGATAATGGAAAACAATTTGAAGGACAAAATATAGATATGTTACTTAATGCATTCAAGATAAATTGCGGAAAATCGACCCCTTTATACACACAAGCTAATGGTCAAGCTGAGGCAACTAACAAAACAATCGCAGATATCCTCAAGAAGAAGTTAAAAGGGCATCATAGAACATGGTGTCAACAAGTCCATAATGCAGTTTGGGCTTATAATACAACATGAAGAGAAGCAACTGGGGTATCACCTTTTTGTTTAACATATGGAGTTGAGGAAGTATTACCAACAGAAGTTGCTATTCCTACGACAAAAAGAGAAGCTTGGGAAAAGAATCTTAGTGTTGGTATGATTCTAGACAAACTTGATGAAGTAGAAGAGAAGAGAGAAAAAGCATTACAACATATGGAGAACTATCATCGCAGATTAGCTCGCGAATATAATAAGCGAGTAAAGAAACGTGAGTTCCAAGTTGGAGATCTAGTTCTGCGAGAAACACCAGAATATCAGCGAGAAAATGGAGGAAAATTAGCGAAAAAATGGGACGGGCCATATATCATCAAAGAAATAATTGGAACTGGAGCATATAAGTTAATGGATCCAGAAGGAAGAGACATGGGTCAAAGACTTGGCAGACCATGGAATAGACAATATCTAAGAAAA
This sequence comes from Papaver bracteatum, assembly GCA_023529315.1. Taxonomy (NCBI): domain Eukaryota; kingdom Viridiplantae; phylum Streptophyta; class Magnoliopsida; order Ranunculales; family Papaveraceae; genus Papaver; species Papaver bracteatum. Next base: position 210,061 of record JAJJWX010001294.1, read on the forward strand.
TATTATCAATAAAGGTTTGAAAGATTAGGATGACTGGATTATACGCAAGTAATTGCGAGAGAATAAAAGAGATGTTTCACAAGAATAAAGTTGGCTAAATACAAAGCACTTTTTCGCAATAATTTGCGAGATAATTAAGAATTTTAATGCAAATGCATAAGACGGGCGCAAATCTCCTAAAAAATTATAAGAATGGGACGAACCTTTGTAGCGTACACCCTAGTTCGAGGATTATATTTCGTAAGAGGCAATGTCCTTAAAGTACGTCATAAGGGGGGTATCTCTTTGCATGGATATGGGAAAGGCTATACTGCTGCTGGAACTTAGTCATGGAGATTTGGGGTTATAGAAAATCCATCCGGGAAAGATAACTTGGATTCCCAACTATATAAGGTTATACCCTGGTTGGGCGCCCGAGAGTTTCTCCTAAGGAATGCAAAGTATGATCAAGGCGCCGAGGTACACGGTTGAGATGTGGGTGCTCGGGATGGATGAACCTACCCTGGCCATCCATGGCAAGTCTTGGCTACGATGTGTTCGGCCCGAAGAAAACCCCACTAGGGTGCAGTCTTGTAACTATAAGCCATATAAGCATAAAGGACAAGGCTACGAAAACAACTGGTTGTTGGAAGAACCGGATGGGAAAGTGCTAGTCTTGTATGGCCGATGTATAATCCTTGAAGGGGCAACCGGGGGGAAGATAAGGGCGATACCCTCCATTAGGGAGCTGTGTATCAACAAAGACGGCAATGTCATGGGACTTTATATTTGCAAAAATATTTAGACCCGTCATATTGTCGCGTGACACAGACAGCAATATCATGGGACTTTATATTCGCAAGAATATTTAGGCCCGTCATATTGCCGCATGACAGGCCAAAAAGCCTAAAAAGAAATGTTAAGATGAGATCAATGGGTTTTTGCGATAAGATCAAAAGATGAGATAAATGAAACTAATGATAAGAGGATATAAATCACAAAGACGTCCTGCGATTTCATCGCAAAGACGGCAATGTCATAAGTCTTAAAAATCAAAAAGAGATTAATCTCACAAGATGGCTTAGACTTATCATATTGTCGCAGAGATCAAGATAAATGATAAGGCAAGATCAATGGATTATTACATGTGAAAGTAAGAATGTACTGCGATCTTGTCGCATAAAACTGGCATAATAAGACCTTTAACTAGGAAGGCAAAATAATACCACAAGAGAGGTTATATCTGCAAAGCATATAACAGATTTTTGCGACACTTCATTTATACTTCGCAGAATTATTTGCGATACTTCATTTATCATATTGCATATTAAACAACAAGAGGCAAGTTTAGGATTTCTTACAATGGTAATATATTAGTACTTCACAAGGAAGATTATGAGGGGCAAATATGGGGATTATAAAACAATATTTCATTATCTTCCTTGTGAAGAGTCAAGATAATAAAAAGAAGACAATCAAGTTACAAGAATTTGCGATAGGAGATTCAGGTAAATAAAAATATATAATCAGAAGAAGATGATTGAGTTACAAAGATTGCAATATTTCGCAAAAGAAGCAGATTCAGAAATTATAATCATTCGCAGGACAAGGAAAAGAACAAGATATTTCGCAGGAAGACATGATAAAACAAGATTTAAAACTTCAAAAGAATATTCTTCTTTAATTTCATCATTCTTGTTTGCTACTATTATCTTCACCAGCAATATCTTTTTCAGTTTGAGTTTCTCCATCACCAGCAATTGATTTTTGAGGAGGATTTTGTTCTTCTGCTTCCTTATGAGGGTTTTCTTCTTCTTCTATTTCTCCATCACTAGTGATTTCCCTTTGAGGAGGATTTTGTTATTCTGCTTCATTGGGAATGTTTTCTTCTTCTTCTATTTCTTTAGTTGGATTTTGTTCATCTTCGGAAAAATCTTCTTCATCACTTGAATAATTTAGATCTTCATCAATGAGACGAGGAACTTCATTATTATTTATCTCCAAGGGTTTGATCTTTATATGAGGTAAGGAATGAGAGAATATAACATTGTTTACAAGAACCTCAGCGCCTAAATGAGCCTTGCGGAGACAATTCTTTTCCCGGTTTCTGATCTCTATATCCTTGAAGTATTCAAGGTAGTCAAATCTTCTCAATGCTCTGTTGCGAGAGTTAGAAAGCGCAGTATTCTTTTTGCAAAGTTTGGCCAACTTCGTAGACAGATCAGAGATAGAATCTTGAAGATGCTTCTCAGATTCTGCGGAAGAAAAGTTGCATATTAGATGGAATTCTCGTAAGAAATAAGATGGGAAAATACAATGAAATAATTAATAGATGAGGCAGTCAAAATGACTACCTTCCTTTTGCGAGGATAAAGTTTGAATTATGTTAAGGAAGCAAATCTTCCACTGATTCATGATATCATCGAAAGTATCACCAACTTTACCTTTCAAACGAGATTTTATACTTTTCTCTTTAGAAAGAAGATAAGCATTTTCTTCTTTTAAGGAGGAATGGGATTTCTTCAGTTGAGCATAGTCATCTTTGAGATTGTTGACTTTTACGCTTAGAGATAATCTACCTTTTATAAGTTTCTCTTGTTCAGCGGCAGATGATTCGGTTATCTTTTTAATGCCATCTTTCAATACACGAAGAGATTGCTCTTGGCTGTCACACAACTTTTGAAGATTGCCCAATTGCTGCGAATAAACCATTGTTTTATTCACAAAGCCACGTTTCTCTTGGTACATAGTTTGGTTTTCATCTGATAAAGATTCCACCTTCAAATTAGTCTGATTTAGCGAATATAAAAGTTGAGTGGCTTCATTACTTAGGCAATCTCGTTTGCGAATTAGTTGGTTATTCTCATTCTTAAGATTATTTATCTCGTCAATTGAATATGTGTGAAGAATATTCAATCTATCAAATTGATTTTTCCAAGACTCTTTCCCAATGCGGGCTTCATCGGCGATGGTTTCCCATTCAAGTATCTTCATTAATTGGTTATGTTTTGAAGCTAAATATGCGTCAAAAAATAAATAAAGAAAAATTGAGTACATAGAAAACAAAGATTTACTAAGGCAAAAGTAGAAGTAAGAAAGTTATACCTTTCAGATCATCATTTCTACTGCGAAGATTTCCGCAGTCCAATTCAGAATTTCGAAGCTTATGATCGAGAAGTTCACATTATAAAGTTTTTGCTTGAAGGTTCTTCTTCAAGGTTTCAACCTCACTTTCTAAAGCAGTCAGCGAAGATGAAGAACCGCAAGATCCAAGATGCTTGCTTAGAATCATATAAACATCCTGTCTCGCAGGATCTGTAGAAGATTTCATAGCATCGTTCAAAACTTCAGATAATATTTGAAAAGAAGCTTCACCCCTGTTGCTATTTCTTGAGAAGAAGGAAGAGAGGTAAAGGAAGAGGTTTTGGCAACATCATTTATTTCAAGAACTTGGTTAGAATCATTTGTGATAGTAGGAGTGGAAAAAGGAACTTGATTAGTCGCAGTTACAGTCTCATTTACCGCAACACCATTCACCACAGCTTCATTTACTGTAGTTTCATTTACCACAACATCATTCACCACAGCTTCATTTAACGAAGTCTCATTCACCGCAGCTTTATTTATCATGGTTTCATTCACTATGGTTTCATTCATCGCAGGTTTATTTGTTGCTGATTCATCTATCGTAACTCGTAAAATATTGGGATTATTAGAGATGGAAATATTAGCATCAATAACTTCACTTGGAATTGGTGAAGAAGTAGTATGGGTGTTAATATTGGAATTTACGCAAGGAGAAGGAGAAGATTTATCTTGCGTCGGAATAGTGTTTGCAGGCAAAAAATCAAGAATGTCCACTTCATCTGAAAGAGCTTTAACTTGACAAGAACGCTTAAGAGGTCTAGAAATATTCTCTTCACTCTGCGAATAATAACGTAGATAAGAAACAGAGGCAACAATATTGTTATTTTAAAGAAATAGATGTTTCTTACTAACTTATCATTCTCAGATCTCTTCGCCTTCCCAACACGCTTTTTCTGAGGACCCTTAGGGTTAGGGTTTTTGATAGTTCTCTTAGTCTGAGAAGTGATGTTACTGAAAAAGATAATAAAATATGGGGATTATAAAGAAAATTGGGCGATAGAAGTGATGTAACATGAACAAAATAAGATTCAAGATAAGAACCTACCTTTGAGCTTCCATTAGAGCAGCAGCAGGAAAGATAACAGGAAAGAAAAAGTTGCAGACAAAAAAGGAAGAAATTGAAGAAAAGAGAGAAGATGAAAGAAGACATATTCTCGAGTGGGACATCTATTTATAGATGAAGAATGGGTAACCAGGAAAATCGGTAAAGAAGCAAGGATTGACATGTGTCAACGGTAAAAACGTAAAATAGGGAATTTTGTGGGGTAAAAGACAAGGAGTTGCGGCAAACTTAAATTCTCAAGATCTTTATCTTCTTCGCAGAAAAGATATAAGAAGAGGCAAGATGTAGGATCAGAATATTGTCACAACAATATTCCTGCGAAATATCTAGTAGTTCTGCGATACATCAATGATATTCTGCGATACATCTCGAAGTGACGTAAGGAATGACATACCAGATGAAAACGACAGAAACATGAGAAAAGTTTGACATTTCTGCGACGAATCAATAAAATCTGTGAATGATTAAGGCGGTGCAAACTGCGACGTATCGCAAGAATCCAGATCCGAAACTAAAGGGAATCTTAGCTGTAAATGAGCTGTCATGAGCTGTAATCCACTATGTAAATGCCTATATAAAGGAAATGAATAGTTCCATAGAGAGAGATGAATTTTTGAGTGCTAAGAAAGTTTTTAGGAGAGAGAAAATCTTATGAAATGAATTGTATTCTTGATTACTGTAATTCTTTTAAGATCATATTAATAAAAAAGGTCTTTAATCTTCAAATCATGTCATAAACATTGATAAATTCTTGAGTAGGGTGTAGTGTGGGAATTCCTGCAACTACACTCACCATTGTGTTGCCAAGCATGAATCTTCAACACATCTTTCATCTTAGTATTGAGACATGCAAATTCCTCAACACTCACCTATGTGTTGTCAGGCATGCTGCTTCAAAACATCTTTCATCTTAGTGTTGAGACGTACAAATTCCTCAACATTCACTACTGTGTTTCCAGGCATGTTTCTTCAAAATATCCTTCCTCTTAGTGTTGAGACGTGCAAATCCCTCAACACTCACCATTGTGTTGCCAGGCATACTGCCTCAACACATTTTCCTCTTAGTGTTGAAATGTGCAAATTCCTCAACAATCATTACTGTGTTGCCATGCATGCTGCTTCAACACATCTTTCATCTCAGTGTAGAAATATGTAAATTCCTAAACACTCACTACTGTGTTGCCAAGCATGCTGCTTTAACACATCTTTCATCTTAGTGTTTGAGACGTGAAAATTCCTAAACACTCACCATTATGTTGCCAGGCAAGCTGCTTCAACACATCTTTCATCTTAGTGTTGAGACGTGAAAATTCCTCAACACTCACTACTGCGTTGCCTGGCATGCTGCTTCAACACATTCTTCCTCTTAGTGTTGAGACGTAAAAATTCCTCAACACATCTTTCCTCTTAGTGTTGAGACGTGCAAATTCTTAAACTATCACCATTATGTTTCCAGGCAGGCTGCTTCAACATATCTTTCCGCTTAGTGTTGAGACGTGAAAATTCCTCAACTATCACCATTATGATTCCAGACATACTTCTTCTACACATCTTTACCCTTAGTGTTGAAAGGTACAAATTCATTAACACTCACCATTGTGTTGCCAAGCATGCATCTTCAACACATGTTTCATCTTAGTATTAAAACTTGCAAATTCCTCAACACTCACCTATGTGTTGCCAGGCATGCTGCTTCAATACATATTTCCTCTTTGTGTTGAGAAGTGCAAATTCCTCAACACTTACCAATGTGTTTACAGGCATGCTTCTTCAACACATCTTTCATCTTAGTGTTGAGACGTGCAAATTCCTCAACACTCACTACAGTATTGCCAGGCATGCTGCTTCAACGCATCTTTCATCTTAGTGTTGAGACGTGAAAATTCCTCAACACTCACTACTGCGTTGCAAGGCATGCTGCTTCAACACATCTTTCATCTTAGTGTTGAAAGCTGAAAATTCCTCAACACTCACCATTGTGTTACCAGGCATGCTTCTTCAACACATCTTTCATCTTAGTGTTAAGCCGTGCAAATTCTCCAACACTCACTACTGTGTTTCCAGGCATGCTTCTTCAACACATCTTTCATCTTAGTGTTGAGACGTACAAATTCCTCAACACTCACCATTGTGTTGCCAGGCATACTCACTCAACACATTTTCCTCTTAGTGTTAAGATGTGCAAATTCCTCAACACTCAACACTCACTATTGTGTTTCCAGGCATGATACTTCAGCACATCTTTCCTCTTAGTGTTGAGACGTGCGAATTCCTCAACACTCACTATTGTGTTGCCAGGCATACTGCTTCAACACATCTTTCCTCTTAGTTTTGAAAGGTGCAAATTCCTTAACACTCACCATTGTGTTACCAGACATGCTTTTTCAACACATCTTTCATCTTAGTGTAGAGACGTGCAAATTCCTCAAAACTTACCATTTTGTTTCCAGGCATGCTTCTTTATCACATCTTTCATCTTAGTGCTGCGACGTGCAAATTACTCAACACTAACTACTGTGTTTCCAAGCATGCTGCTTCAACATATCTTTCATATTAGTGTTGAGACGTGTAAATTCCTCAACACTTATTAGTATGTTTCAAGGCATGCTGCTTCAACACATCTTTCATCTTAGTGTTGAGACGTGAAAATTCCTCAACACTCACTACTGTATTTCCAGGCATGCTGCTTCAACACATCATTCATCATAGTGTTGAGACATGAAAATTCCTCAACACTCACTATTGCGTAACCAGGCATGCTTCCTCAACACATCTTTCATCTTAGTGTTGAAACGTGCAAATTCATCAACACTCACCTATGTGTTGTCAGGCATGATGCTTCAACACATCTTTCCTCTTAGTGTTGAGACGTGCAAATTCCTCAATACTCATCATTGTGTTGCCAGGCATGCTTCTTCAACACATCTTTCATCTTAGTGTTGAGACGTACAAATTCCTCAACACTCACCATTGTATTGACAGGCATACTCACTCAACCCATTTTCCTCTTAGTGTTAAGATGTGCAAATTCCTCAACACTCAACACTCACTATTGTGTTTCCAGGCATGATGCTTCATCACATCTTTCCTCTTAGTGTTGAGACGTGCGAATTCCTCAACATTCACTATTGTGTTGCCAGGCATGCTGCTTCAACACTTCTTTCCTCTTAGTTTTGAAAGTTGCAAATTCCTTAACACTCACCATTGTGTTACCAGGCATGCTTTTTCAACATATCTTTCATCTTAGTGTTGAGACGTGCAAATTCCTCAAGACTTACCATTTTGTTTCCAGGCATGCTTCTTCAACACATCTTTCATCTTAGTACTGAGACGTACAAATTACTCAACCCTCAGTACTGTTTGGCCAGGCATGCTGCTTCAACACATCTTTCATCTTAGTGTTGAGATGTGAAAATTCTTCAACACTCACTACTGCGTTGCAAGGCATGATGCTTCAACACATCTTTCCTCTTAGTGTTAAAAGGTGCAAATTCCTCAATAGTCAACACTCACTACTGTGTTGCCAAGCATGCTGCTTCAACACATCTTTCATCTTAGTGTTTTAGACGTGAAAATTCCTAAACACTCACCATTGTGTTTCCAGGCAAGCTTCTTCAACACATCTTTCATCTTAGTGTTGAGACGTGAAAATTCCTCAACACTCACTACTGCGTTGCCAGGCATGCTGCTTCAACACATATTTCCTCTTAGTGTTGAGGCGTACAAATTCCTCAACACTCACCAATGTGTTTCCAGGCAGGCTGCTTCAACACATCTTTCCTCTTTTTGTGTTGAGACATGCAAATTCTTCAACTATCACCATTATGTTGCCAGGCAGGATGCTTCAACACATCTTTCTGGTTAGTGTTGAGACGTGAAAATTCCTCAACTATCACCATTATGATGCCATGCATACTTTTTCAACACTTCTTTCCCCTTAGTGTTTAAAGGTACAAATTCTTCAACACTCACCATTGTGTTTCCAAGCATGCATCTTCAACACATCTTTCATCTTAGTATTGAGACGTGAAAATTCCTCAACACTCACCTATGTGTTGTGAGGCATGCTGCTTCAAAACATCTTTCATCTTAGTGTTGAGATGTACAAATTCCTCAACATTCACTACTGTGTTTCTAGGCATGCTGCTTCAAAACATCCTTCCTCTTAGTGTTGACACGTGCAAATCCCTCAACACTCACCATTGTGTTGCCAGGCATACTGCCTCAACACATTTTCCTCTTACTGTTGAAACGTGCAAATTCCTCAACAATCACTACTGTGTTTCCATGCATGCTGCTTTAACATATCTTTCATCTCAGTGTAGAAACATGTAAATTCCTCAACACTCACTACTGTGTTGCCAAGCATGCTGCTTCAACACATCTTTCGTCTTAGTGTTTGAGACGTGAAAATTCCTAAACACTCACCATTGTGTTTCCAGGCAAGCTGCTTCAACACATCTTTCATCTTAGTTTTGAGACGTGAAAATTCCTCAACACTCACTACTGAGTTTCCAGACATTCTGCTTCAACACATTTTTCCTCTTAGTGTTGAGACGTAAAAATTCTTCAACACTCACCTATGTGTTTCCAGGCAGGCTGCTTCAACACATCTTTCCTCTTAGTGTTGAGACGTGCAAATTCTTCAACTATCACCATTATGATGCCAGGCATACTTCTTCTACACATCTTTCCCCTTAGTGTTGAAAGTTACAAATTCATTAACACTTACCATTGTGTTGCCAAACACGCATCTTCAACACATCTTTCATCTTAGTATTGAGACTTGCAAATTCCTCAACACTCACCTATGTGTTGCCAGGCATGCTGCTTCAATACATATTTCCTCTTAGTGTTGAGACGTGCAAATTCCTCAACACTTACCATTGTGTTTCCAGGCATGCTTCTTCAACACATCTTTCATCTTAGTGTTGAGACAGGCAAATTCCTCAACACTCACTACAGTATTGCCAGGCATGCAACTTCAACGCATCTTTCATCTTAGTGTTGAGACGTGAAAATTCCTCAACACTCACTACTGCGTTGCAAGGCATGTTGCTTCAACACATCTTTCATCTTAGTATTGAAAGCTGAAAATTCCTCAACACTCATCATTGTGTTACCAGGAATGCTTCTTCAACACATCTTTCATCTTAGTGTTAAGACGTGCAAATTCTCCAACACTCACTACTTCTTCAACACATCTTTCATCTTGGTGTTGAGACGTGCAAATTTCTCAACACTTACCTATGTGTTACCGGGCATGCTGCTTCAACACATTTTTCCTCTTAGTGTTGAGACGTGCAAATTCCTCAACACTCACCATTATGTTGTCAGGCATGCTGCTTCAAAACATCTTCATCTTAGTGTTGAGACGTGCAAATTCCTCAACACTTACCTAGTATGTTATCAGGCATGCTACTTCAACACATCTTTCATCTTAGTGTAGAGACGTAAAAATTCCTCAACACTCACTACTGTGTTGCCAGACATGCTCCTTCAATACATCTTTCGTATTAGTGTTGAGACATGAAAATTCCTCAACACTCACTACTGCGTTGCCACGCATGTTGCTTAAACACATCTTTCCTCTTTGTGTTGAAAGGTACAAATTCCTCAACACTCACTATTGTGTTACAAGGCATGCTTCCTCAATACAACTTTCATCTTAGTGTTGAAACGTGCAAATTCCTCAACACTCACCTATGTGTTATCAGGCATGATGCTTCAACACATCTTTCCTCTTAGTGTTGAGACGTGTAAATTCCTCAATACTCATCATTGTGTTGCCAGGCATGCTTTTTCAACACATCTTTCATCTTAGTGTTGAGACGTACAAATTCCTCAACACTCACCATTGTGTTGCCAGGCATACTCATTCATCACGTTTTCCTCTTAGTGTTAAGATGTGCAAATTCCTCAACACTCAACACTCACTATTGTGTTTCCAGGCATGATGCTTCAGCACATCTTTCCTCTTAGTGTTAAGACGTGCGAATTCCTCAACACTCACTATTGTGTTGCCAGGCATGCTGCTTCAACACAACTTTCCTCTTAGTGTTGAAAGGTGCAAATTCCTCAACACTCACCATTGTGTTTCCCGGCATGCTTCTTCAATACATCTTTCATCTTAGTGTTGAGACGTGCAAATTCCTCCACACTTACCTATGTGTTGCCAGGCATGCTGCTTCAACACATTTTTGCTGTTAGTGTTGAGACGTGCAAATTCATCAACACTCACTACTGCATTGCAAGGCATGCTGCTTCAACACATCTTTCCTCTTAGTTTTAAAAGGTGCAAATTCCTCAACACTCACCATTGTGTTACCAGGCATGCTTTTTCAACACATCTTTCATCTTAGTGTTGAGACGTGCAAATTCCTCAAGACTTACCATTTTGTTTCCAGGCATGCTTCTTCAACTCATCTTTCATCTTAGTGCAGAGACGTGAAAATTCCTCAACACTCACTACTGTGTTGCCAGACATGCTGCTTCAACACATCTTTCATCTTAGTGTTGAGACGTGAAAATTCTTCAACACTCACTACTAGGTTGCAAGGCATGCTGCTTCAACACATCTTTCCTCTTAGTGTTAAAAGGTGCAAATTCCTCAACAGTCAACACTCACTACTGTGTTTCTAAGCATGCTGCTTCAACACATCTTTCATCTTAGTGTTTTAGACGTGAAATTTACTAAACACTCACCATTGTGTTTCCAGGCAAGCTGCTTCAACACATCTTTCATCTTAGTGTTGAGACGTGAAAATTCCTCAACACTCACTACTGCGTTGCCAGGAATGCTGCTTCAACACATTTTTCCTATTAGTGTTGAGACGTACAAATTCCTCAACACTCACCTATGTGTTTCCAGGCAGGCTGCTTCAACACATCTTTCATCTTTTTGTGTTGAGACGTGCAAATTCTTCAACTATCACCATTATGTTGCCAGGCAGGCTGCTTCAACACATCTTTCTTCTTAGTGTTGAGACGTGAAAATTCCTCAACTATCACCATTATGATGCCATGCATACTTCTTCAAAATTTCTTTCCCATTAGTGTTTAAAGGTACAAATTCTTCAACACTCACCATTGTGTTGCCAAGCATGCATCTTCAACACATCTTTCATCTTAGTATTGAGACGTGCAAATTCCTCAACACTCACCTATGTGTTGTCATGCATGCTGCTTCAAAACATCTTTCATCTTAGTGTTGAGACGTACAAATTCCTCAAAATTCACTACTGTGTTTCTAGGCTTGCTGCTTCAAAACATCCTTCCTCTTAGTGTTGAGACGTGCAAATCCCTCAACACTCACCATTGTGTTGCCAGGCATACTGCCTCAACACATTTTCCTCTTAGTGTTGAAACGTGTAAATTCCTCAACAATCACTACTGTGTTTCCATGCATACTGCTTGAACACATCTTTCATCTCAGTGTAGAAACATGTAAATTCCTCAACACTGACTAATGTGTTGCCAAGCATGTTGCTTCAACACATCTTTCATCTTAGTGTTTGAGACGTGAAAATTCCTAAACACTCACCATTGTGTTTCCAGGCAAGCTGCTTCGACACATCTTTCATCTTAGTGTTGAGACGTAAAAATTCCTCAACACTCACCTATGTGTTGCCAGGCAGGCTGCTTCAACACATCTTTCCTCTTAGTGTTGAGACGTGCAAATTCTTCAACTATCACCATTATGTTTCCAGGCAGGCTACTTCAACACATCTTTCCGCTTAGTGTTGAGACGTGAAAATTCCTCAACTATCACCATTATGATGCCAGACATACTTCTTCTATACATCTTTCCCCTTAGTGTTGAAATGTACAAATTCATTAACACTCACCATTGTGTTGCCAAACATGCATCTTCAACACATCTTTCATCTTAGTATTGAGACTTGCAAATTCCTCAACACTCACCTATGTGTTTCCAGGCATGCTGATTCAATACATATTTCCTCTTAGTGTTGAGACGTGCAAATTCCTCAACACTTACCATTGTGTTTCCAGGCATGCTTCTTCAACACATCTTTCATCTTAGTGTTGATACGTGCAAATTCCTCAACACTCAATACAGTTGCCAGGCATGCTGCTTCAACGCATCTTTCATCTTAGTGTTGAGACGTGAAAATTCCTCAACACTCACTACTGCGTTGGAAGGCATGCTGCTTCAACACATCTTTCATCTTAGTGTTGAATGCTGAAAATTCCTCAACACTCACCATTGTGTTACCAGGCATGCTTCTTCAACACATCTTTCATCTTAGTGGTAAGCCGTGCAAATTCTCCAACACTCACTACTGTGTTTCCAGACATGCTTCTTCAACACATATTTCATCTTAGTGTTGAGACGTGCAAATTGCTCAACACTTACCTATGTGTTGCCGGGCATGCTGCTTCAACACATTTTTCCTCTTAGTATTGAGACGTGCAAATTCCTCAACACTCACCATTATGTTGTCAGGCATGCTACTTCAAAACATCTTCATCTTAGTGTTGAGATGTGCAAATTCCTCAACACTTATTAGTATGTTTCCAGGCATGCTGCTTCAACACATCTTTCATCTTAGTGTAGAGATGTAAAAATTCCTCAACACTCACTACTGTGTTGCCAGACATGCTCCTACAATACATCTTTCATCTTAGTGTTGAGACATGAAAATTCCTCAACACTCACTACTGCGTTGCCTGGAATGTTGCTTCAACACATCTTTCCTCTTTGTGTTGAAAGGTACAAATTCCTCAACACTCACTATTGTGTTACCAGGCATGCTTCCTCAATACATCTTTCATCTTAGTGTTGAAACGTGCAAATTCCTCAACACTCACCTATGTGTTGTCAGGCATGCTGCTTCAACACATCTTTCCTCTTAGTGTTGAGACGTGCAAATTCCTCAATACTCATCATTGTGTTGCCAGGCATGCTTCTTCAACACATCTTTCATCTTAGAGTTGAGACGTACAAATTCCTCAACACTCACCATTGTGTTGCCAGGAATACTCACTCAACACGTTTTCCTCTTAGTGTTAAGACGTGCAAATTCCTCAATAGTCAACACTCACTATTGTGTTGCCAGGCATGATGCTTCAACACATCTTTCCTCTTAGTGTTGAGACGTGAAATTTCCTCAACACTCACTATTATGTTGCCAGGCATGCTTCTTCAACACATCTTTCCTCTTAGTGTTGAAAGGTGCGAATTCCTCAACCCTCACCATTGTGTTTCCAGACATGCTTCTATAACACATCTTTCATCTTAGTGTTGAGACGTGCAAATTTCTCAACACTCACCATTATGTTTCCAGGCATGCTGCTTCAAAACATCCTTCCTCTTGGTGTTGAGACATGAAAATTCCTCATCACTAACCATTGTGTTGTCAGGCATGCTTCTTCAAAACATCTTTCATCTTAGTGTTGAGACGCGCAAATTCCTCAACACTCACTACTGTGTTTCCAAGCATGCTGCTTCAAAACATCCTTCCTCTTAGTGTTGAGACGTGCAAATCCCTAGACACTCACTATTGTGTTGCCAGGCATAATGCCTCAACACGTTTTCCTCTTAGTGTTGAAACGTGAAAATTCCTCAATTATCACTAATGTGTTGCCATGCATGCTGCTTCAACACATCTTTCATCTCAGTGTTGAAACATGTAAATTCCTCAACACTCACTACTGTGTTGCCAAGCATGTTACTTCAACACATCTTTCATCTTAGTGTTTGAGACGTGAAAATTCCTAAACACTCACCATTGTGTTTCCAGGAAAGATGCTTCAACACATCTTTCATCTTAGTATTGAGACGTGAAAATTCCTCAACACTCACTACTGCGTTTCTAGGCATGCTGCTTCAACACATCTTTCCTCTTTATGTTGAAAGGTGTAGGACCAGAATATCGCTACAACACTATTTTTGTGATATTAACAATCACTTTTGCGAGCGTCACAAAATATCCAGAAGAAAGACATAAAAGCTAACGATGGAAGAGATACAAGAAGATTATGTTTATTCTGCGATGGTCACCATTCTTGCGAGAAATAATACTGTAGCGATCGCAATAAGATCGCAAAGTAAATCCGAAATAGGAGGAAAACTTAGTTGTCATCCACTATGTAAATCCATATATAAAGGGTTCATTAGATTCAGAAACTAATGATGTCTTTTGGAGAGTTGATAAGGTTTTGAGGAGAGAGAAACTCTAGAAAGAAATTTGTACTTCTGAGTTCTTATATTTTTTGTAAAGAATTCTAAAATTTAAATAAGAAAAGTGTTGTTATTCATTTTCAAAATAATTCAATTTCCATAGATTCTTATCAAGGGTGTAGTGTAGGAATTCCTGCAACTACATTTTGGCGCCCAGAAACAGGGAGAATCAAGCTAATAAATCTCTAATTACAACTTGAAGATTTGAAGAAATTGTTAGAGTTGAAGAAATGGCTAGAAGAAGAAGAAATACATCAGAACCACAGAAAACTGTGAGGAGAAATAAAAGACTTGCAGGTGAGGGAACAGGTGAATTAGAAGAATCTTTAAGGATAAGATCAGGAAGAAATATAATAAAAAATGAAGCAGAAAGTTCAATTCAATAGCCGAATCAACAAGCACAAACACAAGATAGGAATGTGGATTATGATAGAGTGAGTGTGCATACTTGGAGGTTGGATTCGATAGAAGAAGCAGAAAATCGACAATTAAGAAATGAAGAAGAAGGAGAAATAAATCAAGAAATGGTTGGAGGATTAATTCATGAAGGACGTGAAAATGAAATAGTAGATGATTTGAGACAAAAAATACAAGAAGAAAGAAGATTAGAGGCAGAAGAGCGTGCGAATTTAACAAGACAAAATTATGAGCTAAGAATGGAGAATTTGAGGTTACAAAGAAGGAGATCAAGAAGTACTATTAGATCAAATTCAAGAACATTCAGAGAAGAATCAAGGCAAAATTCCCCAATGAGAAATGTTAGAGAAGAAGTGCAAAATTTAAATGGAGAACAACGTCATAGAGAAGAAGAGATAATTGGAGATTTCTATAATCCGCATGGCGAAGCATTGGATAATAGACGTAACAATAGAAATCAAGGAGGAAGAAACAACCAAAATGAAGAAGAAAATCCAGAAGAAGGTAGGAGGATATTACATGGGCGAGAGAATCAAAGGAATCAAAGAATAATTGAAGAAGAAATTGAGAGACATTACACCGAACAAGCACGCCTGGCTTGCGAGAGGGAAATATTAAGGGCAGAAGTAGAAGAACAAGAATTAGAGAGGCGATCGACAAAATAACCATGAAAATCGAGAAAGGATACGTACACAAAATTGCTACAATGATAATATTCAGGAGGAGTATGATAGAATACAGAGGAGATTAGAAAGGCAGCGTAGAGAAATGAAGAAATCCGCAGAGAAGAAAGTAGACAAATGCGATTTCAAGAGGAGGGTGAAAGAGAAAATCGCAGAGAAATACGGGATGACAATGAAGAAGAAGACACACAAAATCTCGCAAGACAAGAAAGGCAAGAGCACAGAAGAAGGGAAGCTGCATTAAAAAGGCCAATGGACCAAAACTCAACTGAGAATGAGCAAATATTGAGATAATTAGCAGAAATGCGAGGAATGATAAGCAATAGAAGAGAAGGAGGAAGAAGGAAGCTCGATGAAGCTATTGAAGAAGCTGCGAGAAATCCATTTACTCAAGAAGTACAATTAAGAGGAATACCTCCAAAATGCAACTTGCCAGCATTAACCAGCATCTTTGATGGGACTACTTGTGATGTTCAACACATCAAGGCTTATGTTAGATGTATGCTACAATGGGAAAACCATGATGATGTACTATGCAAATATTTTGCATCTAGCTTAACTGGCGAGGCATTAAAATGGTTCTAGGGATTGCCAAAAAATACCATAACTTCTTTTGATCATTTACAAGCTACATTTCTAGGAGATTATATTAGCAACAATTCATCACGACCAGGTATTGAAGATGTGTTTGGGTTAAAACAGAGGGTTGGCGAGAGTCTGAAACATTTAACCATAAGATGGAAGACAATGTGCAATGAGATGACAGGAAGAGTTGACGAGAGATATCTTATCTTGTCATTTATCAATGCAATATTCGCGACCAATCTACTGTACATACAAATTTTCAGAGTCAAGAATACAATCACTATGACTGAACTACGAGAACTACAAGAAGAATACATTGCTTTGGAGGAGAAACAAAATGAGATGGAATCATATACCATCGCGAACACCAATTCCGGAGCAGCAAATGGGAGTTTACTTCCTAAAATGATAAACAATGTGACGAGCAGCTCGCAAGTGCAACAAGAGAAAGTAGAGACTGCTAACCAGCAGAAGTTGGTAGCTATGGGCAGTAGAGATCAAGAAGAGTATGAAAGGGAGAAGAATTACTACAATTGCGGTGGAAATAATAAGATTCAAAGGCTTGATCATCCGCAAGAAACTTATGGTGGACAGAGGCAGAACAATTTCAGAAGTCAAGGGAATCAGAAGATCATATGGGAAGAAATTAAGATGCCACCTGTAGTAGCAGGATTTCCCACACTACACACCTATTAAGATCCTATAGAAATCTGAGTGAAACTAGTTGAAGATTGAAGAATTAAACGACTTTTATTATTGAAATCTCAGAAATGTTTACAGAAAATATTCAAACTCAGAATTACAACTTTCCTTTCTGGAGTTTCTCTCTCCTCAAGATTTTCTCAACTTTAAAAAATACATCATCCTCATCTGGACTTACTTGAACCCTTTATATAGGAAATTACATAGTGGGTGACAGCTAAGTTTTCCCCTTCTTTCGGATATATTCTGCGATCTCATCATGGTATTTGCAATACTAATCTTCGTCAATTTTTGTAATCTTCATGAAACAACACTCTCATAACATGTCTCTTCAATCGTCAGTTATTATGAAGCTCACTTGTGACGCTCGTCAAATGTTGCTGAAGAATCCTTACGACACTCTCGTGAACAATGTCATTTATATTTATAGAAATATTTGGCCTTCTCGTGAAAGCGTTGTTCTTATTACGAGAATATCGTTGTGGAGATATTCTGGTACTACATCTTGCATCTTCTCATGTCTTTTATGCGAAGAAGAAACGATCATGAGAATCCTTAACTATCGCAAGAATATCCAAACTTTTTTCTCCGACAATATTCCGTTAATTCAGCTTTCCTTGTTAACACGTGTTGTAAATCTTCCCTTTTGTATTGACACGTCTCGCATAATTTACTCCCTTCTTTGCATATAAAAGGAAGAGTTGAATTTCATCTCTAGTTTTCTTCTCTTAACTCTCTTTCTTCTTTACTTAGTTTCTTTGCTTTTTGTTCTGCAACTTCTTCTCCTTCTCATTCTTCTGCTACTGCATTAATGGAGTCCTCGAGGTATATTTTTTGATCATGATATTTTCTTAGATCAAACTTTTTATTTATATTCTTCGATATTCTCTTACTTAATTCTTTATAACCCCATATTATGTTCTCTTCAGTGAATGCATCTATTTCCCAATCCTCGACTCAAAAACCTATTATTCACAAGAGGCCGACTGGAAAAAGGAAAGAAAATTCTGCGAGCAATAAGGTAGTAAGAAACACATTCTATTTCTTAATAACAATATTGTTGCCTATGTTTCTTATCTAGATTATTGTTTGCAGAATGACGAGGGTAATGCTAATCCTCCTAAAAGATCTCACCAATTAAATAAGACCTTTGGAAGTAATTTCGTCATTCCTCCCTTAACATCTGCGAAAGCTTCACCTACACCTGTGCAATCTGACCTTCCTCCTCCTTCTGGCGAGAAGCTCGCTTTCACTACCACTACCTCTACTGGTCCTTCACCAATTCAAATTGTAAAACCCATCATAACTGAAACTCCCTCTAGCCCTTTACTTCCTTCAAATGTTACTTTCCCGAAAACTCCTCCTTCTGATGATATACCCATTGCTGATGATTCAAATCATCATCTTGTCCTCACTTCTTCTATTTCACCTTCTACATCCCTTCCTTCATCAAATGAGACCATCGCAGGAATTGATGTTGCTTTCAAAATTTTATCTAACATTCTAAATATTGCTAGAGATTCTTCTACTGATTCTCTCTAAAGCGGAGTCTGCGAAACTCTGCTCAAATATTTTGGCTCAGACAATTCTATTTCACGAGCTTCTCTAGAAAATGAAAATGCTGCTTTGAGAAAAAGTCTTCAAAATAAGATTTCTGAATGTGAAACTCTAAACCACAAGCTCAATAACTCTGTACTGGATCGCGAGAATCTCGCTAGAAAGATTGATGAGCTAAAAGGTAACCTTCTTTTTACCTCTGTCCTTTTATCTTTTTATTCTATTTCCATATTCTTCGTACTTAATCCTCCCTTTAAATTCTTGGCTTATATATTAGTCTCCAACCGAAATCATTTCATCGAGAAACTTAAATCTGAAACCATAGCTGATGAAGCTCGCATTGAAAGAGATTCTTGGATGGACCAGCATAGTAGATTAGATAATCTTTATACGTATTCAGTTGATCAAATAAGAAATCTCACAAATGAGAATAATCAATTATTGCAAAATCACAGTTTTCTAAACAACGAGGTTACTCGTCTCTCATATTCGTTATCCAAGACTAATTTGTCTATAGAATCTTTGTCAGGCAAGAATAGAACTTTATCTCAAGAGAAATACAAATTATCAAGCTTGTTGGCGATCTCCTCGCAGAAAGTAAACAATCTTCAAGGGATATGTGATGAACAAAAGTAGTCTCTCTGCACTCTTAAAAATAAACTTGACGAAGTAACTGAATCATCTGCTGCTGAAATAGACAAACTTATCAAGGGTAGACTAACTCTTAGTTTGAATGCCAGCAAGCTTCGAGATGAATATTCCCAACTAAAGGAGTCTCATTCCTCATTGTCAAAATAAATTCATATTTACGCACCAAAGAAGAGAACATGAAATATCGTGTAAAAGGCATAGTTGGCGACAAATTTGATGATGCTATGAACCAATGGGAGAACTGCCTCTTTTCATTAATCCAAAACTTAACTTCGCAAAAAGAAGGTAGTCAATTATGACTGCCTCACTTGTTGATTTCCCTTGTCACAATTTATGTTATATTTCGCTTGTTGATATTCTCACGATATATTTATTTCTATAACCTTTCATTATTTTGTTGCTCGCAGAATCTGAAAAAAGCCTTCATTCTACTATCACCAATCTTACTAAGGAGCTAGACAGTGTTCGCAAAGAAAACAAGACTCTTCTTCTCAACCTTTTAGAAATTCGTGATAAAGCAGAAAGAAGACTTGATTATCTCGAGTATTTCAAGAATATAGAGATCAGAAATCGTGACAAAGGTTTCCTTCGTCAAGTTCATCTTAGTGCTGAAGTTCTCGTGAACGAAATTTTGATCTCCAACTATCTTTCTCCTGTATCCGTTCTACCTTTGAAATTTGACGATGATGAAGTCCCTCTTCCTATGGATAAAGTTTTAGAATACCCGTCTTCTGAAGGAGATGTTGAAGAAGACGCTGAATAAGAAGATGACCAAGGAAAAGAAGAAAATTCTTCAAAAGAAGGAGAAGATCGTAACAAAAAGAACTCTGGCGATGATGTTCGCGATGAAAGAAATGTTGGTGATGATAACAATCCTGACAATTCTAAATATGGCAATACTACCGCTTGAAACTTGAGTTCTATTTTTAGTTTCTTTTTTATTCTTCTTTTTCGCAAATGATATAACCCTTTTTTGAACTATAATATTCTCAAGAAACTTAATGAAATCCTACATATTTATTCCCTTGCTTGCCTCCTCATTAAATTTCTTGAGACTTGTTAAATTCAATTTGTTTCTTGTGATAAAGAAATCTTCCCTGCATGCTTAATCAAAGAAGAATTAAATTTTGAGATTATTCTATTGGTCTTATTTTGCCTTCCTAATTAAAGGTCTTATTTTGCCAATTTTTTCTTTTTGCGACAAAATCGCAGGACGTCATTACACTTTCATGTATTGACCCATTGATCTTGCCTTATCTGTATTTCTTTATTATATTGAGACAATATGACAAGCCTAAGTTTTCTCGCGAAAACAAAGCCTCGTGACATTGCCGTCTTGCGATGAAATCGCAGGACGTCTTCACATTTGCATGTAAAAACCCCTTGATCTCATCTTAACTTTTTTTTATGGCTTTTTGCCTCTGTATAATTTACGCGACAATATGACAGGCCTAAATGATCTTGCGATCTTAGAGCCCCATGACATTTCCGTCTTAAGACACTTATCATCTCCCTAATGGAGGGTGCCGCCCTTATCTTCCCCCTGGTTGCCCCTTCAAGGAGGGCACATCGGCCATACAAGACTAGCTCCTCCCATCCAGATTTACCAACAACTAGTTGTTTTCGCAGCCTCTTGTCCTTTATGCCTATATGGCTTATAGTTACAAGACTGCACCCTAGGTGGGGTTTTCTTCAGGCCAAGTGCATTGTATCCAAGACTTACCAAAGATGGCAAAGGTAGGTTCGTCCGTCCCGGGAACCCTTGGCTAAACCGTGTACCTCGGCGCCTTGGTCATACTCTGCACTTCTTGGAAGAGATTCGCAGTCGTCCAACCAGGGTATAACCTTATAAAGTTGGAAATCCAAGATCTCTCTCCCGGATAGGTTTTCTTTAACCCCTACATCTGTATGACTCAGGTTCCAGTAGCGGTATAACCTTGTCCCTGAATCATATAAAGAGATACCCCCTTTACAACGTGCTTGTAGGTCTTATATTTTCCTCTTACGAAATTGTACTCGCGAATAAGTTGCACGCCATAAAGGTTTGTCCCATTCTCTTAATCTCTGCGAAATTTTATTCGCGTTTCTCGCGATATTGCTCGCGTAATCTTTAAAATAAAAATATTCACTGATAATAACCTTTAGTTATGCCAATATTTCTTACCTTACAGCATTTTTCACTGATAATACCTTTTCAAAAATAGTCTATTCCATGGTCTATCAAGTCGTTGGCCAACATCTCTTCCTTCAGGATCCATTAATTTGTATGCCCCATTTCCAATTATTTCTTTAATTAAGTAAGGTCCATCCCATTTTTTCGCCAATTTTCCACCATTCTCTCGCTGATATCTCGGTGTCTCTCACAGAACTAAATCACCAATTTGGAATTCTCGTTTTTTGACACGTTTGTTATATTCGCGAGCTAACCTTCGCTGGTAGTTTTCCATATGCTGTAAATTCTTCTCTCTTTTTTCTTCCAATTCATCTAGTTTATGTAAGATCATACCAGCACTTAAATTCCTTTCCCATGCTTCTCTTTTTGTTGTAGGAATAGCAACTTCTGTTGGAAATACAGCTTCAACCCCATATGTTAAACAAAAGGGTGACATTCCAGTAGCCTCTCTTCTAGTGGTGTTGTAGGCCCATATTGCATTATATACTTGCTCACACCATGATTTGTGATACCCTTCTAATTTCTTTTTCAAAATATCTGCGATCGTTTTATTAGTTGCCTCAGCTTGACCATTTGCTTGTGGGTATAAAGGAGTAGATTTTCCACACTTTATCTTAAATGCATTGAGTAGTAATTCTATGTTTTGTCCTTCAAACTGTTTTCCATTATCAGACATCAACTGTGCTGGTATTCCAAATCTACAGATGATATTCTCGAATATGAATGTGAAAATATCTTTATCACGAATATGTTGTACTGCTTTTACTTCTCCCCATTTTGTGAAATAATCTGTAGCCACAATGAGGTATCTCCTTTGTCTAGAGATAGGCACAAATGGTCCCACAATATCTAATCCCTATTTTACAAAGGGCCATACACTTGTTGAGGATGATAGTGGTGCTCCTGGTGCATGTATTTTTTTTTCCAAATCGCTGACATTCTTCACAACGCCTTGAATGTTGTTTCGTATCTTCATGCATGTAAGGATAGTAATACCCTTGCATCTTCGTTCTATATGCCAAAGATCTACCTCCGCTATGATTACCAGCATATCCATTGTGCAGCATTTTTAACACCTTTTCTCCTTCCTCCCTTGTCAAACATCTTAGCGATAGTCCATTAAAAGATCTGCGATATAACACTCCGTCTCTTAACTCATAATTAGTTTCCCTGCTTCTTAGCTTGTGTGCCTCCAATATATTTCTTGGAGTTTCTCCTTTCACCAAATAAGCAAGAAGTTCCGCTCGCCAATCTTTGTTTCTCTCTTTTGTTTCTATTTCGCCATTTTCTACAATCATCACATCTTTCTCTCCTTCTTTGTCAATTTCGACTGAATTCCCATCCACATCTTCGTCTTCTTTATTTACTGATGGTAATAAGAGTGTTTGAATTTTTATGCATCTCGCAATTGGGTTTGTCATCATGCTTGATATGAAGGCAAAAGCGTCCGCAAGCCGGTTATCTTTCCTTGATATGTGCCTCCATTTTATCTTTGGAATTCTCGCAGATAATTCTTCCACGAGTTTCTTGTATTTTTTTAAAGAAGGTTCATTTGTTATATATTCTCCAGTTATTTTACGAATAACCAATTGAGAATCGTTTGTGATTCTAGCATTTTCCAACTTCATTTCTATTGCAAATTTCAAAGCGTGGATAACAGCCTCATATTTTGTCTCATTATTAGTGGATGTAAATTCTAACCTGAATGAGAAAGCTGTTTTTTATCCTTCTGGTGAAATAAAAACAACTCCAATCCCATTTACTTCTCCATTAGATGACCCATCCACTAATATCTCCCATCTATTGGGTTCTGTCAATAATTCTTTTGGATCTCCATGTTCTTCTTCTGCCTCCATCATTTCTTCCACAACTTCGTCATTTTCCAAAGGAAATTCAGCTAAGAAATTTGCGATGACTTGGGACTTTGGCGAAGATAGAATTTCATATTTGATATCAAAATGTCCCACTTGTGCATTCCATCTTTCTACTCTTCCTGACCTTTTTGAATTCTTCATTACCGATTCAATTGGCACTTTTGTTAATAGATTGACCTTATGTGCTTGAAAGTAAATGCGAAGCTTGAAAGTTGCATGTACCAATGCTAGGATTAATTTCTCAATCTTTGAATAATTTTTCTCTGCTGAATTGAATGTTTTACTAATGTAGTAAATTGGTTTCTCTATCCCACCATCTACTCGCAGCAATACCGCACTTAGCGCATATGCCGTTGTCGCGAGATAAATTAATTACTCTTCTCCTGGTTCAGATTTCTGTAAAATAGTTATATCTATTAAATGCTCTTTTATTCCCTGAAAGGCCTTCTCGCATTCATCTGTCCATCTGAATTTTGTTCCCTTTTTGAGTATATCGAAAAAATGCTTGCATTTATCAGAGGATCGCGAGATGAATCTTCCCAATGAGGCTAACATCCCATTCAATTTTTGCACATCTTTTACTGTAGCTGGTGTGGGCATATCGCGAATCACTTGCACTTTTTCTGGATCAACTTGTATTCCTTCCTTTGATACAATATACCCCAGAAACTTTCCTGAAGTCACTCCAAAAGTACACTTGTCAGGATTTACTTTGATATTAAATTGCCTCATTTGTTCAAAAATCTCCTTCAAGTCTTGTACATGATCTTCAGCTTCCTTGCTCTTGATTAACATATCATCTACATATACCTCCAGTGTTTTGTGGATCCATTTTGCAAATACCTTCTCCACCATTCTTTGGTATGTTGCACCAGCATTTCGTAATCCAAAGGGCATTTTTGTATAGCAATATAACCCTCGTGGAGTAAAAAATGCAGTATGTTCTTGATCTTCTTCAGCGAGAGGGATTTGGTTGTATCCTTTATATCCATCTAACGAAGATATTCTTGCATTTCCCGTTGCTGACTCAACCATTTGGGGAATATCTGGTAGTGGAAAACTATCTTTAGGACAAGCTTTATTTAAATCGGTAAAATCTATGGAAATTCTTATTCCTTTATTCTTCTTTGGGACTACTACCATATTTGCAATCCACTCTGGATACATGGCTTGCCTTATTATTCCTGCCTCAAGCATCTTCTGTAATTCTTCTTCTATCTGAGAATGATATGTTGTTGTGATTTTTCTTATTCTTTGCTTGAACGGCCTTACATTTTTGTTGATTTCTAGTTTATGACATGCTACCGATGGATCTATCCCTGGTATTTCATCCATGCTCCACGCGAAAATGTCTTTGTATTCTCGCAAAAGATTTATAGTTCTTTCTTCCTCGTCTATCTCCATTCTAGTCCCAATTTTTAGTATTTTAGGTTCTTCTTCACTCCCAACATTTACTTCTTTTGTTGGTTCAAATTGCGGTGTAATCGGCTTCTGGTCTTTGGTGTTTTTATGACTCTCGCACGTTCATCTCCTTCTCGCGAAAATTCATTGGGTATTCCTTTTCCCTCTTTTGCTCTTATCATGTAAATTTTAAATTCTTCTTCTTTTCTTGTTTCTCTCATCAATTTTCTGTGAGATTTTCGCTGCTTAGGACGTTCTTCACAATTTTTTACTTCAATTTGATAGCATGTCTTCGCAAGATCTGTATCTCCTTTAATTTCCCCAATTCCACTAGGCATAGGGAATTTGATACGTTGATGTAAGGTTGACGCTACAGCTTTAATTGCGTGTATCCATGGTCTTCCCAATATCATGTTGTATGGTGTTTCCATATCCACCACGCATAATGTTACTTGTGTTTCAATTTCTCCAAGTGGTAATCGTACCATTATCTCTCCTTTTGGTTTTTTTATAGATTTTCCGAAACCATGAATATGATATACTGAAATAGACATTTCTTCATCTTTATACCCCATTTTCTTAAAAGCATGATAGAACATTATATCCACAGAACTTCCTGTGTCAACTAGAGTTCTATTTGTAGCCCATTTTTCTACAGATTTTATTGACTTTTCCTTCCTTATTGGTATCATGGGTACTGTAATCACCAAAGGAGATGTATGATCTAGATTTTCTTCTAAAACTTCTGCTGCTGTAAATGTGATTTCCTGCTTTTCCCAATTCTTTAATAATGGCGTTTTCTTTACCATCATAATTTTTCTTCCTTCAAAATCACGTTTATGTATCCTCCCCTTAATATTTTCATGAAATTTTTCGATCATTTCTCTTGACACTAATTCATACTCCAATTTCCTACAATTTTCTTTAATTCTAATCATTTTTCTTCTGAATATTTCACCAATCTCCTTCAAAGTTTCCTTGATCTTGAATAATCCATGTCTTCTTTTTTACCTTTTCTTCGATTTTGCTAATTCAACGTTCCCCTTAGTCGGCGCCAAAATGTAGTAGCAGGATTTCCCACACTACACCCCTATTAAGATCCTATAGAAATCTGAGTGAAACTAGTTGAAGATTGAAGAATTAAACGACACTTTTATTATTTAAATCTCAGAAATGTTTACAGAAAATATTCAAACTCGAATTACAACTTTCCTTTCTGGAGTTTCTCTCTCCTCAAGATTTTCTCAACTCTAAAAAATACATCATCCTCATCTGGACTTACTTGAACCCTTTATATAGGAAATTACATAGTGGGTGACAGCTAAGTTTTCCCCTTCTTTCGGATATATTCTGCGATCTCATCGTGGTATTTGCAATACTAATCTTCGCCAATTTTTGTAATCTTCATGAAACAACACTCTCATAACATGTCTCTTCAATCGTCAGTTATTATGAAGCTTACTTGTGACGCTCGTCAAATGTTGCTGAAGAATCCTTACGACACTCTCGTGAACAATGTCATTTATATTTATAGGAATATTTAGCCTTCTCGTGAAAGCGTTGTTCTTATTACGAGAATATCGTTGTGGCGATATTCTGGTACTACACCTCCTATTAATTCTAGTATAGAAAAAATTTGGGAAGCTATCATTTTAATGGAAAATATACCATCTCCATGGAACATGGGAAAAAAACCACATCCTAATAATCGCAGTCAAGAATTTTGTCCTTACCATCATTTTCATGGCCACACAGTAAATGAATGCAGGAATGTAAAGAGAATAATTTTAAGGATGATTGAACAAGGAAATCTAAATCACTTTTTAGTAGGACATCCACAATCTCATCGATTGCCTCCAGCACCAGAAATTCGCAGGGTAAATACTGTAAAAGGAGCCGAATCATTCGTAATATAAGTTGGGGCTAAAGCAAAGAATTTGTTCTGTAATTCCATTGTACATTCACATAGAATAATAGAGGATTTCCATGATAATGTTCTAGGCAGAGTCTTCGCGAGAGACACATGCGGAAGAAAGATAATGAATATAGCGAGAGCCTCGCCATTAGAAGAATGGAAAAAGAAAACTATATCTTTCAGTGCACACGAAGTACCAGAACCTGGTGAGCAGCATGATAACCCGTTGGTAGTAAGATTAGAGATAAACCCAAAGAAAATGGAAGAAGAAGATGAAGAAAATGGTGATGAAAATGAAGATTCTTGGGCTATCAATAGAGTTCTAATAGACACAGGCAACTTTGTTGACATACTATTTTATCATACCTATAAAACAATGGGTGGAATAGACGAATATCTAATTCCCTCAACATATAAAATATATGGTTTTAATGGTACTGCCAATAAACCAAAAGGGTAAATTAAGATGTGGATTCCCTTGAAAGGGATAACTTCCAATATCTTGTTATGTATTGTTGACATTGAATCACCTTACAATGCTATGATTGGTCGACCTTGGCTACACGGAATATTAGGTGTAGCATCTACTTTCCACCAGTGTGTTAAATTTCCTTATCCTAATGGTGTTGGAGTAATTAAAGGAGATTAAGGAGAAAGCAAGAAGTGTTATGAAATTGATATGAAGTCTTGCGAAGAAAGAGCTGAGAAGAATAGCAATTGGAAGAACAAAATCAAACAATGACAGAGATATGAAAGGTTAATGATTGATACAATAGACCGACAAGAAGAAGTTTATGGCGAGCGTCTCGCAGATGAAGAAACAACAACAAAACGTAGCAGAGAATATTAAGTAGAGAGGTAAAATGATGAAATTTAGAAAACTTAATGAATGATTTGTTCGAAGAATATGTAATTGAATAGGGTATTCTACTTGAAAGAATTACAAGATCTTACAAAAAGAAAGAAGATCAAAGTTGTGAAATTTTATCAGAGTTACAATACTCGCGAGAAGCGTGAATAAAATTTCGCAGAGATTAATAGAATGGGATGAACCTTTATGGTGTGCACCCTAGTTCGCGAATAAAATTTCGTAAGAGGCAAATATAAGGCCTAATAGCGCGTCATAGGAGGGGGTATCTCTTGACATGATTCATGGGTAAGGTTATACCGCTGCTGGATCTTGAATCATGCAGATGTTGGGGTTAAAGAAAACTTATCCGGGAGAGAGATCTTGGATTTCCAACTATATAAGGTTATACCTTGGTTGGACGACTGAGAATCTCTTCCAAGAAGTGAAAAGTATGACCAAGGCGCCGAGGTACACGGTTGATCCACGAGTGCCTGGGGCGTACGAAACTCCCTTCCCATTCTTGGTAAGTCTTGTATATGATGCACTTGGCCTGAAGAAAACCCCACTTAGGGTGCAGTCTTGTAACTATAAGCCATATAGGCATAAAGGATAAGAGGCTGCGAAAACAGCTGGTTGCTGGTAAATCTGGATGGGAGAAGCTAGTCTTGTATGGACGATGTGCCCTCCTTGAAGGGGCAACCAGGGGGAAGATAAGGGAGGCACCCTCCATTAGGGAGATGATAAGTGTCTTAAGACGGCAATTTCATGGGGCTTTAAGATTACAAGAACATTTAGGCATGTCATATTGTCGCGTGACGTAAATTATACAGAGGAAACAAGCCACAAGAGAAATGTTAAGATGAGATCAATGGGTTTTTACATGAAAGTGTAAAGACGTCCTGCGATTTCATCGCAAGACGGCAATGTCATGAGGCTTTGATCTCGCGAGGGAACTTATACTTGTCATATTGTCGCAATACAATCAAACAATAAAGATAAGGCAAGATCAATGGGTCAATACATGCAAATGTAAAGACGTCCTGCGATTTTGTTGCAGAAAAAAGTGTGGCACACTAAGACCTTTAATTAGGAAGGCATAATAAGACCACAAGATTACTGCGATAATATTCGCAGATTTTATGAGAATTGCGATTTTACGCAGTTGTTGCTAGCGATAACATCGCCAACATTGAGGAAAATTTTATTTAAAGCTTATATCTAATCTCTATTCAATTTTTTCATATTGCAGATGTAGGACCAGAATATCGCTACAACGCTATTCTTGCGATATTAACAACGTTTCTGCGAGCGTCATTACCAATTATTTAACAACCTCTCACGAGCGTCACAGAATACTCAAAAGAAACTGATGATGAAAGAAGTAAAAGAAGAATACGTTGATCTTGCGATGGTCATCGTTCTTGCGATAAAGAATATTATAGCGATCGCGATGAGATCGCAGAATAGATCCGAAATAAGAGGAAAACTTAGCTGTCATCCATTATGTAAATCCCTATATAAAGGTCTCGATAGATCCAGAAAAGGATGATGTATTTTTCAGAGTTGAAAGAGTCTTGAGGAGAGAGAAACTCCAAGAGAATGTTTGTAATCTTGATTTCTCCCAATTCTGTAAACATTTCTGAGATTTAAATAGTAAAGTGTCGTATCAATCTTTAAAGTTCAATTGATTTCCAATAGATTTCTATAGAATCTTAACAAGGGTGTAGTGTGGGAATTCCTGCAACTACATTTTGGCGCCCGAAACAGGGAATGAATTAACAAAAATAGAAGAAAAATAGAAGAAGAAGATAAAAATTATTCAAGATTAAGGAAATCATTAAGTAAATCGGTGAGATAATTGAAGGAAGAATGATCAGAATCAAAAAGGATTGTAGAAAATTGGAATGTGATATGGTAACAAGAGCAATGGTTGATAGATTTCATGAAAATATTAAGGGGAAGATACATAAACGGGATTTTGAAGGAAGGAAGATTATGACAGTGGAGAAGATATCATCATTAAAAGATTGGGAAAAGCAGGAGATCACATTCACAGCAGCAGAAATACCAGAAGAAAATCTAGGTCATATATCTTCTTTGGTAATTACGATATCCGCTATACCAGTGAGAAAGGGAGAGTCAATAAAATCTGAAGAAGAATGGGCTATGAATAAAACTCTAGTAGATACATGAAGTTCTGTGGATATAATGTTCTACCATACTTTTAAGAAAATGGGATATAAGGATGAAGAAATGTTTAATTCAACATATCATATTCATGGCTTTGGAAAATCGTTAACAAAACCTAAAGGCGAAATAGTGGTACGAATTCCACTAAGGGAAATTGAAACACAAGTATCATTATGTGTGGTAGATGTGGAATCACCGTACAATATGATACTGGGAAGACCATGGATACATGCAATCAAGGCTGTAGCATCAACGTTGCATCAGTGTATTAAATTTGCTATGCCCAGTGGAATCGGAGAAATTAAAGGATACACAGATTTTGCGAAATTGTGTTACCAAATTGAAGTAAGAAATTGCGAAGAACGTCCAAAATTGAGAAAATCTCGCAGAAAATTGACGAGAGAAACAAAGAAGGAAGAAGAATTTAAAGTTTACATGATAAGAGCAAAAGAAGGAAAAGGAATAACCAGTGAAATCCCGCAAGAATGAGATGGACTCGCGAGAATTATGAAAGCACCAACACCAATGGGAGAACCTGAAGCCAGTTATGTCGCAGCAGAACCAACAAAGGAAATAAATATTATGAGTAAAGAAGATCTTAAAATGCTGAAAATTGGGACTAGAATGGAGGCAGATGAGGAAGAAAGAACTATAAATCTTTTGCGAGAATATGCAGATATCTTCGCGTGGAGCATGGACGAGATGTCAGGTATAGACCCGTCAATAGCATGTCATAAATTAGAAATCAACAAAAACATAAGACCATTTAATCAAAGAATAAGGAAGATCGCAACAACATATCATTCTAAAATAAAAGAAGAATTACAGAAGATGCTCGACGCAGGAATTATAAGGCAAGCAAAATATCCAGAGTGGATTGCAAATATGGTAGTGGTCCCAAAGAAGAATAAGGGGATAAGAATTTGTATAGATTTCACTGATTTAAACAAGGCTTGTCCAAAAGATAGTTTTCCATTACCATATATTCCACAGATGGTTGAATCAGCAGCAGGAAATGCTAGAATATCATCGTTGGATGGGTATAAAGGATATAATAAAATCCCTCTCGCTGAAGAAGATCAAGAACATACCGCATTTTTTGCTCCAAGAGGATAATATTGTTATACAAAGATGCCATTTGGCTTACGAAATGCTGGTGCAACGTATCAAAGAATGGTGGAGAAGGTGTTTGCAAAGTGGATCCACAAAACATTAGCAGTGTATGTAGATGATATGCTGATCAAAAGCAAAGAAGCTGAGGATCATGTGCAAGATTTGAAGGAAATTTTCGATCAAATGCGGCAATTCAATATTAAAGTGAATCCTGATAAGTGTACTTTTGGAGTAACTTCAGGGAAATTTTTGGGATATATTGTATCAAAAGAAGAAATACAGGTTTATCCAGAAAAGGTACAAGCAATTCGCGATATGCCAACACCTGCGATGATAAAAGATGTGCAAAAATTAAATGGACTCTTAGCCTCGCTGGGAAGGTTCATTTCGCGATCTTCAGACAAGTGAAAATATTTTTTCGATATACTCAATAAGGGAGCAAAGTTCAAGTGGACAGATGAATGCGAAAAAGCTTTTCAAGGAATAAAAGAACATTTAACGAATATAACTATTTTACAGAAAGAAGAACCAGGAGAAGAATTATTGATTTATCTTGCAACAACCACATATGCGCTAAGTGCTGTGTTGCTGCGAGTAGATGCAGGGGGTGGAAAAACCAATTTATTACATTAGTAAAACATTCAATTCTGTAGAGAGAAATTATTCAAAGATTGAGAAACTAATTCTAGCATTGGTGCATGCAACTTTCAAACTTCGCATCTACTTTCAAGCACATAAGGTCAAAGTGTTAACGAAAGTGCCAATTGAGTCAGTAATGAAAAATTGAAAAAGATCAGGCAGAGTTGAGAGATGGAATGCACAAGTAGGACACTTTGATATACAATATGAAATTTTATCCTCGCCAAAATCACACGTCATCGCAGAATTCTTAGCTGAATTTCCTTTAGAAGATGATGAAGCTGTGGAAGAGATGATGGATGTAGAAGAGGAATGCGGAGATCCAAAAGTGCTATTAACAGAAACCAACATATGGGAAATATTAGTGGATGGATCATCCAATGGAGAAGGAAATGGAATTGGATTTGTTTTCATATCGCCAGAAGGAGAAAAAACAGCTTTTTCATTTAGATTAGAATTTACATCCACTAATAATGAGACAGAGTATGAGGCTGTGATCCATGCTTTAAAATTTGCGATATAAATGAATTTGGAAAATGCCAGAATCACCAGCGATTCACAACTGGTTATTCTCCAGATAAAAGGAGAGTACACAACAAATGAACCATCCCTGAGAAAATACAAAAGACTCGTTGAAGAATTATCTGCGAAAATTCCAAAAATAAAATGGAGACACATATCAAGAAAAGATAATAGGCTTGCAGATGCTTTCGCTTTCATATCTAGTATGATGACAAATCCATTGGCGAGGTGCATAAAAATTCAAACACTTTCATTTCCATCGATAAACAAAGAAGAAGAAGAGACAGATGTAATGATGGTAGAAGCTGGCGAGGGAGAACCCACGAGCAATATCATGGATTGGCGAGCATATCTTCATGCATACTTGGCGAGAGGAGAGATTCCAAGAAATAGATTATAAGCACACAAGTTCAAAAGTAGGGCAACCAATTATGAGCTAAGAGAGGGAGTGTTATATCATAGATCTTTTAATGGACCATCGCTAAGATGTTTGACGAGAGAAGAAGGACAATAAGTATTAAAGATGTTACATAGTGGTGATGCTGGTAATCATAGTGGAGGAAGATCTTTAGCATATAGGACAAAAATGCAGGGTTATTACTGGCCGTATATGCATGAGGATGCAAAGCAACTCTCAAGGCGTTGCGAAGATTGCCAGCGATACGGAAAAAAGATACATGCACCAGGAGCACCATTATCATCTTCAACAAGTGTATGGCCTTTTGGAAAATGGGGGTTAGATATTGTGGGACCATTTGTACCTGGTTCTGGACAGAGAAGATATCTAATTGTCGCAACAAATTATTTCACAAAATGGGGAGAAGTAAAGGCAGTACAACATATTCACGATAAAGATATTTTCATATTTATTTTTGAAAATATAATCTGCAGATTTGGGATTCCAGCTCAATTAGTATCTGATAATGGAAAGCAATTTGAGTGACAAAATATAGAATTGTTACTCAATGCATTTAAGATAAAATGTGGAAAGTCTACTCCTTTATACCCACAAGCAAATGGTCAAGCTGAGGCAACTAATAAAACAATCGCAGACATCTTAAAAAAGAAGTTAGAAGGATACCACAGAGCATGGTGCGAGCAAATACATAATGCAATATGGGCTTACAACACAACTAGACCGAGAAGCAACTGGAATGTCACCATTTTGTTTGACATATGGGGTAGAAGCTGTATTACCAACAGAAGTTGTTATTCCTACAACAAAAAGAGAAGCATGAGAAAGAAATTTAAGTGCCGGTATGATACTGAATAAGTTGGATGAATTAGAAGAAAAAAGAGAACAAACTTTACAACACATGGATAATTATCAGCGCATATTAGCTCGCGAGTACAACAAACGTGTTAAGAAACGTGAATTTCAACCTGGCGATCTAGTGTTGCGAGAAACACCAAGTTATCAGCGAGAAAGTGGTTGAAAGTTAGCAAGAAAATGGGATGGACCATATATCATCAAAGAGATAATTAGAACTGGGGCATACAAACTGATGGATCCTGAAGGAAGAGATGTTGGTCAAAGACTCGATAGACCATGGAATAGATTATTTCTGAAAAGGTATTATCAATGACATCTTCTACAAGATAAGAGATACTGGTATATTATATGAAGAAAAAGGTAATAAATTCTTCAATCTCTATTTACAACTGAAAATTTCTTCTGATAACAAAGCACAACAAAAACAGCGAGCATTATCGCAAGAAAAGCGAATACAAATTTCGCAGAGATTAATAGAATGGGACGAACCTTTATGGCGTGCACCCTAGTTCGTGAATAAAACTTAGCAAGAGGCAAATGTAATACCTAATAGCACGTCATAGGAGGGGGTATCTCTTGACATGATTCAGGGGTAAGGTTATACCGCTGCTGGATCCTGAGTCATGCAGATGTTGGGGTTAAAGAAAACCTATCCGGGAGAGAGATCTTGGATTTCCAACTATATATGGTTATACCCTGGTTGGACGACCGAGAATCTCTTCCAAGAAGTGCAAAGTATGACCAAGGAACCGAGGTACACGGTTGAGCCATGGGTGCCAAGGGCGTACGAAACTCCCTTTCCATTCTTGGTAAGTCTTGGCTATGATGCACTTGGCCTGAAGAAAACCCTACTTAGGTTGCAGTCTTGTAACTATAAGCCATATAGGCATAAAGGACAAGAGGCTGCGAAAACAGCTGGTTGTTGGTACATCTGGATGGGAGGAGATAGTCTTGTATGGCCGATGTGCCCTCCTTGAAGGGGCAACCAGGGGGAAGATAAGGGCAGCACCCTCCATTAGGAAGATGATAAGTGTCTTAAGACGGTAACGTCATGGGGCTTTATGATCACAAGAACATTTAGGCCTGTCATATTATCGCATGACGTAAATGATACAGAGGCAACAATCCTAAAGAGAAAAGTTAAGATGGGATCAATGGGTTTTTACATGAAAGTGTAAAGACGTCCTGTGATTTCATCGCAAGACGGCAATGTCACGAGGCTTTGATCTCGCGAGAGATCTTAGACTTGTCATATTATCGCAATATAAACAAAGAAGAAAGATAAGGCAAGATCAATGGGTCAATACATGCAAATGTAAAGACGTCCTGCGATTTTGTAGTAAAAAGAAAAAAGTTTGGCAAAATAAGACCTTTAACTAGGAAGGCGAAATAATACCAAAAGAATAATCCTACCAATTAACTATTCTATTTTAAGATTGCAGGAAATAATCATTCATCACAGAGTAATGTATAAGAAGGCAAATTCATAACATTGAATTTTTTAGAACAGTATTCATCGCATCGCAGATACAAATAAAAGGCAAATTCAATATTTCAAGAAAGATAATAAAGGGCAGATAGGGGAATGGAGAAGTACATTTAATTATCTTCCTTGAAAATATTCCAAGTAAACCAAGTTGAAAGTTAAATTCTAAATGTCTCAAAAATTACATCGCTTGCAAGAAAGAAGAAGAAAAAGAAAGCAAAGATAAAGTTCAAGTTCCAGCGATAGCGATAGCTTCGCCAGATTCATTCTTCTTGCTCGTTAGATTTATTATTTTCACCAGAGTTATCAGCTTCATCATCATCCTTTTCATTATGAGTCTCTCCTTCTCTTAACTCTTCATCAACATTTACTCCACCACCCGCAGCTGCTTCTTTGGGAGGACTTCTTTTTGTTTCTTCTTTACCATCTTCTTGAGTGGTATCTTCTTCATCATTAGTAGACTCTAAATCTTCATCCATGGGAAGAGGAATTTCATCATCATCAACCTTTAAAGGAGGAACAGATACAGGAGAGAGAGAATTGGAGAGCAGAATCTTGTTCACAAGAACTTCAGCACTGAGGTGGACCTTGCGAAGGAAACTTCTATCACGATTCCTAATATCTATGTTTTTAAAGTATTCGAGATAATCAAGTCTTCTTTCTGCTTTGTCGCGGGAATCAAGATAGTTGGAAGCAAGAGACTTATTTTCTTTGCGAACTTTATCCAATTTAATGGTCAGATCAGCGATGGTAGAATGAAGATTTCTTTCGGATTCTGCGAGCAACAAAATAATAAAAGATCAGTTAGACAAAAATTTCATAAGGAATATAACAAAAAAATTTATAAGAAGATCAACAAGAGAGGCATTCAATTGAATACCTTTTTTTTGCGAGGTAAAGTTTTGGATTAATGCAAATAAACAGTTCTCCCATTGATTCATGGCAACATCGAATTTATCACCAACCATACCCTTCAGACGAGATTTCATGCTTTCTTCTTTGTTGCGAAGATATGAATTTTCCTTTGCTAATAAAGAATGAGATCCCTTTAATTGAGAGTATTGGTCTTGAAGTTCGCTGTCTCTTAAACTAAGAGTTAATCTACCCTTGATAAGTTTGTCCTTCTCGGTAGCAGATGATTCAGTTAATTCCTTGAGCTCATTCTTAAGAGAGCGAAGAGATTGCTCTTGATTATTACATATTCTTTGAAAATTACTTAATTGCTGCGAGGAAATCGCCATCAAGATGTAAAATCTATGTTTTTCTTGGGACAAAGTCTTATTCTCATCTGATAAAGATTTCATCGCCAAATTAGCCTTAAGAAACAAGTATGAGAGGCGATCAACCTCGCCACTTAATAAATTCTGCCTTTGTAATAATTGATTATTCTCATTAGTAAGATTATTTATGTGATCAATTGAATATGTGTAAAGATTTTCTAGTCTAGTATGTTGATCCATCCAAGAATCTCTTTCAACACGAGCTTCTTCAGCGATAGATTCAAATTTGAGTCTTTCTATGAAACGAGTCTGATTTGAAACTAATATATGAATCAAGAGTTTAAGAAGGAAGCCTGAGTATAGAAAATATAAAAGTAAAACAGAAAAACCAAAGAGCAAAGGAAAGAAAAATATACCTTTCAGCTCGTCATTTTTCCTGCGAAGATTCTCGCAGTCTAGAGAAGAGTTGCGAAGCATATGATTCAAAGTATCACATTCAGCAGTTTTAGCTTGAAGGCTTTTCCTCAGAGCTTCAATATCATTTTCCAAAGATGCTCGTGAAGCATTACCATCAGAGACAAAATACTTGAGCAGAGTCTCGCAAGCTTCATGCTGGAGAGGGTCAGTGGAAGATTTCTAGCATTGTCTAAAATGTTAGACAATATTTTAAAAGCAACATCAACACCTGAAAAAGTCTCGCTTGATGAAGGAAGGGGTGTAGAATATGAAGTAGTAATGAGAGCAAGTTGACGATCATTTGTGATGATTGAGTTGTCAGGAGGATTATGTGGAAAAACAACAGTTGAAGGTCGTAAAGGACTATAAGGAGTCTCAGTCACAGCAACTTTAGGAGTCTGATTTGTCAAAGAAGTAGAAGTATGGGTAGCGGTATTCTCGCAAACAGAAGTAGAAATATTTGGTTGCGATGGTGTGGGAGTAATCTTCACGGATGTTAATGTGGGCATAACGAGATCTTCCCCAAGTGTCTTAAAGTGGAGAGATCTTTTGGGAGGCTTAACAGGGTTCTCGTCATTCTGCGAACAATAACTCAGATAAGAAACAGAGGCAACAATATTGTTATAAGGAAATAGAATATGTTTCTTACTACCTTATCATTTGCAAAAATCCTCTTCTTCTTCTCTACTAGTCTTTTGCGAGTATTAGGGTTTTGGATCGTGGATTGTTTAGTTCCGCTGAAGAGAAGACATAACATGGAAGTTATGAAGAATCAAATAAGAAAGATTGGAGAATGAAAGTGAAAATTGGCTTAAGAAAATATCATAAGTCAAGAAACATACCTTGGTGACTCCATTAGAGCAGTAGCAGAAAAATATGAAGAAGAAGAAAAGTTTCAGATGGAAGACAAAGTAGACAAATAAAGAAGATGAAGAAACAGAAGAACAAAATTAGTTTTGAAACTTAATTCTACCTTTTATAGGCAAAAGGGGTGGGCCTATTGAGCAGAGACGTGTCAATAAATGAAGGAATTCACAACACGTGTAAGAAAGGCTAGATTAACGGAATCATGTCGAGAAGAAAGTAAAAAAGAGAAAGAAGTTGCGAGGGTAATAAAGAATATTGGTTCTCATGATCTTCTCTTCCTCGCAGAAAAGACATGAGAAGAGGCAAGATGTACGACCAGAATATCGCTACAACGCTATTCTTGCGATATTAACAACGTTTCTGCGAGCGTCATTACCAATTCTTTAACAACGTCTCACGAGCGTCACAGAATACTCAAAAGGAACTGACGATGAAAGAAGTAAAATAAGAATACGTTGATCTTGCGATGGTCATCGTTCTTGCGATAAAGAATATTATAGCGATCGCGATGAGATCGCAGAATAGATCCGAAATAGGAGGAAAACTTAGTTGTCATCCATTATGTAAATCCCTATATAAAGGGCTCGATAGATCCAGAAAAGGATGATGTATTTTTGAGAGTTGAAAGAGTCTTGAGGAGAGAGAAACACCAAGAGAATATTTGTAATCTTGATTTCTCCCAATTCTGTAAACATTTCTGAGATTTGAATAGTAAAGTGTCGTTTAAATCTTTAAAGTTCAATTGATTTCCATTA
Source organism: Papaver bracteatum (assembly GCA_023529315.1). Taxonomy (NCBI): domain Eukaryota; kingdom Viridiplantae; phylum Streptophyta; class Magnoliopsida; order Ranunculales; family Papaveraceae; genus Papaver; species Papaver bracteatum. Next base: position 247,783 of record JAJJWX010001294.1, read on the forward strand.
GATTTCTATAGAATCTTAACAAGGGTGTAGTGTGGGAATTCCTACAACTACAGCAGATGAATAATAGAGGCAAGTATGGGAATGCATAAGAACGATGAAATTATTATTCATCCATCATATAAAATTGCATAAAGATTATTAAATGATATGTTTGCATATATAATTAAAGGATATTAATTATATTGATTGATTAATTTGCAGAAAAAGAATTTTTTTCTAATTTATAAAGATAGAAGCAAAAGAAGTTTACAGAATTGGAGAAACTCACAGCAATGTTACAGAAATAAGAAAATAAATATACAAAGAAGAAAGAAGGAAGAAGAAGAACTAGCTAGATCCCTCGCCATCCTTTTTATCATACTTCCCTTCATCTCCAGATTTCTCCCTTTCATCATTATCATCACTATCTTCATTCTTATCAGATTCTTCTCCTCCACCAGATTTTTCTCCTTCGTCATTATCATTATTATTTTCATCCTCGTCAGAATCCTCAGCTTCGCTATCAGAGATGTTAAGATTTAGGATTATTGCGGGGATTTCCTTTGCAAGATCAGGATATATAGAAGGAGAAATTCCATGATCATTGCAGACCAACTTAACGGAATCATTACGAACAACAATGAGAGATCTATTGAAATTCGCGGTAGTAATGTCAAACTGCTCTTTCAATCGTGAATATTTATTATTGCGAGCAGCAAGAGTATTTGTGAGCTGATTCTTCTCATTTTCAAGTTCCCCAATTCTTTTAAGATATCTTTTTTCAGCTCCTGCGAGAATATGACAACAAGTTAGAAATTTTGTAAAGAAGAATAATAAAAACAAGAAACTAGCGATAAGAAGAACAGCTAAAAACCTTCTCTTTCAGAAATCATATCTCTAATTAAAGCCTCTTGTTCAACTTGAAGGATAACATTTACACCTAAATCATTCTTGGCATTGTCAAGAACCTTTGCAGCCCAAGAAAACTCATCATCGCTATTTATAAGGAGACGAGATCGAACTTAAGTTTCCCTCGCAAGAAGATCTTCATTCTCACGAACAAGTTTATCTCTTTTCATTTGAACGTTAAGAAGAGTCTTATGGAAGTTGGCTAGAGTCTTGGAACCATTTTTAATAGCAAGATCTTTCTCGTCAATAAGATCACTATTCCTCTTTCTTAATCTATTTATTTCTTTCTTTGAATCAAGATAAAAGCGCTTATATTTGTCAGTCAAACCTAAATTGAATTTGTGTTCAATTTTTAAGAGATTAAGTTTGGATCTAAGTTCATCTATGGAGAGGGATTTAATCTTATCATCTGAGAAATTACTTAAAGAATTATTAAGGCAAGCAAGAAGAGTATTATCATCTACAGGTTCAGGGAAAGATTGAAAGAGTGTAGCCTCGTCACTAAGACCATAAATATCTGCAAGTTAAAAGTGGTTGCTTGAATAAGCCGCAATAGAGTAAGAAGAATTAAGAGAGAAGGGAAATCATTCATACCATAGAGTTGTTGGTTAGCTCTATCAAGATCAGAGTTTGCTTATCAACTGAAGCTTCAGTCTCCATCTGTTTATTCTTCTTGCGAAGCTCAATAACTTCATATTCTAATTTTTCTTTATCCTGGCGAAGTTTAACAGCCTTCTTTTCAGAGTTGGCACGTATTTTATCTAAATTAGAAGCAACAACAAAAGAATCTCTTCCAACCTGCGAAAGAATAATATAAATTAAGATCTAGCGATGAAGAAAATATATAAACAAATTGAAGAAATGAAAACATACCAAGGTACCAAGAGAATTTAAGAGACTAGGAGTCAGTGATCGTGAGACTCCTTGGAGAGAATCATTGTCCACCAGTATGGGAGCATCGCAGACACTGGTAAGAGCTTGGGATGTCTTGTTAATAACTTCATCCTCGTCATTACAAGTTATGTTGTGGGAAAAATCGCTAAAAATTCTAGATAAATAGGCCATTGAAGAATCAGATGAAGAAGAGTTCTTTATAGAAGGGAATCTGCTATCATTATTATTAAAATCTTCATCATTATTATCCTTATCAAATTCAACATTTGGGTTTTCTGGAATGGGTTGAGGAGTTGAAGAAGAAGAGGATCGGGTTTTCCTTTTCTTCAAAGGAGGATCGCCAAAATCTTCACCACAAGGGGTAGAAGGTTTCCCTTTGGGAGGAACAATAGATTTATCTTGATCGCCAGATTCTCCACCGCGAGGGGCAGAATATTTTCCTTTGGGAGGAATAGTAGGTTTATTCTTTGAAGACTTTTCCTTAGTTCTCACGGGCTTTATTCGTTCTAGTTTTTCGATTTCCTGCGAGCATAGATGAAGATAAGAAATAGGGGCAACAATATATTGTTAAAATTTATGAGGAAATGTTTCTTACTTCATCCGTGAAAGATTTAAGAGCTAATAAAGTGCTGGGTTTCCTAAGAGTTTGATAGTTGAGTTTCATTCTATCAATCTGAGAAAGATAAAAATAGTTAGCGAGAATATAAAGAACACAGTAAATGATAATAATGTAAAAAGTTAAGAGAATATACTTTTTTAGATCTTTCAGGCCAGTTGAAGACCCATGGCTCATAGTCTGAGAGATTCGCAGGTAATGAGAGAGAACCAGATATATAAGGACCTTCAAGACATAATGGAAAGATGAACCACTTGCATCGCTATAATGGCGAGGACCTTGGTTGGTAGATGTATGAAAATCAATATCCAGCATAAGAGCTTTGTCACCAGCGACCTTATCTTTTTTCAAACGAACACCCAAGCAGGTGCTATCCCTCTTCATAGGGACTATTCGATAATTTACAAAGAAGTTGTCCACAATATAATCCGCAGAAAAAATGGGGACATCTTTAAATTGTGGATTCTTCGCATCTTCAAGGTAGCGAGATCCTTTGCCAGCTCTGCGAGAGGCATATTCAAGCAGCAATCGGATACAATCTCCACCCAATTGATATATCGCTCGCTGTAGGTACTGAATATCGCAAGATAATAGTTCACGAGTATCGTAATAAATAAAGGAGGAGAGAGTTATAAAATGATACGATGATAGAAGTAGCACGGGGAAATATGAAGTTTTGCGAGGATGAAATAATTTTGCGAGGATGAATTGCGATACTTCGCAATTCATATACAACTGCATAAGTTTTACTATAAATAGGAGTTCAAATGTAAAATTCGAGAGGTTCTTTTAGTGAGTGTAAGAAATTATCTTAGGAAAGAGAATAGAAAAAGTTGTAACTATTCTAGTTCCATTTTGATAATTCTATGTAATCAACTAAGAGAATTAATAAGAAAGTTATCATTCACCATCAAGAATTTCTTGAGTTTTTACTAATTCTATTGAGGGTGTAGTTGTAGATTATTCTGCAACTACATAATTGGCGCTAGAAACAGGGATTTGAAGAATTCTGTGCGGAAAAAAATGACAAGAAGAAGAAACACATCAGAACCATTAACTGAAGTAAGAAGAAGTGTAAGACTCGCAGGAGGAGAAGCAAATATAACATGAGAACCTAGTAGGAAAAGGAGTAATCGAAGAAATCAAGCTCAACAAATAATAGATCATGATCGAGTGAGTATACACACTTGGAGAACTGATACACCAGAAGAAGAAGATAGAGAACCACAAATCAGAGAAAATGGGAGGTTGATGGGAGGAACAATTCTTGAAAGAGAAAGGGAAATGTTAGAAACATTGAGACAAGGAATTCAAGAAGAACGAATGATCGAAGATGAAGAACGTGCCAATTTAACAAGACAAAATCAAGAATTGAGGATGGAAAATGAGATGTTACAAAGAAGGAAATCTCAAAGTGTTGCAAGATCAAATGTTAGAACAGAAAGAGAAGGACAAAATTCACCAATAATCAATAATGAAAATTATATGTAAGAACAAGCGCAGAATCAAGGTGAAAGAAATCAAGAGAATCGTTTCATTTTAATACCAAACCACGAACAAAACATGGAGAATTTACGAACAAGGCCAAATCCTAGAGAAAACAATCAGAATCGAGAGGAAGAACAACAACTTATGGAAGAAACTGAGAGACAACAAGCAGTACATCAAAACAATCACGAGAATGGAGTAAGAAGATATGAAGAGGCTCGTAACAAACAAAATGTTGAGTATAAAAGAATTAAGAGAAGAATTGTAAATCAACAAACAAAAATGGAGAGGAATGAACCAAACTCTCGAATCAGAGTACAAGAAAATCAAGAAGAAATAAATCACAGAAGGAGGAGAAATGAAGAAGAAGAAATTCCCGATATTCGCATGAGAAGAATGATAAGAATAGAAAGGGAAGAACAAGAATTCCAAGATGCTCTGCGACTGAACAATTATGATAATTTAGAAAGAAGATATTTGCAAAATTATGCAAATGAAAACATTAATGAAGAATATGATAGAATGAGAAGGATCGCAAGGGAGGAAGCGCAAGAACGTAGAAGAAGAGAAGCTGCATTAAAAAGACCAATGGATGAGAATTCTGAGGCAAATGCACGGATATTTCGAGAATTAGCAGAAATGAGAGGGATGATAAACAATAGAAGAGGAGAAGATAGAAGGCAATTAGATGAACCAATAGAAGAAGCTGCGAGGACTCCATTTGCTAGAGAAGTACAATTGGGAGGAATTCCACCAAAATGCAATTTACCCACGCTTACCAGTATCTTTGATGGGACTTCATGTGCTATTCAGCACATTAAAGCATACATAAGATGCATGTTACAATGGGAGAATCATGATGCTGTGTTATGCAAGTACTTCGCATCGAGTTTAACAGGGAAGCTTTAAAGTGGTTCGAAGGACTCCCTAAGAACACTATTATGTCATTTAGTCATTTGCAAGCAACTTTCCTTGGAGCATATATCACAAATCACTCTTCACGGCTTGGTATTGAAGATGTATTTGGTTTAAAACAAAGAGTGGGTGAAAGTTTGAAGCATTTGGTAAGACGATGGAAGACTACTAATGGTGATATGGCGGGCGCGTGGATGAGAGATACTTGATTATGTCCTTCATAAATGCGATGTTCGTGAATGAACAATTATATGTTCAAATCTTGAAGAAAGAATTCCATAATGATGACAGAGTTACGAGAATTGCAAGAAGAATACATTACACTAGAGGAAAAGCAAAACAGTATGGAGTCATATCCAGTAGCAAACACTAGCAATCAAGATGGAGGAGCCAATTTACTTCCCAAAATAATCAATGTAGTAGCAGGTACTTCGCAAACATCCTCACAAACTTCTTCGCAAATTTCAGAAGAGAAGAAAATCAATGATAGCCAGCCAAAAATGGTAGCAATGGGTAGTAGAGATCAAGAAGAGTATGATAGAGAGAGGAATTTATATAATCGAATAGGAAATAACCAAATTCCAAGATTAGATCAACAACAAGAAAATTATGGGGGACAAAGGAAAAATTATTTTGGACAAGGGAACCAGAGACAAAATTATAACAACGGTCAAGGAGGTCAAAGAATGGCGAGGGAAGAGATAAAATTTCCACCTTTGAATACAAGTGTAGAAAAGATATGGCAGGCAATTATCCTGGTAGAGCATATACCAACTCCATGGAACATGGGAAAGGAACCACCAATGGGTCCAAGAAGTCATGAATTTTGTTCATATCATCATTTTCATGGACATTCTACAAATAATTGCCATAATATCAAGAGGATAATCTTGCGAATGATTGATCAAGGAAAACTAAATCAATTTTTACTTAAGCATAAACAGTCGCAACAATTACCACAGGCTACAGCCATAACTCGCAGGGAGAACACATCATAAGAAAAGGGAGAAGAAACCCTACATATATAAGTGGGATCAAAAGCAAGGAATGTTTTCTGTAATTCCATTGTTCATTCATATAAAACCATAGAGGATTTTCATGATAATTTGTTAAGCAGGGTATATGCGAGGGATGGTGAAGGAAAGGAAGTAATGAACATCGCAAAAATTTCACGACTTGAAGATTGGAAGAAACGTGAAATTTCTTTTGAAGCCACTGAAATTCCAGAAGGTTGTGAAGCACATGATAATCCATTGGTAGTAAGATTAGCAATCTACATGAATATGGAAGAAAACGAAGATGATATGGAGGAAGAATCAATTGGTCTTAATAGGATTTTGATTGATACGGGAAGTTCTGTCAATATTCTCTTCTATTCTGCTTACAAAACTATGGGGGGAAAAGATGCAGATTTAATACCTTCTACCTACAGAATTTATGGTGTTAATGGAACTTCTAACAAGCCCAAAGGACAAGTGAGCATGCGAATTCCATTAAGTGGAATGCGAACTGAAATTCTGTTCTGCGTTGTTGATGTCGAATCACCGTATAATGCTTTGATAGGAAGACCATGGCTTCATGGAATTCTAGGCGTAGCTTCCACTCTACATCAGTGCATAAAGTTTCCTCATATGAAGGGTGTTGGAATTATCAAGGGTGATTGGGCTGAGGGAAAGAAATGTTACGATACAGAAGTAGAAGTTTGCGAAGGAAAAATTACTGAGAAGGAAAATTGGAGAAAAAGAGCAAAGGCAGTGAAAAGAAGTAAAAAATTAATGGCGGAGGATTAAGGCAAAAGAAAATAAAATTACGATGATAATCATACAAGAAATTTACGATGATAATGAGGGGTTGTGATTTGCGAAGAAAGAAGAAGGAAAGTAATAAAACAAGAAGGTAATCAGTATGTTTGCTCGTGGAAATGAGGTATGTTGCAAAACAAAAATTTTATTTCGTGATAAATTTTACGAATATTGTTTGTTCGCAGGAAATTTGGAAAAGTTACGAGTTTCAAAATTTATATTGCGATTAAACTTTCATTAATTTGCGAATAAAATACCGCAATCTGTGATCAGCCTCCAAAAAATAAAGAGAGCCGCAGAAAATTTTATACAGGAAAACCTTTGTGGCGTACACCCTAGTTCGCGAAGCTATATTTCGTAAGAGGCAAAGTCCTAAAGTACGTCATTTAAGGGGGTACCTATAAACGTGGCTAAGGGTAACCGGAACACCACCAAGGGCCCTTAGTACATGGTAAAATTTTAGGGGTACAACCCAATAATGGGGTACCTATCCGGGTTAGACACCTTGGATTCTCACCTAATATAGCGACATTACGCAATATAAAATGCGGTGTAAGAGGATTTTGGTTGGGCGACTAAGGCATACTGTCTTTCCCAAGAAGTGCAGAAAACGATCAAGGCGCCGAGGTACACGGTTGAGTCAAGAGTGCCGGGTGAGGTTGAACCACATCTGCCATTTTTGACAAGTCTTGGCAAATGATGCACTTGGCCCAAAGATACCCCATAGGGTGCAACCTCGTAACTATAAGCCCTATAGGCAAAAAGGATAAGAGGTTGCGATCAAAAGCTGGTTGTTGGCAGAACCGGATGGGAAGAGCTAACCTTGTATGGTCGATGTACGCTTCCTTGAAGGGGCAACCAGGGGGAAGATAAAGGGAAGAACCCTCCATTAGGGAGCTGATACGTGCTATAAGACGCAAATGTCACGAGGCTTCTTGTTTGCGAAAATATAAAGGCTTGTCATATTTGTGCAAAAAATAATTTTCTGCGAGCATTCTAAAAAAAAAAAAAAAAAAAAAAAAAAAAGAGAGAGAGAAGGAAAACATACAAAAAGAACTCGCAGAATGAAACAAAGAAGTTAAGATGAGATCAATGGGTTATTACATGAAAGTGTAAAAACGTCCTGCGATTTCATCGCACGACGATAATGTCACGAGGTTGTATGTTCGCTAGAATGTTCAGACTTGTCATATTATTGCAAAAACAAAAATTTACTACAAAAGAGGTGGCAAAATAAGACCTTTACTTAGGAAGACATGATAAGACCACATCAATTAATGAAATTCATTACATCAAAATCATTGAATAAATTATACAAGAATATACATTATGAAGATCTGAAAAGAAGATAGCTTCGTCGATATCATTGAAGAAATTTTACAAGAATATACATCATGAAGTTTTGAAGAGAACACAGCTTCGTCAATATCATTGAAGAATTTTTACAAGAAGTCCTATCAAAGAAGACAACCTCATTGAAGAATTTTCACGAAGAATTAACAAAAGATGCGATTTTGATAGCAATCAAATACAGATAAGTTCATATTCGTAAAATTTTACGAGAATTACATACTTCTTATACTTCTCCATATATTGAATATTTTTCCAAAAGTTGAATCCTTCTTATAATTCTTCAAGAATATCTCATATTTATTATACTTCTTCAACGGATATTTCATTTGGTGAAGGTCAAGTAATCATTATACTTCTTCATATGTTACGTAATTATTCACAGATTGAATACTTCTTATATCTCTTCATTTGGTGGATTGAGTACTTCTAATACTTCTTATATCTCTTCATTTGACGGATTGAGTACTTCTAATACTTTTTCAAAGGTATTGTATATGTAGTATACTTCTTAAGGATATTTCATATATTTTATTTCTTATACTTCAAAGGGAAGATTTCTTATTTACAATCGTAACAAGTTGAAACTTCGTAAGATAAATAGAGGCAGATATTCTAATACTTCCAACAATGTTTAATCATTTGAAGAGAAATAATAGGGGGAAAAGAAGATACTAAGCTTTATCTGTGAGTTATATATCATTTCTCTCCACATGATCAAGTTATGCGAATAAGGGAAACAATCAATCAAAGAAAGTTTAATTCAAATTAAGCTTTGAAAAAGAAATTGTTGGATTGATTAAAAGTGCAATCAAGAAGAAAGTGTTGTACTGAAAAGAAATAGAACAGACATACAAAAAAGAGTGAAGTTCTGAGAACAGATATACAAAAAAGAGTGAAGTTATTTTCAAGGCGATTTATTCCCATCAAAATGATCTTCTTCTTCAACTTCACTATCATCTTCAACTTCACTATCGAGATTTCCGGATATGGAGTATCTTCAGGAATTTCTTCGGAAAGGAGCGTATGGTACTTCTTGAGAGGAATTTCATTATCTTCGCAAATCTTACGAGTCATCTTAGCTCGAAAACGCTTGACATATAAACTATGGTTATGCTGGGAAATTAGAAGTTGAGATCTCAAATCAGAATTTTTCTTATTACGGTTAGCAAGGATAGTTTCCAGATCGTCATTTATCTTCGCATAATTTTCTGCATCAAGGAGAGAAATTAAGAAATTGGTTAGAAAATTACGAAGGAAAAGTAATCAAAATAATTACCATCGCAAAGAATTTACCTTCTAATTGCTTCTTATCATTACGAAGAGAAGAATTTTCAAGCTTTAATTGATTATTCTCCTCAAGAAGAGAAGAATTATCAATTGCGATGCTCGCAGATTGTGAATTATCTCCGTGACGGGATGTTAATTCTGCATTATCAATACTTAAATCCTCTACTTTTTGACGGAGATTTGAATTTTCAACCTCTAACTTCTTACAACGATTCAAAGTTTTCTTCTCAGAAATAGAATGACGTCTTTCCCAATCAGAAGCAGCTGCACAACTAACTCTTCCAACCTAAACAAGAAAAAAGGGGTTAGAAATCAACAAAATAAGGGAAATAAACAAGGAATAGAGAAGAAACTTACCATGCTACCTAAAGCATATAATGAAGCAGGAGAGACGAATCTTGAAATGCCTTTGAGGGAGTTATTATCAATTACAGTAGGAACTTTACAAGCCTTCGCAATAAGTTTGCGAGCATTATTTTGTAGGAGAATTTCCTAATCCACGAGAAGAATGAAGGAAAGCCTCGAGATATGCTAACCATTCTTTGAGGCAAAAGTTTCGGGATCTTGCAATCTTCATTTTCACCTTCATCAACATCATTATCATCATCATCTCCTTCGTCGAGAAAGGGTATCGGAATTAGAACTAAAGTCCTTCTCAGGAAATTTATCATCTTCATCACCAAGATCTTCCTCAATATTCTCATTAGAAGAGATTACATTGGAATGAGACTTGGTTGAGAGTTTCTTCTTTTTCCTTTTCTCGTAAACAACATCTTGAAGTTTCCTTTTCCCTTTGCGAAGAGCATCATCTTGACTACCAGAAGCTTGGGTAACCTTCGCAGAACGAAGAGTTTGTTGTCTCGTAGTCAACCTTTTAGAAGAAGTAGAATTCTTATTTTCACTCGCAGCAATCTCAGGAAGAAGTGGAACCTGCAAATTCAAATAAGGATAAGAAACAAAGGCAACAATATATTGTTTAGAAAAATACAAGAGTGTTTCTTACCTCATTTGAAATTAAAGTGTAACAAAAATATAAGGAGATGGAAGTACATACATTTCTATAAACCCAAGGTTGATAATTGCGGTTACGAAGGTTCGCAGGAAGTTCTACTATCCCAGAAATATAAGAACCCGATAATATTAAAGGGTACTTATACCAATCTTCATCATTAGAACGACGAGGTGTCTTATTATTTCCTGAGGCATAATCAATATCGTGCATGAGAAGATCATCTGCTGCGATATTAGCTTTACGATGAAGACGAACACCCCAACGATTATCTTCTTTACTCGTAGGAATTAGTGTGTAATTTTTGAAGAAACCCTCAACTGTATAATTCGCAGCAACAATTTCCATATTTTCAAATCCAGGTTTCCTAAGATCAACTGAATACAAAGATTTCCCAAAAGCGGCACGATTTGCGAATTCAACTAAGAGGCGAATACAATCACCCGGTCAATTGGTAAATGGCACAAGAAAAATTGGGGTGGGAAATAATTTCATAGAATAGAGGAAAGTTAACATCATAAAGAGGAAGAGGAAGCGAGGATTTGACCTCGTGAGATTAAAATTTTCTGATCATCCCAAACATAGTTGGTAAAGAGCTTCACACAGATAGAAGATTTATTATCATAACCATCAATCTCAGAGAGAATGAGGTCCCTATCAGCAAGTTCCGCATTAATCTGTTCAATAGTTTTCTTCTTTGGTGCCATTGAATATAAGATGGAAAATACAAAGGAAAAAAGATAAAAGAGATTGCAGAGGCAGAAGTGATGAAGAAGATGAATAAGATAAGAGAATAAAAAGCAAAAACAAAGGATAATATTTATAAATAAAGAGAGTTTGATGAAGATAGAAACTCATTAATACGGGTAAGCGTAAACGGTTGAAAAGAACGGTTACGAAGAAACGTGTCAAAAAGGTAAGGGAAAAGTAAAAAGACGTGTTGCGAACTTGATGGGTGGTAATAACTACACTAAATTTACGAGAATAGAGGTTCTCATGACATTTCTTCTTCGTAGAATTGACATGAGAAGAGGCAAGATGTAGGTACTAAATATCGCAAGATAATAGTTCACGAGTATCGTAATAAATAAAGGAGGAGAGAGTTATAAAATGATACGATGATAGAAGTAGAGCAGGGAAATATGAAGTTTTGCGAGGATGAAATAATTTTGCGAGGATGAATTGCGATACTTCGCAATTCATATACAGCTGCATAAGTTTTACTATAAATAAGAGTTCAAATGTAAAATTCGAGAGGTTCTTTTAGTGAGTGTAAGAAATTATCTTAGGAAAGAGAATAGAAAAAGTTGTAACTATTCTGGTTCCATTTTGATAATTTTATGTAATCAACTAAGAGAATTAATAAGAAAGTTATCATTCACCATCAAGAATTTCTTGAGTTTTTACTAATTCTATTGAGGGTGTAGTTGTAGATTATTCTGCAACTACACTCGCGAAAACCTTTTGTCAGAAATTATTTGATAAAATAGCGAAATTTCTGGGTCATAGAGAGGAATGGGAAGACCGGCTTCAAGTTGTCCTAGCGATACTATAATTTTCTCGCGAGAACATTGATCTTCAGTAAATAATTTAAGAGTAAGTTCAGATCTAGAATCCTGATTTAGAATTTTAGATAGAGTAAAACCTTTGCTTTTGAGCTTTCCTTGCATCTCACCAAAAGCAATCAAGTTTTTAGCACCAGCGATAACCATTTTTCAAGTATGGGAGTGAACAAAAATATTGAAAGATAAGAAAGAAATCACAGCGATAACAAAAGCGCAATTCGCGGAAGAACAGTAAAATTGCAGAGAGGTTACGGAGAGAAATAAGAAGAAAGTAAAAGAGAAAAAGAAAGGAATGAGAGAAGTATTTATAGAAGAAGAAATTTCTCGAAAAAGGTGAAGGCAATTAATGCAAAGAAATGACGTGGGTGGTCAAATCGCAGCGGTTAGAAGAGACATGTCAAAAATTTATTAGAAGAAAGAATACGTGAAAACAGCTGGCGAAGGACACAGAAATGTGTCAGAACAGAGACGTCTGAAAAGGTAGGCAGTTATGGCATTTTTAAAAAAAAAATTCTCATGATCTTCTCTTCTTCGCAGAAAAGACATGAGAAGAGGCAAGATGTAGGACCAGAATATCGCTACAACACTATTTCTGCGATATTAACAAACACTTTTGTGAGCGTCACAGAAGACTCTTTAACAACATTTCGTGAGCGTAACAAAATATCCAGAAGAAAGACATAAAAGATAACGATGGAAGAGATACAAGAAGATTATGTTTGTTCTGCGATGGTCACCATTCTTGCGAGAAAGAACATTGTAGCGATCGCAATAAGATCGCAAAATAAATCCGAAATAGGAGGAAAACTTAGTTGTCATCCACTATGTAAATCCCTATATAAAGGGTTCATTAGATTAAGAAAATGATGATATCTTTTGGAGAGTTGATAAGGTTTTAAGGAGAGAGAAACTCTAGAAAGAAATTTGTACTTCTAAGTTCTTATATTTTTTGTAAAGAATTCTAAAATAATTCAATTTCCATAGATTCTTATCAAGGGTGTAGTGTAGGAATTCCTGCAACTACAAAAGGTGCAAATTCCTCAACACTCACCATTGTGTTACCAGGCATGCTTCCTCAACACATCTTTCATCTTAGTGTTGAAACGTGCAAATTCCTCAACACTCACCTATGTGTTTTCAGGAATGCTCCTTCAACACATCTTTCCTCTTAGTGTTTAGACGTGCAAATTCCTCAATACTCATCATTGTGTTTCCAGGCATGCTTGTTCAACACATATTTCATATTAGTGTTGAGATGTAAAAATACCTCAACACTCACATTTGTGTTGCCATGCAAACTCACTCAACACGTTTTCCTCTTAGTGTTAAGACGTGCAAATTCCTCAACAGTCAACACTCACTATTGTGTTGCCAGGCATGATGCTTCAACACATCTTTCCTATTAGTGTTGAGACGTGCAAATTCCTCAACACTCACTGTTGTGTTTCCAGGCATGCTGCTTCAACACATATTTCCTCTTAGTGTTGAAAGGTGCAAATTCCTCAACACTCACCATTGTGTTTCCAGGCATGCTTCTTTAACACATCTTTCATCTTAGTGTTGAGACGTGCAAATTTCTCAACACTAACCATTATGTTGTCAGGCATGCTGCTTCAAAACATCTTCATCTTCGTTTTGAGACGTGAAAATTCCTCAACACTCACCATTGTGTTTCCAGGCATCATTCTTCAACACATCTTTCATCTTAGTGTTGGGACGTGCAAATTCCTCAACACTCACTACTGTGTTGCCAGGCATGCTGCTTCAACACATATTTCATCTTAGTGTTGAGACGTGAAAATTCCTCAACACTCACTACGGCGTTGAAAGTCATGCTTTTTCAACACATCTTTCCTCTTAGTGTTGAAAGTTGCAAATTCCTCAACACTCACCATTGTTTTACTAGGCATGCTTCTTCAACACATCTTTTATCTTAGTATTGAGACGTGCAAATTCTTCAACACTCATCATTGAGTTTCCAGGCATGCTTCTTCAACACATCTTTCATCTTAGTGTTGAGACGTACAAATTCCTCAACACTCACCATTATTTTTCCTAGCGTACTCACTCAACACGTTTTCCTCTTAGTGTTAAGACGTGCAAATTCTTCAACATTCACTACCGTGTTTCTAGGCATGCTTCTTCAACAAATCTTTCATCTTAGTGTTGCTTACCTATGTGTTGCCGGGCATGCTGCTTCAACACATTTTTCCTCTTAGTGTTGAGACGTGCAAATTCCTCAACACTCACCATTATGTTGTCAGGCATGCTGCTTCAAAACACCTTCATCTTAGTGTTGAGACGTGCAAATTCCTCAACACTCACCATTGTGTTTCCAGACATGCTTCTTCAACACATCTTTCATCTTAGTGTTGGGACGTGCAAATTCCTCAAAACTCACTACTGTGTGGCCAGGCATGCTTCTTCAACATATATTTCATCTTAGTGTTGAGACGGAAAATTCCTTAACACTCACTACTGCGTTGCAAGGCATGATGCTTCAACACATCTTTCCTCTTAGTGTTGAAGGTGCAAATTCCTCAACACTCACCATTGTGTTACCATGCATGCTTCTTCAACACATCTTTCATCTTAGTGTTGAGACGTGAAAATTCTTCAACACTCATCATTGTGTTTCCAGGCATGCTTCTTCAACACATCTTTCATCTTAGTGTTGAGACGTACAAATTCCTCAACACTCACCATTATGTTTCCAGGCGTACTCACTCAACATGTTTTCCTCTTAGTGTTAAGCCTTGCAAATCATTCAACACTCACTACTGTGTTTCCAGGCATGCTGCTGCAAAACATCCTTCCTCTTGGTGTTGATACGTGAAAATTCCTCATCACTAACCATTGTGTTTCCAGGCATGCTGCTTCAAAACATCTTTCATCTTAGTGTTGAGACGTGCAAATTCCTCAACACTCACTACTGTGTTTCGAGGCATGCTGCTTCAAAACATCCTTCATCTTAGTGTTGAGACGTGCAAATCCCTCAACACTCACCATTGTGTTGACAGGCATACTGCCTCAACACATTTTCCTCTTAGTGTTGAAACATGAAAATTCCGATAACAAGCACTACTGTGTTGCCATGCATGCTGATTCAACACATCTTTCATCTCAGTGTTGAAACATGTAAATTCCTCAACACTCACTACTGTGTTGCCAAGCATGCTGTTTCAACACATCTTTCATCTTAGTGTTTGAGACGTGAAAATTCCTAAACACTCACCATTGTATTTCCGGGCAAGCTGCTCGTCAACACATATTTCATCTTAGTGTCGAGACGTGAAAATTCCTCAACACTCACTACTGCGTTTCCAGGCATGCTTCTTCAACACATCTTTCCTCTTTGTGTTGAAAGGTGCAAATTCCTCAACACTCACCATTGTGTTACCAGGCATGCTTCCTCAACACATCTTTCATCTTAGTGTTGAAACGTGCAAATTTCTCAACACTCACCTATGTGTTTCCATGCATGCTGCTTCAACACATCTTTCATCTCAGTGTTGAAACATGTAAATTCCTCAACACTCACTACTGTGTTGCCAGACAAGATGCTTCAACACATCTTTCATCTTAGTGTTTGAGACGTGAAAATTCCTAAACACTCACCATTGTGTTTCCAGGAAAGCTGCTTCAACACATCTTTTATCTTAGTGTTGAGACGTGAAAATTTCTCAACACTCACTACTACGTTGCCAGGCATGCTGCTTCAACACATTTTTCCTCTTAGTGTTGAGACGTACAAATTCCTCAACACTCACCTATGTGTTTCCAGGCAGGCTGCTTCAACACATCTTTCCTCTTAGTGTTGAGACGTGCAAATTCCTCAACTGTCACCATTATGTTGCCAGGAAAGCTGCTTCAACACATCTTTCCGCTTAGTGTTGAGACATAAAAATTCCTCAACTATCACCATTATGATGCCAGGCATACTTCTTCAACACATCTTTCACTTTAGTGTTGAAAGGTACAAATTCATCAACACTCACCATTGTGTTGCCAAGTATGCATCTTCAACACATCTTTCATTTTAGTATTGAGACGTGCAAATTCCTCAACACCCACATATGTGTTTCGTGGCATGCTTCTTCAACACATCTTTCATCTTAGTGTTGAGACGTGGAAATTCCTCAACACTCACCTATGTGTTGTCAGGCATGCTACTTCAACACATCTTTCCTCTTAGTGTTGAGACGTGCAAATTCCTCAATAATCATCATTGTGTTGCCAGGCATGCTTGTTCAACACATCTTTCATCTTAGTGTTGAGGCATACAAATTTCTCAACACTCACCATTGTGTTGCCAGGCATACTCACTCAACATGTTTTCCTCTTAGTGTTAAGACGTGCAAATTCCTCAACACTTACTATTGTGTTGCCAAGCATGCTGCTTCAACACATCTTTCCTCTTAGTGTTGAAAGGTGCAAATTCCTCAACACTTGCCATTGTGTTTCCAGGCATGCTTCTTCAACACATCTTTCATCTTAGTGTTGAGATGTGCAAATTTCTCTGTAGTTGCAGAATAACCTACAACTACACCCTCAATAGAATTAATAAAAACTCAAGAAGTTCTTGATGATGAATAACAATTTTCTTATTAATGTTCTCAATTGATCACAAAGAAGAATCTAAATGGAATTAGAATAGTTACAACTTTCTCTATTCTCTTTCCTGAGATATTTTCTAACACTCACTAAAAGAACCTCTCGAATTTTACATTTGAACTCCTATTTATAGTAAAACTTATACAGCTGTACATGAGTTACGAAGCATCGCAACTCATACTCGCAAAATTACTCCATCCTCGCAAAACTTCATACTTCTCTGCGCTTCTTCTATCATCGTAACATTTTATAACTCTTTTCTCCCGATACTCGTGAACTATTATCTTGCGATATTCGTGTACTTACATCTTGCCTCTTCTCATGTCAATTCTTTGAAGAAGAAATGTCATGAGAATCCCTATTCTCGTAAATTTAGTGTAGTTATTACCACCCTTCAGACTCGCAACACGTCTTTTTACTTTTCCCTTATCTTTCTCTGACACGTTTCTTCGTAACCGTTCTTTTCAACCGTTCACGCTTACTCGTATTAATGAATTTTTATCTTCATCAAACTCTCTTATAAATATTATCCTTTGTTTTTGTTTCTTATTCTCTTACTCATCTTCTTTACCGCTTCTGCCTCTGCAACCTCTTCTATCTTTCCTATTTTCCCTCTTATATTCAATGGCACCAAAGAAGAAAACTATTGAACAACTTAATGCGGATCTTGTTGATAGAGATCTTATTCTTTCTGAGATTGAAGGTTATGATAATAAGTCTTCTCTCTGTGTGAAACTCTTTACCAACTATGTTTGGGATGATCAGAAAGTTTTAATCTCACGAGGTCAAATCCTCGTAGGTCTTCCTCTTCCTCTTTATGATGTTAACTTTCCTTTATTCTACGAAATTATTTCCCACCCCAATTTTTCTTGTGCCATTTATCAATTGACTGGTGATTGCATTCGCCTCTTAGTTGAATTCGCAAATCGTGCTGCTTTTGGGAAATCTTTATATTCAACTAATCTTAGAAAACCTGGGTTTGAGAATATAGAAATTGTTGCTGCGAATTATACAGTTGAGGGTTTCTTCAAAAATTACACACTAATTCCTGCGAGGAAAGAAGATAATCGTTGGGGTGTTCTTCTTCATCGTAAAGCTAATATCGCAGCAGATGATCTTCTCATGCACGATATTGATTATGATTCAGGAAATAATAAGACACCTCATCGTTCTAATGATGAAGATTGGTATAAGTACCCTTTAATGTTATCAGGTTCTTATATTACTGGGATAGTAGAACTTCCTGCGAATCTTCGTAACCGCTATTATCAACCTTGGGTTTTTAGAAATGTATGTATTTCCACTTCCTTATCTTTTTGTTACCTTTAAGTTCAAATGAGGTAAGAAACACTCTTGTATTTTTATAAACAATATATTGTTGCCTCTGTTTCTTATCCTTATTTGAATTTACAGGTTCCACTTCTTCCTGAGATTGCTGCGAGTGAAAATAAAAGTTCCACTTCTTCTAAAAGACTTACCGCGAGGCAACAAACTCTTTGTTCTGCGAAGGTTTCTCAAGCTTCTGATAGTCAGGATGATGCTCTTCGCAAAGGAAAAAGAAAACACCAAGATTTTTTTTACGAGAGAAAGAAAAAGAAGATACTCTCAACCAAATTCCATTCCAATGTAATTTCCTATAATAAGGACATTGAGGAAGATCTTGGTGATGAAGATAATAAATTTCCTGAGAAGGACTTTAGTTCTAATTCTGATACCCTTTCTGACAAAGGAGATGATAATGATGTTGATGAAGGTGGGAATGAAGATTATAGTATCCCAGAAACTTTTGCCTCAGCAATATTTAGCATTTCTGAGGCTTTCCTCCATTCTTCTCGTGGATTAGGAAATTCTCCCACAGCGAATGCTCGCAAACTTATTGCGAAGGCTTGTAAAGTTCCTACTGTTATTGATATTAATTCCCTCAAAGGAATTTCAAGATTCGTCTCTCCTGCTTCATTATATGCTTTAGGCAGCATGGTAAGTTTCTTCTCTATTCCTTGTTTATTTCCTTATTTTATCGATTTCTAACCCCTTTTTTCTTGTTTAGGTTGGAAGAGTTAGTTGTGCAGCTGCTTCGATTGGGAAAGACGTCATTCTATTCTTTGAGAAGAAAACTTTAAATCGTTGTAAGAAGTTGGAGGTTGAAAATTCAAGTCTCCGTCAGAAAATAGAAGATCTAAATATTGATAACGCAGAGTTAATATCTAGTCACGAAGATAATTCACAATCTGCGAGCATCGCAATTGATAATTCTTCTCTTCTTGAGGAGAATAATCAATTAAAGCTTGAAATTTCTTCTCTTCGTGATGATAAGAAGCAACTAGAAGGTAAATTCTTTGCGATGATAATTATTTTAGTTACTTTTCCTTCATAATTTGCTAACCAATTCCTTAATTTCTTTTCTTGCTGCAGAAAATCTTGCGAAGATAGATAATAATCTGGAAACTCTCCTTGCTAATCGTAATAAGAAAATTTCTGACTTGAGATCTCAGCTTCTAATTTCCCAGCATAACCATAGTTTATATGTCAAGCGTTTTCGAGCTAAGATGACTCGCAAGATTTTCGAAGATAATGAAATTCCTCTCAAGAAGTACCATACGCTCCTTTCTGAAGAAATTCCTGAAGATACTCCATATCTGGAAATTTCTGAAAGTGAAGTTGAAGATGATAGTGAAGTTGAAGAAGAAGATCATTTTGATGGGAACAGATCGCCTGAAGAATAACTTCATTCTTTTTTGTATATCTGTTCTGTAACTTTTCCATACAACACTTTCTTCTTGATTATGCTTTCAATCAATCCAACAATTTATTTTCCAAAGCTTAATTTGAATTAATCTTTCTTTGATGTTTATTTCCCTTATTCGCATAACTTGATCACATGGAGAGAAATAATATATCTTAAAGACTTAGCTTAATATTCCCTTTCCCCTTATTGTTTCTCTTCAAATGATCAACTACCACTGGAAGTATTAAAATATCCTTCTGAATTTATCTTACGAATTTTCTTCTTATTGTGATTATGAATAAGAAATCTTCCCTTCAAAGTATAAGAAATATAAGCCTTTTACTTTCTACGGAATGTTGCAAAGTAAATAATAAATCTCCCCTTGAAGTATAGAAAATATGAAGTATACCAAATATGAAATACCCTTAAGAAGTATAAGAAGTATTAGAAGCATTCAATTTATGAAGAATTTCCCAATATATGAAGAAGTATAAAAATTATTACTCATTGTATGAAGAAGTATAATAAGTACTTAACCTTCGCAAAATTAAATATCTGTTGAAGAAGTATAATAAATATGAGATATTCTTGAAGAATTATAAGAAGTATTCAACTTTTTGGGGAAGTATTCAATATATGGAGAAGTATAAGAAGTATGTAATTCTCGTAAATATTTACGAATATGAATTTATCTGTATTTGATTGTTATGAAAATCGCATCTTTTGTTAAGTCTTCATTAAAATTCTTCAATGATGTTGTCTTTTTTAATAGGACTTCCCGTAAAATTCTTCAATGATATTGCCAGAGCTGTCTTCTCTTCAAAATATCTTGATGTATATTCTTGTAAAATTTCTTCAATGATATTGACGAAGTTGTCTTCTTTTCAGATCTTCACAATGTATATTCTTGTATAATTTCTTCAGTGATATTGATGCAATAAATTTCATTAATTTCTGTGGTCTTATCAAGCCTTCCTAAGTAAAGGTATTATTTTGCCACCTCTTTTGTATTAATTATTTGCGATAATATGACAAGTCTGAACATTCTTGCGAACATACAACTTCGTGACATTATCGTCTTGCGATGAAATCACAGGACGTTCTTACACTTTCATGCAAAAACCCATTGATCTCATCTTAACTTCTTTGTATAGTATTTTAGCCTCTTCAGGAATTGTTGCGACAATATGACAGGCCTAAATATTCTTGCGAACATAAAGCCCCATGACATTTCCGTCTTGCGATGAAATCGCAGGACGTCTCTACACTTTCATGTAGCGACCCATTGATCTCATCTTAACTTTATTATGTTCTACGAGTTCTTTGTTCTTTCTTCCCCTCCCTCTCTCTCTTTTTTTTTTTTTTTTAGAAGGCTCGCAGAACTTCATTTGTTGCACAAATATGACAAGCCTTTATGTTTTCGCAAACAAGAAGCCTCGTGACATTTGCGTCTTATAGTACTTATCAGCTCCCTAATGGAGGGTGCTGCCCTTTATCTTCCCCATGATTGCCCCTTCAAGGAAGCGTACATCGACCATACAAGGTTAGATCTTCCCATCCGGTTCTTCCAACAACCAGCTTTTGATCGCAACCTCTTATCCTTTTTGCCTATAGGGCTTATAGTTACGAGGTTGCACCCTATGGGGTATCTTTGGGCCAAGTGCATCATTTGCCAAGACTTGTCAAAAATGGCAGATGTGGTTCAACCTCACCCGGCACTCTTGACTCAACCGTGTACCTCGGCGCCTTGATCGTTTTCTGCACTTCTTTGGAAAGACAGTATGCCTTAGTCTCCCAGCCTAAATCTTCTTACACCGCATTTTATATTGCGTAATGACGTTAGATTAGGTGAGAATCCAAGGTGTCTAACCCGGATAGGTACCCCATTATTGGGTTGTACCCCAAAATTTTTACCATGTACTAAGGGACCTTGGTGGTGTTCCGGTTACCCTTAGCCACGTTATAGGTACACCCTTAAATGACGTACTTTAGGACTTTGCCTCTTACGAATTATAGCTTCGCGAACTAGGGTGTACGCCACAAAGGTTTGCCTGTATAAAATTTTCTGCGTCTCTCTTTCTTTTTTGGAGGCTGATCACAGATTGCGGTCTTTTATTCGCAAATTAATGAAATTTTAATCGGAATATAAATTTTGAAAATTTGTAACTTTTTCCCAATTTCATGAAGCAAAAAATTTTGTTTTGCCACATACCTCATTTTCACGAGCAAACATACTGATAACCTTCTTTTTTCCTCGCAAATCACAATCCCTTATTATCATCGTAAATTTCTTGTATTATTATCATCGTAACTTTATTCTCTTTTTCCTTAATCTTCTTCCATTAAATTTTCACTTCTTTTCACAACCTTTGCTCTTTTTCTCCAATTTTCCTTCTCATCAATTTTTCCTTCGCAAACTTCTACTTTTGTATCGTAACATTTCTTTCCCTCAGCCCAATCACCCTTGATAATTCCAATACCCTTCATATGAGGGAATTTTATGCACTGATGTAGAGTGGAAGCTATGCCTAGAATTCCGTGAAGCCATGGCCTTCCTATCAAAGTATTATATGGTGATTCAACATCAACAACACAAAACAGAATTTCATTTCGCATTCCACTTAATGGAATTCGCATGCTCACTTCTCCTTTGGGCTTGTTGGCAGTTCCATTAAAACCATAAATTCTGTAAGTAGTAGAAGGTATTAAATCTGCATCTTTTCCCCCCATAGTTTTGTAAGTAGAATAGAAGAGGATATTGACAGAACTTCCCGTATGAATCAAAATCCTATTAAGACCAATTGACTCTTCCTCCATATCATCTTCGTTTCTCCTCCATATTCATGTAGATTGCAGTCTTACCACCAATGGATTATCATGTACTTCACAACCTTCTGGAATTTCAGTGGCTTCAAAAGAAATTTCACGTTTCTGCCAATCTTCAAGTCGTGAAATCTTTGCGATGTTCATTACTTCCTTTCCTTCACCATCCCTCGCATATACCCTCCTTAACACATTATCATGAAAATCCTCTATGGTTTTATATGAATGAACAATGGAATTACAGAAAACATTCCTTGATTTTGACCCCACTTCTATATGTAGGATTTCTCCTCCCTTTTCTTTTGTTGTGTTCTCCCTGCGAGTTATGGCTGGAGCCTGTGGTAATTGTTGCGACTGTGTCTGCTTAAGTAAAAATTGATTTAGTTTTCCTTGATGAATCATTCGCAAAATTATCCTCTTGATATTATGGAAATTATTTGTAGAATGTCCATGAAAATGATGATATGAACAAAATTCATGACTTCTTGGACCCATTGGTGGTTCCTTTCCCATATTCCATGGAGTTGGTACATTCTCTACCAGGATAATTGCTTGCCATATCTTTTCTATACTTGTATTCAAAGGTGGAAATTTTATTTCTTCCCTTACCATTCTTTGACCTCCTTGACCGTTGTTATAATTTTGTCTCTGGTTTCCTTGTCCAAAATAATTTTGCCTTTGTCCACCATAATTTTCTTGTTGTTGATCTAATCTTGGAATTTGGTTATTTCCTATCCGATTATAGAAATTCTTCTCTCTATCATATTCTTCTTGATCTCTACTGCCCATTGCTACCATCTTTGGCTGGCTATCATTAATTTTCTTCTCTTCTGAAATTTGCGAAGAAGTTTGTGAGGATGTTTGCGAAGTACCTGCTACTACATTGATTATTTTGGGAAGTAAATTTGCTCCTCCCTCTTGATTGTTAGTGTTTGTTACTGGATATGACTCCATATTGTTTTGCTTTTCTTCTAGTGTAATGTATTCTTCTTGCAATTCTCGTAATTCTGTCATCATTATGGAATTCTTTCTTCTGAAGATTTGAACATATACTTGTTCAGTTGCGAACATCGCATTTATGAAGGACAGAATCAAGTATCTCTCATCTACACGCCTGCCATATCACTGCACATAGTCTTCCATCGTCTTACCAAATGCTTTAAACTTTCACCCACTCTTTGTTTTAAACCAAATACATCTTCAATACCAAGCCGTGAAGAGTGATTTGTGATATATGCTCCAAGAAAAACTGCTTGCAAATGATTAAATGACGTAATAGTGTTCTTAGGGAGTCCTTCGAACCACTTTAGAGCTTCCCCTGTTAAACTTGACGCGAAGTACTTGCATAACACAGCATCATGATTCTCCCATTGTAACATGCATCTTATGTATGCTTTAATGTGATGAATAGCACATGAAGTCCCATCAAAAATGCTGGTAAGTGTGGGCAAGTTACATTTTGGTGGAATTCCTCCCAACTGTACTTCTCTAGCAAATGGAGTCCTCACAGCTTCTTCTATTGCTTCATCTAATTGCCTCCTATCTCCTCCTCTTCTATTGTTTATCATCCCTCTCATTTCTGCTAATTCTCGAAAGATTCGTGCATTTTCCTCAGAATTCTCATCCATTGGTCTTTTTAATGCATCTTCTCTTCTTCTACGTTCTTGCGCTTCCTCCACTGCGATCCTTCGCATTCTATCATATTCTTCATTAATGTTTTCATTCGCATAATTCTGCAAATATCTTCTTTCCAAATTATCATAATTGTTCAGTTGTAAAGCATCTTGGAATTCTTGTTCTTCCCTTTCTATTCTTCTCATTCTTCTCATGCGAATATCAGGAATTTCTTCTTCTTCATTTCTCCTTCTTCTGTGATTTATTTCTTCTTGATTTACTTGTACTCTGATTCGAGAATTTGGTTCATTCCTTTCCACTTCTGTTTGTTGATTTACAATTGTTCTCTTAATTCTTTCATATTCAATATTTTGTTTGTTACTAACTTCTTCATGTCTTCTTACTCCATTCTCGTGATTATTTTGATGTATTGCTTGTTGTCTCTCAGTTTCTTCCATAAGTTGTTGTTCTTCCTCTCGATTCTGATTGTTTTCTTTATGATTTGGTCTTGTTCGTAAATTCTCCATATTTTGTTCGCGGTTTGGTATTAAAATGAAACGATTTTCTTGATTTCTATCACCTTGATTCTGCGTTTGTTCTTGCATATCATTTTCATTATTGATTATCGGTGAATTTTGTCCTTCTCTTTCTATTCTAACATTTGATCTTGCAACACTTTGAGATTTCCTCCTTTGTAACATCTCATTTTCCATTCTCAATTCTTGATTTTGTCTTGTCAGTTTGGCACGTTCTTCAGCTTCGATCATTCGTTCTTTTTGGATTCCTTGTCTCAATGTTTCTAGCATCTCCCTTTCTCTTTCAAGAATTATTCCTCCCATCAACTTTCCATTTTCTCTGATTTGTGGTTCTCTATCTTCTTCTTCTGGTGTATTAGTTCTCCAAGTGTGTATACTTACTTGATCATGATCTTCTACTTGTTGAGCTTGATTTCTTCGATTACTCCTTCTTCTACTAGGTTTTCCTGTTATATTTGCTTCTCCTCCTGCTAATCTTACACTTCTCCTTACTTCAGTTAATGGTTCGATGTGTTTCTTCTTCTTGTCATTTTTCTGGTACAGGAATTCTTTCTCTCCCTGTTTCTAGCGCCAATTATGTAGTTGCAGAATAACCTACAACTACACCCTCAATAGAATTAATAAAAACTCAAGAAGTTCTTGATGATGAATAACAATTTTCTTATTAATGTTCTCAATTGATCACAAAGAAGAATCTAAATGGAATTAGAATAGTTACAACTTTCTCTATTCTCTTTCCTGAGATATTTTCTAACACTCACTAAAAGAACCTCTCGAATTTTACATTTGAACTCCTATTTATAGTAAAACTTATACAGATGTACATGAGTTACGAAGCATCGCAACTCATACTCGCAAAATTACTCCATCCTCGCAAAACTTCATACTTCTCTGCGCTTCTTCTATCATCGTAACATTTTATAACTCTTTTCTCCCGATACTCGTGAACTATTATCTTGCGATATTCAGTACTTACATTCTCAACACTCACCATTATGTTGTCAGGCATGCTACTTCAAAACATCTTCATTTAGTTTTGAGACGTGCAAATTCCTTAACACTCACCATTGTGTTTCCAGGCATGCTTCTTCAACACATCTTTCATCTTAGTTTTGGGACGTGCAAATTCCTCAACACTCACTACTGTGTTTCCAGGCAAGATGCATCAACACATCATTCATCTTAGTGTTGAGATGTGAAAATTCCTCAACACTCACTACTGCGTTGCCAGGCATGATGCTTCAACACATTTTTCCTCTTAGTGTTGAGACGTACAAATTCCGCAACACTCACCTATGTGTTGCCAGGCAGGCTGCTTCAACACATCTTTCCTCTGAGTGTTGAGACGTGCAAATTCCTCAACTATCACCATTATGTTGCCAGGCAGGCTACTTCAACACATCTTTCCGCTTAGTGTTGAGACGTGAAAATTCCTCAACTATCACCATTATGATGCCATGCATACTTCTTTAACACATCTTTCCCTTTAGTTTTGAAAGGTACAAATTCATCAACACTCACCATTGTGTTGCCAAGCATGCATCTTCAACACATCTTTCATCTTACTATTGAGACGTGCAAATTCCTCAACAATCACCTATGTGTTACCAGGCATGCTTCCTCAACACATCTTTCATCTTAGTGTTGAGACGTACAAATTCCTCAACACTCACCATTATGTTGCCAGGCGTACTCACTCAACACGTTTTCCTCTTAGTGTTAAGCCGTGCAAATTCTTCAACACTCACTAATGTGTTTCCAAGAATGCTTGTTCAACACATCTTTCATCTTAGTGTTGAGACGTGCAAATTCCTCAACACTTACCTATGTGTTGCCGGGCATGCTGCTTCAACACATTTTTCCTCTTAGTGTTGAGACGTGAAAATTCCTCAACACTTACCATTATGTTGTCAGGTATGCTGTTTCAAAACATCTTCATCTTAGTGTTGAGACGTGCAAATTCCTCAACACTCACCATTGTGTTTCCAGGCATGCTTCTTCAACATATCTTTCATCTGAGTGTTAAGACGTGAAAAATTCCTCAACACTCACTACTGCGTTGCAAGGCATGCTGCTTCAACACATCTTTCCTCTTAGTGTTGAAAGGTGCAAATTCCTCAACACTCACCATTGTGTTACCAAGCATGCTTCTTCATCACATCTTTCATCTAAGTGTTTGGACGTGCAAATTCCTCAACACTTACCATTGTATTTCCAGGCATGCTTCTTCAACACATCTTTCATCTTAGTGTTGAGACATGCAAATTCCACAACACTCACTATTGTGCTGCCAGGCATGCTGCTTCAACATATCTTTCATCTTAGTGTTGAGACGTATAAATTCCTCAACAGTTATTAGTGTGTTTCCAGGCATGCTGCTTCAACACATCTTTCGTCTTATTGTTGAGACGTGAAAATTCCTCAACACTCACTACTGCGTTTCCAGGCATGCTCCTTCAACACATCTTTCCTCTTTGTGTTGAAAGGTGCAAATTCCTCAACACTCACCATTGTGTTACCAGGCATTCTTCCTCAACACATCTTTCATCTTAGTGTTGAAACGTGCAAATTCCTCAACACTCACCTTTGTGTTGTCAGGCATGATGCTTCAACACATCTTTCCTCTTAGTGTTGAGACGTGCAAATTCCTCAATACTCATCATTATTTTTCCAGGCATGCTTGTTCAACATATCTTTCATCTTAGTGTTGAGACGTACAAATTTCTCAACACTCACCATTGTGTTGCCATGCATACTCACTCAACACGTTTTCCTCTTAGTGTTAAGACGTGCAAATTCCTCAACAGTCAACACTCACTATTGTGTTGCCAGGCATGATGCTTCAACACATCTTTCCTCTTAGTGTTGAGACGTGCAAATTCCTCAACACTCACTATTTTGTTGCCAGGCATGCTGCTTCAACACATCTTTCCCCTTAGTATTAAAAGGTGCAAATTCCTCAACACTCACCATTGTGTTTCCAGACATGCTTCTTCAACACATCTTTCATCTTAGTGTTGAGACGTGCAAATTTCTCAACACTCACCATTATTTTGTCAGGCATGCTGCTTCAAAACATCTTCATCTTAGTTTTGAGATGTGCAAATTCCTCAACACTCACCTTTGTGTTTCCAGGCATGCTTCCTCAACACATCTTTCATCTTAGTGTTGGGATGTGCAAATTCCTCAACAATCACTACTGCGTTCCCTCTTAGTGTTGAAAGGTGGAAATTCCTCAACACTCACCATTGTGTTACTAGGCATGCTTCTTCAACACATCTTTCATCTTAGTGTTGAGACGTGCAAATTCTTCAACACTTATCATTGTGTTTCCAGGCATGCTTCTTCGACACATCTTTTATCTTAGTGTTGAGACGTACAAATTCCTCAACACTCACCATTATGTTTCCAGGCGTACTCACTCAACACGTTTTCCTCTTAGTGTTAAGCCATGCAAATACTTCAACACTCACTAATGTGTTTCCAGGCATGCTTATTCAACACATCTTTCATCTTAGTGTTGAGACGTGCAAATACCTCAACACTTATCTATGTGTTGCCGGGCATGCTGCTTCAACATATTTTTCCTCTTAGTGTTGAGATGTGCAAATTCCTCAACACTCACCATTATGTTGTCAGGCATGCTACTTCAAAACATCTTCATCTTAGTGTTAAGACGTGAAAATTCCTCAACACTCACCATTGTGTTTCCAGGCATGCTTCTTCAACACATCTTTCATATTAGTGTTGGGACGTGCAAATTCCTCAACACTCACTACTGCGTTGGAAGGCATGCTGCTTCAACAAATATTTCCTCTTAGTGTTGAAAGGTGCAAATTCCTCAACACTCACCATTGTGTTACCAGGCATGCTTCTTCAACACATCATTCATCTTAGTGTTGAGACGTGAAAATTCCTCAACATTTACCATTGTATTTCCAGGCATGCTTATTCAACACATCTTTCATCTTAGTGTTGAGACGTGCAAATTCCACAAAACTCACTACTGTGTTGCTAGGCATGCTGCTTCAACATATCTTTCATCTTAGTGTTGAGACGTGTAAATTCCTCAACACTTATTAGTGTGTTTCCAGACATGCTGCTTCAACAAATCTTTCGTCTTAGTGTTGAGACGTGAAAATTCCTCAACACTCACTACTGTGTTGCCAGGCATGCTGCTTCGATACATCTTTCATCTTAGTGTTGAGACATGAAAATTCCTCAACACTCACTACTGCGTTTCCAGGCATGCTGCTTCAACACATCTTTTATTCTTTGTGTTGAAAGGTGCAAATTCCTCAATACTCAACATTGTGTTACCAGGCATGCTTCGTCAACACATCTTTCATCTTAGTGTTAAGACGTGCAAATTCCTCAACACTCACCTATGTGTTGACAGGCATGCTGCTTCAACACATATTTCCTATTAGTGTTGAGACGTGCAAATTCCTCAATACTCATCATTGTGTTTCTATGCATGCTTGTTCAACATATCTTTCATCTTAGTGTTGAGACTTACAAATTTCTCAACACTCACCATTGTGTTTCCAGGCATGCTGCTTCAACACATCTTTCCTCTTAGTGTTGAGACGTGCAAATTCCTCAACACTCACTATTGTGTTGCCAGGCATGCTTCTTGAACACATCTTTCCACTTAGTGTTGAAAGGTGCAAATTCCTCAACACTCACCATTGTGTTTCCAGGCATGCTTCTTCAACACATCTTTCATCTTAGTGCTGCGACGTGCATATTCCTCAACACTCACTACTGTGTTTCCAGGCATGCTGCTTCAACATATCTTTTATCTTAGTGTTGAGACGTATAAATTCCTAAACACTTATTAGTGTGTTTCCAGGCATGCTGCTTCAACACATCTTTCATCATAGTGTTAAGACGTGCAAATTCAACAACACTCACTACTGTGTTGCCAGGCATGCTGCTTCAACATATCTTTCATCTTAGTGTTGAGACGTATAAATTCCTCAACACTTATTATTGTGTTTCCAGGAATGTTGCTTCAACACATCTTTCGTCTTAGTGTTGAGACGTGAAAATTCCTCAACACTCACTACTGCGTTGCCAGGCATGCTGATTCAACACATCTTACCTCTTTGTGTTGAAAGGTGCAAATTCCTCAACACTCACTATTGTGTTACCAGGCATGCTTCCTCAACGCATCTTTCATCTTAGTGTTGAAACATGCAAATTCCTCAAGACTCACCTTTGTGTTGTCAGGCATGATGCTTCAACACATCTTTCCTCTTAGTGTTGAGACATGCAAATTCCTCAATACTCATCATTGTTTTTCCAGGCATGCTTGTTCAACATATATTTCATCTTAGTGTTGAGACATACAAATTTCTCAACACTCACCATTGTGTTGCCAGGCATACTCACTCAACACGTTTTCCTCTTAGTGTTAAGACGTCCAAATTCCTCAACAGTCAACACTCACTATTGTGTTTCGAGGCATGATGCTTCAACACATCTTTCCTCTTAGTGTTGAGATGTGAAAATTCCTCAACACTCACTATTTTGTTGCCAGGCATGCTGCTTCAACACATCTTTCCCCTTAGTGTTGAAAGGTGCAAATTCGTCAACACTCACCATTGTGTTTCCAGGCATGTTTCTTCAACACATCTTTCATCTTAGTGTTGAGACGTGCAAATTTCTCAACACTCACCATTATGTTGTCAGGCATGCTGCTTCAAAACATCTTCATCTTAGTTTTGAGACGTGCAAATTCCTCAACACTCACCATTGTGTTTCCAGGCATGCTTCTTCAACACATCTTTCATCTTAGTGTTGGGACGTGCAAATTCCTCAACACTCACTACTGCGTTGCAAGGCATGCTGCTTCAACACATCTTTCCTCTTAGTGTTGAAAGGTGCAAATTCCTCAACACTCACCATTGTGTTACTAGGCATGCTTCTTCAACACATCTTTCATCTTAGTGTTGAGACGTGCAAATTCTTCAACGCTTATGATTGTTTTGCCAGGCATGCTTCTTCGACACATCTTTCATCTTAGTGTTGAGACGTACAAATTCCTCAACACTCACCATTATGTTTCCAGGAGTACTCACTCAACACATTTTCCTCTTAGTGTTAAGCCGTGCAAAATTTTTCAACACTCACTAATGTGTTTCCAGGCATGCTTCTTCAACACATCTTTCATCTTAGTTTTGAGATGTGCAAATTCCTCAACACTTATCTATGTGTTGCCGGGCATGCTGCTTCAAAATATATTTCCTCTTAGTGTTGAGATGTGCAAATTCCTCAACACTCACCATTATGTTGTCAGGCATACTGCTTCAAAACATCTTCATCTTAGTGTTGAGACGTGCAAATTCCTCAACACTCACCATTGTGTTTCCAGGCATGCTTCTTCAACACATCTTTCATCTTAGTGTTGGGACGTACAAATTTCTCAACACTCACTACTGCGTTGCAAGGCATGCTACTTCAACACATCTTTCCTCTTAGTGTTGAACGGTGCAAATTCCTAAACACTCACCATTGTGTTACCAGGAATGCTTCTTCAACACATCTTTCATCTTAGTGTTGAGACGTGCAAATTTCTCAACACTTACCATTGTATTTCCAGGCATTCTTATTCAACACATCTTTCATCTTAGTGTTGAGACGTGCAAATTCCACAACACTCACTACTGTGTTGCCAGGCATGCTGCTTCAACATATCTTTCATCTTAGTGTTGAAACATGTAAATTCCTCAACACTTATTAGTATGTTTCCAGACATCCTGCATCAACAAATCTTTCGTCTTAGTGTTGAGACGTGAAAATTCCTCAACACTCACTACTGTGTTGCCAGGCATGCTGCTTCTATACATCTTTCATCGTAATGTTGAGACATGAAAATTCCTCAACACTCACTACTGCGTTTCCAGGCATGTTGCTTCAACATATCTTTCCTCTTTGTGTTGAAAGGTGCAAATTCCTCAATACTCAACATTGTTTTACCAGGCATGCTTCCTAAACACATCTTTCCTCTTAGTGTTGAGACGTGCAAATTCCTCAATACTCATCATTGTGTTTCCAGGCATGCTTGTTCAACATATCTTTCATCTTAGTGTTGAGACGTGCATATTCCTCAACACTCACCATTGTGTTTCCAGGCATGCTACTTCAACACATCTTTCATCTTAGTGTTGAGACGACAAAATTTCTCAACACTCACTACTGCGTTGCAAGGCATACTGCTTCAACACATCTTTCCTCTTAGTGTTGAAAGGTGCAAATTCCTCAACACTCACCATTGTGTTACCAGGAATGATTCTTCAACAAATCTTTCATCTTATTGTTGAGACGTGCAAATTTCTCAACACTTACTACTGTGTTTACATGCATGCTGCTTCAAAATATCCTTCCTCTTAGTGTTGAGACGTGTAAATTCCTCAACAATCACTACTGTGTTTCCATGAATGCTGCTTCAACACATCTTTCATCTTAGTGTTTGAGATGTGAAAATTCCTAAACACTCACCATTGTGTTGCCCGGCAAGCTTCTTCAACACATCTTTCATCATAGTGTTGAGAGGTAAAAATTCCTCAACACTCACTATAGCGTTGCCAGGCATGTTTCTTCAACACATCATTCCTCTTAGTGTTGAGACTCACAAATTCCCCAACACTCACCTATGTGTTGCCAGGCAGGATGGTTCAACACATCTTTCCTCTTAGTGTTGAGACGTGCAAATTCCTCAACTACCACCATTATGTTGCCAGGCAGGATGCTTCAACACATCTTTCTGCTTAGTGTCGAGACGTGAATATACCTCAACTATCACCATTATGATGCCAGGCATGCTTCTTCGACAAATCTTTCCTCTTAGTGTTGAAAGGTGCAAATTCATCAACACTCACCATTGTGTTGACAAGCATGCGTCTTCAACACATATTTCATCTTAGTGTTGGGACGCATAAATTCCTCAACACTCACTACTGTGTTGCCAGGCATGCTGCTTCAACACATCTTTTATCTTAGTGTTGATACGTGAAAATTCCTCAACACTTACCATTGTGTTTCCAGGCATGCTTCTTCAAAACATCTTTCATCTTAGTGTTGAGACGTGCAAATTCCTCAACACCTGCCTATGTGATGCCAGGCATGCTACTTCAATACATTTTTCCTCTTAGTGTTGAGACGTGCAAATTCCTTAACACTCACCATTATTTTGTCAGGAATGCTGCTTCAAAACATCTTCATCTTAGTTTTGAGATGTGCAAATTCCTTAACACTCACCATTGTGTTTCCAAGCATGCTTCCTCAACATATCTTTCATCTTAGTGTTTGGACGTGCAAATTCCTCAACACTCACTACTGCGTTGCAAGGCATGCTGCTTCAACACATATTTCCTCTTAGTGTTGAAAGGTCCAAATTCCCCAACACTCACCATTGTGTTACTAGGCATGCTTCTTCAACACTTATCATTGTGTTTCCAGGCATGCTTCTTCGACACATCTTTCATGTTAGTGTTGAGACGTACAAATTCCTCAACACTCACCATTATGTTTCCAGGCGTACTCACTCAACACGTTTTCCTCTTAGTGTTAAGCCATGCAAATTCTTCAACACTCACTAATGTGTTTCCAGGCATGCTTCTTCAACACATTTTTCATCTTAGTGTTGAGACGTGCAAATTCCTCAACACTTATCTATGTGTTGCCGGGCATGTTGCTTCAACATATTTTTCCTCTTAGTGTTGAGATGTGCAAATTCCTCAACACTCACCATTATGTTGTCAGGCATGCTGCTTCAAAACATCTTCATCTTAGTGTTGAGACGTGCAAATTCCTCCACACTCACCATTGTGTTTCCAGGCATGCTTCTTCAACACATCTTTCGTATTAGTGTTGGGACGTGCAAATTCCTCAACACTCGCTACTGCGTTGGAAGGCATGCAGCTTCAACACATCTTTCCTCTTAGTGTTGAAATGTGTAAATTCCTCAACACTTATTAGTGTGTTTCCAGACATGCTGCTTCAACAAATCTTTCGTCTTAGTGTTGAGACGTGAAAATTCCTCAACACTCACTACTGTGTTGTCAGGCATGCTGCTTCAACACATGTTTCCTCTTTGTGTTGAAATGTGTAAATTCCTCAACACTTATTAGTGTGTTTCCAGACATGCTGCTTCAACAAATGTTTCGTCTTAGTGTTGAGACGTGAAAATTCCTCAACACTCACTACTGTGTTGCCAGAAATGCTGCTTCGATACATCTTTCATCTTAGTGTTGAGACATTAAAATTTCTCAACACTCACTACTGCGTTTCCAGGCATGCTGCTTCAACACATCTTTCCTCTTTGTGTTGAAAGGTGCAAATTCCTAAATACTCAACATTGTGTTACCAAGCATGCTTCCTCAACACATCTTTCATCTTAGTGTTGAGACGTGCAAATTCCTCAACACTCACCTATGTGTTGACAGGCATGCTGCTTCAACACATATTTCCTCTTAGTGTTGAGATGTGCAAATTCCTCAATAATCATCATTGTGTTTCCAGGCATGCTTGTTCAACATATCTTTCATCTTAGTGTTGAGACTTACAAATTTCTCAACACTCACCATTGTGTTTCCAGGCATGCTGCTTCAACACATCTTTCCTCTTAGTGTTGACACGTGCAAATTCCTCAACACTCACTATTGTGTTGCCAGGCATGCTGCTTGAACACATCTTTCCACTTAGTGTTGAAAGGTGCAAATTCCTCAACACTCACCATTGTGTTTCCAGGCATGCTTCTTCAACACATCTTTTATCTTAGTGCTGCGACGTGCATATTCCTCAACACTCACTACTGTGTTTCCAGGCATGCTGCTTCAACATATCTTTTATCTTAGTGTTGAGACGTATAAATTCCTAAACACTTATTAGTGTGTTTCCAGGCATGCTGCTTCAACACATCTTTCATCATAGTGTTAAGACGTGCAAATTCAACAACACTCACTACTGTGTTGCCAGGCATGCTGCTTCAACATATCTTTCTTCTTAGTGTTGAGACGTATAAATTCCTCAACACTTATTATTGTGTTTCCAGGAATGCTCCTTCAACACATATTTCGTCTTAGTGTTGAGACGTGAAAATTCCTCAACACTCACTACTGCGTTGCCAGGCATGCTGATTCAACACATCTTTCCTCTTTGTGTTGAAAGGTGCAAATTCCTCAACACTCACTCTTCTGTTACCAGGCATGCTTCCTCAATACATCTTTCATCTTAGTTTTGAAACGTGCAAATTACTCAACACTCACCTTTGTGTTGTCAGGCATGATGCTTCAACACATCTTTCCTCTTAGTGTTGAGACGTGCAAATTCCTCAATACTCATCATTGTTTTTCCAGGCATGCTTGTTCAACATATCTTTCATCTTAGTGTTGAGACATACAAATTTCTCAACACTCACTATTTTGTTGCCAGGCATGCTGCTTCAACACATCTTTCCCCTTAGTGTTGAAAGGTGCAAATTCGTCAACACTCACCATTGTGTTTCCAGACATGTTTCTTCAACACATCTTTCATCTTAGTGTTGAGACGTGCAAATTTCTCAACACTCACCATTATGTTGTCAGGCATGATGCTTCAAAACATCTTCATCTTAGTTTTGAGACGTGCAAATTCCTCAACACTCACATTTGTGTTTCCAGGCATGCTTCTTCAACACATCTTTCATCTTAGTGTTGGGACGTGCAAATTCCTCAACACTCACTACTGCGTTGCAAGGTATGCTGCTTCAACACATCTTTCCTATTAGTGTTGAAAGGTGCAAATTCCTCAACACTCACCATTGTGTTACTAGGCATGCTTCTTCAACACATCTTTCATCTTAATGTTGAGACGTGCAAATTCTTCAACACTTATCATTGTGTTGCCAGGCATGCTTCTTCGACACATATTTCATCTTAGTGTTGAGACATACAAATTCCTCAACACTCACCATTATGTTTCCAGGAGTACTCACTCAACACATTTTCCTCTTAGTGTTAAGCCGTGCAAAATTTTTCAACACTCACTAATGTGTTTCCAGGCATGCTTCTTCAACACATCTTTCATCTTAGTGTTGAGACGTGCAAATTCCTCAACACTTATCTATGTGTTGCCGGGCATGCTGCTTCAACACATTTTTCCTCTTAGTGTTGAGATGTGCAAATTCCTCAACACTCACCATTATGTTTTCAGGCATGCTGCTTCAAAACATCTTCATCTTAGTGTTGAGACGTGCAAATTCCTCAACACTCACCATTGTGTTTCCAGGCATGCTTCTTCAACACATCTTTCATCTAAGTGTTGGGACGTACAAATTTCTCAACACTCACTACTGCGTTGCAAGGCATGCTACTTCAACACATCTTTCCTCTTAGTGTTGAAAGGTGGAAATTCCTCAACACTCACCATTGTGTTACTAGGCATGCTTCTTCAACACATCTTTCATCTTAGTGTTGAGACGTGCAAATTCTTCAACACTTATCATTGTGTTTCCAGGAATGCTTCTTCGACACATCTTTCATCTTAGTGTTGAGACGTACAAATTCCTCAACACTCACCATTATGTTTCCAGGCGTACTCACTCAACACGTTTTCCTCTTAGTGTTAAGCCATGCAAATTCTTCAACACTCACTAATGTGTTTCCAGGCATGCTTCTTCAACACATCTTTCATCTTAGTGTTGAGACGTGCAAATTCCTCAACACTTATCTATGTGTTGCCGGGCATGCTGCTTCAACATATTTTTCCTCTTAGTGTTGAGATGTGAAAATTCCTCAACACTCACCATTATGTTGTCAGGCATGCTGCTTCAAAACATCTTCATCTTAGTGTTGAGACGTGCAAATTCCTCAACACTCACCATTGTGTTTCCAGGCATGCTTCTTCAACACATCTTTCATATTAGTGTTGGGACGTGCAAATTCCTCAACACTCGCTACTGCGTTGGAAGGCATGAAGCTTCAACACATCTTTCCTCTTAGTGTTGAAAGGTGCAAATTCCTCAACACTCACCATTGTGTTACCAGGCATGCTTCTTCAACACATCATTCATCTTTGTGTTGAGACGTGAAAATTCCTCAACATTTACCATTGTATTTCCAGGAATGCATATTCAACACATCTTTCATCTTAGTGTTGAGACGTGCAAATTCCACAACACTCACTACTGTGTTGCTAGGCATGCTGCTTCAACATATCTTTCATCTTAGTGTTGAAACGTGTAAATTCCTCAACACTTATTAGTGTGTTTCCAGACATGCTGCTTCAACAAATCTTTCGTCTTAGTGTTGAGACGTGAAAATTCCTCAACACTCACTACTGTGTTGCCAGGCATGCTGCTTCAACACATGTTTGCTCTTTGTGTTGAAAGGTGAAAATTCCTCAATACTAAACATTGTGTTACCAGGCATGCTTCCTCAACACATCTTTCATCTTAGTGTTGAGACGTGCAAATTCCTCAACACTCACCTATGTGTTGACAGGCATGCTGCTTCAACACATATTTCCTCTTAGTGTTGAGATGTGCAAATTCCTCAATACTCATCATTGTGTTTCCAGGCATGCTTGTTCAACATATATTTCATCTTAGTGTTGAGACTTACAAATTTCTCATCACTCACCATTGTGTTTCCAGGCATGCTGCTTCAACACATCTTTCCTCTTACTGTTGAGACGTGCAAATTCCTCAACACTCACTATTGTGTTGCCAGGCATGCTGCTTGAACACATATTTCCACTTAGTGTTGAAAGGTGCAAATTCCTCAACACTCACCATTGTGTTTCCAGGCATGCCTCTTCAACACATCTTTCATCTTAGTGCTGCGACGTGCATATTCCTCAATACTCATCATTGTTTTTCCAGGCATGCTTGTTCAACATATCTTTCATTTTAGTGTTGAGACATACAAATTTCTCAACACTCACTATTTTGTTGCCAGGCATGCTGCTTCAACACATCTTTCCCCTTAGTGTTGAAAGGTGCAAATTCGTCAACACTCACCATTGTGTTTCCAGACATGTTTCTTCAACACATCTTTCATCTTAGTGTTGAGACGTGCAAATTTCTCAACACTCACCATTATGTTGTCAGGCATGATGCTTCAAAACATCTTCATCTTAGTTTTGAGACGTGCAAATTCCTCAACACTCACATTTGTGTTTCCAGGCATGCTTCTTCAACACATCTTTCATCTTAGTGTTGGGACGTGCAAATTCCTCAACACTCACTACTGCGTTGCAAGGTATGCTGCTTCAACACATCTTTCCTATTAGTGTTGAAAGGTGCAAATTCCTCAACACTCACCATTGTGTTACTAGGCATGCTTCTTCAACACATCTTTCATCTTAATGTTGAGACGTGCAAATTCTTCAACACTTATCATTGTGTTGCCAGGCATGCTTCTTCGACACATATTTCATCTTAGTGTTGAGACATACAAATTCCTCAACACTCACCATTATGTTTCCAGGAGTACTCACTCAACACATTTTCCTCTTAGTGTTAAGCCGTGCAAAATTTTTCAACACTCACTAATGTGTTTCCAGGCATGCTTCTTCAACACATCTTTCATCTTAGTGTTGAGACGTGCAAATTCC
Organism: Papaver bracteatum; assembly: GCA_023529315.1. Lineage (NCBI taxonomy): Eukaryota > Viridiplantae > Streptophyta > Magnoliopsida > Ranunculales > Papaveraceae > Papaver > Papaver bracteatum. Next base: position 285,514 of record JAJJWX010001294.1, read on the forward strand.
TCAACACTTATCTATGTGTTGCCGGGCATGCTGCTTCAACATATTTTTCCTCTTAGTGTTGAGATGTGCAAATTCCTCAACACTCACCATTATGTTGTCAGGCATGCTGCTTCAAAACATCTTCATCTTAGTGTTGAGACGTGCAAATTCCTCAACACTCACCATTGTGTTTCCAGGCATGCTTCTTCAACACATCTTTCATATTAGTGTTGGGACGTGCAAATTCCTCAACACTCGCTACTGCGTTGGAAGGCATGAAGCTTCAACACATCTTTCCTCTTAGTGTTGAAAGGTGCAAATTCCTCAACACTCACCATTGTGTTACCAGGCATGCTTCTTCAACACATCATTCATCTTTGTGTTGAGACGTGAAAATTCCTCAACATTTACCATTGTATTTCCAGGCATGCTTCTTCGACACATCTTTCATCTTAGTGTTGAGACTTGCAAATTCCTCAACACTCACTACTGTGTTGCTAGGCATGCTACTTCAACATATCTTTCATCTTAGTGTTGAAACGTGTAAATTCCTCAACACTTATTAGTGTGTTTCCAGACATGCTGCTTCAACAAATCTTTCGTCTTAGTGTTGAGACGTGAAAATTCCTCAACACTCACTACTGTGTTGCCAGGCATGCTGCTTCAACACATGTTTCCTCTTTCTGTTGAAAGGTGAAAATTCCTCAATACTAAACATTGTGTTACCAGGCATGCTTCCTCAACACATCTTTCATCTTAGTGTTGAGACGTGCAAATTCCTCAACACTCACCTATGTGTTGACAGGCATGCTGCTTCAACACATATTTCCTCTTAGTGTTGAGATGTGCAAATTCCTCAATACTCATCATTGTGTTTCCAGGCATGCTTGTTCAACATATATTTCATCTTAGTGTTGAGACTTACAAATTTCTCATCACTCACCATTGTGTTTCCAGGCATGCTGCTTCAACACATCTTTCCTCTTACTGTTGAGACGTGCAAATTCCTCAACACTCACTATTGTGTTGCCAGGCATGTTGCTTGAACACATATTTCCACTTAGTGTTGAAAGGTGCAAATTCCTCAACACTCACCATTGTGTTTCCAGGCATGCCTCTTCAACACATCTTTCATCTTAGTGCTGCGACGTGCATATTCCTCAACACTCACTACTGTGTTTCCAGGCATGCTGCTTCAACATATCTTTCATATTAGTGTTGAGACGTATAAATTCTTAAACACTTATTAGTGTGTTTCCAGGCATGCTGCTTCAACACATCTTTCATCATAGTGTTAAGACGTGCAAATTCAACAACACTCACTACTGTGTTGCCAGGCATGCTTCTTCAACATATCTTTCATCTTAGTGTTGAGATGTATAAATTCCTCAACACTTATTATTGTGTTTCCAGGAATGCTCCTTCAACACATATTTCGTCTTAGTGTTGAGACGTGAAAATTCCTCAACACTCACTACTGCGTTGCCAGGCATGCTGATTCAACATATCTTTCCTCTTTGTGTTGAGATGTGCAAATTCTTCAACACTCACTATTGTGTTACCAGGCATGATTCCTCAACACATCTTTCATCTTAGTGTTGAAACGTGCAAATTCCTCAACACTCACCTTTGTGTTGTCAGGCATGATGCTTCAACACATCTTTCCTCTTAGTGTTGAGACGTGCAAATTCCTCAATACTAATCATTGTTTTTCCAGGCATGCTTGTTCAACATATCTTTCATCTTAGTGTTGAGACATACAAATTTCTCAACACTCACCATTGTGTTGCCAGGCATACTCACTCAACATGTTTTCCTCTTAGTGTTAAGACGTGCAAATTCCTCAGCAGTCAACACTCACTATTGTGTTGCCAGGCATGATGCTTCAACACATCTTTTCTCTTAGTGTTGAGATGTGCAAATTCCTCAACACTCATTATTTTGTTGCCAGGCATGCTACTTCAACACATCTTTCCCCTTAGTGTTGAAAGGTGCAAATTCGTCAACACTCACCATTGTGTTTCCAGGCATGTTTCTTCAACATATCTTTCATCTTAGTGTTGAGACGTGCAAATTTCTCAACACTCACCATTATGTTGTCTGGCATGCTGCTTCAAAACATATTCATCTTAGTTTTGAGACGTGAAAATTCCTCAACACTCACAATTGTGTTTCCAGGCATGCTTCTTCAACCCATCTTTCATCTTAGTGTTGGGACGTGCAAATTCCTCAACACTCACTACTGCGTTGCAAGGCATGCTGCTTCAACACATCTTTCCTCTTAGTGTTGAAAGGTGCGAATTCCTCAACACTCACCATTGTGTTACTAGGCATGCTTCTTCAACACATCTTTCATCTTAGTGTTGAGAAGTGCAAATTCTTCAACACTTATCATTGTGTTGCCAGGCATGCTTCTTCGACACATCTTTCATCTTAGTGTTGAGACGTACAAATTCATCAACACTCACCATTATGTTTCCAGGAGTACTCACTCAACACATTTTCCTCTTAGTGTTAAGCCGTGCAATATTTTTCAACAGTCACTAATGTGTTTCCAGGCATGCTTCTTCAACACATCTTTCATCTTAGTGTTGAGAGGTGCAAATTCCTCAACACTTATCTATGTGTCGCCGGGCATGCTGCTTCAACACATTTTTCCTCTTAGTGTTGAGATATGCAAATTCCTCAACACTAACCATTATGTTGTCAGGCATGCTGCTTCAAAACATCTTCATCTTAGTGTTGAGACGTGAAAATTCCTCAACACTCACAATTGTGTTTCCAGGCATGCTTCTTCAACACATATTTCATCTTAGTGTTGGGACGTACAAATTTCTCAACACTCACTACTGCGTTGCAAGGCATGCTGCTTCAACACATCTTTCCTCTTAGTGTTGAAAGGTGCAAATTCCTAAACACTCACCATTGTGTTACCAGGCATGCTTCTTCAACACATCTTTCATCTTAGTGTTGAGACGTGAAAATTTCTCAACACTTACCATTGTATTTCCAGGCATTCTTATTCAACACATCTTTCATCTTAGTGTTGAGACGTGCAAATTCCACAACACTCACTACTGTGTTGCCAGGCATGCTGCTTCAACATATCTTTCATCTTAGTGTTGAAACGTGTAAATTCCTCAACACTTATAAGTATGTTTCCAGACATGCTGCATAAATAAATCTTTCGTCTTAGTGTTGAGACGTGAAAATTCCTCAACACTCACTACTGTGTTGCCAGGCATGCTGCTTCGATACATCTTTCATCTTAATGTTGAGACATGAAAATTCCTCAACACTCACTACTGCGTTTCCAGGCATGCTGCTTCAACATATCTTTCCTCATTGTGTTGAAAGGTGCAAATTCCTCAATACTCAACATTATGTTACCAGGCATGCTTCCTCAACACATCCTTCCTCTTAGTGTTGAGACGCGCAAATTCCTCAATACTCATCATTGTGTTTCCAGGCATGCTTGTTCAACATATCTTTCATCTTAGTGTTGAGACGTGCATATTCCTCAACACTCACCATTGTGTTTCCAGGCATGCTACTTCAACACATCTTTCATCTTAGTGTTGAGACGTCAAAATTTCTCAACACTCACTACTGCGTTGCAAGGCATGCTGCTTCAACACATCTTTCCTCTTAGTGTTGAAAGGTGCAAATTCCTCAACACTCACCATTGTGTTACCAGGAATGTTTCTTCAACAAATCTTTCATCTTAGTGTTGAGACGTGCAAATTTCTCAACACTTACTACTGTGTTTCCATGCATTCTGCTTCAAAACATCCTTCCTCTTAGTGTTAAGATGTGTAAATTCCTCAACAATCACTAATGTGTTTCCATGCATGCTGCTTCAACACATCTTTCATCTTAGTGTTTGAGACGTGAAAATTCCTAAACACTCACCATTGTGTTGCCCGGAAAGCTGCTTCAACACATCTTTCATCATAGTGTTGAGACGTAAATTTCCTCAACACTCACTACTGCGTTGCCAGGCATGTTTCTTCAACACATCATTCCGCTTAGTGTTGAGACGCGCAAATTCCTCAACACTCACCTATGTGTTGCCATGCAGGATGCTTCAACACATCTTTCCTCTTAGTGTTGAGACGTGCAAATTCCTCAACTATCACCATTATGTTGCCAGGCAGGATGCTTCAACACATCTTTCTTCTTAGTGTTGAGACGTGAAAAAACCTAAACTATCACCATTATGATGCCAGGCATGCTTCTTCGACAAATATTTCCTCTTAGTGTTGAACGGTGCAAATTCATCAACACTCACCATTGTGTTGCCAAGCATGCGTCTTTAACACATATTTCATCTTAGTGTTGGGACGCATAAATTCCTCAACACTCACTACTGTGTTGCCAGACATGCTGCTTCAATACATCTTTTATCTTAGTGTTGAGACGTGAAAATTCCTCAACACTTACCATTGTGTTTCCAGGCATGCTTCTTCAACACATCATTCATCTTAGTGTTGAGATGTGCAAATTCCTCAACACCTGCCTATGTGATGCCAGGCATGCTACTTCAATACATTTTTCCTCTTAGTGTTGAGACGTGCAAATTCCTTAACACTCACCATTATGTTGTCAGGCATGCTGCTTCAAAACATCTTCATCTTAGTTTTGAGACGTGCAAATTCCTCCACACTCACCATTGTGTTTCCAGGCATGCTTCTTCAACACATCTTTCTTCTTAGTGTTGGGACGTGCAAATTCCTCAACACTTACTACTGTGTTGCCAGTCATGCTGCTTCAACACATCTTTTATCTTAGTGTTGAGACGTAAAAATTCCTCAACACTCCCTACTGCGTTGCAAGGCATGCTGCTTCAACAGATCTTTCCTCTTAGTGTTGAAAGGTGCAAATTCCTCAACACTCATCATTGTGTTACTAGGCATGCTTCTTCAATACATCTTTCATCTTAGTTATGAGATATGCAAATTCCTCAACACTCACTACTGTATTTCCAGGCATGCTTCTTCAACAAATCTTTCATCTTAGTGTTGAGACGTACAAATTCCTCAACACTCAACATTATGTTGCCAGGCGTACTCACTCAACACGTTTTCCTCTTAGTGTTAATCCGTGCAAATTCTTCAACAATCACTACTGTGTTTCCAGGAATACTGCTTCAAAACATCATTCCTCTTGGTGTTGAAACATGCAAATTCCTCATCACTAACCATTGTGTTGTCAGGAATGCTGCTTCAAAACATCTTTCATCTTAGTGTTGAGACGTGCAAATTCCTCAACATTCACTACTGTGTTTCCAGGCATGCTGCTTCAAAACATCCTTCCTCTTAGTGTTGAAACGTGCAAATCCCTTAACACTCACCATTATGTTGCCAGGCATACTGCCTCAACACGTTTTCCTCTTAGTGTCGAAACATTCAAATTCCTCAACGATCACTACTGTGTTGCCATGCATGCTGCTTCAACACATCTTTCATCTCAGTGTTGAAACATGTAAATTCCTCAACACTCACTACTATGTTGCCAAGCAAGCTGCTTCAACACATCTTTCATCTTAGTGTTTGAGACGTGAAAATTCCTAAACACACACCATTGTGTTGCCAGGCAAGCTGCTTCAACACATCTTTAATCTTAATGTTGAGACGTGCAAATTCCTAAACACTCACTACTGTATTGCCATACATGCTTCTTCAACACATATTTCATCTTAGTGTTGAGATGTACAAATTCCTCAACACTCACCATTATGTTGCCAGGCGTCCTCACTGAACACGTTTTCCTCTTAGTGTTAAGCCGTGAAAATTCTTAAACACTCACTACTGTGTTTCCAGGCATGCTGCTTCAAAACATCCTCCCTCTTGGTGTTGAGACGTGCAAATTCCTCATCACTAACCATTTTGTTGTCAGGAATGCTGCTTCAAAACATCTTTCATCTTAGTGTTGAGACGTGCAAATTCCTCAACACTCACTACTGTATTTCCAGGCATGCTGCTTCAAAACATCATTCCTCTTAGTGTTGAGACGTGCAAATCCCTCAACACTCACCATTGTGTTGCCAGGCATACTTCCTCAACACGTTTTCCTCTTAGTATCGAAACTTTCAAATTCCTCAACAATCACTATTGTGTTGCCATGCATGCTGCTTCAACACATCTTTCATCTCAGTGTTGAAACAGGTAAATTCCTCAACACTCACTATTGTGTTGCCAAGCATGCTGCTTCAACACATCTTTCATCTTAGTGTTGAGACGTGAAAATTCCTCAACACTCACTACTGCGTTGCCAGGCATGCTGCTTCAACACATCTTTCCGCTTAGTGTTGAGACGTGAAAATTCCTCAACTATCACCATTATGATGCCAGGCATGCTTCTTCAACACATCTTTCCTTTTAGTGTTGAAAGGTGAAAATTCATCAACACTCACCAATATGTTGCCATGCATGAGTTTTCAACACATCTTTCATCTTAGTGTTGGGACGTGCAAATTCCTCAACACTCACTACTGTGTTGCAAGGCATGCTGCTTCAACACATCTTTCCTCTTAGTGTTGAAAGGTGTGAATTCCTCAACACTCACCATTGTGTTTCCAGGCATGCTTCTTCAGCACATCTTTCATCTTAGTGTTGAGACGTGAAAATTCCTCAACACTTACCATTGTCTTTCCAGGCATGCTTCTTCAACACATATTTCATATTAGTGTTCAGACATGTAAATTCACTACTGTGTTGCCAGGCATGCTGCTTTAAAACATCTTCATCTTAGTGTTGAGACATGTAAATTCCTCAACACTCACTACTGTGTTTCCAGGCATGCTGCTTCAAAACATCTTCATCTTAGTGTTGAGACATGAAAATTCCTTAACACTCACTGCGTTGCCAGGGATGCTGTTTCAACACATCTTTCATCTTTGTGTTAAAAGGTGCAAATTCCTCAACACTCACCATTGTGTTACAAGGCATGCTTCTTCAACACATCTTTCATCTTAGTGTTGAGACGTGCAAATTCCTCAACACTTACCATTGTGTTTTCAGGCATGCTTTTTCAACACATCTTTCATCTTAGTGTTGAGATGTGCAAATTACTCAACAATCTCTACTGTGTTGCCATGCGTACTGATTCAACATATCTTTCATCTTAGTGTTGAGACGTGTAAATTCCTCAACACTTATTAGTGTGTTTCCAGGCATGCTACTTCAACACATCTTTCATCTTAGTGTTGAGACGTGAAAATTCCTCAACACCCACTACTGTGTTCCCAGGCATGCTGCTTCAACACATCTTTCATATTAGTGTTGAAGGGTGAAAATTCCTTAACACTCACCATTGTGTTACCAGGCATGCTTCCTCAACACATCTTTCATCTTAGTGTTGAAACGTGCAAATTCCTCAACACTCACCTATGTGTTGTCATGCATGCTGCTTCAACACATCTTTCCTCTTAGTGTTGAGACGTACAAATTCGTCAATACTCATCATTGTGTTGCCAGACATGCTCACTCAACACGTTTTCCTCTTAGTGTTAAGACGGGAAAATTCCTCAACAGTCAACATTCACTATTGTGTTGCCAGGCATGTTGCTTCAACACATCTTTCCTCTTAGTGTTGAGACGTGCAAATTCCTCAACACTCACTATTGCTTTCCCAGGCATGCTGCTTTAACACATCTTTCCTCTTATTCTTGAAAGGTGCAAATTCCTCAACACCCACCAATGTGTTTTCAGGCATGCTTCTTCAACACATCTTTCATCTTAGTGTTGAGACGTGAAAATTGTTCAACACTCATCATTGTGTTGCCAGACATGCTTCTTCAACACATATATCATCTTAGTGTTGAGACGTAAAAATTCCTCAACACTCACCATTATGTTTCCAGGCGTACTCACTCAACATGTTTTCTTCAAAACTCACTACTGTATTTCTAGGCATGCTGCTTCAAAACATCCTTCCTCTTGGTGTTGAGACGTGCAAAATCCTCGTCACTAACCATTGTGCTGTCAGGCATGCTGCTTCAAAACATCTTTCATCTTAGTGTTGAGACATACTAATTCCTCAACACTCACTACAGTGTTTCCAGGCATGCTGCTTCAAAACATCATTCCTCTTAGTGTTGAGACGTGCAAATCCCTCAACATTCACCATTGTGTTGCCAGGCATACTGCCTCAACACGTTTTCCTATTAGTGTTGAAACGTGCAAATTCCTCAACAATCACTACTGTGTTGTCATGCATGCTGCTTCAACACATATTTCATCTCAGTGTTGAAACATGTAAATTCCTCAACACTCACTACTGTGTTGCTAAGCATGCTACTTCAACTCATCTTTCATCTTAGTGTTTGAGACGTGAAAATTCCTAAACACTCACCATTGTGTTTCCAGGAAAGATGCTTCAACACATCTTTCATCTTAGTGTTGAGACGTACAAATTCCGTTTTCAATACTCATCTTTCCTCTTGTGTTGCGTACAAATTCCTCATGTGTTGCATGCTGCTTCAACACATCTTTCCTATTAGTGTTGAGACGTGCAAATTCCTCAATTATCACCATTATGATGCCTGGCATGCTTCTTCAACACATCTTTCATCTTAGTGTTGAAAGGTGCAAATTCATCAACACTCACCATTGTGTTGCCAAGCATGCGTCTTCAACATATCTTTCATCTTAGTATTGAGACGTGCAAATTCCTCAACACTCACCTATGTTTTGCCAGGCATGCTGCTTCAATACATTTTTCCTCATAGTGTTGAGACGTGCAAATTCCTCAACACTTACCATTGTGTTTCCAAGCATGCTTATTCAACACATCTTTCTTCTTAGTGTTGAGACATGCAAATTTCTCAACACTCACTATTGTGTTGCCAGGCATGATGCTTCAATACATCTTTCCTTTTAGTGTTGAGACGTGCAAATTCTTCAACACTCACTATTGTGTTTCCAGGCATGCTGCTTCAACACATCTTTCCTCTTAGTGTTGAAAGGGGCAAATTCCTCAACACTCACCATTATGTTGTCAGGTATGCTGCTTCAAAACATCTTCATCTTAGTTTTGAGACGTGCAAATTCCTCAATACTCACCATTGTGTTTCCAGGCATGCTTCTTCAACACATCTTTCATCTTAGTGTTGGGACGTGCAAATTCCTCAACACTCACTAATGTGTTGCCAGGAAAGCTGCTTCAACACATCTTTCAACTTAGTGTTGAGATGTGAAAATTCCTCAACACTCACTACTGCGTTGGAAGGCATGCTGCTTCAACACATCTTTCTTATTAGTGTTGAAAGGTGCTAATTCCTCAACACTCACCGTTGTTTTACCAGGCATGCTTCTTCAACACATCTTTCATCTTAGTGTTGAGACGTGCAAATTCTTCAACACTCATCATTGTGTTGCCAGGCATGCTTCTTCAACACATCTTTCATCTTAGTGTTGAGATGTACAAATTCCTCAACACTCACCATTATGTTTCCAGGCATACTAACTCAATACGTTTTCCTCTTAGCGTTAAGCCGTGCAAATTCTTCAACACTCACTATTGTGTTTCCAAGCATGCTGCTTCAAAACATCCTTCCTCTTGGTGTTGAGACGTGCAAATTCCTCGTCACTAACCATTGTGTTGTCAGGCATGCTGCTTCAAAACATCTTTCATCTTAGTGTTGAGACGTACAAATTCCTCAACACTCACTATTGTGTTTCCAGGCATTCTGCTTCAAAACATCCTTCCTCTTAGTGTTGAGACGTGCAAATCCCTCAACACTCACCATTGTGTTGCCAGGAATACTGCCTCAACGCGTTTTCCTATTAGTGTTAAAACGTGCAAATTCCTCAACAATCACTACTGTGTTGCCATGCATGCTGCTTCAACACATCTTTTAGCTCAGTGTTGAAACATGTAAATTCCTCAACACTCACTACTGTGTTGCCAAGCATGCTGCTTCAACTCATATTTCATCTAAGTGTTTGAGACGTGAAAATTCCTAAACACTCACTATTTTATTGCCAGGCATACTGCCTCAACACGTTTTCCTATTAGTGTTAAAACGTGCAAATTCCTCAACAATCACTACTGTGTTTCCATGCATGCTGCTTCAACACATCTTTCATCTCAGTGTTGAAACATGTAAATTCCTCAACACTCACTACTGTGTTGCCAAGCATGCTGCTTCAACTCATCTTTCATCTTAGTGTTTGAGACGTGAAAATTCCTCAACACTCACTACTGTGTTGCAAGGCATGCTGCTTCAATACATCTTTCCTCTTAGTGTTGAAAGGTGAAAATTCCTCAACACTCAGCCTTGTGTTTCCAGGCATGCTTCTTCAACACATCTTGCATCTTAGTGTTGAGACGTGCAAATTCCTCAACACTTACCATTGTCTTTCCAGGCATGCTTATTCCACACATTTTTCATCTTGGTGTTGAGACGTGCAAATTCCTCAACACTCACTTATGTGTTGTCAGGCATGTTGCTTCAAAAAATCTTTCCTTTTAGTGTTGAGACGTGCAAATTCCTCAATACTCATCATTGTGTTTCTAGGCATGCTTCTTCAACACATCTTTCATCTTAGTGTTGAGACATAGAAATTCCTCAACAATCACTATTGTGTTGCCAGGCATGATGCTTCTGCATATCTTTCCTCTTAGTGTTGAGACGTGCAAATTCCTCAACACTCACCATTGTGTTTCCAGGCATGCTTCTTCAACACATCTTTCATCTTAGTGTTAAGACGTGCAAATTCCTCAACACTTACCATTGTGTTTCCAGGCATGCTTTTTCAACACATCTTTTATCTTAGTGTTGACATGTGCAAATTCCTCAACACTCACTCCTGTGTTGCCAGGCATGCTGCTTCAACATATCTTTCATCTTAGTGTTGAGACGTGCAAATTCCTCAACACTCGCCATTGTGTTTCCAGGCATGCTTCTTCAACACATCTTTTATCTTAGTGTTGGGATGTGCAAATTCCTCAACACACACTACTGTGTTGCCAGGCATGCTGCTTCAACATATCTTTCATCTTAGTGTTGAGACGTGCAAATTCCTCAACACTCACCATTGTGTTTCCAGGCATGCTTCTTCAACACATCTTGCATCTTAGTGTTGGGATGTGCAAATTCCTCAACACTCACTACTGTGTTGCCAGGCATGCTGCTTCAACACATCTTTCATCTTAGTGTTGAGACGTGAAAATTCCTTAACACTTATCAGTGTGTTTCCAGGCATGCTTATTCAACACATCTTTCATCTTAGTGTTGAGACATGAAAATTCCTCAACACTCACTACTGCGTTGCCAGGCATGCTGTTTCAACACATCTTTCATCTTTGTGTTGAAAGGTGCAAATTCCTCAACACTCACCATTGTGTTACAAGGCATGTTTCTTCAACACATCTTTCATCTTAGTGTTGAGACGTGCAAATTCCTCAACACTTACCATTGTGTTTCCAGGCATGATTTTTCAACACATCTTTCATCTTAGTGTTGAGACGTGCAAATTACTCAACACTCACTACTGTGTTGCCAGGCGTGCTGATTCAACATATCTTTCATCTTAGAGTTGAGACGTGTATATTCCTCAACATTTATTAGTGTGTTTTCAGGCATGCTGCTTCAATACATCTTTCATCTTAGTGTTGAGACGTGAAAATTCCTCAACACTCACTACTGTGTTGCCATGCATGATGCTTCAACACATCTTTCATCTTAGTGTTGAGACATGAAAATTCCTCAACACTCACTACTGCGTTTCCAGGCATGCTGCTTCAACACATCTTTCCTCTTTGAGTTGAAAGGTACAAATTCCTTAACACTCACCATTGTGTTACCAGGCATGCTTCCTCAACACATATTTCATCTTAGTGTTGGGATGTGAAAATTCCTCAACACTCACTACTGTGTTGCCAGGCATGCTTCTTCAACACATCTTTCAACTTAGTGTTGAGACGTGCAAATTCCTTAACACTTACCATTGTCTTTCCAAGCATGATTCTTCAACACATCTTTCATCCTAGTGTTAAGAAGTGCAAATTTCTCAACACTCACTATTGTGTTTCCAGGCATGCTGCTTCAAAACATCTTTATCTTAGTGTTGAGACGTGTAAATTCCTCAACACTTATTAGTGTGTTTCCAGGCATGCTTATTCAACACATCTTTCATCTTAGTGTTGAGACATGAAAATTCCTCAACACTCGCTACTGCGTTGCCAGGCATGCTGTTTCAACACATCTTTCATCTTTGTGTTGAAAGTGCAAATTTCTCAACACTCACTACTGTGTTGCCAGGCATGCTTCTTCAACACATCTTTCATCTTAGTGTTGATACGTGCAAATTCCTTAACACTTACCATTGTCTTTCCAGGCATGCTGTTTCAACACTTATTTCATCTTAGTGTTGAGACATGAAAATTCCTCAACACTCCCTACTGCGTTGCCAGGCATGCTGCTTCAACACATCTTTCCTCTTTGAGTTGAAAGGTGAAAATTCCTTAACACTCACCATTGTGTTACCAGGCATGCTTCCTCAACACATCTTTCATCTTAGTGTTGAAACGTGCAAATTCCTCAACACTCACCTATGTATTGTCAGGCATGCTGCTTCAACACATCTTTCCTTTTAGTGTTGAGATGTACAAATTCGTCAATACTCATCATTGTGTTGCCAGACATGCTCACTCAACACGTTCTCCTCATTGTGGTAAGAAGTGCAAATTCCTCAACAGTCAACACTCACTATTGTGTTGCCAGGCATGATGCTTCAACATATATTTCCTCTTAGTGTTGAGACGTGCAAATTCCTCAACACTCACTATTGCGTTGCCAGACATGCTGTTTCAACACATCTTTCCTCTTAGTGTTGAAAGGTGCAAATTCTTCAACACTCACCATTGTGTTACTAGGAATGCTTCTTCAACACATCTTTCATCTTAGTGTTGAGATGTGCAAATTCCTCAACACTCACTACTGTGTCGCCAGGCATGCTGCTTCAACATATCTTTCATCTTAGTGTTGAGACGTGAAAATTCGTCAACACTCACTACTGCGTTGCAAGGCATGCTGCTTCAACATATCTTTCCTATTAGTGTTGAAAGGTGCAAATTCCTCAACAACTCACTACTGTGTTGCCAGGGATGCTGTTTCAACACATCTTTCATCTTTGTGTTGAAAGGTTCAAATTCCTCAACACTCACCATTGTGTTACAAGGCATGATTCTTCAACACATATTTCATCTTAGTGTTGAGACGTGCAAATTCCTCAACACTTACCATTGTGTTTCCAGTCATGCTTTTTCAACACATCTTTCATCTTAGTGTTGAGACGTGAAAATTACTCAACACTCACTACTGTGTTTCCAAGCGTGCTGATTCAACATATCTTTCATCTTAGTGTTGAGATGTGTAAATTCCTCAACACTTATTAGTGTGTTTCTAGGCATGCTGCTTCAACACATTTTTCATCTTAGTGTTGAGACTTGAAAATTTCTCAACACCCACTATTGTGTTTCCAGGCATGCTGCTTCAATACATCTTTCATCTTAGTGTTGAAAGATGCAAATTCCTTAACACTTACCATTGTGTTACCAGGCATGCTTCCTCAACACATCTTTCATCTTAGTGTTGAAACGTGCAAATTCCTCAACACTCACCTATGTGTTGTCAGGCATGCTGCTTCAACATATCTTTCCTCTTAGTGTTGAGACGTACAAATTCGTCAATACAAATCATTGTGTTGCCAGACATGCTCAGTCAACACGTTTTCCTCTTAGTGTTAAGACGTGCAAATTCCTCAACAGTCAACATTCACTATTGTGTTGCCAGGCATGATGCTTCAACACATATTTCCTCTTAGTGTTGAGACGTGCAAATTCCTCAACACTCACTATTGCGTTCCCAGACATGCTGTTTCAACACATCTTTCCTCTTAGTGTTGAAAGGTGCAAATTTCTCAACACTCACCATTGTGTTTCCAGGCATGCTTCTTCAACACATCTTTCATCTTAGTGTTGAGACGTGCAAATTCCTCAACACTCACCATTATATTGTCAGGTATGCTACTTCAAAGCATTTTCATCTTAGTTTTGAGACGTGTAAATTCCTCAACACTCACCATTGTGTTTCCAGGCATACCTCTTCAACACATCTTTCATCTTAGTGTTGGGACGTGCAAATTCCTCAACACTCACCATTATGTTGTCAGGTATGCTGCTTCAAAGCATCTCCATCTTAGTTTTGAGACGTACAAATTCCTCAACACTCACTACTGTGTTGCCAGGCATGTTGATTCAACACATCTTTCATCTTAGTGTTGAGACGTGAAAATTCCCCAACACTCACTACTGCGTTGCAAGGCATGCTGCTTCAACACATCTTTCCTCTTAGTGTTGAAAGGTGCAAATTCCTCAACACTCACCATTGTTTTACCAGGCATGATTCTTCAACACATCTTTCATCTCAGTGTTGAGACGTGAAAATTCTTCAACACTCATCATTGTGTTACCATACATGCTTCTTCAACACATATTTCATCTTAGTGTTGAGACGTACAAATTCCTCAACACTCACCGTTATGTTTCCAGGTGTACTCACTCAACATGTTTTCCTCTTAGTGTTAAGCCGTGAAAATTCTTCAAAACTCACTACTGTATTTCCAGGCATGCTGCTTCAAAACATCCTTCCTCTTGGTGTTGAGACGTGCAAATTCCTCGTCACTAACCATTGTGTTGTCAGGCATGCTGCTTCAAAACATCTTTAATCTTAGTGTTGAGACATACTAATTCCTCAACACTCACTACTGTGTTTCCAGGCATGCTTCTTCAAAACATCATTCCTCTTAGTGTTGAGACGTGCAAATCCCTCAACATTCACCATTGTGTTGCCACGCATACTGCCTCAACACGTTTTCCAATTAGTGTTGAAACGTGAAAATTCCTCAACAATCACTACTGTGTTGCCATGCATGTTGCTTCAACACATCTTTCATCTCAGTGTTGAAATATGTAAATTCCTCAACACTCACTACTGTGTTGCTAAGCATGTGCTTCAACTCATCTTTCATCGTAGTGTTTGAGACGTGAAAATTCCTAAACACTCACCATTGTGTTTCCAGGCAAGCTGCTTCAACACATCTTTCATCTTAGTGTTGAGACGTGAAAATTCCTCAACACTCACTACTGCGTTGCCAGGCATGCTGCTTCAACACATCTTTACTCTTAGTGTTGAGACGTACAAATTCCTCAATACTCACCTATGTGTTGCCAGGCAGGCTGCTTCAACACATCTTTCCTATTAGTGTTGAGACGTGCAAATTCCTCAATTATCACCATTATGATGCCTGGCATGCTTCTTCAACACATCTTTCCTCTTAGTGTTGAAAGGTGCAAATTCATCAACACTCACCATTGTGTTGCCAAGCATCCGTCTTCAACACATCTTTCATCTTAGTATTGATACGTGCAAATTCCTCAACACTCACCTATGTGTTGCCAGGCATGCTGCTTCAGTACATTTTTCCTCTTAGTGTTGAGACGTGCAAATTCCTTAAAACTTACCATTGTGTTTCCAATCATGCTTCTTCAACACATCTTTCATCTTACTGTTGATACGTGCAAATTCCTCAACACTCACTACTATGTCGCCAGGCATGCTGCTTCAACGCATCTTTCATCTTAGTGTTGAGACGTGAAAATTCCTCAACACTCACTACTTCGTTTCAAGGAATGCTGCTTCAACACATCTTTCCTCTCAGTGTTGAAAGGTGTAAATTCCTCAACACTCACCATTGTGTTACCAGGCATGCTTTTTCAATACATCTTTTATCTTAGTGTTGAGACGTGCAAATTCCTCAACACTCATCATTGTGTTGCTAAGCATGCTTCTTCAACACATCTTTCATCTTAATGTTGAGATGTACAAATTCCTCAACACTCACTACTGTGTTGCCAGGCATGCTGCTTCAACACATCTTTCATCTTAGTATTGAGACATGAATATTGCTCAACACTCACTACTGCGTTGCTCAACACTAACTACTACGTTTCAACACATCTTTCCTCTTTGTGTTGAAACGTGAAAATTCCTCAACACTCACCTATGTGTTGTCAGGTGTGGATGGGGAAAAACGATCTGCTGGTTTTTAAGGGATTGAGGAGACGACCGTGTGGAGGAGGTTCCTCGAACCAGGAAAAAAGCTAATCCTCACACAGATGCACCGCTGCAAAGGGGGTGCTTAGATTCGAGAGATCAATCTGTAGTACTCCGGCCTAAATCGAGACAACGACCATTCCAGAGTAAATTCGGTCACAAGAGAGGATGGGTTGATCTGTAGGAGGGAAGCTTGAGAAATGTGTGGAATCGATGGTGATTCAAGGGTTGTGTGTCTGTGAATTATGAATATGATAAGTTCTGAATGATTGAAGTTGAACGATTATGAAGAAATTGCTCAATTGATGAGTTTGATGATCTCGTGTTGTCGAAGAGACGTGAGATTCTTACTCTGAGTATTCTGTATCGTTCTGTTTTTCTGATTCGATGGTTGTTCGATGATTCTCAATCTTGATTCAGGAACTTATTTATATTGCTGGAATTATAGACACCATGATCCCATGAAGTGTGACAGTTGATGGAATCAAGGAATGGAGAGGTGGAAATCGTGTTCGAAACTAGTTCTCCAACGTGTAAAGACTTGGTCGACTTTCCACCCATTATCTCATGAATTCCTTCAACTGATTGCACGACTTGCTCACATTCCATCGTGTGTTTGAACACACGTGCGGTAGACCGCCAGACCAAAACCCTAAGTGATATCCCCCCAAGTGACATGATTGATCGTATCGTGGTTTGTTAGTCAATTGATGACTTCGTGGTTTGATGGGACAATGGGTCCACGTGGTTGCTGAGTCGAACAAGATGTTCTGGAACCACCCATGAATTGAACGTGTCATGAGACAGAGGCATAATTCTTATGATGAAGTGAGCAAGTATTGCTCATTCGATGGTTTGTTGAATATTGGTGGATTGTTGAACCGATATTCCTTAACTCGGGAAAATATTGATCATCTGAGCAAGTGTTACTCTCATGATGACTTATTGAATATTTGACCGTCTGAGCATGTCTTGCTCATGAATGATTGGCGGTGTGCCAATAATATTAATTAAAATGTTGGTCGTTGAACCTAGCATAATTAATAAGATTCATGACCATGAGATCGTCGTGGAATTATTAATTCATGACCATGAGGTCGTCATAGAATTATTAATATTAATTCATGACCATGAGGTCATCGTAGAATTATTAATATTAATTCATGACCGTGAGGTCGTCGTAGAATTATTAATATTAATTCATGACCATGAGGTCATCATAGAATTATTAAGGTTAAAGTCTGGAAGCATGATCCTTGAACTCAGAAACCCTAATTTGATCGATTGATGATCAATTCATGGTCAGTAGTTTTAACCATGGGACGAACGAGGAGCGGCTACATGGGATCGTGGATCAACCATGTAGTGTCCATGTGCTCACGTGAGCAAATATGATGAATTCACGAAGAGTTCATGAATTATTGGTGAAAGAATGATTAAATGCCGGTTCAATCATTATTCAAAATGCTCGTCTGAGACTTAGGTGTCAAAACCTAATTAATTATGAGAGAGTGACGGACCGACCATAGAGTCATGGAGCCGGCCCTAGGTTATCACGTGACCGTCTGTTGGTCACTTCATGAAAAATCCAAAGTGTTTGGAAGTTTTGGACCTAATACGAGCAATTGTGCAAATTAGGTCAAAACTGTGAAAACCGATGAGACTGGCTTCCGTGAGCCAAAGAGCTAATCTTGGTCGGTCAAGATAACATGCTCGTGTCCCTAAGGTGTCCGCGTCTCAGTCTTGAGAATTTTGATATTTTCTGGTGCACGTTTGAGCGACCATTTGAGAAAATATGACAAAATTAGGGTTTTCTGATAAAACCGTCAAAACTTCATCGAACGAAGGAAAATAATAAAAGTGAAGGAATTATGAAGTGTGGACCGGTCACAGTGATCACGTGACCAACTGTTGGTCGCTTGAGCAGTCTCCAAACCCTAATTAACGTCCTTTACTAGAATTGATGTATAATTCTCATACGGACTCGGATTTTGATGGTCCGCCTCTTCATTCCATACGGAAAAGAATTTCCTATCTCCCAACTCGGGAGTTTTTAGGTTTTGAGCTCGTTCGGGAGGTGAAAACACCCCGAAAGTAAAATTCAGGAAAGATTTAAGGAGCCGGTCCCACGATAAAACGAAGGAGTTTTATTAAAATCAAGAAGTTTCCATGAGACGAAGGAAACACCATGAGACGATGGAAAATATTTATAAAATAAGGAATTGTGAGACTGGGACGCCGGTGGTCAAGGCACGGTCGGCCAGTCATGACCACGGTCTCGTGGTGTCTCTTCCTTAGTTTTATATATTTTGATGATTTTATGAAGGATTCATGAATTTTGAGAAATTTGAGAAATTTGAGAAATTTGAGAAATATAGAGAGTTTTTCATGAATTGAAGGAGTTTCCATGAGTTCATGGTCTTTGAAAAATATTAACAATAAAATTCGGTCGTGTGGGACCACGGAGGCGTGACCGACCGGTCATGGCCCAATCCCACGAATTTTAATAATTTTTAAATAATTTTTTGGGTATTTTTGATGATTTGAAGGAATTTTGAGAAAAATACCATGAAATCAAGGAAAAATAAGATAATTAATAATAAAATAAATAAAACAGGGCGTGTGGGACCGGCTAGGGCATGGCCAGCCGGCCAAGGCCCGGTCCCACAAGTTTTCATAATTCATTTTATTTTATTATTATTTTTGATGATTTAAGGAATTTTTTGAGGAAAAATACCACGAAATCAAGGAGTTTTTTCATGAAATTAGAGAAAAATAATTATAATAAAAATAATGAGGAACTGTGAGGTGTGGGCCGGGTGAGACCAAGGTGTAGGTACTGAATATCGCAAGATAATAGTTCACGAGTATCGTAATAAATAAAGGAAGAGAGAGTTATAAAATGATACGATGATAGAAGTAGCGCGGGGAAATATGAAGTTTTGCGAGGATGAAATAATTTTACGAGGATGAATTGCGATACTTCGCAATTCATATACAGCTGCATAAGTTTTACTATAAATAGGAGTTCAAATGTAAAATTCGGGAGGTTCTTTTGGTGAGTGTAAGAAATTATCTTAGGAGAGAGAATAGAAAAAGTTGTAACTATTCTAATTCTATTTTGATAATTCTATGTAATCAACTAAGAGAATTAATAAGAAAGTTATCATTCACCATCAAGAACTTCTTGAGTTTTTTACTAATTCTATTGAGGGTGTAGTTGTAGGTTATTCTGCAACTACATAATTGGCGCTAGAAACATGGATTTGAAGAATTCCTGTACCAGAAAAATGACAAGAAGAAGAAATACATCAGAACCATTAACTGAAGTAAGAAGAAGTGTAAGACTTGCAGGAGGAGAAGCAAATATAACAGGAGAACCTAGTAGTAGAAGGAGTAATCGAAGAAGTCAAGCTCAACAAATAATAGATCATGATCGAGTGAGTATACACACTTGGAGAACTGAAGAAGAAGATAGAGAACCACAAATCAGAGAAAATGGGAGGTTGATGGGAGGAACAATTCTTGAAAGAGAAAGGGAAATGTTAGAAACATTGAGACAAGGAATTCAAGAAGAACGAATGATCGAAGCTGAAGAACGTGCCAATTTAACAAGACAAAATCAAGAATTGAGGATGGAAAATGAGATGTTACAAAGAAGGAAATCTCAAAGTGTTGCAAGATCAAATGTTAGAACAGAAATAGAAGGACAAAATTCACCAATAATCAATAATGAAAATAATATGCAAGAACAAGCGCAGAATCAAGGTGAAAGAAATCAAGAGAATCGTTTCATTTTAATACCAAACCACGAACAAAACATGGAAAATTTACGAACAAGGCCAAATCCTAGAGAAAACAATCAGAATCGAGAGGAAGAACAGTAATTTATGGAAGAAACTGAGAGACAACAAGCACTACATCAAAACAATCACGAGAATGGAGTAAGAAGATATGAAGAGACTCGTAACAAACAAAATGTTGAGTATGAAACAATTAAGAGAAGAATGTAAATCAACAAACAGAAATGGAGAGGAATGAACCAAACTCTCGAATCAGAGTACAAGCAAATCAAGAAGAAATAAATCACAGAAGGAGGAGAAATGAAGAAGAAGAAATTCCTGATATTCGGATGAGAAGAATAGAAAGGGAAGAACAAGAATTCCAAGATGCTCTGCGACTAAACAATTATGATAATTTAGAAATAAGATATTTGCAAAATTATACAAATGAAAACATTAATGAAGAATATGATAGAATGTGAAGGATCGCAAGGGAGGAAGCGCAAGAACGTAGAAGAAAAGAAGCTGCATTAAAGAGATCAATGGATGAGAATTCTGAGGCAAATGCACGGATCTTTCGAGAATTAGCAGAAATGAGAGGGATGATAAACAATAGAAGAGGAGAAGATAGAAGGAAATTAGATGAAGCAATAGAAGAAGCTGCGAGGACTCCATTTTCTAGAGAAGTACAATTGGGAGGAATTCCACCAAAATGCAATTTACCCACACTTACCAGTATCTTTGATGGGACTTCATGTGCTATTCAGCACATTAAAGCATACATAAGATGCATGTTACAATGGGAGAATCATGATGCTGTGTTATGCAAGTACTTCGCATCGAGTTTAACAGGGGAAGCTTTAAAGTGGTTCGAAGGACTCCCTAAGAACACTATTATGTCATTCTGTCATTTGCAAGCAACTTTCCTTGAAGCATATATCACAAATCACTCTTCACGGCTTGGTATTGAAGATGTATTTGGTTTAAAACAAAGAGTGGGTGAAAGTTTGAAGCATTTGGTAAGACGATGGAAGACTATGTGCAGTGATATGGCAGGGCGCGTGGATGAGAGATACTGGATTCTTTCCTTCATAAATGCGATGTTCACAACTGAACAATTATATGTTCAAATATTCAGAAGAAAGAATTCCATAATGATGACAGAGTTACGAGAATTGCAAGAAGAATACATTACACTAGAGGAAAAGCAAAACAGTATGGAGTCAAATCCAGTAGCAAACACTAGCAATCAAGATGGAAGAGCAAATTTACTTCCCAAAATAATCAATGTAGTAGCAGGTACTTCGCAAACATCCTCACAAACTTCTTCGCAAATTTCAGAAGAGAAGAAAATCAATGATAGCCAGCCAAAAATAGTAGCAATGGGTAGTAGAGATCAAGAAGAGTATGATAGAGAGAGGAATTTCTATAATCGAATAGGAAATAACCAGATTCCAAGATTAGATCAACAAAAAGAAAATTATGGGGGACAAAGGCAAAATTATTTTGGACAAGGGAACCAGAGACAAAATTATAACAACGGTCAAGGAGGTCAAAGAATGGCGAGGGAAGAGATAAAATTTCCACCTTTGAATACAAGTGTAGAAAATATATGGCAGGAAATTATCCTGGTAGAGCATATACCAACTCCATGGAACATGGGAAAGGAAACACCAATGGGTCCAAGAAGTCATGAATTTTGTTCATATCATCATTTTCATGGACATTCTACAAATAATTGCCATAATATCAAGAGGATAATCTTGCGAATGATTGATCAAGGAAAACTAAATCAATTTTTACTTAAGCAGACACAGTCGCAACAATTACCACAAGCTCCAGCCATAACTCGCAGGGAGAACACATCACAAGAAAAGGGAGAAGAAACCCTACATATAGAAGTGGGATCAAAAGAAAGGAATGTTTTCTGTAATTCCATTGTTCATTCATATAAAACCATAGAGGATTTTCATGATAATGTGTTAAGCAGGGTATATGCGAGTGATGGTGAAGGAAAGGAAGTAATGAACATCGCAAAAATTTCACGACTTGAAGATTGGCAGAAACATGAAATTTCTTTTGAAGCCACTGAAATTCCAGAAGGTTGTGAAGGACATGATAATCCATTGGTAGTAAGATTAGCAATCTACATGAACATGGAAGAAAACGAAGATGATATGGAGGAAGAATCAATTGGTCTTAATAGGATTTTGATTGATACAGGAAGTTCTGTCAATATTCTCTTCTATTCTGCTTACAAAACTATGGGGGGAAAAGATGCAGATTTAATACCTTCTACCTACAGAATTTATGGTTTTAATGGAACTGCTAACAAGCCCAAAGGAGAAGTGAGTATGCGAATTCCATTAAGTGGAATGCGAACTGAAATTCTGTTCTGCGTTGTTGATGTCGAATCACCATATAATGCTTTGATAGGAAGACCATGGCTTCATGGAATTCTAGGCGTAGCTTCCACTCTACATCAGTGCATAAAGTTTCCTCATATGAAGGGTGTTGGAATTATCAAGGGTGATTGGGCTGAGGGAAAGAAATGTTACGATACAGAAGTAGAAGTTGGCGAAGGAAAAATTACTGAGAAGGAAAATTGGAGAAAAAGAGCAAAGGCTGTGAAAAGTAGTGAAAATTTAATGGCGGAGGATTAAGGCAAAAAAGAATAAAATTACGATGATAATCATACAAGAAATCTACAATGATAATGAGGGGTTATGATTTGCGAAGAAAGAAGAAGGAAAGTAATAAAACAAGAAGGTAATCAGTATGTTTGCTTGTGGAAATGAGGTATGTTGCAAAACAAAAATTTTATTTCGTGATAAATTTTACGAATATTGTTTGCTCGCAGGAAATTGGGAAAAGTTACGAGTTTCAAAATTTATATTGTGATTAAAATTTCATTAATTTGCGAATAAAAGACCGCAATCTGTGATCAGCCTCCAAAAAAGAAAGAGAGCCGCAGAAAATTTTATACAGGCAAACCTTTGTGGCGTACAACCTAGTTCGCGAAGCTATATTTCGAAAGAGGCAAAGTCCTAAAGTACGTCATTTAAGGGGGTACCTATAAACGTGGCTAAGGGTAACCGGAACACCACCAAGGGCCCTTAGTACATGGTAAAAATTTAGGGGTACAACCCAATAATGGGGTACCTATCCGGGTTAGACACCTTGGATTCTCACATAATCTAGCGACATTACGCAATATAAAATGCGATGTAAGAGGATTTAGGTTGGGTGACTAAGGCATACTGTCTTTCCCAAGAAGTGAAGAAAACGATCAAGGCGCCGAGGTACACGGTTGAGTCAAGAGTGCCGGGTGAGGTTGAACCACATCTGCCATTTTTGACAAGTCTTGGCAAATGATGCACTTGGCCCAAAGATACCCCATAGGGTGCAACCTCGTAACTATAAGCCATATAGGAAAAAAGGATAAGAGGTTCCGATAAAAAGCTGGTTGTTGGAAGAACCGGATGGGAAGAGATAACCTTGTATGGTCGATGTACGCTTCCTTGAAGGGGAAACCAGGGGGAAGATAAAGGGCAGCACCCTCCATTAGGGAGCTGATACGTGCTATAAGACGCAAATGTCACGAGGCTTCTTGTTTGCGAAAACATAAAGGCTTGTCATATTTGTGCAACAAATGAAGTTCTGCGAGCATTCTAAAAAAAAAAAAAAGAGGGAAGGAAAACATACAAAAAGAACTCGCAGAATGAAACAAAGAAGTTAAGATGAGATCAATGGGTTATTACATGAAAGTGTAAAAACGTCCTGCGATTTCATCGCAAGACGATAATGTCACGAGGTTGTATGTTCGCAAGAATGTTCAGACTTGTCATATTATCGCAAAAATTATTACAAAAGAGGTGGCAAAATAAGACCTTTACTTAGGAAGGCATGATAAAACCACAGCAATTAATGAAATTCATTACATCAAAATCATTGAAGAAAATATACAAGAATATATATTATGAAGATATGAAAAGAAGACAGCTTCGTCGATATCATTGAAGAAATTTTACAAGAATATACATCATGAAGTTTTGTAGAGAAGACAACTTCGTCAATATTATTGAAGAATTTTTACAAGAAGTTCTATCAAAGAAGACAACCCAATTGAAGAATTTTCACGAAGACTTAACAAAAGATGCGATTTTGATAACAATCAAAGACAGATAAGTTAATATTCGTAAAATTTTACGAGAATTACATACTTCTTATACTTCTCCATATATTGAATATTTCTCCAAAAGTTGAATCCTTCTTATAATTCTTCAAGAATATCTCATATTTATTATACTTCTTCAACGGATATTTCATTTGGTGAAGGTTAAGTAATCATTATACTTCTTCATATGCTACGTAATTATTCACAGATTGAATACTTCCTATATCTCTTCATTTAGTGGATTGAGTACCTCTAATACTTCTTCTATCTCTTCATTTGACGGATTGAGTACTTCTAATAATTCTTCAAAGGTATTGTATATGTAGTATACTTCTTAAGGATATTTCATATATTTTATTTCTTATACTTCAAAGGGAGGATTTATTATTTACAATCGTAACAAGTTGAAACTTCGTAAGATAAATTGAGGCAGATATTCTAATACTTCCAACAATGTTTAATCATTTGAAGAGAAATAATAGGGGGAAAAGAAGATACTAAGCTTTATCTGTGAGTTATATATCATTTCTCTCTACATGATCAAGTTATGCGAATAAGGGAAACAATCAATCAAAGAAAGTTTAATTCAAATTAAGCTTTGAAAAAGAAATTGTTGGATTGATTAAAAGTGCAATCAAGAAGAAAGTGTTGTACTGAAAAGAAATAGAACAGACATACAAAAAAGAGTGAAGTTACAGAACAGATATACAAAAAAGAGAGAAGTTATTTTTCAGGTGATTTATTCCCATCAAAACGATCTTCTTCTTCAACTTCACTATCATCTTCAACTTCACTATCAGAGATTTCCAGATATGGAGTATCTTCAGGAATTTCTTCGGAAAGGAGCGTATGGTACTTCTTGAGAGGAATTTCATTATCTTCGCAAATCTTGCGAGTCATCTTAGCTCGAAAACGCTTGACATATAAACTATGGTTATGCTGGGAAATTAGAAGCTGAGATCTCAAATCAAAAATTTTCTTATTACGGTTAGCAAGGATAGTTTCCAGATTGTCATTTATCTTCGTATAATTTTCTGAAGCAATGAGAGAAATTAAGGAATTTATTAGCAAATTACGAAGGAAAAGTAATCAAAATAATTACCATCGCAAAGAATTTACCTTCTAATTGCTTCTTATCATTACGAAGAGAAGAATTTTCAAGCTTTAATTGATTATTCTCCTCAAGAAGAGAAGAATTATCAATTGCGATTCTCGCAGATTGTGAATTATCTCCGTGACGGGATGTTAATTCTGCATTGTCAATACTTAAATCCTCTACTTTTTGACGGAGATTTGAATTTTCAACCTCTAACTTCTTACAACGATTCAAAGTTTTCTTCTCAGCAATAGAATGACGTCTTTCCCAATCAGAAGCAGCTGCACAACTAACTCTTCCAACCTAAACAAGAAAAAAGGGGTTAGAAATCAATAAAATAAAGGAAATAAACAAGGAATAGAGAAGAAACTCACCATGCTACCTAAAGCATATAATGAAGCAGGAGAGACGAATCTTGAAATGTCTTTGAGGGAGTTATTATCAATTACAGTAGGAACTTTAAAAGCCTTCGCAATAAGTTTGCGAGCATTCGCTGTAGGATAATTTCCTAATCCACGAGAAGAATGAAGGAAAGCCTCAGATATGCTAACCATTGCTGAGGAAAAAGTCTTTGGGATGCTGCAATCTTCATTTTCACCTTCATCAACATCATTATCATCATCTCCTTCGTCAGAAAGGGTATCAGAATTAGAACTAAAGTCCTTCTCAGGAGATTTATCATCTTCATCACCAAGATCTTCCTCAATATTCTCATTAGAAGAGATTACATTGGAATGAGACTTGGTTGAGAGTTTCTTCTTTTTCCTCCTCTCGTAAACAACATCTTGAAGTTTCATTTTCCCTTTGCGAAGAGCATCATCTTGACTACCAGAAGCTTGAGTAACCTTCGCAGAACGAAGAGTTTGTTGTCTCATAGTCAACCTTTTAGAAGAAGTAGAATTCTTATTTTCACTCGCAGCAATCTCAGGAAGAAGTGGAATCTGCAAATTCAAATAAGGATAAGAAACAGAGGCAACAATATATTGTTTAGAAAAATACAAGAGTGTTTCTTACCTCATTTGAAATTAGAGGGTAATAAAAAGATAAGGAGATGGAAATACATACATTTCTATAAACCCAAGGTTGATAATTGCGGTTACGAAGGTTCGTAGGAAGTTCTACTATCCTAGAAATATAAGAACCCGATAACATTAAAGGGTACTTATACCAATCTTCATCATTAGAACGACGAGGTGTCTTATTATTTCCTGAGGCATAATCAATATCGCGCATGAGAAGATCATCTGCTGCGATATTAGATTTACGATGAAGACGAACACCCCAACAATTAACTTCTTTCCTCGCAGGAATTAGTGTGTAATTTTTGAAGAAACCCTCAACTGTATAATTCGCAGCAACGATTTCCATATTCTCAAATCCAGGTTTCCTAAGATCAACTGAATACAAAGATTTCCCAAAAGCGGCACGATTTGCGAATTCAACTAAGAGGTGAATACAATCACCAGTCAATTGGCAAATGGCACAAGAAAAATTGGGGTGGGAAATAATTTCATAGAATAAAGGAAAGTTAACATCATAAAGAGGAAGAGGAAGACCTGCGAGGATTTGACCTCGTGAGATTAAATTTTTTTGATCATCCCAAACATATTTGGTAAAGAGATTCACACAGAGAGAAGATTTATTATCATAACCATCAATCTCAGAGAGAATGAGGTCCCTATCAGCAAGTTCCACATTAATATGTTCAATAGTTTTCTTCTTTGGTGCCATTGAATATAAGATGGAAAATAGAAAAGAAAAAAGATGAAAGAGATTGCAGAGGCAGAAGTGATGAAGAAGATGAATAAGATAAGAGAATAAAAAGCAAAAACAATGGATAAATAAAGAGAGTTTGATGAAGATAGAAACTCATTAATACGGGTAAGCGTAAGCGGTTGAAAAGAACGGTTACGAAGAAACGTGTCAAAAAGGTAAGGGAAAAATAAGAAGACGTGTTGCGAACTTGATGGGTAGTAATAACTACACTAAATTTACAAGAATAGAGGTTCTCATGACATTTCTTCTTCGTAGAATCGACATGAGAGGAGGCAAGATGTAGGTACTGAATATCGCAAGATAATAGTTCACGAGTATCGTAATAAATAAAGGAAGAGAGTGTTATAAAATGATACGATGATAGAAGTAGCGCGGGGAAATATGAAGTTTTGCGAGGATGAAATAATTTTACGAGGATGAATTGCGATACTTCGCAATTCATATACAGCTGCATAAGTTTTACTATAAATAGGAGTTCAAATGTAAAATTCGGGAGGTTCTTTTGGTGAGTGTAAGAAATTATCTTAGGAGAGAGAATAGAAAAAGTTGTAACTATTCTAATTCCATTTTGATAATTCTATGTAATCAACTAAGAGAATTAATAAGAAAGTTATCATTCACCATCAAGAACTTCTTGAGTTTTTTACTAATTCTATTGAGGGTGTAGTTGTAGGTTATTCTGCAACTACACAAGGCATGGCCAGTCAGCCAATGGTCACGCCCCACACACTCTCCTAATTTTATATTATTTTGATGGACTCATGTAAATACCATGAATCCAAGGAATTTTCTCAAGAAGGAGATTCGATCAAACGAGAGAATTTTATCTAATCATGAAAAATAATAAAAAAAGTGTATTAAAATATAGGATTGGCGTGGAACTGACCACGACACGATGAGTTGATCGTGTGTCAGTGTCCCGGCACCTTGGTCAAATATTTTAATTATTTATTATTTTCTTCCCTATTTTGCATAGGTTCATCATTTCGTTGTATTTTGAAATACTCGTTCGTGCGGTGACCGTCAGTGCATCATCGTTGAGTAAACTTTCACCATTTAAATCGGGGCTTACTCAGAGGTAGCTCAGACGTCCGATCATTAATTATTTATTACTAATTCAATGGAGAATAATCCATGAAATGAGTAATAAAACGGATAGATGTTCACTGTTAATTCATAGGATCAGATAAAGATTCGACTACGAACTCAGAAAAATGCGATCGTTGCCATTCCTTTGGATCGACGTTGATTCGACCACGGAATCGGAGCAATGATATTACCATTCCGTGGGATCGTCGTTGATTCGACCACGGAATCGGAGCAATGATATTGCCATTCCGTGGGATCGTCGTTGATTCGACCACGGAATCGGAGCAATGATATTGCCATTCCGTTGGGATCGAGCAATGATATTGATTTGGGATCACGTTGAATGGAATCGAGCAATGATATTGCCATTCCGTGGGATCGTCGTTGGTTCGACCACGGAATCGGAGCAATGATATTGCCATTCCGTGGGATCGTCGTTGATTCGACCACGGAATCGGAGCAATGATATTGCCATTCCGTGGGATCGTCGTTGATTCGACCACGGAATCGGAGCAATGATATTGCCATTCCGTGGGATCGTCGTTGATTCGACCACGGAATCGGAGAATTCTTATTGCCATTCTGTGGGATCGTCATTGATTCGACCACGGAATCGGAGCAATGAAGGGATAATTAACCTCATGGGGTTATGCCTAGAAGAATAAATTGACTACGATAGGAGCATTAATTATCTTGACATGACATGTCGTTAAGCCATATCCTTTATATAGTCAGGTTAAACTCGTTGTTTGTTCTTGAAGACGATATTGCCCTGTAGAGCCGTCCATCCCGTGATACTATATAGAAATGACTGAAAGTATTCAGTATTCATGAGATTATGCCGTTGTCTAGACGTTGACTACACATCTACATGTACTCTGAGAGAAAGCACTCTCCGTTGAGAATTCGATGAGAAACCCGTGTCTCAATACTCACATGCGATTGCTGAACCAGCGATCCGTAAAATCATGAGTTTACAATTTTAGCCTTTGTTGAAAATCCACCATCTACATTAAGTCCCCTGCTTACTGAGGAAAGTTGTGTTCCTCAGTCAGCATTAAATGGTGATTTTCAAGCTAAAAATTATACTAGTCATTGAACTTAGTCGTAAGTTGAGACATTACCGTATTTTAAGAGTATGAGCGAGCCACGACTTGATGAAGTCTTCGTTGTCATGGTTAGGGAGGCATTTGGTGAGCATAAATTGATGTTGAACCTCTGGTTTGGACGACGAGCCCATGGTCGGTTAGGATTCGCGGGCCGGGCCCAAATAAGGAAATCCTAGTGGAATTAGGTTAAAATTATAAAAGGGGTTAATTCCTTTTTTTTTTTTTCACGACCAGCTCTTTGATCTCTTCATCATCTTCATACTCACGTACAGGAGAGGAGGAAAATTTTTGTCGGAGCAGCTACCACCGATCGCCGGCGCCGTTTGATCGTCGTCCGACCAGTTCCGGCCGGCGTTGACCAGGTGAGCATGATTTTTTTTTTTTTTGAGATGTTTGCTGATTTCATGAGTTGTTTCATGAATTTATCATATTTAAATTATACATATGAAAAACCCTTGTGTATATAATTGGTGATGGTTTTATGAAAAACCCTTGTTTTTTTTTTTTTTGAAAACGTATGTTCGTTCGATCATTAGTTTCGAAAACCAACTATAATCCCTGATTTAGGAGAGACTTTTTAGCATATGAACCTAGGTTCAGTGATAAAACTTAGTGTATGAGGTTTCACGCGTACCATGGTTTTATCATAAAGATGAATTTTCACGAAATCGGGATAATCCTTCGTTTTAAAGACAAATAGCGATGGCACGAAGGAAAAATATATATGATGAACTTGCGTCCAGTGATAAAAAATTTTTTTATGAGCTTTTATAAATACAAAACTTTATCATGTGCATGGATTGTGAGTGTTCACAATATTTTGAAATAAACCTTCGTTTTAAAGACAACTATCGAAAATACGAAGGAAAAATAGTTTTTTTTTTATAAATAAATATGTGCAGCCGTGACACATATTATGCAAAATATGATGATATATTTTATTTGATGTAAACTTCATATGTCAGTTGCGTGAATATTCACATTATGAAGGTTGCGCCCGTGATTTCGTGAAAAATCAGTTTCGGAGATTACTAAATTTTGTTCGTTTTTACAGTTTTTGAAGAGACGAACAATTTTGCTGTTGACTCCAGCATTACTATCACTATTGTTAGTGGAATTAAAAGGTAAGAGTTAAGAGTTACCTTTTTTGCCGTATTTCTTCAATTCATGTATGGACTGAAATAGAATGTTGCGTGAACCTTTTCAGCTACTCAGCAATGATGACCAATTCTCAGGCTAACGACGCCTCGAGAGAAGAGATGTACGTTGATGATGATATCTCTAGAGATGAGATATGTACAAACGAAGCTTCTGTTGGTGAAGATGAAGATGAAACCCCTGGGATTAAGAACATCCCAAATATTGATGATGCATTTTTTGAGGAAGATCCTGCAGTAGCTGAAAAACATTTGAAATCTCCAGCGTATCGTCTGCTTATAAATCCCAGGACTGTCACTCATAAGAAATTCGTGACTCCTAAGACAGTTATCCGATTTTGTCTTGAACGTGGAGTATTCCTTGCATCGATTATATAATTTAAGCTTTCTCGTCGACCTTTAGAGAAGTTTGCTGGATGGGCGAGGCACATGCTTGGTTTTCCTCATGTGAGGGCTATGCTCGATCAGGCACAGGTGACAAGGGCTATTCAAGCTTCTCGGGAGTTATTCATTTACCATGACGCAAGAAGTATTGTAGCTCTGCTTTCTCGCTGGTGTATTCCTACTCATACCTTCATATGCAGATGGGGAGAGTTTACCATTACCTTGGAAGACGTGGAAGCTTTGATGCATCTCCCAATCACAGGTAATCTTCCAGGGAATCTTTCAGATGAGGAGACTGTCGTTTCTCATATCTTGACAGCTGCAATGGAGGTAGCAAATAAGGCTGGCAGTAAAGGATGCTATGCTCTCTGGTTGATGCGCTGGTGGCCTAAAGACGAAGTTTCTGATAAACCCATCGACGGTATGTTACCCATTGCTGCTTTCTTATGTTTATGGTTGTCCAGAGATATCTTTGAAGACAGCGGAAACTTGTTGAAACCTTTCGTGATCCCCTTTGCTATTAAGATGGCTCAAGGTGAGCAACTCCCAATAGGTAGCTTGTTCTTGGGCTCCTTGTATTACAACTTGGATTCTTTGGTTATAGACTCCAGTGTGTCGAATAGCTTCATGAAGATTGAATGTTATGCTAACACGATGTTTGTTCAAGATCTGATATGGGAACACTTCAAGAATTATGCACCTATTCCACGTAATATTTTGCAAGGACTGAACACTGATGCTCGCCATATTTTCCATGAGAAAGACAATGCTAGGATCATGCGTTGGTCCACAAAGCAGCCTCGGTGCAGGGCGCGCCTCATTGACATGTTGGATGATGAATCTGAATTCACTTTTCATCCTTGGGTGTCAGTGCCTTCTTATATCTCCCAACCGGTGACTTTCAATACTGGAGAGAGCACTAGTTTGATGTCTGGTGCGGATCGGAACGATGGTGAGAGGTCCTTCATGTTGAGTTGCACCCCTGGCCACCTGCTGTCAGTCTCGTACGGATAATTTTCAGTGGAAGAGTATAATATTGATAGAGCGGCCCAAAAAATGCGTATGGATCAGTGTGTTCCAACTATTCGAAGAAGGAAACCATCAGTTGAGCAGCTCATGACTCGTTTAGACCATACCCATGTGGAAGGAAGTAACTACTGGTTTCCCTGCTCTGATAGATTTGCCTATGTGACTCCGGGTTATGCAGACTTCTGGGATAATCAATTTGAGAGATTGCATGAATATGTGATGGTCGGTCAGCCTCAAGTAAAAAATCGTTCGTCCAATGAGTTGATTGCCAGTCGACCGAGATTGAAGTATCTCTCTGGTGATAAGCGAAAATTGTCTCTATGATGCTCCCTGGTACGCTTTGTTATATAATCTTCATAAAATCATAACAACTGTATTCTGATTATGTTACTGGAACTTATCACAGGACGGTCGTATCGTAAGACCTCGAATTTGTGTAGATTTCTCGGATACTGAAGCCATCGTTCATGGCGGAGAAGGCAGGCACAAGAGTTATAAGTTATTGCCCAATACAGTAAAGTCCCCAGCCCGCGTCTTGGTGAGTTTCCAGTATTTTCTTCGTTGTGATCTTTCTTCACCCATATAATTAGGATCGTACGACTGATGTTGTTATCCTATTGCGGAACTTTACTCCGTCAAGTGTTGATGGACTTCGTTTCTACGCTACTGAACAAACCATTTCTGACTTGAGTGATGAAGAAATTATAAGTATCTCCTCCAATATCAATTATGACGTCTTATGAGTGAAACGCTGATTGCTGGTGGTATGTCTAGGAGGAAGAATCCGTGGATGTGGAGAATACTGTTGACGCTTGTTCGAAGAACGGAGATAAAGAGAGCTCCCAGAGTCAAGAGCCGAATGAAAACAATGTTGTTGCCGACGCTGGTGTGAGCAATTCTGGTTCTTTCAACGCTTCGGAGACCACTCAAGTAAGTATTTCTCTTGTATTTCACCCATAGAAGTATAAAAGTGCTGACTTGTGAGTTAATGAATGAAGACCTATGTGAATATGTGAAAACTCAGTCGAATTTCGTCGTCAGAAAATTCAGAGCCCAGACTTTTATTAGAAACGCCATAGAATCTTCATCTGGAATCGGGTTTTGATGTTCTGCATGTGCAAATTCAAGCCCGGAAAATTTCCAAGCTTTAGCAAAGAAGATTTTTAAGTCCTGAACGCGTTTAGAGCCTGAAAAAGGCGAAATAGTAAACTTCCAGGAGACTTCCTGAACTTTTTCATATTGCGCATCAGTTGATGTTTTGGCCACATCTTCTTGCTCGTTCATCAAATTGTCATGAAATTTTGACACGTTGTAGAGGACATCCATACGAATAGAATAGTATATTACCCATCCTATTATTCATTGTAGATTGCTCCCAGTTCATCCTTTAGTACAGAGCAGTGCACAGTTTCTTCAGACGTGGTTACCGTAAAACGTGTCTCCATGACTTCTATGCTATTTACCAATGTCTTGAACATAAAATGATGAATCTTGATAATTTTGGATTGTTTGTATGTTGTAACTCATGTTCCTTTTTTGATTTCAAGCTTTCGTGACCCTAACCCCATGTAATCTTCGTATTAGGTGCTAAATACCGAAGTTGAGGATTTAGAAATCAACAAGGAAAACTCGAGCGGACCTGAGATGATGAGGAGATGACCATTCCTGAGCCTCGGAGTCAAGAGAAAGTTGTTGATGAAGTCATGGAATCCCAAATTGTTGCTGCTTCAGAAATAGAAGAACCCAGGATCCCTGTAGAGAATACTGAAAGAGCTGTATCCTTGATAGAAGCCGCTTATGAAAACCGTATAGTGGTGCATGAATATCCTACTGCTGGAATTGCTTTTGATCCTCCGTTCGATGCTTCACTTCCAGGTCACGAATTAGTTGGCGGATTCGGTGTTCCCGTTGGATATACAGAATTGTATGAAGCCATATGGACGAAGTTTGGCCATATCATCGTCGAGAGGATCCCTGGGCGTATTTATGCATTGACCATGCAAGTAGGTGCACTCTTGCATGTTGTGAATGACATATATAGTATGCCTAGGCATGCCGTTACTCAAGATGTACTCTTTGATTGGTAGTTCAACTTAGGTAATTCTGAGAGGCTTGGTTTTAACTTGAAGTGGCTCCGTAAGCAAATGGATGCGATTAAGGACTCGTGTGAGAATAAAATACCCTTCCCAAATGTATCTGTGACGGAGAAAGAACAGAAAATTGCAAGGTTGACTAAAGAGCTGAACAAGGAGATGGCGGATTTGCAGGCTTTGAAGGACGCAGAGGCGGAAAAATCTTTCCTTGCTGATTTTTTCTGATTTTCTATGATTTCTTGAACTTCTGAACTTCTGAGAGATGTGAGGTTTTATATGGGTTTTGATATTTTGGTTTTGGATTTGTAGATGTCTTTTGAGGATTTTGGGATTTGATAGAAATTTTCTTTTAAGAAATATGAGTTGAATTTCGATAAACTGATGAATTCAAATACTGATTGCAAGTATTGCAAACGTTTTGGAGAAATTTAAATACAATGAAAATTCTAAATGCCAAGTCTAGACTTCATGGATGCTGAAACGACTGATACCTCAAGATGCCTATCTTTTCAAACAAACTCCTTAAGCCATTTCTCCTGAATTACTGGTAGGGCTCTGCCATCTGTGTTGACCAGCTTGTAGTATCCTCCGGTTATGGATTTAGCGACCATAAATGGTCCTTCCCAGTTGGAGCTCCTTGCTGAATGAAGATTGCGTTGGACAGCTTTGAGAACTAGATCTCCTTCATGAAATTTGTTGGGTTTGGTTGCCCGCGCCTTGAATATCTTCTGTTGATTCGGAATCCTTTTTGGGACGTGATTCCATGGTCGTGGTACATATGGACATTCGTGCGGGAGAGGGTATCTCTCGTAATGTTTTTTCATATCTTCCATGATGAACCTCTTGATCGGATGATCGACTTGGAGAAGCTCTGGACTCAACCACTGAGTGAGATATTGTTGTGGCGAGATTATCCACTCATAGCACTTTGCGATTACTAAGTTATTCGTGGAATGAAGTCCCTGAATCAAGGAGACATACTTGAAAACTGATGATATAGGCACGTGAGAGGGGATGAAACTTTCCTGGTTGCAGAACTTTTTGACGAATACATTTGGATTTTCCTCAGATTCTTGTGCAAGTTTTGTTAAGGCTTTTACCTCCTCCAGGTATTCAAATGGAGAGATGTCCTCCGCCTCTTCCTCCGAGTCAGAAGTTTCTTCACGGGGACGTGTCGTTGCAGGAGTTATCATTGTCTTCCCATCATGAATCCACGCGCGTCCAAGAATCATATCATACCCCGGATCTTCTCGGATTATAAATAATTTGGTTTCAGTGAAGACCGAATTTTCTTCAACTTTCAGAATGATGTAGCCATAGGAGTCTCTGGAGATCCCTTCGTGGTATCTGATTGCCATTGGAGCGTGGGTAGCTTATTTTCGAGTTATGCCAGCAGCTCTGAGATCTTGAGAGGGATGATGTTGACAGCAGTACTGACATCAACGAATGCTCTTCTGAACTCGTTCCCTTTGACGTGCACTGTGGTGAGCAGTCCCCAGTCATACATTTCCTTGTCTGTTGCTGAAGGTTCGATGGTAGCCTCCTGGATTAGTAGTCGTTTGCCGGATACGATATGGTTCAAAGGAGAAAACATATCTTTCCTTTGAGCTTTCGAAAGATACAACAGCTCACAGGTATGTTCAATCAGAGATTGAACTGCTTCTTTGACATGAGGTCCGTTGATGGTGAAAGCTCGGACCGGAAGAGGGTTTTTGTGTACTCCCTCAGTCCCCAGGTTGAGTTCTCCTGATTCGACCTTTTCTCTGAATATGCATTTCAGGACTTTTCAATCACTTGTGGGATGGCTGACATACCTGTGGAAGCGACAATACCGAGGATTTTTCCATGGCTTCTTCGGTTGGTTCCTTTTTATTAAAAGGCAACTTGATTGCACCATCTTGAATCCAGGCATCGAGTAATTCGTTGACTTCTTCCATGGAACAGGGAAAATCGGGTGCCTCTGTCTCATTCGTTCGTTGAGGAGAGGTCTTCGAGTTATCCTTTTTGTGTGTATTCGAAGGAGTAGAGGCTGTCTGCTTGTGTTGTGGTTCAGCTTTCCGCTTGATTCCTTCTGCGACAGCGTTTGTCGAAGATTGCAGGGTATACTGTTTGTTAACCAGACGCTTGTTTCCTCGAGGGTCTTTTGACTCATCAGTTCTTGTAGACTTTGGTCTTTCCAGAAGAGCGGGTAGGGTAGTTGCTGATCTCTTCGCGGCTTCGTGGATTTCCAAGAAAATTTTGAATCGAAGGTTCTCCAGTAAAGCTCTATAGACTGGGAGCATGTCGTTGATGCATAAGTCCACTAGTTGTTGTTCCGTGACGTTTGGATCATGGAAGTCTAAGGCTTGGACTCTGAACCTCTTTACGTATTCTTTGGGGTTCTCACCTATCTTCTGAGACATTCTCCCAAGATCAGAGAGAGTGACTTGTTCCGGCACGAAAAAGTATTTCCTGTAGAATGCATTGACCATTTCTCCCCAATTGTTGATGGTACCTGGTGCGATGTTGTTGTACCAGGTGTATTCTCTTCCTTTCAAAGACTTTGAGAATTCTTTGAGACGAACAACATGATTGTGCTCATGTTCTCCCAAGGCTTCGAGGAAACGTGAAACATGTTCTCGAGCGTTGCCAGTTCCATCATATAGAGTAAAAGTTGGAGAAATGTAACCTTTGGGAAGAGGGATCCTCTGTGTAGCCAAGGGATAAGGAGGTTGGTGACGTTGGATATGTGATGTGTTTCCTTTTCCACGGTTCTCCAGAAGACGCTCCAGGTATTCACGAGTGATGAAGTTTGATGACTGCTTTGTTGATAAATCGCCTGCAGCTTTGACGGTTTCGTCATCATCCACTGTATGAATTGGAATCACCTCAGGATCAGCGTCTGAGGACTTTTCCTTTCCTTTCCCTTTTTATTGGGTCTTCTCCGATAGTTTGTCTGTGAGAGTCTTCAGATGATCCAATAATTTCTGTTGTGCCGCAGCCATATCCGTCTGATTCTTTGCAAGAGTCTCTTGCGTTTTGATGAGATCAACCATGGTAGGTGGAGGGTTTCCTCCGATTTCTTCGGGATTTCGATCGAAAAAAGGGTGACCTTCCGCGTTGGCGTGAGGAGGAGTGATGCCACCACCATCAGTGTTGGTGGACGGAACAATTTCTGGGATGTCTTCATTGTTACTAGTGCTAGCGATATTTGCGTTAGGGTTTGTGACCGATCCTGACCTTAGACCAACCATCTTGTGAGAATGACAGATTGTAACCGAGAGAATGATCTCCCACTGTGGTCGCCAATCTGTGGATGGGGAAAAACGATCTGCTGGTTTTTAAGGGATTGAGGAGACGACCATGCGAAGGAGGTTCCTCGAACCAGGCAAAAAGCTAATACTCACACAGATGCACCGCTGCAAAGGGGGTGCTTAGATTCGAGAGATCAATCTGTAATACTCCAGCCTAAATCAAGACAACGACCGTTCCAGAGTAAATTCGGTCACAAGAGAGGATGGGTTGATCTGTAGGAGGGAAGCTTGAGAAATGTGTGGAATCGATGGTGATTCAAGGGTTGTGTGTGTGTGAATTCTGAATATGATAAGTTCTGAATGATTGAAGTTGAACGATTATTAAGAAATTGCTCAATTGATTAGTTTGATGATCTCGTGTTGTCGAAGAGACGTGAGATTCTTACTCTGAGTATTCTGTGTCGTTCTGTTTTCTGATTCGATGGTTGTTCGATGATTCTCAATCTTGATTCAGGAACTTATTTATATTGCTGGAATTATAGACACCATGATCCCATGAAGTGTGACAGTTGATGGAATCAAGGAATGGAGAGGTGGAAATCGTGTTCGAAACCAGTTGTCCAACGTGTAAAGACTTGGTCGACTTTCCACCCACTACCTCGTGAATTCCTTCAACTTATTGCACGACTTGCTCACATTCCATCGTGTGTTTGAACACACGTGCCGTAGACCGCCAGACCAAAACCCTAAGTGATATCCCCCCAAGTGACACGATTGATCGTCTCGTGGTTTGTTAGTCAATTAATGACTTCGTGGTTTGATGGGACAATGAGTCCACGTGGTTGCTGAGTCGAACAAGATGTTCTGGAACCACCCATGAATTGAACGTGTCATGAGACAGAGGTATAATTCTTATGATGAATTGAGCAAGTATTGCTCATTCGATGGTTTGTTGAATATTGGTGGATTGTTGAACCGATATTCCTTAACTCGGGCAAATATTGATCATCTGAGCAAGTGTTACTCTCGTGATGACTTATTGAATATTTGACCGTCTGAGCATGTCTTGCTCATGAATGATTGGCGGTGTGCCAATAATATTAATTAAAATGCTGGTCGTTGAACCTAGCATAATTAATAAGATTCATCACCATGAGATCATCGTGGAATTATTAATTCATGACCATGAGGTCGTCATAGAATTATTAATATTAATTCATGACCATGAGGTCATCGTAGAATTATTAATATTAATTCATGACCGTGAGGTCGTCGTAGAATTATTAATATTAATTCATGACCATGAGGTCATCATAGAATTATTAAGGTTAGAGTCTGGAAGCATGATCCTTGAACTCAGAAACCCTAATTTGATCGATTGATGATCAATTCATGGTCAGTAGTTTTAACCATGGGACGAATGAGGAGAGGCTACATGGGACCGTGGATCAACCATGTAGTGTCCATGTGCTCACGTGAGCAAATATGATGAATTCACGAAGAGTTCATGAATTATTGGTGAAAGAATGATTAAATGCTGGTTCAATCATTATTCAAAATGCTCGTCTGAGACTTAGGTGTCAAAACCTAATTAATTATGAGAGAGTGATGGACCGACCATAGAGTCATGGAGCCGGCCCTGGGTTATCACGTGACCGTCTGATGGTCACTTCATGAAAAATCCAAAGTGTTTGGAAGTTTTGGACCTAATACGAGCAATTGTGCAAATTAGGTTAAAACTGTGAAAACCGATGAGACTGGCTTCCGTGAGACAAAGAGCTAATCTTGGTCGGTCAAGATAACATGCTCGTGTCCCTAAGGTGTCCGCGTCTCAGTCTTGAGAATTTTGATATTTTCCGGTGCACGTTTGAGCGACCATTTGAGAAAATATGACAAAATTAGGGTTTTCTGATAAAACCGTCAAAACTTCATCGAACGAAGGAAAATAATAAAAGTGAAGGAATTATGAAGTGTGGACCAGTCACAGTGATCATGTGACCAACTGTTGGTCGCTTGAGCAGTCTCCAAACCCTAATTAACGTCCTTTACTAGAATTGATGTATAATTCTCATACGGACTCGGATTTTGATGGTCCGCCCCTTCATTCCATACGGAAAAGAATTTCCTATCTCCCAACGCGGGAGTTTTTAGGTTTTGAGCTCGTTAGGGAGGTGAAAACACCCCGAAAGTAAAATTCAGGAAAGATTTAAGGAGCCGGTCCCACGATAAAACGAAGGAGTTTTATTAAAATCAAGAAGTTTCCATGAGACGAAGGAAACACCATGAGACGATGGAAAATATTTATAAAATAAGGAATTGTGAGACTGGGACGCCGGTGGTCAAGGCACGGTCGGCCATTCATGACCACGGTCCCGTGGTGTCTCTTCCTTAGTTTTATATATTTTGATGATTTTATGAAGGATTCATGAATTTTGAGAAATTTGATAAATTTAGAGAGTTTTTCATGAATTGAAGGAGTTTCCATGAGTTCATGGTCTTTGAAAAATATTAACAATAAAATTCGGTCGTGTGGGACCACGGAGGCGTGACCGACCGGTCATGGCCCAATCCCACGAATTTTAATAATTTTTAAATAATTTTTTGGGTATTTTTGATGATTTGAAGGAATTTTGAGAAAAATACCATGAAATCAAGGAAAAATAAGATAATTAATAATAAAATAAATAAAACAGGGCGTGTGGGACCGGCTAGGGCATGGCCGGCCAAGGCCCGGTCCCACAAGTTTTCATAATTCATTTTATTTTATTATTATTTTTGATGATTTAAGGAATTTTTTGAGGAAAAATACCACGAAATCAAGGAGTTTTTTCATGAAATTAGAGAAAAATAATAATAATAATAATAATAATGAGGAACTGTGAGGTGTGGGCCGGGTGAGACCAAGGCATGGCCGGTCAGCCAATGGTCACGCCCCACACACTCTCCTAATTTTATATTATTTTGACGGACTCATGTAAATACCATGAATCCAAGGAATTTTCTCAAGAAGGAGATTCGATCAAACGAGAGAATTTTATCAAATCATAAAAAAAAAAGTGTATTAAAATATAAGATTAGCGTGGAACTGACCACGCCACGATGAGTTGATCGTGTGTCAGTGTCCCGGCACCTTGGTCAAATATTTTAATTATTTATTATTTTCTTCCCTATTTTGCATAGGTTCATCGTTTCGTTGTATTTTGAAATACTCGTTCGTGCGGTGACCGTCAGTGCATCATCGTTGAGTACACTTTCACCATTTAAATCGAGGCTTACTCAGAGGTAGCTCAGATGCCCGATCGTTAATTATTTATTACTAATTCAATGGAGAATAATCCATGAAATGAGTAATAAAACGGATAGATGTTCACTGTTAATTCATAGGATCAGATAAAGATTCGACTACGAAATCAGAACTATGCGATCGTTGCCATTCCTTGGGATCGACGTTGATTCGACCACGGAATCGGAGCAATGATATTTCCATTCCGTGGGATCGTCGTTGATTCGACCACGGAATCGGAGTAATGATATTTCCATTCCGTGGGATCGTCGTTGATTCGACCACGAAATCGGAGAAATGATATTGCCATTCCGTGGGATCGTCGTTGATTCGACCACGGAATCGGAGCAATGATATTGCCATTCCGTGGGATCGTCGTTGATTCGACCACGGAATCGGAGCAATGATATTGCCATTCCGTGGGATCGTCGTTGATTCGACCACGGAATCGGAGCAATGATATTGCCATTCTGTGGGATCGTCGTTGATTCGACCATGGAATCGGAGCAATGATATTTCCATTCCGTGGGATCGTCGTTGATTCGACCACAGAATCGGAGCAATCTTATTGCCATTCCGTGGGATCGTCGTTGATTCGACCACGAAATCGGAGCAATGAAGGGATAATTAACCTCATGGGTTTATGCCTAGCAGAATAAACTGACTACGATAGGAGCATTAATTATCCTGATATGACTTGCCGTTAAGCCATATCCTTTATATAGTCAGGTTAAACTCGTTGTTTGTTCCTGAAGACGATATTGCCCCGTAGAGCCGTCCATCCCGTGATACTATATAGAAATGACTGAAAGTATTCAGTATTCATGAGATTATGCCTTTGTCTAGACGTTAACTGCACATCCACATGTACTCTGAGAGAAAGCACTCTCCGTTGAGAATTCGATGAGAGACCCGTGTCTCAATACTCACATGCGATTGCTGAACCAGCGGTCCGTACAATCATGAGTTTACGATTTTATCCTTTGTTGAAAATCCACCATCTACATCAGGCATGCTGCTTCAACACATCTTTCATCTTAGTGTTGAGACGTGTAAATTCCTCAACACTTACCATTGTGTTTCCAGGCATGCTTTTTCAACACATCTTTCATCTTAGTGTTGAGATGTGAAAATTCCTCAACACTCACTACTGTGTTTCCAGGAATGCTGCTTCAACATATCTTTCATCTTAGTGTTGAGACGTGCAAATTCCTCAACACTCACCATTGTGTTTCCAGGCATGCTTATTCAACACATCTTTCATCTTAGTGTTGGGATGTGCAAATTCCTCAACACTCACTACTGTGTTGCCAGGCATGCTGCTTCAACATATCTTTCATCTTAGTGTTGAGACGTGCAAATTCCTCAACACTCACCATTGTGTTTCCAGGCATGCTTCTTCAACACATCTTTCATCTTAGTGTTGGGATGTGAAAATTCCTCAACACTCACTACTGTGTTGCCAGGTATGCTGCTTCAACACATCTTTCATATTAGTGTTGAGACGTGAAAATTCCTCAACACCCACTACTGCGTTGCAAGGCATGATGCTTCAACACATCTTTCCTCTTAGTGTTGAAAGGTCCAAATTCCTCAACACTCACCATTGTGTTACTAAGCATGCTTCTTCAACACATCTTTCATCTTAGTGTTGAGACGTGTAAATTCCTCAACACTCAATACTGTGTTG
Source organism: Papaver bracteatum (assembly GCA_023529315.1). NCBI lineage: Eukaryota > Viridiplantae > Streptophyta > Magnoliopsida > Ranunculales > Papaveraceae > Papaver > Papaver bracteatum. The sequence continues at coordinate 327,514 of JAJJWX010001294.1, forward strand.
CCAGGCATGCTGCTTCAACAGATCTTTCATCTTAGTGTTGAGACGTGCAAATTCCTCAACACTCACCATTGTGTTTCCAGGCATGCTTCTTCAACACATCTTTCAACACATCTTAGTGTTGCCAGGCATGCTACTTCAACACATCTTTCATCTTAGTGTTGAGACGTGAAAATTCCTCAACACCCACTACTGCGTTGCAAGGCATGCTGCTTCAACACATCTTTCCTCTTAGTGTTGAAAGGTGAAAATTCCTCAACACTCACCATTGTGTTACTATGCATGCTTCTTCAACACATCTTTCATCTTAGTGTTGAGATGTGAAAATTCCTCAACACTCACTACTGTATTGCCAGGCATGCTACTTCAACGCATCTTTCATCTTAGTATTGAGACGTGAAAATTTCTAAACACTCACTACTGAGTTGCAAGGCATGCTGCTTCAACACGTCTTTCCTCTTAGTGTTGAAAGGTGAAAATTCCTCAACACTCACCATTGTGTTTCCAGGCATGCTTCTTCAACACATCTTTAATTTTATTGTTGAGACGTGAAAATTCCTCAACACTCACCATTGTGTTTCCAGGCATGCTTTGTAGTGCATAATAACCTACAACTACACCCTCAATAGAATTAGTAAAAACTCAAGAAGTTCTTGATGGTGAATGATAACTTTCTTATTAATTCTCTTAGTTGATTACATAGAATTATCAAAATGGAATTAGAATAGTTACAACTTTTTCTATTCTCTTTCCTAAGATAATTTCTTACACTCACTAAAAGAACCTCTCGAATTTTACATTTGAACTCCTATTTATAGTGAAACTTATGTAGCTGCATATGAATTGCGAAGTATCGCAATTCATCCTCGCAAAATTATTTCATCCTCGCAAAACTTCATATTTCCCCGCGCTACTTCTATCATCGTATCATTTTATAACTCTCTGCTCCTTTATTTATTACGATACTCGTGAACTATTATCTTGCGATATTCAGTACCTACATCTTGCCTCTTCTCGTGTCAATTCTACGAAGAAGAAATGTCATGAGAACATAACCGTTACTTAATCTTTAGAACTTGGACACGTCTTTTGTAACCGTCCTTTTCTAGTTATTCCCTTATATAATTCCTTTATATTCTTTCCCTTTTCTTCTTCTTATCTTCTCCCTTTACTTCTGCAATTTTATCTTCTGTTCATACTCTCCATTACTGTTTTCTCTGCAATTTCTCCTTCTATTATATCTTCATGAGTTCTCCAAGGTAATTTCCTTCTATCTTCGCGCATTTCATTTGTTCTCCTCTTTAATCTCTGTATAATTTGTTATCTAATTTTGGTTTATTTCAGCGAAATAACTCCTCAGATGAAACTTCAACTAAAAAATTCAAGCCCTAATCCACGAAGAAGAAAATCTGAGAATCAAAAGGTAGTTAAAATACTTTGCCTTCTTTCCTGAACAATATATTATTGCCTCAGTTTTTAATCTACATTTTGATTCGCAGGTTGGCGAAAAACCAAACCCCAGTAAGAGATCTCGAGTAGCTAAACCCACACCATTAATTCCGATTGATGATTTCCTTCCTGAAGTTGATAAGGAATTTTCCTCTCCTCTTCGTGAAAATACTTCTTCACATACTCCTGCCTCTACTCCTTTACCTACCTTTCAATCTCCCATCAATGTCAATTTATCAACACTTCTTCAAGATCAACCCTCGCAAAATATTTCTTCAACTTCTTCTCTTGAAAAACCTATCTTGTCCCCAAATCCTTTGAGTGCTATTTCTCCAGACAATTTGCAACTTGCTCTTATTCCTTCGAATTCTTCTCCTCTTCCTCAGGAAATTCGAGATGGAATTTATTCAACTTTCCGAATGTTATCTGAGGTTTTGACCAATACTGCGAAGTCTACTAATGTTCGTTCGCAATATGAGTTTTGCGAAGTGCTAAATAGTTTCGTCAATCCAGATATTTCTTCTTCACGTCAATCCTTGGAAAAGGAAATTGAATTGCTTCGTCAATCTTTGAAATCCTCTCAAGCAGAATGTGAGGATCTCCGTAAAGAAAATTATCGTCTTCAAAATGATTCTCTTGATTGCACGATTCTTCGCAAAAGAAATGATGAATTGAAAGGTATGATTACTATCTTCATATTTTCCCTTTTATTTACTTATGTTCTTCATATGCTTGAGACATCCATTAAAACCCATTCCCCTTTATAGAATCCATCCAGAAATGTAGAAGATTGGTACTTCACCATGAATCAGATGCAACAGAATATCGAACCAAGCATGAAAGCCTCTCAAACCAATTCTCCCATTTATCTAATCTTTACTCGTGTGCTCTCGACAATTCTGATTCTCTTTTTCAAGAGAATACTCAACTAATATATGATCGAAATTTTTTGAATGATGACATTTCTCAACTTTTTTCTTCCTTAACTAAAGCTGATTTGAGAATAGAAACCTTATTAGAAGAGAACAAAACCTTATCAGAAGAGAAATGTTCGTATTTGAATACAATGATTGTTTCTTCGCAAGAATTAAAAACTCTTCAGAATAAATATTGTGATCAAGAAAATCTTCTTTCTTTGTTGAAAGGTGAACTCGAGGGATTAAAGAAGTCTTCAGATGCTGAAAGAAATTCTTTTGTTATTGAGAAGAATTCCCTTATTAATAAGAATATAATCTTGAGTACTAAGAAGAATCAACTTGAAGAAGATTATTCGTCATTAAAAGGTCTTAATGCCAAATTTACGAAGGATAAAAATTTTCTTCTTTCTAAAGATCAAAAGCTTCAATCTAGACTTAAAGGATTAGTTGGTGATGGTTTTGATAATGCGATGAATCAGATGAAGAATTGTTGTCTATCTTTAGCTCAATCTCTTGCTTCGCAAAGAGAAGGTAGTCATTAAAATTTGACTTCCTCTGGTATATCTTTAAATTTCGTTATACTCGCAAATTTTACCCTTTGAATTTTGTTTTATTCGCAGAATCTGAGAACAACCTTCGTAATGCGAAAGCTGGATTAGAAGCCTCCTGTTCCGAGCTTCGTAAGAAAAATGCTTTGCTTTCTACCCGCTTAATCAACTCTCGTGACCGTGCTACTCGGAGATTCAACTATCTTGCTTATTCCAAAGATATTGAAGATACCAACCATCAAAAAGCTATACTTCATGAAAGTCATCTGAAAGCTCAAGTCTTTACAAATAACATTCTCTTATCAAGAGCTTTGCTTCCCGTGAAAATCACTCCTCTGAAAATATCTGATGATGAAGTTGCTCGTGAGCCTGATAGTGATTTCGATTATGAGAGTGATGATGAAGATCTTGATGACGAGAAAGAATCTACTCCTCAAGGAGATGTTCCTGTTGCACATTCTTCAAAGGATGATATCTCGCAAAAGTCGAAAGCTGCTAATGACCCTACTCATCTTAAAGATCCAGCACAGAGTGTTGATGAAGCATGATAATATTCTTTTTTTGTTTCAATTTATCATTGACTCTCCTGTTCTCCTTTCTTTTGAATTCCTTCCCTTAGTTACTGTTGGTTTTCTTTTTGCGAACAATTCTGTCTTTTAAGAAGTACATCTGATATTTTGCGAAGATGATTTAACCTTTCTTAAGAAGTATATCTGATATATTGCGAAAATGATTTAACCTTTCTTTAATTAAATGTTTTCCTTATTTTGCCCCATTTGATCATATGAAGAGAAATAATATATAACTCATAGATAAAGCTTAGTACCTCCTTTTCCCCCTATTATTTCTCTTTAAATGATTAAACATTGTTGGAAATATTAAAATATCTGCCTCAATTTATCTTACGAAGTTTCAACTTGTTACGATTGTAAATAAGAAATCCTCCCTTTTAAGTATAAGAAATAAAATATATGAAATATCCTTAATAAGAATACTACATATATAATACCTTTGAAGAAGTATTAGAAGTACTCAATCCGTCAAATGAAGAGATATAAGAAGTATCAGAAATACTCAATCCATCAAATGAGAAGATATAAGAAGTATTCAATCTGTGAATAATTACGTAACATATGTCGAAGTATAATGATTACTTAACCTTCACCAAATGAAATTTCACTCTCGATAAGAACTTTATCCGGGTACAGCTACACCACCGACTTCAATATGGTGCCAATCCCATTACTTAACTTTGATCGGTAGGTACCAGAACCTTCTTTCATTTGAAATATCCATTGAAGAAGTATAATACATATGAGATATTCTTGAAGGATTATAAGAAGTATTCAACTTTTGAAGAAATATTCAATATATGGAGAAGTATAAGAAGTATGTAATCCTCGTAAAATTTTACGAATATGAACTTATCTGTATTTGATTGCTATCAAAATCGCATCTTTTGTTAAGTCTTCGTGAAAATTCTTCAATGAGGTTGTCTTCTTTGATAGGACTTCTTGTAAAAATTCTTCAATGATATTGAAGAATTTTTACAAGAAGTCCTATCAAAGAAGATGTCTTCTTTTCAGATCTTCATAATGTATATTCTTGTATAATTTCTTCAATGATTTTGATGTAATGAATTTTTTTTTAATTGCTGTGGTATTATCATGCCTTCCTAAGTAAAGGTCTTATTTTGCCACCTCTTTTGTAATAAATTTTTGTTTTTGCGATAATATGACAAGTCTGAATATTCTTGAGAACATACAACCTCGTGACATTATCGTCTTGCGATGAAATCGCAGGACGTTTTTACACTTTCATGTAATAACCCATTGATCTCATCTTAACTTTTTTGTTTCATTCTGCGAGTTCTTTTTGTATGTTTTTCTTTTTTTTTTTTTTTTTTTTTAGAATGCTCGCAGAACTTCATTTGTTGCACAAATATGACAAGCCTTTATGTTTTCGCAAACAAGAAGCCTCGTGACATTTGCGTCTTATAGCACGTATCATCTCCCTAATGGAGGGTGCTGCCCTTTATCTTCCCCATGATTTCCCCTTCAAGGAAGCGTACATCGACCATACAAGGTTAGCTCTTCCCATCCATTTCTGCCAACAACCATCTTTTGATCGCAACCTCTTATCCTTTTTGCCTATAGGGCTTATAGTTACGAGGTTGCACCCTATGGGGTATCTTTGGGCCAAGTGCATCATTTTCCAAGACTTGTCAAAAATGGCAGATGTGGTTCAACCTCACCCGACACTCTTGACTCAACCGTGTACCTCGGCGCCTTGATCATTTTCTGCACTTCTTGGGAAAGACAGTATGCCTTAGTCGCCCAACCTAAATCCTCTTACATCGCATTTTATATTGCGTAATGTCGCTAGATTAGGTGAGAATCCAAGGTGTCTAACCCGGATAGGTATCCCATTATTGGGTTGTACCCCTAAATTTTTACCATGTACTAAGGGCCCTTGGTGGTGTTCCGGTTACCCTTAGCCACGTTTATAGGTACCCCCTTAAATGACGTACTTTAGGACTTTGCCTCTTACAAAATATAGCTTCGCGAACTAGGGTGTACGCCACAAAGGTTTTCCTGTATAAAATTTTCTGCGGCTCTATTTCTTTTTTGGAGGTTGATCACAGATTGCGGTCTTTTATTCGCAAATTAATGAAAATTTTAATCGCAATATAAATTTTTAAACTCGTAACTTTTCCCAATTTCCTGCGAGCAAACATTATTCGTAAATTTTTTCATGAGTTTTATGGATAATACCTTTTCAAATACAGTCTGTTCCACGGTCTACCAAGCCTCAAACCCATGTCTCTCCCTTCTGGATCCATCAGCCGATAAGCTCCGCTTCCTACAACTTCTTTAATAACATATGGTCCATCCCATTTTGGTGCTAATTTTCCTCCATTTTATTTCTGATATGGAGGTGTTTCTCGCATGACCAAATCACCTGGTTGATATTCACGTTCAATGACTCTCTTGTTGTATTCTCGAGCTAATCGTTCCTGATAAATCTTCATATGGTGCAACACCTTTTCTCTTTTTTCTTCCAAATCATCCAGTTCACTTAATATTACCCCTGCACTTAAATTTCTTTCCCAAGATTCTTTCTTTGTTGTCGGAATTACAACCTCTGTTGGTAATACTGCTTCTACTCCATATGTTAAGCAATAAGGAGACATTCCAGTTGCCTCTCTTCTAGTTGTATTGTATGCCCAGACTGCACTAGGTACTTGCTCGCACCACCCTTTGAGATGTCCTTCTAATTTCTTTTTGATTGTATCTGCGATTGTTTTATTTGTTGCCTCTGCCTGTCCATTAGCTTGTGGATATAACGGAGTTGATTTCCCGCATTTTAGCCTAAAAGCACTTAGTAATATCTCTATATTCTGCCCTTCAAATTGTTTTCCATTATCAGATACTAACTGTGCTGGAACTCCATATCTGCAAATGATGTTCTCAAATATGAACGTAAAAACATCTTTATCACGAATATGCTGTACTGCTTTTACTTTTGCGAGCTTCGTGAAATAATCTGTTGCGACTATAAAATATCGCCTTTGTCCTGATCCAGGCAGAAATGGTCCAACAATATCCAACCCCCATTTCCCAAAAGGCCAGCAGCTTGTTGAAGAAGTTAATGTTTCCCCTGGTGCATGAATTCTTTTACCATGTCGTTGACATTCCTTGCATCTTCGTACGAACAATTTTGCGTCTGTATGCATATATGGCCAGTAATATCCTTGTATCTTTGCTCTGTACGCTAGAGATCTTCCCCTACTATGATTGCCAGCTTCTCCTCCATGTAACATCTTTAATATTTTTTCTCCTTCTTAACGAGTTAAGCACCTGAGAGGTGGTCCATTGAAATATTTTCTGTATAAAATTCCTTCTCTCAGCTCATAGTTTGTTGCACGACTCTTTAATTTATGTGCTTCTAGTCTGTTCCTGGATATTTCTCATGTTGCGAGATATGCATGAATTTCTTTTCTCCAATCTGCGATGTTGCTTGATAATTCTCTTTCTACTTCCATCGCAACAGCTTCCTCAATTTATTTTTCTTTGTCCACTGACGGTTGTTGAATTATTTGGATTTGGATATTTCTTGTATTTGGATTTGTCATCATGCTTGGAATGAATGCAAATGCATCTGCGAGACGGTTATATTTTCTTGATATATGTCTCCATTTCAATTTTGGTATCTTCGCAGATAATTCATCAATGAGTTTCTTGTATTTCTTCAAAGAAGATTCATTTGTGGTATATTCCCCTTTAATTTGACAAATTACCAGCTGCGAATCACTTGTTATCCTTATATTTTTGAGCTTCTTTTCTGCTGCGATCTTTAATGCATGCACTACAGCTTCGTATTCCGTTTCATTGTTCGTGGAAGAAAATTCTAATCTGAATGAGAATGCCGTTCTTTCTCCTTCTGGTGAAATCAACACAACTCCAATTCCATTCCCCTCGCTATTGGATGATCCATCTACTAAAATTTCCCATCTATTTGGTTCTGTTAACAAGTCTTTTGGATTCCCAAATTCTTCTTCAACATCCATAATTTCTTCTACTGCTTCATCTTCTTCCAACGGAAATTCTGCCAAAAAAATCTGCAACGACTTGTGATTTTTGCGAAGATAATACTTCGTATTTTATTTTGTAATGGTTTACTTGTGCATTCCATCTTTATATTCTTCCTGACCTTTTTGTTTTCTTCATGATTGACTCAATTGAGACTTTGGTTACCACTTTTATCACATGTGCTTGAAAGTATATTCGTAACTTGAATGATGCATAAACCAGGGCTAAGATTAACTTCTCCATTTTAGAATAATTCTTCTCTGCTACATTAAAGGTTTTACTAATGTAGTAAATGGGCCTTTCTACTCCTGCGTTTGCTCGCAACAGAACTGCACTTAGAGCATATGGAGTTGTTGCGAGGTATACCAATAATTCTTCGTCTTTCTCTGGTTTCTGTAGTATAGATGTATTCGCGAGGTATTCTTTGATCCCTTGAAAAGCTTTTTCACATTCATCAGTCCACTTGAATTTTGCTCCCTTCTTAAGTATGTTGAAAAAATGCTTGCACTTATCTGACATTCGCGAAATAAATCTTCCAAGTGAAGCTAAGAGTCCATTTAGCTTTTGTACTTCTTTTACCGTTGCAGGTGTTGGCATGTCACGAACTGCTTGGACCTTTTCTGGATCAACTTGTATTCCCTCCTTTGATACTATGTATCCCAAGAACTTTCCAGACGCAACCCCAATTATACATTTATCAGGATTTAATTTGATGTTGAACTTTCTCATTTGCTCAAATATTTCCTTCAAATCTTGCACATGATCTTTAGCTTCCTTGCTTTTTATCAACATATCATCTACATATACCTCCAAAGTTTTATGTATCCACTTCGCAAACACTTTTTCAACCATACGTTGATATGTAGCACCCGCATTCCGCAAACCAAATGGCATCTTCACATAACAATACAAACCCCTTGGAGCAAAAAAGGCAGTATGTTCTTGATCTTCTTCTGCGAGTGATATTTGATTATACCCTTTATATCCATCAAGTGAAGTGACTCTGTTATGGCCTGCAGCTGATTCCACCATTTGTGGTATATCTGGTAATGGAAAACTGTCTTTTGGACATGCCTTGTTTAGATCAGTGAAATCTATGCAAATTCTTATTCCTTTATTCTTTTTTTGGAACAATGACCATATTCGCAATCCATTCTGGATATTTTGCTTCCCTTATGATCCCTGCATCCAACATCTTTTGTAATTCTTCTTCTATCTGTACATGATAATTTTGTGATATCTTCCTTATTCTTTGTTTGAATGGTCTTACATTTTTATCTATGTTCAATCTATGACACGCCACTGATGGATCAATTCCTGGTATCTCATCTACACTTCCTGCGAAGATATCTTTATATTCTCGCAAAAGATCAATAGTTCTTTTTTCTTCTTCTTCATCCATCTTAGTTCTAATTCGCAAGAATAAAGGCTCCTCTTTACTTCCAATTTTTATTTCTTTAGTTGGTTCAGCTGCAACATAGCTCGGACTTTTCTCCCCCATAGGTGTTGGTTCTTTGATTATTTTTGTTGGTTCCCCTTTTTTTTCTAGAATCTCATTTGGTATACCTCTCCCTTCCTTTGCTCTTATTGTATACACTCGGAATTCTTCTTCCTTTTTTGTTTCCTTCGCAAGTTTCCTACGAAGCTGTTTCTTTCTTGCTCTTCCTCCACATTGCGTTACTTCAATTTGATAACAAAATTTTGCACTATCAAGATCTCCTTTTATTTCTTGTATTCCATTTGGTGTAGGAAATTTGATTTTCTGATGTAATGTTGAAGCAACAACTTTGATCGCGTGAATCCACGGCCTTCCTATCAGCATGTTGTATGGAGATTCCATATCTATCACACACAAGATTACATGTGTTTCGATTTCTCCTAGTAATATTCGTAGCGCGATTTCCCCTTTAGATTTTGTTGTAGATTTTCCTAATCCATGAATAAGACATTTTGAATTTGTGATTTCTTCATCTTTAATTCCCATCCCCTTAAGTGCATGATAAAATATGATATTAACAGAACTCCCTGTATCAACCAAAATTCGGTTTAATTTCCATTTTTCTACAGCTTTCTTATCTTCTAGCATGATCGGACATGTGATCACCAATGGTGAAGTATGGTTCAAGTCTTCATTTGGAATTTCTGCTGCTGAAAATGTGATTTTCTGCTTTTCCCATTCTTCTAAAGTTGTTATCTTTTCTTCCTCCATGATCTTTCTTCCTCTACAATCTCGCTTGTATATTTATCCCTTCATATTACTATGAAATTCATCAATCATTGTCTTTGTGATCATATTACATTCTTCTTTTTTGCAATATCCATCTACTGACTTCATTTGATCTTCAAATTTTGGCTACCACAATTCTTAAGGTCCCTGTTTCTAGCGCCAATTATGTAGTTGCAGAATAACCTACAACTACACCCTCAATAGAATTAGTAAAAACTCAAGAAGTTCTTGATGGTGAATGATAACTTTCTTATTAATTCTCTTAGTTGATTACATAGAATTATCAAAATGGAATTAGAATAGTTACAACTTTTTCTATTCTCTTTCCTAAGATAATTTCTTACACTCACTAAAAGAACCTCTCGAATTTTACATTTGAACTCCTATTTATAGTGAAACTTATGTAGCTGCATATGAATTGCGAAGTATCGCAATTCATCCTCGCAAAACTTCATATTTCCCCGCGCTACTTCTATCATCGTATCATTTTATAACTCTCTCCTCATTTATTTATTACGATACTCGTGAACTATTATCTTGCGATATTCAGTACCTACATGCTTCTTCGACACATCTTTCATCTTAGTGTTGAGATGTGCAAATTCCTCAACACTCACTACTGTGTTTCCAGGCATCCTTCTTTAAAACATCTTCATCTTAGTGTTGAGACGTGTAAATTCCTCAACACTTATCAGTGTGTTTCCAGGCATGCTTCTTCAACACATCTTTCATCTTAGTGTTGAGACGTGAAAATTCCTCAACACTCACTACTGTGTTGCCAGGCATGCTGCTTCAACACATCTTTCATCCTAGTGTTGAGACATGAAAATTCCTCAACACTCACTACTGTGTTGCCAGGCATGCTGTTTCAACACATCTTTCCTCTTTGTGTTGAAAGGTGCAAATTCCTCAACACTCACCATTATGTTACAAGGCATGCTTCTTCAACACATCTTTCATCTTACTGTTGAGACGTGCAAATTCCTCAACACTTACCATTGTGTTTCCATGAATTCTTTTTAAACACATCTTTCATCTTAGTGTTGAGACGTGCAAATTACTCAATACTCACTACTGTGTTGCCAGGCGTGCTGATTCAACATATATTTCGTCTTACTGTTGAGACGTGTAAATTCCTCAACACTTATAAGTGTGTTTCCAGGCATGCTGCTTCAACACATCTTTCATCTTAGTGTTGAGACGTGAAAATTCCTCAACACTCACTATTGTGTTGCCAGGCATGCTGCTTCAACACATCTTTCATCTTAGTGTTGAGACATGAAAATTCATCAACACTCACTACTGCGTTGCCAGGCATGCTGCTTCAACACATCTTTCCTCTTTGAGTTGAAAGTTGCAAATTCCTCAACACTCACCATTGTGTTACCAGGCATGCTTCCTCAACACATCTTTCATCTTAGTGTTGAAACGTGCAAATTCCTCAACACTCACCTATGTGTTGTCAGGCATGCTGCTTCAACACATCTTTCCTCTTAGTGTTGAGACGTACAAATTCGTCAATACACATCATTGTGTTGCCAGACATGCTCACTCAACACGTTTTCCTCTTAGTGTTAATACGTGCAAATTCCTCAACAGTCAACACTCACTATTGTGTTTCCAGACATGATACTTCAACACATATTTCCTCTTAGTGTTGGCACGTGCAAATTCCTCAACACTCACTATTGCGTTGCCAGGAATGCTGTTTCAACACATCTTTCCTCTTAGTGTTGAAAGGTGCAAATTCCTCAACACTCACCATTGTGTTTCCAGACATGCTTCTTCAACACATCTTTCATCTTAGTGTTGATACGTGCAAATTCCTCAACACTCACCATTATGTTGTCAGGGATGCTGCTTCAAAACATCTTCATCTTAGTTTTGAGACGTGAAAATTCCTCAACACTCACCATTGTGTTTCCAGGCATGCTTCTTCAACACATTTTTCATCTTAGTGTTGGGACGTGAAAATTCCTCAACACTCACTACTGTGTTGCCAGGCATGCTACTTCAACACATATTTCATCTTAGTGTTGAGACGTGAAAATTCCTCAAGACTCACTACTGCGTTTAAAGGCATGTTGCTTCAACACATCTTTCCTCTTAGTGTTGAAAGGTGCAAATTCCTCAACACTCACCATTGTTTTACCAGGCATGCTTCTTCAACACATCTTTCATCTTAGTGTTGAGACGTGGAAATTCTTCAACACTCATCATTGTGTTGCCAGACATGCTTCTTCAACACATATTTCATCTTAGTGTTGAGACGTACAAATTCCTCAACACTCAACGTTGTGTTTCCAGGCATACTCACTCAACATGTTTTTATCTTAGTGTTAAGCCGTGCAAATTCTTCAAAACTCACTACTGTGTTTCCAGGCATGCTGCTTTAACACATCTTTCCTTTTAGTGTTGAGACGTGAAAATTCCTCAACACTCACAATTGTGTTTCCAGGCATGCTGCTTCAACACATCTTTCATCTTAGTGTTGAAAGTTCCAAATTCCTCAACACTCACCATTGTGTTTCCAGGCATGCTTCTTCAACACATCTTTCATCTTAGTGTTGAGACGTGCAAATTCCTCAACACTTACCATTGTGTTTCCAGGCATGCTTTTTCAACACATCTTTCATCTTAGTGTTGAGATGTGCATTTTCCTCAACACTCACTAATGTGTTGCCAGGCATGCTGCTTCAACATATCTTTCATCTTAGTGTTGAGACGTGCAAATTCCTAAACACTCACCATTGTGTTTCCAGGCATGCTTCTTCAACACATCTTTCATATTAGTGTTGAGACGTGCAAATTCCTCAACACTCACTACTGCGTTGCAAGGCATGCTGCTTCAACACATCTTTCCTCTTAGTGTTGAAAGGTGCAAATTCCTCAACACTCACCATTGTGTTACTTGGCATGCTTCTTCAACACATCTTTCATCTTAGTGTTGAGATGTGCAAATTCCTCAACACTCACTACTGTATTGCCAGGCATGCTGCTTCAACGCATCTTTCATCTTAGTGTTGAGACGTGAAAATTCATAAACACTCACTACTGCGTTGCAAGGCATGCTGCTTCAACACGTCTTTCTTCTTAGTGTTGAAAGGTGTTAATTCCTCAACACTCACCATTGTGTTTCCAGGCATGCTTCTTCAACACATCTTTCATCTTAGTGTTGAGACGTGAAAATTTCTCAACACTTACCATTGTCTTTCCAGGCATGCTTCTTCAACACATCTTTCATCTTAGTGTTGAGACGTGCAAATTCCTCAACACTCACTACTGTGTTTCCAGGCATGCTGCTTCAAAACATCTTCATCTTAGTGTTGAGACGTGTAAATTCCTCCACACTTATCAGTGTGTTTCCAGGCATGCTTTTTCAACACATCTTTCATCTTAGTGTTGAGACGTGCAAATTCCTCAACACTCACTAATGTGTTGCCAGGCATGCTGCTTCAACATATCTTTCATCTTAGTGTTGAGACGTGCAAATTCCTCAACACTCACCATTGTATTTCCAGGCATGCTTCTTCAACACATCTTTCATATTAGTGTTGATACGTGCAAATTCCTTAACACTCACTACTGCGTTGCAAGGCATGCTGCTTCAACACATCTTTCCTCTTAGTGTTGAAAGGTGCAAATTCCTCAACACTCACCATTGTGTTTCCAGGCATGCTTCTTCAACACATCTTTCATCTTAGTGTTGAGACGTGCAAATTCCTCAACACTCACTACTGTGTTTCCAGGCATGCTGCTTCAAAACATCTTCATCTTAGTGTTGAGACGTGTAAATTCCTCAACACTTATTAGTGTGTTTCCAGGCATGCTGCTTCAACACATCTTTCATCTTAGTGTTGAGACGTGAAAATTCCTCAACACTCATTACTGTGTTGCCAGGCATGCTGCTTCAACACATCTTTCATCTTAGTGTTGAGACATGAAAATTCATCAACACTCACCATTGTGTTACCAGGCATGCTTCCTCAACACATCTTTCATCTTAGTGTTGAAACGTGCAAATTCCTCAACACTCACCTATGTGTTGTCAGGCATGCTGCTTCAACACATCTTTCCACTTAGTGTTGAGACGTACAAATTCATCAATACTCTTCATTGTGTTGCCAGACATGCTCACTCAACAAGTTTTCCTCTTAGTGTTAAGACGTGCAAATTCCTCAACAGTCAACACTCACTATTGTGTTGCCAGGCATGATGCTTCAACACATCTTTCCTCTTAGTGTTGAGACGTGCAAATTCCTCAACACTCACTATTGCGTTGCCAGGCATACTGTTTCAACACATCTTTCCTCAACACCCACTATTGCGTTGCAAGGCATGATGCTTCAACACATCTTTCCTCTTAGTGTTGAAAGGTGAAAATTCCTCAACACTCACCTTTGTGTTTCCAGGCATGCTTCTTCAACACATCTTTCATCTTAGTGTTGAGACATGCAAATTCCTCAACACTCACCATTATGTTGTCAGGTATGCTGCTTCAAAACATATTCATCTTAGTTTTGAGACGTGCAAATTCCTCAACACTCTCCATTGTGTTTCCAGGCATGCGTCTTCAACACATCTTTCATCTTAGTATTGGGACGTGCAAATTCCTCAACACTCACTACTGCGTTGCTAGGCATGCTGCTTCAACACATCTTTCATCTTAGTGTTGAGACGTTAAAATTCCTCAACACTCACTACTGCGTTGCAAGGCATGCTGCTTCAACACATCTTTCCTCTTAGTGTTGAAAGGTGCGAATTCCTCAACACTCACCATTGTTTTACCAGGAATGCTTCTTCAACATATCTTTCATCTTAGTGTTAAGACGTGCAAATTCTTCAATACTCATCATTGTGTTGCCAGACATGCTTCTTCAACACATATTTTATCTTAGTGTTGAGACGTACAAATTCCTCAACACTCACCGTTGTGTTTCCAGGCATACTCACTCAACATGTTTTCCTCTTAGTGTTAAGCCGTGCAAATTCTTCAAAACTCACTACTGTGTTTCCAGGCATGCTGATTCAAAACATCCTTCCTCTTGGTGTTGAGACGTGCAAATTCCTCGTCACTAACCATTGTGCTGTCAGGCATGCTGCTTCAAAATATCTTTCATCTTAGTGTTGAGACGTGCTAATTCCTCAACACTCACTACTGTGTTTCCAGGCATGCTTCTTCAAAACATCCTTACTCTTAGTGTTGAGACGTGCAAATCCCTCAACATTCACCATTGTGTTTCCAGGCATACTGCCTCAACAAGTTTTCCTATTAGTGTTGAAACGTGCAAATTCCTCAACACTCACTACTGTGTTGCTAAGCATGCTGCTTCAACTCATCTTTCATCTTAGTGTTTGAGACGTGAAAATTCCTAAACACTCACCATTGTGTTTCCAAGCAAGCTGCTTCGACACATCTTTCATCTTAGTGTTGAGACGTGAAAATTCCTCAACACTCACTATTGCGTTGCCAGGTATGCTGCTTCAACACATCCTTCCTCTTAGTGTTGAGACGTACAAATTCCCCAATACTCACCTATGTGTTGCCAGGCAGGCTGCTTCAACACATCCTTCCTCTTAGTGTTGAGATGTGCAACTTCCTCAATTATCACCATTATGATGCCAGGCATGCTTCTTCAACACATCTTTCCTCTTAGTGTTGAAAGGTGAAAATTCATCAAGACTCACCATTGTGTTGCCAAGCATGCTTCTTCAACACATATTTCATCTTAGTGTTGGGATGTGCAAATTCCTCAACACTCACTACTGTGTTGCCAGGCATGCTGATTCAACACATCTTTCATCTTAGTGTTGAGACGTGAAAATTCCTCAACACTCACTACTGCGTTGCAAGGCATGCTTCTTCAACACATCTTTCATCTTAGTGTTGAGACGTGCAAATTCCTCAACACTTACCATTGTCTTTCCAGGCATGCTTCTTCAACACATCTTTCATCTTAGTGTTAAGACGTGCAAATTCCTCAACACTCACTATAGTGTTTCCAGGAATGCTTCTTCAAAACATCTTCATATTAGTGTTGAGATGTGAAAATTCCTCAACACTTATCAGTGTGTTTCCAGGCATGCTTCTTCAACACATCTTTCATCTTAGTGTTGAGACGAGAAAATTCCTCAACACTCACTACTGTGTTGCCAGGGATGATGCTTCAACACATCTTTCATCTTAGTGTTGAGACATGAAAATTCCTCAACACTCACTACTGCGTTGCCAGGCATGCTGTTTCAACACATCTTTCTTCTTTGTGTTGAAAGGTGCAAATTCCTCAACACTCACCATTGTGTTACAAGGCATGCTTCTTCAACACATCTTTCATCTTAGTGTTGAGACGTGCAAATTCCTCAAGACTTACCATTGTGTTTCCAGGCATGCTTTTTCAACACATCTTTCATCTTAGTGTTGAGACGTGCAAATTACTCAATACTCACTACAGTGTTTCCAGGCGTGCTGATTCAACATATCTTTCATCTTAGTGTTGAGACGTGTAAATTACTCAACACTTATTAGTGTGTTTCTAGGCATGCTGCTTCAACACATCTTTTATCTTAGTGTTGAGACGTGAAAATTCCTCAATACTCACTACTGTGTTGCCAAGCATGCTGCTTCAACACATCTTTCATCTTAGTGTTGAGACATGAAAATTCATCAACACTCACCATTGTGTTACCAGGCATGCTTCCTCAATACATCTTTCATCTTAGTGTTGAAACGTGCAAATTCCTCAACACTCACCTACGTGTTGTCAGGCATGCTGCTTCAACACATCTTTCCTATTAGTGTTGAGACGTAGAAATTCGTCAATACTCATCATTGTGTTGCCAGACATGCTCACTCAATACGTTTTCCTCTTAGTCTTAAGACGTGCAAATTCCTCAATAGTCAACACTCACTATTGTGTTGCCAGGCATGATACTTCAACACATCTTTCCTCTTAGTGTTGAGATGTGCAAATTCCTCAACACTCACTATTGTGTTGCCAAGCATGCTGTTTCAACACATCTTTCCTCTTAGTGTTGAAAGGTGCAAATTCCTCAACACTCACCATTGTGTTTCCAGGCATGCTTCTTCAACACATCTTTCATCTTAGTGTTGACACGTGCAAATTCCTCAACACTCACCATTATGTTGTCAGGTATGCTGCTTCAAAACATCTTCATCTAAGTTTTGAGACGTGCAAATTCCTCAACACTCACCATTGTGTTTCCAGGCATGCTTCTTCAACACATCTTTCATCTTAGTATTGGGACGTGAAAATTCCTCAACACTCACTACTGCGTTGCCAGGCATGCTGCTTCAACACATCTTTCATCTTAGTGTTGAGACGTGAAAATTCCTCAACACTCACTACTGCGTTGCAAGGCATGCTGCTTCAACACATCTTTCCTCTTAGTGTTGAAAGGTGCGAATTCCTCAACAATCACCATTGTTTTACCAGGCATGCTTCTTCAACACATCTTTCATCCTAGTGTTGAGACATGCAAATTCTTCAACACTCATCATTGTGTTGCCAGACATGCTTCTCCAACACATATTTTATCTTAGTGTTGAGACGTACAAATTCCTCAACACTCACCGTTGTGTTTCCAGGCATACTCACTCAACATGTTTTCCTCTTAGTGTTAAGCCGTGCAAATTCTTTAAAACTCACTACTATGTTTCCAGGCATGCAGCTTCAAAACATCCTTCCTCTTGGTGTTGAGAGGTGCAAATTCCTCGTCACTAACCATTTTTCGGTCAGGCATGCTGCTTCAAAACATCTTTCATCTTAGTGTTGAGACGTGCTAATTCCTCAACACTCACTACTGTGTTTCCAGGCATGCTGCTTCAAAACATCCTTCCTCTTAGTGTTGAGACGTGCAAATCCCTTAACATTCACCATTGTGTTGCCAGGCATAATGCCTCAACACTTTTTCCTATTAGTGTTGAAACGTGCAAATTCTTCAACACTCACAACTGTGTTGCTAAGCATACTGCTTCAACTCATCTTTCATCTTAGTGTTTGAGACGTGAAAATTCCTAAACACTCACCATTGTGTTTCCAGGCAAGCTGCTTCGACACATATTTCATCTTAGTGTTAAGACCTGAAAATTCCTCAACACTTACTACTGCGTTGCCAGGTATGATGCTTCATCACATCCTTCCTCTTAGTGTTGAGACGTACAAATTCCCCAATACTCACCTATGTGTTGCCAGGCTGGCTGCTTCAACACATCTTTCAACTTATTGTTGAGATGTGCAAATTCCTCAATTATCACCATTATGATGCCATGCATGCTTCTTCAACACATCTTTCCAATTAGTGTTGAAAGGTGAAAATTCATCAACACTCACCATTGTGTTGCCAAGCATGCGTCTTCAACACATATTTCATCTTAGTATTGAGACGTGCAAATTCCTCAACTCTCACCTATGTGTTTCCAGGCATGCTACTTCAATACATTTTTCCTCTTAGTGTTGAGACGTGCAAATTCCTCAACACTTACCATTGTGCTTCCAAACATGCTTCTTCAACATATGTTTCATCTTAGTGTTGAGATGTGAAAATTCCTCAACACTCACTACTGCGTTGGAAGGCATGCTGATTCAACACATCTTTCCTCTTAGTGTTGAAAGGTGAAAATTCCTCAACACTCACCATTGTTTTACCAGGAATGCTTCTTCAACACATCTTTCATCTTAGTGTTGAGACGTGCAAATTCTTCAACACTCATCATTGTGTTGCCAGGCATGCTTCTTCAACACATCTTTCATCTTAGTGTTGAGACGAACAAATTCCTCAACACTCACCATTATGTTGCCAGGCATACTCACTCAACACGTTTTCCTCTTAGTGTTAAGACGTGCAAATTCTTCAACACTCACTACTGTGTTTCCAGGCATGCTGCCTCAAAACATCCTTCCTCTTGGTGTTAAGACGTACAAATTCCTCGTCACTAACCATTGTGTTGTCAGGCATGCTGCTTCAAAACATCTTTCATCTTAGTGTTGAGATGTAAAAATTCCTCAACACTCACTACTGTGTTTCCAGACATGCTGCTTCAAAACATCCTTCCTCTTAGTGTTGAGACGTGAAAATACCTCAACACTCACCATTGTGTTGCCATGCATACTGCCTCAACGCGTTTTCATATTAGTGTTGACACGTGAAAATTCCTCAACAATCTATACTGTGTTTCCATGCATGGTGCTTCAACACATCTTTCATCTCAGTGTTGAAACATGTAAATTCCTCAACACTCACTATTGTGTTGCCAAGCATGCTGCTTTAACTCATATTTCATCTTAGTGTTTGAGACTTGAAAATTCCTAAACACTCACCATTGTGTTGCCAGGCATACTGCCTCAACACGTTTTCCTATTAGTGTTAAAACGTGCAAATTCCTCAACAATCAATATTGTGTTGCCATGCATGCTGCTTCAACACATCTTTCATCTCAGTGTTGAAACATGTAAATTCCTCAACACTCACTACTGTGTTGCCAAGCATGCTGCTTCAACTCATCTTTCATCTTAGTGTTTGAGACATGAAAATTCCTAAACACTCACCATTGCTTTGCCAGGCATGCTGCTTCAACACATCTTTCCTCTTAGTATTGAGACGTACAAATTCCTCAATACTCACCTATGTGTTGCCAGGAAGGATGCTTTAACACATCTTTCCTCTTAGTGTTGAGACATGCAAATTCCTCACCTATCACCATTATGACACCATGCATGATTCTTCAACACATCTTTCCTCTTAGTGTTGAAAGGTGCAAATTCATCAACACTCACAATTGTGTTTCCAAGCATGCGTCTTCAACACATCTTTCATCTTAGTATTGATACGTGCAAATTCCTCAACACTCAACTATGTGTTTCCAGGCATGCTGCTTCAATACATTTTTCCTCTTAGTGTTGAGACGTGCAAATTCCTCAACACTTACCATTGTGTTTCCAGGCATGCTTCTTCAACACATCTTTCATCTTAGTGTTGAAAGGTGAAAATTCCTCAACACTCACCATTGTGTTACCAGGCATGCTGCTTTAACACATCTTTCCTCTTAGTGTTGAGACGTACAAATTCCTCAATACTCATCATTGTGTTGCCAGACATGCTTTTTCAACACATCTTTCATCTTAGTGTTGAGACGTACAAATTCCTCAACACTCACCATTGTGTTGCCAGGCATACTCACTCAACACGTTTTCCTCTTAGTGTTAAGACGTGCAAATTCCTCAACAGTTAACACTCACTATTGTGTTGCCAGGCATGATGCTTCAACACATCTTTCCTCTTAGTGTTGAGACGTGCAAATTCCTCAACACTCACTATTGTGTTTCCAGGCATGCTGCTTCAACACATCTTTCCTCTTAGTGTTGAAAGGTGCAAATTCCTCAACATTCACCATTGTGTTTCCAGGCATGCTTCTTCAACACATCTTTCATCTTAGTGTGGAGACGTGCAAATTCCTCAACACTCACCATTATGTTGTCAGGTATGCTGCTTCAAAACATCTTCATCTTAGTTTTGAGACGTGCAAATTCCTCAATACTCACCATTCTTTTTCCAAGCATGCTTCTTCAACACATATTTCATCTTAGTGTTGGGAAGTGAAAATTCCTCAACACTCACTACTGTGTTGCCAGGCATGCTGCTTCAACTCATCTTTCATCTTAGTATTGAGACGTGAAAATTCCTCAACACTCACTACTGCGTTGGAAGGCATGCTGCGTCAACACATCTTTCCTCTTAGTGTTGAAAGGTGAAAATTCCTCAACACTCACCATTGGTTTACCATGCACGCTTCTTCAACACATCTTTCATCTTAGTGTTGAGACGTGCAAATTCTTCAACACTCATCATTGTGTTGCCAGGCATGCTTCTTCAACACATCTTTCATCTTAGTGTTGAGACGAACAAATTCCTCAACACTCACCATTATGTTGCCAGGCATACTCACTCAACACGTTTTCCTCTTAGTGTTAAGACGTGTAAATTCTTCAACACTCACTACTGTGTTTACAGGCATGCTGCTTCAAAACATCCTTCCTCTTGGTGTTAAGACGTACAAATTCCTCGTCACTAACCATTGTGCTGTCAGGCATGATGCTTCAAAACATCTTTCATCTTAGTGTTGAGACGTACAAATTCCTCAACACTCACTACTGTGTTTCCAGACATGCTGCTTCAAAACATCCTTCCTCTTAGTGGTGAGACGTGCAAATCCCTCAACACTCACCATTGTGTTGCCAGGCATACTGCCTCAACGCGTTTTCATATTAGTGTTGAAACGTGCAAATTCCTCAACAATCACTACTGTGTTGCCATGTATGCTGCTTCAACACATCTTTCATCTTAGTGTTGAAACATGTAAATTCCTCAACACTCACTACTGTGTTTCCAAGCATGCTGCTTTAACTCATATTTCATCTTAGTGTTTGAGACGTGAAAATTCCTAAACACTCACCATTGTGTTGCCAGGCATACTGCCTCAACACGTTTTCCTATTAGTGTTAAAATGTGCAAATTCCTCAACAATCAATACTGTGTTGCCATGCATGCTGCTTCAACACATCTTTCATCTCAGTGTTGAAACATGTAAATTCCTCAACACTCACTACTGTGTTGCCAAGCATGCTGCTTCAACTCATCTTTCATCTTAGTGTTTGAGACGTGAAAATTCCTAAAAACTCACCATTGTTTTGCCAGGCATGCTGCTTCAACACATCTTTCTTCTTAGTGTTGAGACGTACAAATTCCTCAATACTCACCTATGTGTTGCCAGGAAGGCTGCTTCAACACATCTTTCCTCTTAGTGTTGAGACGTGCAAATTCCTCAACTATCACCATTATGATACCATGCATGCTTCTTCAACACATCTTTCCTCTTAGTGTTTAAAGGTGCAAATTCATCAACACTCACAATTGTGTTTCCAAGCATGCGTCTTCAACACATCTTTCATCTTAGTATTGAGACGTGCAAATTCCTCAACACTCACCTATGTGTTGCCAGGAATGCTGCTTCAATATATTTTTCCTCTTAGTGTTGAGACGTGCAAATTCCTCAACACTTACCATTGTGTTTCCAGGCATGCTTCTTCAACACATCTTTCATCTTAGTGTTGCCAGGCATACTGTCTCAACGCATCTTTCATCTTAGTGTTGAGACGTGAAAATTCCTCAACACTCACTACTGCGTTGCAAGGAATGCTGCTTCAACACATCTTTCCTCTTAGTGTTGAAAGGTGCAAATTCCTCAACACTCACCATTGTGTTACCAGGCATGCTTCTTCAACACATATTTTATCTTAGTGTTGAGACGTGCAAATTCCTCAACACTCATCATTGTGTTTCCATGAATGCTTTTTCAACACATCTTTCATCTTAGTGTTGAGACGTACAAATTCCTCAACACTCACTATTGTGTTGCCAGGCATGCTGCTTCAACACATCTTTCCTCTGTGTTGAGACGTGCAAATTCTTCAACGCTCACTACTGTGTTTCCAGCCATGCTGTTTTAACACATATTTTCTCTTAGTTTTGAGACGTGCAAATTCCTCAACACTCACTACTGTGTTTCCAGGTATCCTACTTCAACACATCTTTCATCTTAGTGTTGAGACGTGAAAATTCCTCAACACTGACTACTGCGTTGCCAGGAATGCTGCTTCAACACATCTTTCCACTTAGTGTTGAGATGTACAAATTCCTCAACACTCACCTATGTGTTTCCAGGCAGGCTGCTTCAACACATATTTCCTCTTAGTGTTGATACGTGCAAATTCCTTAACTATCACCATTATGTTGCCAGGCAGGCTGCTTCAACACATCTTTCCGCTTAGTGTTGAGACGTGAAAATTCCTAAACTATCATCATTATGTTTCCAGGAATGCTACTTCAACACATCTATCCTCTTAGTGTTGAAAGGTGCAAATTCCTCAACACTCACCATTGTGTTTCCATGCATGCTTCTTCAACATATCTTTCGTCTTAGTGTCGAGACGTGCAAATTCCTCAACACTCACTTTTGTGTTGCCAGGCATGCTGCTTCAACACATTTTTCCTCTTAGTGTTGAAACTAGTAAGTTCCCAACACTTACCATTGTGTTTCCAGGCGC
This sequence comes from Papaver bracteatum, assembly GCA_023529315.1. Classification (NCBI taxonomy): domain Eukaryota; kingdom Viridiplantae; phylum Streptophyta; class Magnoliopsida; order Ranunculales; family Papaveraceae; genus Papaver; species Papaver bracteatum. The sequence continues at coordinate 350,365 of JAJJWX010001294.1, forward strand.
TTCTTCAACACATCTTTCATCTTAGTGTTTAGACGTGCAAATTCCTCAAGACTCACTACTGTGTTGCTAGGCATGCTGCTTCAATACATCTTTCATCTTAGTGTTGAAACATGAAAATTCCTCAACACTCACTAATGCATTGCAAGGCATGCTGCTTCAACACATCTTTCCTCTTAGTGTTGAAAGGTGCAAATTCCTCAACACTCACCATTGTGTTACCAGGCATGCTTCTTCAACACATATTTCATCTTAGTGTTGAGACGTACAAACTCCTCAACACTCACTACTGTGTTGCCAGGCACGATGCTTCAACACATCTTTCATCTTAGTGTTGAGACGTGTAAATTCATTAACAATCATTAATGTGTTGCCAGGCATGCTGCTTCAACACATCTTTTATCTTAGTGTTGATACGTGTAAATTCCTCAACACTCATCATTGTGTTGCCAGGCATGATGCTTCAACACATCTTTCCTCTTAGTGTTGAGATGTGCAAATTCCTCAACACTCACTATTGCGTTGCCTGGCATGCTGTTTCAACACATCTTTCCTCTTAGTGTTGAAAGGTGCAAATTACTCAACACTCACCATTGTGTTTCCAGGCATGCTTCTTCAACACATCTTTCATCTTAGTGTTGAGACGTGCAAATTCCTCAACACTCACCATTATGTTTTCAGGTATGCTGCTTCAAAAAAACTTCATCTTAGTTTTGAGACGTGCAAATTCCTCAACACTCACCATTGTGTTTCCAGGCATGCTTCTTCAACACATCTTTCATCTTAGTATTGGGACGTGCAATTTCCTCAACACACACTACTGCGTTGCCAGGCAAGCTGCTTCAACACATCTTTCATCTTAGTGTTGAGACGTGAAAATTCCTCAACACTCACTACTGCGTTGCAAGGCATGCTGCTTCAACACATCTTTCCTCTTAGGGTTGAAAGGTGCGAATTCCTCAACACTCACCATTGTTTTACCAGGCATGCTTCTTCAACACATCTTTCATTTTAGTGTTGAGACGTGCAAATTCTTCAACACTCATCATTGTGTTTCCAGACATGCTTCTCCAACACATATTTTATCTTAGTGTTGAGATGTACAAATTCCTCAACACTCACCGTTGTGTTTCCAGGCATACTCACTCAACATGTTTTCCTCTTAGTGTTAAGCCGTGCAAATTCTTCAAAAGTCACTATTGTGTTTCCAGGCATGCTGCTTCAAAACATCCTTCCTCTTGGTGTTGAGACGTGCAAATTCCTCGTCACTAACCATTGTGCTGTCAGGCATGCTGCTTCAAAACATCTTTCATCTTAGTGTTGAGACGTGCAAATTCCTCAACACTCACTACTGTGTTGCTAAGCATGCTGCTTGAACTCATCTTTCATCTTAGTGTTTGAGACATGAAAATTCCTAAACACTCACCATTGTGTTTCCAGGCAAGCTGCTTCGACACATCTTTCATCTTAGTGTTGAGATGTGAAAATTCCTCAACACTCACTACTGCGTTGCCAGGTATGCTGCTTCAACACATCCTTCCTCTTAGTGTTGAGACGTAAAAAATCCTCAATACTCTCCTATGTGTTGCCAGGCAGGCTGCTTCAACACATCTTTCATCTTATTGTTGAGATGTGCAAATTCCTCAATTATCACCATTATGATGCCAGGCATGCTTCTTCAACACATATTTCCTCTTAGTGTTGAAAGGTTAAAATTCATCAACACTCACCATTGTGTTGCCAAGCATGCGTCTTCAACAAATCTTTCATCTTAATATTGAGACGTGCAAATTCCTCAACACTCACCTATGTGTTGCCAGGCATGCTGCTTCAATACATTTTTCCTCTTAGTGTTGAGATGTGCAAATTCCTCAACACTTACCATTGTGTTTCCAAGCATGCTTCTTCAACATATCTTTCATCTTAGTGTTGAGACGTGCAAATTCCTCAACACTCACTACTGTGTCGCCAGGCATGCTGCTTCAACGCATCTTTCATCTTAGTGTTGAGATGTGAAAATTCCTCAACACTCACTACTTCGTTGCAAGGAATGCTGCTTCAACACATCTTTCCTCTTAGTGTTGAAAGGTGAAAATTCCTCAACACTCATCATTGTGTTACCAGGCATGCTTTTTCAACACATCTTTTATCTTAGTGTTAAGACTACAAATTCCTCAACACTCATCATTGTGTTGCCAGGAATGCTTCTTCAACACATCTTTCATCTTAGTGTTGAGACGTACAAATTCCTCAACACTCACTACTGTGTTTCCAGAAATGCTGCTTCAACACATCTTTTATCTTAGAGTTCATACATGATAATTCCTCAACACTCACTACTGTGTTGCCAGGCATGCTGTTTCAACACATATTTCCTCTTTGTGTTGAAACGTCCAAATTCCTCAACACTCACCTATGTGTTGTCAGGCATGCTGCTTTAACACATCTTTCCTCTTAGTTTTGAGATGTGCAAATTCGTCAATACTCATTATTGTGTTGCCAGGCATGCTTTTTCAACACATCTTTCATCTTAGTGTTGAGACGTACAAATTCCTCAACACTCACCATTGTGTTGCCAGGCATACTCACTCAACACGTTTTCCTCTTAGTGTTAAGACGTGCAAATTCCTCAACAGTCAACACTCACTATTGTGTTGCCAGGAAAGATGCTTCAACACATCTTTCCTCTTAGTGTTGAGACGTGCAAATTCCTCAACACTCACTATTGTGTTTCCAGGCATGCTGCTTCAACATATCTTTCCTCTTAGTGTTGAAAGGTGCAAATTCCTCAACATTTACCATTGTGTTTCCAGGCATGCTTCTTCAACACATCTTTCATCTTAGTGTGGAGACGTGCAAATTCCTCAACACTCACCATTATATTGTCAGGTATGCTGCTTCAAAACATCTTCATCTTAGTTTTGAGACGTGAAAATTCCTCAATACTCACCATTGTGTTTACAGGCATGCTTCTTCAACACATCTTTCATCTTAGTGTTGGGACGTGCAAATTCCTCAACACTCACTACTGTGTTGCCAGGCATGCTGCTTCAACACATCTTTCATCTTAGTGTTGAGACGTGAAAATTCCTCAACACTCACTACTGCGTTGGAAGGCATGCTGCTTCAACACATCTTTCCTCTTAGTGTTGAAAGGTGAAAATTCCTCAACACTCACCATTGTTTTACCAGGCATGCTTCTTCAACACATCTTTCATCTTAGTGTTGAGATGTGCAAATTCTTCAACACTCATCATTGTGTTGCCAGGCATGCTTCTTCAACACATCTTTCATCTTAGTGTTGAGACGTACAAATTCCTCAACACTCACCATTATGTTGCCAGGCATACTCACTCAACACGTTTTCCTCTTAGTGTAAAGACGTGCAAATTCTTTGACACTCACTACTGTGTTTCCAGGCATGCTGCTTCAAAACCTCCTTCCTCTTGGTGTTAAGACGTGCAAATTCCTCATCACTAACCATTGTGTTGTCAGGTATGCTGCTTCAAAATATCTTTCATCTTAGTGTTGAGACGTACAAATTCCACAACACTCACTACTGTTTTTCCAGACATGCTGCTTCAAAACATCCTTCCTCTTAGTGTTGAGACGTGCAAATCCCTAAACACTCACCATTGTGTTTCCAGGAATAATGCCTCAACGCGTTTTCATATTAGTGTTGAAACGTGCAAATTCCTCAACAATCACTATTGTGTTGCCATGCATGCTGCTTCAACACATCTTTCATCTCAGTGTTGAAACATGTAAATTCCTCAACACTCACTACTGTGTTTCCAAGCATGCTACTTTAACTCATATTTCATCTTAGTGTTTGAGACGTGAAAATTCCTAAACACTCACCATTGTGTTGCCAGGCATCTTTGCCTCAACACGTTTTCTATTAGTGTTAAACGTGCAAATTCCTCAACAATCAATCTTTGTGTTGCCATGCATGCTGCTTCAACACATTTTTCATCTCAGTGTTGAAACATGTAAATTCCTCAACACTCACTACTGTGTTGCCAAACATGCTGCTGCTTCAACTCACCTTTCATCTTAATGTTTGAGACGTGAAAATTCCTAAACACTCACCATTGCTTTGCCAGGCATGCTGCTTCAACACATCTTTCCTCTTAGTGTTGAGACGTACAAATTCCTCAATACTCACCTATGTGTTTCCAGGAAGGCTGCTTCAACACATCTTTCCTCTTAGTGTTGAGACGTGCAAATTCCTCAACTATCACCATTATGATGCCATGCATGCTTCTTCAACACATCTTTCCTCTTAGTGTTGAAAGGTGCAAATTCATCAACACTCACAATTGTATTGCCAATCATGCGTCTTCAACACATCTTTCATCTTAGTATTGAGACGTGCAAATTCCTCAACACTCACCTATGTGTTGCCAGGCATGCTGCTTCAATACATTTTTCCTCTTAGTGTTGAGACGTGAAAATTCCAAAACACTCACCTATGTGTTGCCAGGCATGCTTCTTCAACACATCTTTCATCTTAGTGTTGAGACGTGCAAATTCCTCAACACTCACTACTGTGTTGCCATGCATACTGTTTCAACGCATCTTTCATCTTAGTGTTGAGATGTGAAAATTCCTCAACACTCACTACTGCGTTGCAAGGAATGCTGCTTCAACACATCTTTCCTCTCAGTGTTGAAAGGTGCAACTTCCTCAACACTCACCATTGTGTTACCAGGCATGCTTCTTCAACACATATTTTATCTCAGTGTTGAGACGTGCAAATTCCTCAACACTTATCATTGTGTTGCCATGAATGCTTTTTCAACACATCTTTCATCTTAGTGTTGAGACGTACAAATTCCTCAACACTCACTACTGTGTTGCCAGGCATGCTTCTTCAACACATCTTTCCTCTGTGTTGAAACGTGCAAATTCTTCAACGCTCACTACTGTGTTTTCAGGCATGCTGTTTTAACACATATTTTCTCTTAGTGTTGAGATGTGCAAATTCCTCAACACTCACTACTGTGTTGCCAGGCATGCTGCTTCAACACATCTTTCATCTTAGTGTTGAGACGTGAAAATTCCTCAACACTCACTACTGTGTTTCCAGGTATCCTGCTTCAACACATATTTCATCTTAGTGTTCAGACGTGAAAATTCCTCAACAATGACTACTTCGTTGTTAGGCATGCTGCTTCAACAAATCTTTCCTCTTAGTATTGAGACGTGCAAATTCCTCAACACTCACCTATGTGTTGCCAGGCATGCTGCTTCAATATATTTTTCCTCTTAGTGTTGAGACGTGCAAATTCCTTAACACTTACCATTGTGTTTCCAGGCATGCTTCTTCAACACATCTTTCATCTTAGTGTTGCCAGGCATACTGTCTCAACGCATCTTTCATCTTAGTGTTGAGACGTGAAAATTCCTCAACACTCATCTTGCAAGGAATGCTTTGCTTCAACACATCTTTCCTCTCAGTGTTGAAAGGTGCAAATTCCTCAACACTCACCATTGTGTTACCAGGCATGCTTCTTCAACACATATTTTATCTTAGTGTTGAGACGTGCAAATTCCTCAACACTCATCATTGTGTTTCCATGAATGATTTTTCAACACATCTTTCATCTTAGTGTTGAGACGTACAAATTTCAACACTCATATTTTCATCTTAGTGTTGAGACGTGCAAATTCCTCAACACTCACTACTGTGTTTCCAGCCATGCTGTTTTAACACATATTTTCTCTTAGTTTTGAGACGTGCAAATTCCTCAACACTCACTACTGTGTTTCCAGGTATCCTACTTCAACACATCTTTCATCTTAGTGTTGAGACGTGAAAATTCCTCAACACTGACTACTGCGTTGCCAGGAATGCTGCTTCAACACATCTTTCCACTTAGTGTTGAGATGTACAAATTCCTCAACACTCACCTATGTGTTGCCAGGCATGCTGCTTCAACACATATTTCCTCTTAGTGTTGATACGTGCAAATTCCTTAACTATCACCATTATGTTGCCAGGCAGGCTGCTTCAACACATCTTTCCGCTTAGTGTTGAGACGTGAAAATTCCTCAACTATCATCATTATGTTTCCAGGCATGCTACTTCAACACATCTATCCTCTTAGTGTTGAAAGGTGCAAATTCCTCAACACTCACCATTGTGTTTCCATGCATGCTTCTTCAACATATCTTTCGTCTTAGTGTCGAGACGTGCAAATTCCTCAACACTCACTTTTGTGTTGCCAGGCATGCTGCTGCAACACATTTTTCCTCTTAGTGTTGAAACGTGTAAGTTCCCAACACTTACCATTGTGTTTCCAGGCGCTTCTTCAACACATCTTTCATCTTAGTGTTTAGACGTGCAAATTCCTCAAGACTCACTACTGTGTTGCCAGGCATGCTGCTTCAATACATCTTTCATCTTAGTGTTGAAACATGAAAATTCCTCAACACTCACTAATGCATTGCAAGGCATGCTGCTTCAACACATCTTTCCTCTTAGTGTTGAAAGGTGCAAATTCCTCAACACTCACCATTGTGTTACCAGGCATGTTTCTTCAACACATATTTCATCTTAGTGTTGAGACGTACAAACTCCTCAACACTCACTACTGTGTTGCCAGGCACGATGCTTCAACACATCTTTCATCTTAGTGTTGAGACGTGTAAATTCATTAACAATCATTAATGTGTTGCCAGGCATGCTGCTTCAACACATCTTTTATCTTAGTGTTGATACGTGTAAATTCCTCAACACTCATCATTGTGTTGCCAGGCATGATGCTTCAACACATCTTTCCTCTTAGTGTTGAGATGTGCAAATTCCTCAACACTCACTATTGCGTTGCCAGGCATGCTGTTTCAACACATCTTTCCTCTTAGTGTTGAAAGGTGCAAATTACTCAACACTCACCATTGTGTTTCCAGGCATGCTTCTTCAACACATCTTTCATCTTAGTGTTGAGACGTGCAAATTCCTCAACACTCACCATTATGTTTTCAGGTATGCTTCTTCAACACATCTTTCATCTTAGTATTGGGACGTGCAATTTCCTCAACACACACTACTGCGTTGCCAGGCAAGCTGCTTCAACACATCTTTCATCTTAGTGTTGAGACGTGAAAATTCCTCAACACTCACTACTGCGTTGCAAGGCATGCTGCTTCAACACATCTTTCCTCTTAGGGTTGAAAGGTGCGAATTCCTCAACACTCACCATTGTTTTACCAGGCATGCTTCTTCAACACATCTTTCATTTTAGTGTTGAGACGTGCAAATTCTTCAACACTCATCATTGTGTTTCCAGACATGCTTCTCCAACACATATTTTATCTTAGTGTTGAGATGTACAAATTCCTCAACACGCACCGTTGTGTTTCCAGGCATACTCACTCAACATGTTTTCCTCTTAGTGTTAAGCCGTGCAAATTCTTCAAAAGTCACTACTGTGTTTCCAGGCACGCTGCTTCAAAACATCCTTCCTCTTGGTGTTGAGACGTGCAAATTCCTCGTCACTAACCATTGTGCTGTCAGGCATGCTGCTTCAAAACATCTTTCATCTTAGTGTTGAGACGTGCAAATTCCTCAACACTCACTACTGTGTTGCTAAGCATGCTGCTTCAACTCATCTTTCATCTTAGTGTTTGGGACATGAAAATTCCTAAACACTCACCATTGTGTTTCCAGGAAAGCTGCTTCGACACATCTTTCATCTTAGTGTTGAGATGTGAAAATTCCTCAACACTCACTACTGCGTTGCCAGGTATGCTGCTTCAACACATCCTTCCTCTTAGTGTTGAGATGTAAAAATTCCTCAATACTCTCCTATGTGTTGCCAGGCAGGCTGCTTCAACACATCTTTCATCTTATTGTTGAGATGTGCAAATTCCTCAATTATCACCATTATGATGCCAGGCATGCTTCTTCAACACATATTTCCTCTTAGTGTTGAAAGGTGAAAATTCATCAACACTCACCATTGTGTTGCCAAGCATGCGTCTTCAACACATCTTTCATCTTAATATTGAGACGTGCAAATTCCTCAACACTCACCTATGTGTTGCCAGGCATGCTGCTTCAATACATTTTTCCTCTTAGTGTTGAGACGTGCAAATTCCTCAACACTTACCATTGTGTTTCCAAGCATGCTTCTTCAACATATCTTTCATCTTAGTGTTGAGACGTGCAAATTCCTCAACACTCACTACTGTGTCGCCAGGCATGCTGCTTCAACGCATCTTTCATCTTAGTGTTGAGATGTGAAAATTCCTCAACACTCACTACTTCGTTGCAAGGAACTCTGCTTCAACACATCTTTCCTCTCAGTGTTGAAAGGTGAAAATTCCTCAACACTCATCATTGTGTTACCAGGCATGCTTTTTCAACACATCTTTTATCTTAGTGTTGAGACTACAAATTCCTCAACACTCATCATTGTGTTTCCAGGAATGCTTCTTCAACACATCTTTCATCTTATTGTTGAGACGTACAAATTCCTCAACACTCACTACTGTGTTTCCAGAAATGCTGCTTCAACACATCTTTTATCTTAGAGTTCAGACATGATAATTCCTCAACACTCACTACTGTGTTGCCAGGCATGCTGTTTCAACACATATTTCCTCTTTGTGTTGAAACGTCCAAATTCCTCAACACTCACCTATGTGTTGTCAGGCATGCTGCTTTAACACATCTTTCCTCTTAGTTTTGAGATGTGGAAATTCGTCAATACTCATTATTGTGTTGCCAGGCATGCTTTTTCAACACATCTTTCATCTTAGTGTTGAGACGTACAAATTCCTCAACACTCACCATTGTGTTGCCAGGCATACTCACTCAACACGTTTTCCTCTTAGTGTTAAGACGTGCAAATTCCTCAACAGTCAACACTCACTATTGTGTTGCCAGGAAAGATGCTTCAACACATCTTTCCTCTTAGTGTTGAGACGTGCAAATTCCTCAACACTCACTATTGTGTTTCCAGGCATGCTGCTTCAGCATATCTTTCCTCTTAGTGTTGAAAGGTGCAAATTCCTCAACATTTACCATTGTGTTTCCAGGCATGCTTCTTCAACACATCTTTCATCTTAGTTTTGAGACGTGCAAATTCCTCAACACTCACCATTGTGTTTCCAGGCATGCTTCTTCAACACATCTTTCATCTTAGTATTGGGACGTGCAATTTCCTCAACACACACTACTGCGTTGCCAGGCAAGCTGCTTCAACACATCTTTCATCTTAGTGTTGAGACGTGAAAATTCCTCAACACTCACTCTTTGCGTTGCAAGGCATGCTGCTTCAACACATCTTTCCTCTTAGGGTTGAAAGGTGCGAATTCCTCAACACTCACCATTGTTTTACCAGGCATGCTTCTTCAACACATCTTTCATTTTAGTGTTGAGACGTGCAAATTCTTCAACACTCATCATTGTGTTTCCAGACATGCTTCTCCAACACATATTTTATCTTAGTGTTGAGATGTACAAATTCCTCAACACTCACCGTTGTGTTTCCAGGCATACTCACTCAACATGTTTTCCTCTTAGTGTTAAGCCGTGCAAATTCTTCAAAAGTCACTATTGTGTTTCCAGGCATGCTGCTTCAAAACATCCTTCCTCTTGGTGTTGAGATGTGCAAATTCCTCGTCACTAACCATTGTGCTGTCAGGCATGCTGCTTCAAAACATCTTTCATCTTAGTGTTGAGACGTGCAAATTCCTCAACACTCACTACTGTGTTGCTAAGCATGCTGCTTCAACTCATCTTTCATCTTAGTGTTTGAGACATGAAAATTCCTAAACACTCACCATTGTGTTTCCAGGCAAGCTGCTTCGACACATCTTTCATCTTAGTGTTGAGATGTGAAAATTCCTCAACACTCACTACTGCGTTGCCAGGTATGCTGCTTCAACACATCCTTCCTCTTAGTGTTGAGACGTAAAAATTCCTCAATACTCTCCTATGTGTTGCCAGGCATGCTGCTTCAACACATCTTTCATCTTATTGTTGAGATGTGCAAATTCCTCAATTATCACCATTATGATGCCAGGCATGCTTCTTCAACACATATTTCCTCTTAGTGTTGAAAGGTGAAAATTCATCAACACTCACCATTGTGTTGCCAAGCATGCGTCTTCAACACATCTTTCATCTTAATATTGAGACGTGCAAATTCCTCAACACTCACCTATGTGTTGCCAGGCATGCTGATTCAATACATTTTTCCTCTTAGTGTTGAGACGTGCAAATTCCTCAACACTTACCATTGTGTTTCCAAGCATGCTTCTTCAACATATCTTTCATCTTAGTGTTGAGACGTGCAAATTCCTCAACACTCACTACTGTGTCGCCAGGCATGCTGCTTCAACGCATCTTTCATCTTAGTGTTGAGATGTGAAAATTCCTCAACACTCACTACTTCGTTGCAAGGAACTCTGCTTCAACACATCTTTCCTCTCAGTGTTGAAAGGTGAAAATTCCTCAACACTCATCATTGTGTTACCAGGCATGCTTTTTCAACACATCTTTTATCTTAGTGTTGAGACTACAAATTCCTCAACACTCATCATTGTGTTTCCAGGAATGCTTCTTCAACACATCTTTCATCTTATTGTTGAGACGTACAAATTCCTCAACACTCACTACTGTGTTTCAGAATCTTTGCTTCAACACATCTTTTATCTTAGAGTTCAGACATGATAATTCCTCAACACTCACTACTGTGTTGCCAGGCATGCTGTTTCAACACATATTTCCTCTTTGTGTTGAAACGTCCAAATTCCTCAACACTCACCTATGTGTTGTCAGGCATGCTGCTTTAACACATCTTTCCTCTTAGTTTTGAGATGTGCAAATTCGTCAATACTCATTATTGTGTTGCCAGGCATGCTTTTTCAACACATCTTTCATCTTAGTGTTGAGACGTACAAATTCCTCAACACTCACCATTGTGTTGCCAGGCATACTCACTCAACACGTTTTCCTCTTAGTGTTAAGACGTGCAAATTCCTCTCAATCAGTCAACACTCACTATTGTGTTGCCAGGAAAGATGCTTCAACACATCTTTCCTCTTAGTGTTGAGACGTGCAAATTCCTCAACACTCACTATTGTGTTTCCAGGCATGTCTTTGCTTCAAACATATCTTTCCTCTTAGTGTTGAAAGGTGCAAATTCCTCAACATTTACCATTGTGTTTCCAGGCATGCTTCTTCAACACATCTTTCATCTTAGTGTGGAGACGTGCAAATTCCTCAACACTCACCATTATGTTGTCAGGTATGCTGCTTCAAAACATCTTCATCTTAGTTTTGAGACGTGAAAATTCCTCAATACTCACCATCGTGTTTACAGGCATGCTTATTCAACACATCTTTCATCTTAGTGTTGGGACACGCAAATTCCTCAACACTCACTACTGTGTTGCCAGGCATGCTGCTTCAACACATCTTTCATCTTAGTGTTGAGACGTGAAAATTCCTCAACACTCACTATTTGCGTTGGAAGGCATCTTTCCTTCAACACATCTTTCCTCTTAGTGTTGAAAGGTGAAAATTCCTCAACACTCACCATTGTTTTACCAGGAATGCTTCTTCAACACATCTTTCATCTTAGTGTTGAGATGTGCAAATTCTTCAACACTCATCATTGTGTTGCCAGGCATGCTTCTTCAACACATCTTTCATCTTAGTGTTGAGACGTACAAATTCCTCAACACTCACCATTATGTTGCCAGGCATACTCACTCAACACGTTTTCCTCTTAGTGTAAAGACGTGCAAATTCTTTGACACTCACTACTGTGTTTCCAGGCATACTGCTTCAAAACCTCCTTCCTCTTGGTGTTAAGACGTGCAAATTCCTCATCACTAACCATTGTGTTGTCAGGTATGCTGCTTCAAAATATCTTTCATCTTAGTGTTGATACGTACAAATTCCACAACACTCACTACTGTTTTTCCAGACATGCAGCTTCAAAACATCCTTCCTCTTAGTGTTGAGACGTGCAAATCCCTAAACACTCACCATTGTGTTTCCAGGAATACTGCCTCAACGCGTTTTCATATTAGTGTTGAAACGTGGAAATTCCTCAACAATCACTATTGTGTTGCCATGCATGCTGCTTCAACACATCTTTCATCTCAGTGTTGAAACATGTAAATTCCTCAACACTCACTACTGTGTTGCCAAGCATGCTACTTTAACTCATATTTCATCTTAGTGTTTGAGACGTGAAAATTCCTAAACACTCACCATTGTGTTGCCAGGCATACTGCCTCAACACGTTTTCCTATTAGTGTTAAAACGTGCAAATTCCTCAACAATCAATACTGTGTTGCCATGAATGCTGCTTCAACACATTTTTCATCTCAGTGTTGAAACATGTAAATTCCTCAACACTCACTACTGTGTTGCCAAACTTGCTGCTTCAACTCACCTTTCATCTTAATGTTTGAGACGTGAAAATTCCTAAACACTCACCATTGCTTTGCCAGGCATGCTGCTTCAACACATCTTTCCTCTTAGTGTTGAGACGTACAAATTCCTCAATACTCACCTATGTGTTTCCAGGAAGGCTGCTTCAACACATCTTTCCTCTTAGTGTTGAGACGTGCAAATTCCTCAACTATCACCATTATGATGCCATGCATGCTTCTTCAACACATCTTTCCTCTTAGTGTTGAAAGGTGCAAATTCATCAACACTCACAATTGTGTTGCCAATCATGCGTCTTCAACACATCTTTCATCTTAGTATTGAGACGTGCAAATTCCTCAACACTCACCTATGTGTTGCCAGGCATGCTGCTTCAATACATTTTTCCTCTTAGTGTTGAGACGTGCAAATTCCAAAACACTCACCTATGTGTTGCCAGGCATGCTTCTTCAACACATCTTTCATCTTAGTGTTGAGACGTGCAAATTCCTCAACACTCACTACTGTGTTGCCATGCATACTGTTTCAACGCATCTTTCATCTTAGTGTTGAGATGTGAAAATTCCTCAACACTCACTACAGCGTTGCAAGGAATGCTGCTTCAACACATCTTTCCTCTCAGTGTTGAAAGGTGCAACTTCCTCAACACTCACCATTGTGTTACCAGGCATGCCTTTTCAACACATATTTTATCTCAGTGTTGAGACGTGCAAATTCCTCAACACTTATCATTGTGTTGCCATGAATGCTTTTTCAACACATCTTTCATCTTAGTGTTGAGACGTACAAATTCCTCAACAATCACTACTGTGTTGCCAGGCATGCTGCTTCAACACATCTTTCCTCTGTGTTGAAACGTGCAAATTCTTCAACGCTCACTACTGTGTTTTCAGGCATGCTGTTTTAACACATATTTTCTCTTAGTGTTGAGATGTGCAAATTCCTCAACACTCACTACTGTGTTGCCAGGCATGCTGCTTCAACACATCTTTCATCTTAGTGTTGCGTGAAAAATTCCTCACACACTCTACTGTGGCATCTTTGCTTCAACACATATTTCATCTTAGTGTTGAGACGTGAAAATTCCTCAACACTCGTTATTGTGTTTCCAACAAATCTTTCCTCTTAGTGTTCAACACATATTTCATCTTAGTGTTAAGACAACACAAATTCCTCAACGTGCAAACTGACTCACTCATTGTGTTGTTAGGCATCTGCTTCAACAAATCTTTCATCTTAGTGTTGAGACGTGCAAATTCTCTCACTAACCAACACTCACCTATGCTTCAAAATATCTTTCATCTTAGTGTTGAGATGCAATGTTTCCAGCTTTGCTTCAATACATCTTTCCTCTTAGTGTTGAGACGTGCAAATTCCTCAACACTAACCATTGTGTTTCCAGGAATAATGCATCAACACATCTTTCATCTTAGTGTTGAGACGCAAATTCCTCAATCAATAACCACTGTGTTGCCATGCATGCTGCTCAACACATCTTTCATCTCAGTGTTGAAACATGTAAATTCCTCAACACTCACTACTGTGTTGCCAAGCATGCTACTTTAACTCATATTTCACCTTAGTGTTTGAGACGTGAAAATTCCTAAACACTCACCATTGTGTTGCCAGGCATACTGCCTCAACACGTTTTCCTATTAGTGTTAAAACGTGCAAATTCCTCAACAATCAATACTGTGTTTCCATGCATACTGCTTCAACACATTTTTCATCTCAGTGTTGAAACATGTAAATTCCTCAACACTCACTACTGTGTTGCCAAACATGCTGCTTCAACTCACCTTTCATCTTAATGTTTGAGACGTGAAAATTCCTAAACACTCACCATTGCTTTGCCAGGCATGCTACTTCAACACATCTTTCCTCTTAGTTTTGAGACGTACAAATTCCTCAATACTCACCTATGTGTTTCCAGGAAGGCTGCTTCAACACATCTTTCCTCTTAGTGTTGAGACGTGCAAATTCCTCAACTATCACCATTATGATGTCATGCATGCTTCTTCAACACATCTTTCCTCTTAGTGTTGAAAGGTGCAAATTCATCAACACTCACAATTGTGTTGCCAAGCATGCGTCTTCAACACATCTTTCATCTTAGTATTGAGACGTGCAAATTCCTCAAAACTCACCTATGTGTTGCCAGGCATGCTGCTTCAATACATTTTTCCTCTTAGTGTTGAGACGTGCAAATTCCACAACACTCACCTATGTGTTGCCAGGCATGCTTCTTCAACACATCTTTCATCTTAGTGTTGAGACGTGCAAATTACTCAACACTCACTACTGCGTTGCCATGCATACTGTTTCAACGCATCTTTCATCTTAGTGTTGAGATGTGAAAATTCCTCAACACTCACTACTGCGTTGCAAGGAATGCTGCTTCAACACATCTTTCCTCTCAGTGTTGAAAGGTGCAACTTCCTCAACACTCACCATTGTGTTACCAGGCATGCTTCTTCAACACATATTTTATTTCAGTGTTGAGACGTGCAAATTCCTCAACATTCATCATTGTGTTGCCATGAATGCTTTTCAACACATCTTTCATCTTAGTGTTGAGACGTACAAATTCCTCAACACTCACTACTGTGTTGCCAGGCATGCTGCTTCAACACATCTTTCCTCTGTGTTAAGACGTGCAAATTCTTCAACGCTCACTACTGTGTTTCCAGGCATGCTGTTTTAACACATATTTTCTCTTAGTGTTGAGACGTGAAAATTCCTCAACACTCACTACTGTGTTGCCAGGCATGCTGCTTCAACACATCTTTCCTCTGTGTTGAGACGTGCAAATTCTTCAACGCTCACTATTGTGTTTCCAGGCATGCTGATTTAACACATCTTTTCTCTTAGTGTTGAGGCGTGCAAATTCTTCAACAATCACTACTGTGTTTCCAGGCATGCTACTTTAACACATCTTTCATCTTAGTGTTGAGACGTGAAAATTCCTTACCACTCACTACTGTGTTTCCAGGTATCCTGCTTCAACACATCTTTCATCTTAGTGTTGATAGTGAAAATTCCTCAACACTCACTACTGTGTTGCCAGGCATGCTGCTTCAACACATCTTTCCTCTTAGTGTTGAGACATACAAATTCCTCAACACTCACCTATGTGCTGCCAGGAAGGCTGCTTCAACACATCTTTCCTCTTAGTGTTGAGACGTGCAAATTCCTCAACTATCACCATTATGTTGCCAGGCAAGCTGCTTCAACACATCTTTCCGCTTAATGTTGAGACGTGAAAATTCCTCAACTATCACCATTATGTTGCCAGGAATGCTACTTCAACACATATTTCCTCTCAGTGTTGAAAGGTGCAAATTCCTCAACACTCACCATTGTGTTGCCAAGCATGCTTCTTCAACACATCTTTCGTCTTAGTGTTGAGACGTGCAAATTCCTCAACACTAACCTATGTGTTTCCAGGCTTGCTGCTTCAACATATTTTTCCTCTTAGTGTTGAAACGTGCAAATTCCTCAACACTTACCATTGTGTTTCCAGGCGCTTCTTCAACACATCTTTCATCTTAGTGTTGAGATGTGCAAATTCCTCAACACTCATCATTGTTTTACCAGGTATGCTTATTCAACACATCTTTCATCTTAGTGTTGAGACGTACAAATTCCTCAACACTCACCATTATGTTGCCAGGCGTACTCACTCAACACGTTTTCCTCTTAGTGTTAAGACGTGCAAATTCCTCAACACTCACTACTGTGTTTCCAGGCATGCTGCTTCAAAACATCCTTCCTCTTAGTGTTGAGACGTGAAAATTCCTCAACACTCACCATTGTGTTGCCAGGCGTACTGCCTCAACACGTTTTCCTCTTAGTGTTGAGACGTGCAAATTCCTCAACACTCACTACTGTATTGCCAGGCATGCTGCTTCAACACATCTTTTATCTTAGTGTTGAGACATGAAAATTCCTCAACACTCACTATTGTGTTGCAAGGCGTACTGCCTAAACACGTTTTCCTCTTAGTGTTGAGACGTGCAAATTCCTCAACACTCACTACTGTGTTGCCAGGAATGCTGCTTCAACACATCTTTCATCTTAGTGTTGAGACGTGAAAATTCCTTAACAATCACTACTGTATTTCCAATCATGATGCTTCAACACATCTTTCATCTTAGTGTTGAGACGTGAAAATTCCTCAACACTAAATACTGTGTTGCCAGGCATGCGGCTTCAACACATCTTTCCTCTCAGTGTTGAGACATACAAATACCTCAACACTCACCTATGTGTCGCCAGGAAGGCTGCTTCAACGCATCTTTCATCTTAGTGTTGAGACGTGAAAATTCCTCAACACTCACCATTATGTTACCAGGCATGCTTCTTCAACACATCTTTTATCTTAGTGTTGAGATGTGCAAATTCCACAACACTCATCATTGTGTTTCCAGGCATGCTTCTTCAACACATCTTTCATCTTAGTGTTGAGACGTACAAATTCCTCAATACACACTATTGTGTTCCCAGGCATGCTGCTTCAACACATCTTTCCTCTATGTTGAGACGTGCAAATTCTTCAACGCTCACTATTGTGTTTCCAGGAATGCTGATTTAACACATCTTTTCTCTTAGTGTTGAGGCGTGCAAATTCTTCAACACTCACTACTGTGTTGCCAGGCATGCTGCTTCAACACATCTTTCATCTTAGTGTTGAGACGTGAAAATTCCTTACCACTCACTACTGTGTTTCCAGGTATCCTGCTTCAACACATCTTTCATCTTAGTGTTGATAGTGAAAATTCCTCAACACTCACTACTGTGTTGCCAGGCATGCTGCTTCAACACATCTTTCCTCTTAGTGTTGAGACATACAAATTCCTCAACACTCACCTATGTGTTTCCAGGAAGGCTGCTTCAACACATCTTTCATCTTAGTGTTGAGACGTGCAAATTCCTCAACACTCACTACTGTGTTACCAGGTATCCTGCATCAAAAAATCTTTCATCTTAGTGTTGAGATGTGAAGATTCCTCAACACTGACTACTGCGTTGCCAGGCATGCTGCGTCAACATATCTTTCCTCTTAGTGTTGAGACGTACAAATTCCTCAACACTCACCTATGTGTTTCCAGGCAGGCTGCTTCAACACATATTTCCTCTTAGTGTTGATACGTGCAAATTCCTCAACTATCACCATTATGTTGCCAGGCAGGCTGCTTCAACACATCTTTCCTCTTGGTGTGGAGACGTTCAAATTCCTCAACTATCACCATTATGTTGCCAGGCATGCTTCTTCAACACATCTTTCCTCTTAGTGTTTGAAAGTTGCAAATCCCTCACCACTCACCATTGTATTTCCAGGCGTACTGCCTTAACACGTTTTCCTCTTAGTATTGAGATGTGCAAATTCCTCAACACTCACTACTGTGTTGCCAGGCATGCTGCTTTAACACATATTTCATCTTAGTGTTTAGACGTGAAAATTCCTCAACACTCACTACTGTGTTGCTTGGCATGCTGCTTCAACACATCTTTCCTCTGTGTTGAGACGTGCAAATTCTTCAACGTTCACTACTGTGTTTCCAGGAATGCTGCTTCAACACATCTTTTCTCTTAGTGTTGAGATGGGAAAATTCCTCAACACTCACTATCGTGTTGCCAGGCATACTGCTTCAACACATCTTTTACCTTAGTGGTGAGACGTGAAAATTCCTCAACACTCACTACTGTGTTTCATGGCATGCTACTTCAACACATCTTTCCTCTGTGTTGAGACATGCAAATTCTTCAATGCTCACTACTGTGTTTCCAAGCATGCTGCTTCAACACATCTTTTCTTTTAGTGTTGAGACGTGCAAATTCCTCAACACTCACTCAACACATCTTTCATCTTAGTGTTGAGATGTGAAACTTCCTCAACACTCACTACTGTGTTTCCAGGCATGCTGCTTCAACACAATTTTCCTCTTAGTGTTGTGATGTACAAATTCCCCAACACTCACCTATATGTTGCCAGGCAGGCTGCTTTAACACATCTTTCCTCTTAGTGTTGAGATGTGCAAATTTCTCAACTATTACCATTATGTTGCTAGGCAGGATGCATCAACACATCTTTCCGCTTAGTGCTGAGAAGTGAAAATTCCTCAACTATCACCATTATATTTCCAGGCATGCTTCTTCAATACATCTTTCCTCTTAGTGTTGAAAGGTGAAAATTCCTCAACACTCACCATTATGTTGCCAAGCATGCTTCTTCAACACATCTTTCATCTTAGTGTTGAGACGTGCAAATTTCTCAACACTCACATATGTGTTTCCAGGCATGCTGCTTCAACACATTTTTCCTCTTAGTGTTTAAACCTGCAAATTCCACAACACTTACCATTGTGTTTCCAGGCATGCTTCTTCAACACATCTTTCATCTTAGTGTTGAGACGTGCAAATTCCTCAACACTCACTACTGTGTTGCCAGGCATGCTGCTTCAACATATCTTTCATCTTAGTGTTGAGACGTGAAAATTATCAACACTCACTACTGCGTTGCAAGGCATGCTGCTTCAACACATCTTTCATCTTAGTGTAGAAAGGTGAAAATTCCTCAACACTCACCATTGTGTTACCAGGCTTGCTTCTTCAACACATCTTTCATCTTAGTGTTGAGACGTTCAAATTCCTCAACACTCATCATTGTGTTGCAAGGCATGCTTCTTCAACACATCTTTCATCTTAGTGTTGAGACGTACAAATTCCTCAACACTCAATACTGTATTGCCAGGCATGCTGCTTCAACACATATTTTCTCTTAGTGTTGAGATGGGAAAATTCCTCAACACTCACTATCGTGTTGCCATGAATGCTGCTTCAACACATCTTTTCTCTTAGTGTTGATATGGGCAAATTCCTCAACACTCACTATTGTGTTTCCAGGCATGTTGCTTCAACACATCTTTCATCTTAGTGGTGAGACGTGAAAATTCCTCAACACTCACTACTGTGTTGCTTGGCATGCTGCTTCAACACATCTTTCCTCTGTGTTGAGACGTGCAAATTCTTCAACGCTCACTACTGTGTTTCCAGGCATGCTGCTTCAACACATATTTTCTTTTAGTGTTGAGACGTGCTAATTCCTCAACACTCACTATCGTGTTTCCAGGTATGCTGCTTCAACACATCTTTCATCTTAGTGTTGAGATGTGAAACTTCCTTAACACTCACTACTGCGTTTCCAGGCATGCTGCTTCAACACAACTTTCCTCTTAGTGTTGTGACGTACAAATTCCTCAACACTCACCTATGTGTTTCCAGGAAGGCTGCTTCAACACATCTTTCATCTTAGTGTTGAGACGTGCAAATTCCTCAACACTCACCTATGTGTTGCCAGGCATGCTGCTTCAACACATTTTTCCTTTTAGTGTTGAAATGTGCAAATTCCTCAACACTTACCATTGTGTTTCCAGGCATGCTTCTTCAACACATCTTTCATCTTAGTGTTGAGACGTGCAAATTCCTCAACACTCACTACTGTGTTGCCAGGCATGCTGCTTCAACATATCTTTCATCTTAGTGTTGAGACGTGAAAATTATTAACACTCACTACTGCGTTGCAAGGAATATTGCTTCAACACATCTTTCCTCTTAGTGTTGAAAGGTGCAAATTCCTCAACACTCACCATTGTGTTACCAGGCTTGCTTCTTCAACACATCTTTCATCTTAGTGTTGAGACGTTCAAATTCCTCAACACTCATCATTGTGTTGCAAGGCATGCTTCTTCAACACATCTTTCATCTTAGTGTTGAGACGTACAAATTCCTCAACACTCACTACTATGTTGCCAGGCATGCTTCTTCAAAACATCTTTCCTTTGTGTTGAGACGTGCAAATTCTTCAACGCTCACTACTGTGTTTCCATGAATGCTGCTTCAACACATCTTTTCTCTTAGTGTTGAGACGGGCAAATTCCTCAACACTCACTATCGTGTTTCCAGGCATGCTGCTTCAACACATCTTTCATCTTAGTGTTGAGACGTGAAAATTCCTCAACACTCAGTACTGTGTTGCTTGGCATGCTGCTTCAACACATCTTTCCTCTATGTTGAGATGTGCAAATTCTTCAACGCTCACTACTGTGTTTCCAGGCATGCTGCTTCAACACATCTTTTCTTTTAGTGTTGAGACGTGCAAATTCCTCAACACTCACTATCGTGTTGCCAGGTATGCTGCTTCAACACATCTTTCATCTTAGTGTTGAGATGTGAAACTTCCTCAACACTCACTACTGCGTTTCCAGGCATGCTGCTTCAACACAACTTTCCTCTTAGTGTTGTGACGTACAAATTCCTCAACACTTACCTATGTGTTGCCAGGCAGGATGCTTCAACACATCGTACAATTATATCAGACGAGCAACACTTGCTCAGATGAGCAATATTTACTCAAATTGAACTACCAATATTAAATTAGCGAGCAACACTTGCTCTCCTCAACGTGAGGATCCTATCACTGTCTCAGCAGACACGTTCGATTCATGAGTTGCAGAATATTATACAAAATCATGTTTAACTCATCAAATACGTGGACTCATCGTCCCACGAAGTTATGAAATCAGCAACTGACTTAATTAATCACGAGACATCAATCGTGTCACTTGGGGGGATATCAACTAGTGTTTTGGTTTGGCGGTCTACGGCACGTGTGTTCAAACACACGATGAAATGTGAGCAAGTCGTGCAATCAGTTGAGGGAGTTATAAAAGTAGTGGGTGGAAAATCAACCAAGTCTCCGCACGATGAGAGCAACTGGTTTTGAGCATTATTTCCATCTCTTCACTCCATCAACTGTCGCACTTCATGGGATCATGGTGTTTTCAACTCCGGCATTATATAATGTTTCTGAATCCTGATTGAACAACAAGATTCGAAGAGTTCACATACATTCGAACAACAAATCGTCTGAACGAGAAATTTCTCAACGAAGTTCATACAGACGCTCATTCGTCTACACGAACTCACAGAAATCACTCTCAATCAGGCAAACAAATTCCTCAACACTCACCTATGTGTTTCCAGGAAGGCTGCTTCAACACATCTTTCCTCTTAGTGTTGAAACGTGCAAATTTATCAACTATCACCATTATGTTGCCAGGCAGGCTGATTCAACACATCTTTTCGCTTAGTGCTGAGACGTTAAAATTCCTCAACTATCACCATTATGTTTCCAGGCATGCTTCTTCAACACATCTTTCCTCTTAGTGTTGAAAGGTGAAAATTCCTCAACACTCACCATTGTGTTGCCAAGTATGCTTCTTCAACACATCTTTCATCTTAGTGTTGAGACATGCAAATTCCTCAACACTCACCTATGTGTTTCCAGGCATGCTTCTTCAACACATTTATCCTCTTAATGTTGAAATGTGCAAATTCCTCAACACTTACCATTGTGTTTCCAGGCATGCCTCTTCAACACATCTTTCATCTTAGTGTTGAGACGTGCAAATTCCTCAACACTGATTCATCTTAGTGTTGAGACGTGGAAATTCTCAACCCTCACTACTACGTTGCAAGGCATGCTGCTTCAACACATCTTTCCTCTTACTGTTGAAAGCTGCAAATTCCTCAACACTCACCATCGTGTTTCCAGGCATGTGTCTTCAACACATCTTTCATCTTAGTGTTGAGATGTTCAAATTCCTCAACACTCATCATTGTGTTGCAAGGCATGCTTCTTCAACACATCTTTCATCTTAGTGTTGAGACGTACAATTTCCTCAACACTCACCATTAGGTTGCCAGGCGTACTCACTCAACACGTATTCTTCTTAGTGTTAAGACGTGCAATTTCATCAACACTCACTACTGTGTTTCCAGGCATGCTGCTTCAAAACATCCTTCCTCTTAGTGTTGAGACGTGCAAATTCCTCAGCACTCACCTTTATGTTTTCAGGCATGCTGCTTAAACACATATTTCATCGTAGTGTTGAGACGTGCAAATTCCTCAACACACACTACTGTTTTTCCAGGCATGCTACTTCAAAACATCATTCCTCTTAGTGTTGAGACATACAAATTCCTCAACACTCACCTATGTGTTGCCAGGCAGGCTGCTTTAACACATCCTTCAGCTTAGTGCTGAGACGTGAAAATTCCTCAACTATCACCATTTTGTTGCCAGTAAGGATGCTTCAGCACATCTTTCCGCTTAGTGTTGAGACGTGAAAATTCCTCAACTATCACCATTATGTTGCCAAGCATGCTTCCTCAACACATCATTCCTCTTAGTGTTGAGACGTACAAATTCCTCAACACTCACCTATGTGTTTCTAGGAAGGCTGCTTTAACACATCTTTCCTCTTAGTGTTGAGACGTGCAAATTCCTCAACTATCACCATTATGTTGCCAGGAAGGCTGCTTCAGCACATCTTTCCGCTTAGTATTGAGACGTGAAAATTCCTCAACTATCACCATTATATTGCCAAGCATGCTTCTTCAACACATCATTCCTATTAGTGTTGAGACGTACAAATTCCTCAACACTCACCTATGTGTTGCCAGACAGGCTGCTTCAACACATCCTTCCGCCTAGTGCTGAGACGTGAAAATTCCTCAACAATCACCATTATGTTTCCAGGCATGCTTCTTCAATACATCTTTCCTCTTAGTCTTGAAAGGTGAAAATTCATCAACACTCATTATTGTGTTGCCAAGCATGCTTCTTCAACACATCTTTAATCTTAGTGTTGAGACGTGCAAATTCGTCAACGATTACCTATGTGTTTCCAGGCATGCAGCTTCAACATATTTTTCCTCTTAGTGTTGAAACGTGCAAATTCCTCAACACTTACCATTGTGTTTCCAGGCATGCTTCTTCAACACATCTTTCATCTTAGTGTTGAGACGTGCAAATTCCTCAACACTCACTACTGTGTTGCCAGGCATGCTGCTTCAACACATCTTTCATCTTAGTGTTGAGACGTGAAAATTCTCAACACTCACTACTACATTGCAAGGCATGCTGCTTTAACACATCTTTCCTCTTAATGTTGAAAGGTGCAAATTCCTCAACACTCGCCATTGTGTTACCAGGCATGCTTCTTCAACACATCTTTCATCTTAGTATTGAGACGTGAAAATTATCATCACTCACTACTGCGTTGCAAGGCATGCTGCTTCAACACATCTTTCCTCTTAATGTTGGAAAGTGCAAATTCCTCAACACTCACCATCGTGTTACCAGGCATGCTTCTTCAACACATCTTTCATCTTAGTGTTGAGACGTTCAAATTCCTCAACACTCATCATTGTGTTGCAAGGCATGCTTCTTCAACACATCTTTCATCTTAGTGTTGAGACGTACAAATTCCTCAACACTCACAATTTTTTTGCCAGGCGTACTCACTCAACACGTATTCTTCTTAGTGTTAAGATGTGCAAATTCATCAACACTCACTACTGTGTTTCCAGGCATGCTGCTTCAAAACATGCTTCCTCTTAGTGTTGAGACGTGCAAATTCCTCAGCACTCACCATTATGTTGTCAGGCATGCTACTTCAACACATTTTCATCGTAGTGTTGAGACGTGCAAATTCCTCAACACTCACTACTGTTTTTCCAGGCATGCTACTTCAAAACATCATTCCTATTAGTGTTGAGATGTACAAATTAATCTACACTCACCTATGTGTTTCCAGGCAGGCTGCTTCAACACATCCTTCCGCTTAGTGCTGATACGTGAAAATTCCTCAACTATCACCATTATGTTGCCAGGAAGGCTTCTTTAGTACATTTTTCAACTTAGTGTTGAGACATGAAAATTCCTCAACTATCACCATTATGTTTCCAAGCATGCTTCCTCAACACATCATTCCTCTTAGTGTTGAGACGTACAAATTCCTCAACACTCACCTATGTGTTTCCAGGAAGGATGCTTTAACACATCTTTCCTCTTAGTGTTGAGACGTGCAAATTCCGAAACTATCACCATTATGTTGCCAGGAAGGCTACTTCAACACATATTTCCGCTTAGTGTTGAGACGTGAAAATTCCTCAACTATCACCATTATGTTGCCAAGCATGCTTCTTCAACACATCATTCATCTAAGTACCGAGACGTGAAAATTCCTCAACACTCACCTATGTGTTGCCAGGCAGGCTGCTTCAACACATCCTTTCGCTTAATGCTGAGACATGAAAATTCCTCAACTATCACCATTATGTTTCCAGTCATGCTTCTTCAACACATCTTTCCTCTTAGTGTTGAGAGGTGAAAATTCCTCAACACTCACCATTGTGTTGCCAAGCATGCTTCTTCAACATATCTTTCATCTTAGTGTTGAGACGTGCAAATTCCTAAACACTCACCTATGTGTTTCCAGGCATGCTGCTTCAACATATTTTTCCTCTTAGTGTTAAAACGTGCAAATTCTTCAACACTTACCATTGTGTTTCCATGCATGCTTCTTCAACACATCTTTCATCTTAGTGTTGAGACGTGCAAATTCCTCAACACTCACTACTGTGTTGCCAGGCATGCTGCTTCAACACATCTTTCATCTTAGTGTTGAGACGTGAAAATTCTCAACACTCACTACTGCATTGCAAGGCATGCTGGTTCAACACATCTTTCCTCTTAATGTTGAAAGGTGCAAATTTCTCAACACTCACCATTGTGTTACCAGGCATGCTTCTTCAACACATCTTTCATCTTAGTGTTGAAACGTTCAAATTCCTCAACAATTATCATTGTGTTGCAAGGAATGCTTCTTCAACACATCTTTCATATTAGTATTGAGACGAACAAATTCCTCAACACTCACCATTATGTTGCCAGGCGTATTCACTCAACACGTATTCCTCTTAGTGTTAAGACGTGTAAATTCATCAACACTCACTATTGTTTTTCCAGGCATGCTACTTCAAAACACCATTCCTCTTAGTGTTGAGACGTACAAATTCCTCAACACTCACCTATGTGTTGCAAGGCAGACTGCTTTAACACATCTTTCCTCTTAGTGTTGAGACGTGCAAATTCCTCAACTATCACCATTATGTTGCTAGGAAGGCTGCTTCAGCACATCTTTCCGCTTAGTGTTGAGACGTGAAAATTCCTCAACTATCACCATTATGTTGCCAAGCATGCTTCTTCAACACATCAATCCTCTTAGTGTTGAGACGTACAAATTCCTCAACACTCACCTATGTGTTGCCAGGCATGCTGCTTCAACACATCTTTCCTCTTAGTGTTGAGACGTGCAAATTACTCAACTATCACCATTATGTTGCCAGGCAGGCTGCTTCAACACATCCTTTCGCTTAGTGCTGAGACGTGCAAATTCCTAAACACTCACCTATGTGTTGCCAGGCATGCTGCTTCAACATATTTTTCCTCTTAGTGTTGAAAGGTGCAAATTCCTCAACACTTACCATTGTGTTTCCAGGCATGCCTCTTCAACACATCTTTCATCTTAGTGTTGAGACGTTCAAATTCCTCAACACTCATCATTGTGTTGCAAGGCATGCTTCTTCAACACATCTTTCATCTTAGTGTTGAAACGTACAAATTCCTCAACACTCACCATTATGTTGCCAAGCGTACTCACTCAACACGTATTCTTCTTAATGTTAAGACGTGAAAATTCATCAACACTCACTACTGTGTTTCCAGGCATGCTACATCAAAACATCCTTCCTCTTAGTGTTGAGACGTAAAAATTCCTCAACACTCACCATTATGTTGTCAGGCATGCTGCTTCAACACATCTTTCATCGTAGTGTTGATACGTGCAAATTCCTCAACACTCATTACTGTTTTTCCAGGCATGCTACTTCAAAACATCATTCCTCTTAGTGTTGAGATGTACAAATTCCTCAACACTCACCTATGTGTTGCCAAGAAGGCTACTTTAACACATCTTTCCTCTTAGTGTTGAGACGTGCTAATTCCTCAACTATCACCATTATGTTGCCAGGAAGGCTTCTTCAGCACATCTTTCCGCTTAGTGTTGAGACGTGAAAATTCCTCAACTATCACCATTATGTTGCCAAGCATGCTTCTTCAACACATCATTCCTCTTAGTGTTGAGATGTACAAATTCCTAAACACTCACCTATGTGTTACCAGGAAGGATGCTTCAACACATCCTTCCGCTTAGTGCTGAGACGTGAAAATTCCTCAACTATCACCATTATGTTTCCAGGCATGCTTCTTCAACACATCTTTCCTCTTAGTGTTGAAAGGTGAAAATTCCTCAACAATTACCATTGTGTTGCCAAGCATGCTTCTTCAACACATCTTTCATCTTAGTGTTGAGACGTGCAAATTCCTCAACACTCACCTATGTGTTTCCAGGCATGCTGCTTCAACACATTTTTCCTCTTAGTGTTGAAACGTGCAAATTCCTCAACACTTACCATTGTGTTTCCGGGCTTGCTTCTTCAACACATCTTTCATCTTAGTGTTGAGACGTGCAAGTTCCCCAACACTCACTACTGTGTTGCCAGGCATGCTGCTTCAACACATCTTTCATCTTAGTGTTGAGACGTGAAAATTCTCAACACTCACTACTGTATTGCAAGGCATGCTGCTTCAACACATCTTTCCTCTTAATGTTGAAAGGTGCAAATTCCTCAACACTCACCATTGTGTTACCAGGTATGCTTCTTCAACACATCTTCCATCTTAGTGTTGAGGCGTTCAAATTCCTCAACACTCATCATTGTGTTGCAAGGCATGCTTCTTCAACACATCTTTCATCTTAGTGTTGAGACGTACAAATTCCTCAACAATCACCATTATGTTTCCAGGCGTATTCACTCAACACGTATTCCTCTTAGTGTTAAGATGTGCAAATTCATCAACACTCACTACTGTGTTTTCAGGCATGCTGCTTCAAAAAATCCTTCCTCTTAGTGTTGAGACGTGCAAATTCCTCAACACTCACCATTGTGTTGTCAGGCATGCTGCTTCAACACATCTTTCATCGTAGTGTTGAGACGTTCAAATTCCCCAACACTCACTATTGTTTTTCCAGGCATGCTACTTCAAAACATCATTCCTCTTAGTGTTGAGACGTACAAATTCCTCAACACTCACCTATGTGTTGTCAGGCATGCTGCTTTAACACATCTTTCCTCTTAGTGTTGAGACGTGTAAATTCCTCAACTATCACCATTATGTTGCCAGGAAGGCTGCTTCAGCACATCTTTCCGCTTAGTGTTGAGACGTGAAAATTCCTCAACTATCACCATTATGTTGCCAAGCATGCTTCTTCAACACATCATTCCTATTAGTGTTGAGACGTACAAATTCCTCAGCACTCACCTATGTGTTGCCAGACAGGCTACTTCAACACATCTTTCCTCTTAGTGCTGAGACGAGAAAATTCCTCAACTATCACCATTATGTTTCCAGGCATGCTTATTCAACACATCTTTCCTCTTAGTGTTGAAAGGTGAAAATTCCTCAACACTCACCATTGTGTTACCAGGAATGCTTCTTCAACACATCTTTCATCTTAGTGTTGAGACGTTCAAATTCCTCAACACTCACCATTGTGTTGCCAAGCATGCTTCTTCAACACATCTTTCATCTTAGTGTTGAGACATGCAAATTCCTCAACACTCACCTATGTGTTGCTAGGCATGCTGCTTCAACACATTTTTCCTCTTAGTGTTGAAACGTGCAAATTCCTTAACACTTACCATTGTGTTTCCAGACATGCTTCTTCAACACATCTTTCATCTTAGTGTTGAGACGTGCAAATTCCTCAACACTCACCACTGTGTTGCCAGGCATGCTGCTTCAACACATCTTTTATCTTAGTTTTGAGACGTGAAAATTCTCAACACTCACTACTGCGTTGCAAGGCATGCTGCTTCAACACATCATTACTCTTAGTATTGAAAGGTGCAAATTCCTCAACACTCACCATTGTGTTACCAGGCATGCTTCTTCAACACATCTTTCATCTTAGTGTTGAGACGTTCAAATTCCTCAACACTCATCATTGTGTTGCAAGGCATGCTTCTTCAACACATATTTCATCTTAGTATTGAGACGTATAAATTCCTCAACACTCACCATTACGTTGCCAGGCGTACTCACTCAACACGTTTTCCTCTTAGTGTTAAGACGTGCAAATTCCTCAACACTCACTACTGTGTTTCCAGGCATGCTGCTTCAAAACATCCTTCCTCTTAGTGTTGAGATGTGCAAATTCCTCAACATTAACCATTGTGTTGTCAGGCATGCTGCTTCAACACATCTTTCATCGTAGTATTGAGACGTGCAAATTCCTCAACATTCACTACTGTTTTTCCAGGCATGCTGCTTAAAAACATCATTCCTCTTAGTGTTGAGACGTACAAATTCCTCAACAATCACCAATGTGTTACCAGGCAAGCTGCTTCAACACATCTTTCCTCTTAGTGTTGAGACGTGCAAATTCCTCAACTATCACCATTATGTTTCCAGGAAGGCTGCTTCAACACATCTTTCTGCTTATTTTTGAGACGTGAAAATTCCTCAACTATCACCATTATGTTGCCAAGCATGCTTCTTCAACACATATTTCATCTTAGTGTTGAGACGTGCAAATTCCTCAACACTCACCTATGTGTTGCCAGGCATGCTGCTTCAACACATTTTTCCTCTTAGTGTTGAGACTGTAGGATCAGAATATTGTCACAATAATATTCCTGCGAAATAAACAGCAGTTCTGCGATACATCAATGATATTCTACGATACATCTCAAAGTGACGTAAGGAATGACATATCAGATGAAAACGACAAAAACATGAGAAATGTGTGACATTTCTGCGATGAATCAATAAAATCTGCGAATGATTAAGGCGGTGCTAACTGCGATTTATCGTAAGAACCCAGGTCCAAAATTAAAGGGGATCTTAGCTGTAAATGAGCTGTCATGAGCTGTAATCCACTATGTAAATGCATATATAAAGGAAATGAATAGTTCCTGAGAAGGGATGAATTTTTGAGTGCTAAGAAAGTTTTTAGGAGAGAGAAAATCTTATTAAGTGAATTGAATTCTTGATTACTGTAATTATTTTAAGATCATATTAATAAAAAAAGGTCCTTAATCTTCAAATTGTGTCATAAATATTGATAAATTCTTGAGTAGGGTGTAGTCTCGGAATTCCTGCAACTACATTTTGGCGCCCAGAAACAGGGAGAATCAATTTGAGAAATTCCAAATTGCAACTTGAAGATTTGAAGAAATTGTTAGAATTGAAGAAATGGCTAGAAGGAGAAGAAATACATCAGAACCACCAACAAAAGTGAGAAGAAGTAAAATAATTGCAGGTGAAGGAACAGGTGAATTAGAAGGATCTTTAAGGATCAGATCAGGAAGAAGTAGAATGAGAAATTGAGCAGAAAATTCAATTCAACCATCGAATCAACAAACACAAGTACAAGATAGAAATGTGGATTATGATAGAGCAAGTGTGCATACTTGGAGGTCGGATTCGATAGAAGAGGCAGAAAATCAAGAAGTGGATGGAGGAGTAATTCATGAAGGACATGAGATAGTAGATGATTTGAGACAAAGGATACAGGAAGAAAGAAGATTAGAGGCAGAAGAACGTGCAAATCTTACAAGGCAAAATCATGAATTAAGAATGGAAAATATGAGGTTGCAAAACAGAAGATCAAGAAGCAGCATGAGATCAAGTTCAAGATCATATCGAGAAGAAACAAGACAAAATCATCCTATACAAAATATTGGCGAGAATTTGATAAATGATCGTTATATTCCACGCGGTGAAACTTTGGACGTTAGACATAATCAAGATGAAGGAGAAAATCAAGAAGAGAGAAGGAGAATGTTACGTGATGAAGAGATTCGAAGAAATCGCAGAATGATTGAAGATGATATTGAGAGGCATTATATTGAGTAAGTACATTTAGTGGGAGAAAGAGAGAGATTGCGAGCCGAAGTAGAAGAACAAGAAATTCAAGTAGCATTGCGTCAGAATAATCATGATAATCGAGAAAGACGACGTGTACAAAATCGTAATAATGATAATCTAAATGAGGAATATGAGAGAATTCGCAGAGACATGGAAAGTCAACAAAGAGAAACAATAAGGGATGAGGAAATTCGTAGAGAAGAAAATGAAAGACAAATTAATTTGCAAATTCAAGAAGAAGAAAATCGCAGAAGAGGGCAAAATCAAGATGTTGAAGAAGAAGCACGAAATATCGCAAGACAAGAAAGGCATGAACGCAGACGAAGAGAAGCTGCGTTGAAAAGGCCAATGGAGCAAAATTATGATAGGAATGAGAAAATCTTGCGAGAGTTAGCAGAAATGAGAGGAATTACAAATAACAGAAGAGAAGGAGGAAGAAGACAACTTGATGAGGCAATCGAAGAAGCGGCGAAAACTCCATTTACTCAAGAGGTACAATTAGGATGGATACCTCGAAAATGCAATTTTCCGGTGTTGACCAGTATTTTTTATGGGACTACATGTGCCGTCCAACATATCAAAGCCTATATTCGATGCATGCTACAATGGGAGAACCATGATGTCGTCTTGTGCAAATATTTTGCGTCAAGTTTAACTGGCGAAGCACTAAAGTGGTTTGAAAGTCTCCCCAAGAATACAATAACTTCGTTCATGCACTTGCAAACTACTTTCTTAGGAGCATACATAAGCAACAACTCTACACGACCTGGAATTGAAGATGTGTTTGGATTGAAGCAGATAGTTGGCGAGAATTTAAAGCACTTAACGATAAGATGGAGGACAATGTGCAGTGAAATGGCAGGAAGAGTAGATGAAAGATATCTCATTTTGTCCTTCATAAATGCTATGTTTGCGACAAATCTATTATACATCCAGGTATTCAGAGTTAAAAACACAATCACTATGACAGAACTGCGAGAATTGCAAGAAGAATATATAGATTTGGAGGAAAAACAAAATGAGATGGAGTCATATCCAATTCTCGCAGGCACAAGTTCAGCCGCAGCAAATGGAAGTTTATTACCAAAGATGATTAATACAGTGGCAAGTACCTCCCAAAATCATCGAGAGAAAATGGAGATTGATAATCAATGTAAGGTAGTAGCAATGGGGAGTAGAGATCAGGAGGAATTGGAAAAGGAGAGAAATTTTTATAATCGCAATAACAATAATAAATTCCCAAGGTTTGATCAACCGCAAGAGACTTATGGTGGACAGAGGCAGAATTATTCAAGAGAGCAAAGAGGTCAGAGGATTATATGGGAAGACATCAAATTGCGACCTCTAAATACCAGTATAGACAAGATTTGGGAAGCGATTATTTTGATGGAGAATATACCTTCACCATGGAACATGGGGAGAGAACCACATCCTAACAACCAAAATCAAGAATTCTGCCCTTATCATCATTTTCATGGCCATTCTGTGAGTAATTGTAGGAATGTAAAAATAATTATTTTGCGAATGATTGAACATGGGAAGTTAAATCATTTTCTAGCGAGATATCCACAACCTCAGCAATTGCCGCCAGCACCAGAAATTCGCAGAGTCAATGTTGCGAAAGAAGCAGAAACATTTGTCATTGAAGTAGGAGCTACAACAAAAAATATATTTTGCAATTCAATTGTACATTCGCAAAAAACAATAGAAGATTTCCATGATAATGTGCTAAGTAGAGTATTTGTGAGGGATATAGAGGGAAGAGAGGTGATGAATATTGCGAAGATTTCTCCGTTAGAAGAATGGCAGAAACAAATTATTTCTTTTACTGCACAAGATATACCAGAACCAGGGAAGATGCATGACAACCCGTTGGTGGTGAAGTTAGAGATAAATCCAAAGTACAGAGAAGAAGAAGATGATGATGATGGTGCCGCAGCAAATAATTCTTGGGCAATAGATAGGGTTTTAATTGACACTGGAAGCTCGGTAGACATCTTATTTTATCATACTTATCGTACAATGGGTGGAAGATATGATGAGTTAATCCCCTCAACTTACAAAATCTATGGTTTCAATGGCACTGCAAATAAGCCAAAAGGAAAAATTACTATGGAAATTCCATTGAACAAGATATCTTCAAAAATTAATTTCTGTGTAGTGGATATAGAATCTCCTTATAATGCTTTAATTGGAAGACCATGGATCCATGGGATCTTGGGCATAGCATCCACATATCATAAATGCATAAAGTTTCCATATCCCCATGGTATTGGGATAATTAAAGGTGATTGGTTTGAAGGAAAAAAGTGTTATGAAGTTGACATTAATACTTGCGAAGAAAGAAACGCCAGAAATCGTAATTGGCAACATAACAGGAAGCAAACCCAGAGAGCAGAGAAATTGATGGTGGACAGTATAGAGTTGCGGGGAAAGGATATATTACAAGAATAGTTTGTGCCAAAAGAATTAATGGTGATTAATCGCGTAAAGATGGGAAAAAGTAGAAATCTTCATTCTTCGCAGGAAAATAAACCAATGCAAGGTGCTGGGATAAAGTTGAAATCTTCATTTTGCACAAGAAAATAAAAAAGCAACAAAATATTGCGAATAATCATTCATTACAGAAGAAAAAAAGTGCAACAATATCATGTTGCGAACAATCGAAAAACAAGAACAATAAGAAATATGCAGACAGAATATTAAAAGAAAAACTTTGTTCAAAAATAAGAATTTTTCTATTAAAAGAAAAAGATGATGATTTCAAATCATATAAGAATTTTTAATGCAAATGCATGAGACGGGCGCAAATCGCCTAAAAACATATAAGAATAGGACGAACCTTTGTGGCGTACACCCTAGTTCGCGGATTATATTCCGTAAGAGGCAATGTCCTTAAAGTACGTCATAAGGGGAGTATCTCTTTGCATGTCTATGGGAAAGGCTATACTGCTGCTGGAACCTAGTCATGGAGATTTGGGATTATAGAAAATCCATCCAGGAGAGATAACTTGGTTTCCCAACTATATAAGGTTATACCCTGGTTGGGCGCCCGAGAGTTTCTCCTAAGGAATGCAAAGTATGATCAAGGCGCCGAGGTACACGGTTGAGATGTGGGTGCCCGGGATGGATGAACCTACCATGTACATCCATGGCAAGTCCTGGATACGATGTGTTCGGCCCGAAGAAAACCCCACTAGGGTGCAGTCTTGTAACTATAATCCATATAGGAATAAAGGACAAGGCTGCGAAAACAACAGTTTGTTAGCAAAACCGGATGGTAAAGTGCTAGTCTTGTATGGCCAATGTATAATCCTTGAAGGGGCAACCGGGGGGAGAGATAAGGGCGATACCCTCCATTAGGGAGCTGTGTATCAAAAAAGACGGAAATGTCATGGGACTTTATATTCGCAAGAGTATTTAGGCCCGTCATATTGTCGCGTGACACAGACAACAATGTCATGGGACTTTATATTCGCAAGAATATTTAGGCCTGTCATATTGCCGCATTACTGGCCAAAAAGCCTAAAGAGAAATGTTAAGATGAGATCATTGGGTTTTTGTGATAAGAACAAAAAACGAGATAAATGAAATCAATGATAAAGAGGATATAAATTGCAAAAGCGTCCTGCGATTTCATCGCAAAGACGCCAATGTCATAAGTCTTAAAAAGCAAAGAGAGATTAATCTCACAAGATGGCTTAGACTTATCATATTGTCGCAGAGATCAAAATAAATGATAAGGCAAGATCAATGGATTATTACATGTGAAAGTAAGAATGTCCTGCGATCTTGTCGCCTAAAAGTGGCATAATAAGACCTTTAACTAGGAAGGAGAAATAAGACCACAAGAGAGGTTATATCTGTGAAGCATATAACATATTTTTTGTAGCATTATTTGCGATAATTCATTTATCATATTGCAGATTAATAACAAGAGGCAAGTATGGGAATGATGCATAGAATGGTAAATATTGTTATTCATCATTATATGATAAATTCATACAAATAATTGGAGATTAATGATTATATTAACCATCTTGCAAAAAGAATTTTTTCTTGAATTTTTAATGACAAACAGATCGAAGCAAAAAAGAATTTATATATTGAAAGACATCAGGAGCTGCAGATAATTCGCAGAATATTACAATTTGTCGCAGATAATTATCGCAAGAAAGAAAGAGAGAAATACAGGAGAAGATCAAAAAGAAAAAACAAAACTATTGAGATTTATCTCTAT
Source organism: Papaver bracteatum (assembly GCA_023529315.1). Classification (NCBI taxonomy): domain Eukaryota; kingdom Viridiplantae; phylum Streptophyta; class Magnoliopsida; order Ranunculales; family Papaveraceae; genus Papaver; species Papaver bracteatum. The sequence continues at coordinate 384,925 of JAJJWX010001294.1, forward strand.
CATTATCTTCATCTTCGTCTTCACCATCTTCATCATTAGTTCCTTGCTCATATTCGTTTTCACTTTCATCTATATCAGCCTCACTATCATAAATAATTGGTACTTGAGAACTAGCTGGGATATTATCCATAAGACAAGGATATAGACTAAGAGGAAGATCGTTATCTTTGCAAACTTTCTCAATAGCATTATTGCGAACGGTGAGAAGATTATTACGCAAGTTTGAATTGGATATCTTTATTTTCTCTCGCAGTCTTGAGATTTTTTCATTACGGGAAATAAGATTTTTCGCAAGACCACTTTTTTCTTCTTCAAGTTCTGTTATCCTTTTGGAATATTTTTCTTCAGATTCTGCGATGATATAACAACAAATTAGAAATTTGTTAGAAATCTACAAGAAATACAAAGATATTAGAGGAGCAATAAATAACCTTCTCTTTCATGGATCATTTCTTGTATCAAGGTTGCTTGCTCGGTATAAAGACTGACATCTATCGCTAAATTTTTCCTAGCATTATCGAGAATTGTCGCAGCCCATGCGAATTCATCATCACTTTGAATGAGAAGATGGGAACGGATTTGTTCTTCTCTCTTAAGAAGTTTAATGTTTTCATTCTTAAGTTTATCTCTCTCAAATTCAGTATCAATAAGGGTATTGCGGAATTTTGATAGAGCTTCAGCGCCTTGAAGAGTAATGCGTTATTTATCCTTCTCAAGTTCATTTTCTTGGCTTTTAAGACTTTGATTTTTTCTCTAAACTCATCTCTGCAAGTCTTTAAACTATTGGATGTACTCAAGACAGATCTATAATCCATTCTCATAAGGGAGATATGATATTTAAGCTCATCAATGGACAGAGTATTAATTTTTTCGTCTGAATAGTTATTTAAAGCGTTATTAAGACGTTGAAGAAGAGTGGTTTCATCTATGGGTTCATCAAAATAATTAAGAATGAGGGCTTCATAAGTAAGATTATAGGCATCTGCAAAATGGTTGCCCAAATGAGCGAGGAAAAAAAAAAAAAAAAAAAAAGGGAAAAAAAGACTTATACCAATAATTTGTTTATAGAATCTCTCCTTGTCAACTAATTTCTGTTGAAGAACTTGAATTTCTACTTCAAGCGATTTGTTTTTATTAAGAAGCTCAGTATTCCCAGTAACTTCCAACTGTTTACATTTTTCGCGAAGAATAGAGATTTCAGCTTCATATTGCTTATTCTTCTCACAAAGTTTCGCAGATTCAGATTGTGAATCAGTAATCCTTTTCTGTGATGATGATAATCTACTTTCTAATTCTGAAGCAACAGAAAAAGAAGCTCTAGCAGTCTGTGACAGAAAAGAGAAAATGAGTAAGATAAGTAAAAGATCTTTGATACTCATGATAAATGTAAAGTTTACTACAAGAAAAATGAAGGAATGGGGCATACCAACGAAGCTAGCGCATGAAGAGAACCTGGGTTAATAAATCTTGAGACTCTTTTAAGATCTTTATTATTAGTCAAGATTGAAGCGTCGCAGATCTTTGAGAGATAGTCGCAAGTACGAGTAATATCATCCTCTCCAACACCTTGTATGGGGTTTCTAAAAATGTTTGACAATTGATCCATTGGAGTCTCAGGTTGAGAAAGACCCATCGTAGACCTAATTCTTGCGGAGGAAATATGTGTAGAAGTGCCCACGGAAGCATCATTATTAACTCCACCATTCTTTTCAATATCATTATCTTTATCATCGGTAAGAGAAGTCTTTATGAGTGGAGAATTTAAAGATGGAAGTGGTTGAGTTTTTTGGATTTTCTTTGGAGGACCATTAGCAGTTTGATTTTTATTGCGGCAAGGAGAAGCACCGGAACCTTCATTTGGAGTCATTAATATTTTGCCTTTATCTTTGGCTATAACCGCCGCGACAAATGGTATTTCCTTGAAAACAATCACACATCAAGATAAGAAATAGGGGCAACAATATATTGTTAAAGGTTATAAAAGATTGTTTCTTACTTCATCTGTGAAGGTTTTCAAAATTTGTAGGAGATTGGGATTCCCAGTATTGACATAGCTAAGTTTCATTTTTTCAATCTGATAAAAGATATTTCAATAATCAGTAAGAATAATACATTTATCCAAATCCGTGAATAATGATAAATTTTGCGAGATATACCTCAGAATTCCTTTCAGGACAGTTAAAAACCCAATGACGATATGCCGCAAGATCCGTAGGATTCGCAGGAAGATTAAGAGTGCCAGAAATATATGGACCTTCAAGGAGGAGAGGAAATCCGCACCACTTATCATCTTTTGAGAAGCTTGGACCTTGGTTTTTACTTGAATGATAGTCTATATCTTGCATAAGAAGTTTATCCTTCGCAACCTTCTTATTCTTATTCAAACGAATATCCCAACACGAGCTCTCTTTCTTCATGGGAATCGCTTGATAATTCTCAAAGAAATTCTCCACGGTATATTTCGCTGGAATAATTGGGATATCTTTAAAATCAGGATGTTTCGCAGATTCAGGATAGCGAGATCCTTTACCAGCTCCACGAAAGGCATATTCAAGAATGAGACGAATAGAATCTCCACTTAATTGGTAGATTGCTCGTGAAAATTTAGCGTGAGAAATAATTTCATAAAAAAGAGGGAGATCTGGGTTATAAAGAGGGATAGGAAGGCCAGCTTCTAGTTGACCTAGCGAAATAAGGATTTTCCCATTGGAAGAAGGAAATCCTGAAACTAGATCAATAGAGAGATCAGAGTCTAAAGATTGACCAGAGATCTCAGAAAGTGTGAAACCTAAAGTTTGGAGCTTTTGTTGGTGTTTTTGGAAAGTAGGTTGACCTAATTTTTTAGCAGGAGCCATTTTTTAGTATGGGAATGATGATTAAGATGAAGAATAATAAAGAAACAAAATTGAAATAGTAATAGATCCAGAATTCGCGGAAGAAGATGAAGAACAATAGAGTTGCAGAGAAAAAGTGAAAAGAGAAAGTAAAAAGAAGAGGATAAATTAGCGAAGAAGATATTTATAAGAGAAGAAGATTCTTGAGAACATCAATGCATTCAATGAAGAAAAGACGTGAATGGTCAGAGTTCAACGGTTGAAAAAAGATATGTCAAGGAATAGATGAGAGAAGAAACACGCGTAGAATATCTAGCGATGGATGCAGAGACGTGTCAGAGTGAAGGAAGTGTGAAAAGACAAGGAGTTGTGGAAAATCAAGAGATTTAAATTCACATGATATTTATCTTCTTCGCAGAAAAGATATGAGAAGAGGCAAGATGTAGGATCAGAATATTGTCACAATAATATTCCTGCGAAATAAACAACAGTTCTGCGATACATCAATGATATTCTGCGATACATCTCAAAGTGACGTAAGGAATGACATATCAGATGAAAACGACAGAAACATGAGAAAAGTGTGACATTTCTGCGACGAATCAATAAAATATGCAAATGATTAAGGCGGTGCTAACTGCGATTTATCGCAAGAACCCAGGTACGAAATTAAAGGGGATCTTAGCTGTAAATGAGTTGTCATGAGCTGTAATCCACTATGTAAATGCCTATATAAAGGAAATGAATAGTTCCAGAGAAAGGATGAATTTTTGAGTGCTAAGAAAGTTTTTAGGAGAGAGAAAATCCTATTAAGTGAATTGAATTCTTGATTACTGTAATTCTTTTAAGATCATATTAATAAAAAAGGTCCTTAATCTTCAAATTGTGTCATAAATATTGATAAATTCTTGAGTAGGGTGTAGTGTGGGAATTCCTGCAACTAAAGAGACGTGCAAATTCCTCAACTATCACCATTATGTTGCTAGGAAGGCTGCTTCAACACATATTTCCGCTTAGTGTTGAGACGTGAAAATTCCTCAACATTCACCTATGTGTTGCCAGGAAGGCTGCTTCAACACATCTTTCATCTTAGTTTTGAGACGTACAAATTCCTCAACACTCACCTATGTGTTTCCAGCCAGGCTGCTTCAACACATCATTCCTCTTAGTGTTTGAAAGGTGCAAATTCCTCAACACTCACCATTGTGTTGCCAAGCATGCTTCTTCAACACATATTTCATCTTAGTGTTGAGACGTGCAAATTCATCAACATTCACCTATGTGTTTCCAGGCATGCAGCTTCAACACATTTTTCCTCTTAGTGTTGAGACGTGCAAATTCCTCAACACTCACTATTATGTTGCCAGGCATGCTGCTTCGACACATCTTTACTCTGTGTTGAGACATGCAAATTCTTCAATACTCACTACTGTGTTTCCAGGCATGCTGCTTCAACACATCTTTTCTCTTAGTGTTGAGACGTGAAAATTCCTCAACACTCACTACTGTGTTGCCAGGCATGCTTCTTCAACACATCTTTCATCTTAGTGTTGAGACGTACAAATTCCTTAACACTCACCATTATGTTGCCAGCGTACTCACTCAACACGTATTCCTCTTAGTGTAAAGACGTGCAAATTCCTCAACACTCACTACTGTGTTTCCGAACATGCTGCTTCAAAACATCCTTCTTCTTAGTGTTGAGATGTGAAAATTCCTCAGTACTCACCATTGTGTTGTCAGGCATGCTGCTTCAACACATCTTTCATCTTAGTGTTGAGACGTGCAAATTTCTCAACACTCACTACTGTTTTTCCAGGCATGCTGCTTCAAAACATCATTCCTCTTAGTGTTGAGACGTACAAATTCCTCAACACTCACCTATGTGTTGCCAGGAAGGCTGCTTCAACATATCTTTCCGCTTAGTGTTGAGACGTGAAAATTCCTCAACTATCACCATTATGTTACCAGGCATGCTTCTTCAACACATCTTTTCTCTTAGTGTTGAAAGGTGAAAATTCCTCAACACTCACTATTCTGTTGCCAAGCATGCTTCTTCAACACATCTTTCATCTTAGTGTTGAGACGTGCAAATTCCTCAACACTCACCTATGTGTTTCCAGGCATGCTGCTTCAACACATTTTTCCTCTTAGTGTTGAAACGTGCAAATTCGTCAACACTTACCATTATGTTTCCAGGCATGCTTCTTCAACACATTTTTCATCTTAGTGTTGAGACGTGCAAATTCCTCAACACTCACTACTATTTTGCCAGGCATGCTGCTTCAACATATCTTTCATCTTAGTGTTGAGGCCTGAAAATTCCTCAACATTCACTACTGCGTTGCAAGGCATGCTGCTTCAACACACCTTTCCTCTTAGTGTTAAAAGGTGCAAATTCCTCAACACTCACCATTGTGTTACCAGGCATGCTTCTTCAACACATCATCATCTTAGTGTTGAGACGTTCAAATTCCTCAACACTCATCATTGTGTTGCAAGTCATGATTCTTCAACACATCTTTCATCTTAGTGTTGAGATGTAAAAATTCCTCAACACTCACCATTATGTTGCCAGGCGCACTCACTCAACAAATTTTCCTCTTAGTGTTAAGATGTGAAAATTCCTCAACACTGACTACTGTGATTCCAGGCATGCTGCTTCAAAACATCCTTCCTCTTAGTGTTGATACGTGAAAATTCCTCAACACTCACCATTGTGTTGTCAGGCATGCTGCTTCAACACATCTTTCATCTTAGTGTTGAGACGGGGAAATTCCTCAACACTCACTACTGTGTTTCCAGGCATGCTGCTTCAAAACATCCTTCCTCTTAGTGTTGAGATGTGAAAATCCCTCAACACCCACTATTGTGTTGTCAGGCGTACTGCCTCAACACGTTTTCCTCTTAGTGTTGTGACTTGAAAATTCCTCAACACTCACTACTGTGTTTCCAGGCATGCTGCTTCAACACATCTTTTATCTTAGTGTTGAGACGTAAAAATTCCTCAACACTCACCATTGTGTTGCCAGGCGTACTACCTCAACACGTTTTCCTCTTAGTGTTGAGACGTGCAAATTCCTCAACACTCACTACTGTGTTGCCAGGCATGCTGCTTCAACACATCTTTCATCTTAGTGTTGGGACGTGAAAATTCCTCAACACTCACTACTGTATTTCCAGGCATTCTGCTTCAACACATCTTTCCTCTTAGTGTTGAGACGTGCAAATTCCTCAACACTCCCCATTGTGCGTTTTCAGGCATGTTGCTTCAACATATCTTTCATCTTAGTGCGTTTTCAGGCATGTTGCTTCAACATATCTTTCATCTTAGTGTTGAGACGTAAAAATTCCTCAACACTCACTACTGAGTTTCCAGGCATGCTGCTTCAACACATCTTTCATCTTTGTGTTGAGACATGAAAATTCCTCAACACTCACTACTGTGTTTCCAGGCATGATGCATCAACACATCTTTCAGCTTAGTGTTGAGACGTGAAAATTCCTCAATACTCACCTATGTGTTTCCAGGTAGGCTGCTTCAACACATCTTTCCTCTTAGTGTTGAGACATGTAAATTCCTCATCTATCACCATTATGTTGCCACGCATGCTTCTTCAACACATCTTTCCTCTTAGTTTTGAAAGGTGCAAATTCCTCTACACTCACCATTGTGTTGCCAAGCATGCTTCTTCAACACATCTTTCATCTTAGTGTTGAGACGTGCAAATTCCTCAACACTCACCTATGTGTTGCCAGGCATGCTGCTTAAACACATTTTTCCTTTTAGTGTTGGGACGTGAAAATTCCTCAACACTCACCATTGTGTTTCCAGACATGCTTCTTCAACACATATTTCATCTTAGTGTTGAGACGTGCCAATTCCTTAACACACACTACTGTGTTTCCAGACATGCTGTTTCAACATATCTTTGATCTTAGTGTTGAGACATGTAAATTCCTCAGCACTCATTAGTGCATTTCCAGGCATGTTGCTTCAACACATCTTTCATCTTAGTGTTGAGATGTGCAAATTCCTCAACACTCACTACTGAGTTGCCAGACATGCTGCTTCAACACATCTTTCATCTTAGTGTTGAGATGTAAAAATTCCTCAAAACTCACTACTGTGTTGCCAGGCATGCTGCTTCAACACATCTTTCATCTTAGTGTTGAGACTTGAAAATTCCTCAACTCTCACTACTGCGTTGCCAGGCATACTGCTTCATCTCATCTTTCCTCTTAGTGTTGAAATGTGCAAATTCCTCAATACTCTCCATTGTGTTATCAGGCATGCTTCTTCAACACATCTTTCATCTCTGTTTTGAGACGTGCAAATTCCTCAACACTCACCTATGTGTAGTCAGGCATGCTGCTTCAACACATCTTTCCTCTTAGTGTTAAGACGTCCAAATTCCTTAACACTCATTATTGTGTTGCCATGCATGATTCTTCAACACATCTTTCATCTTAGTATTGAGACGTACAAATTTCTCAACACTCACCATTGTGTTGCCAGGCGTACTCACTCAACACGTTTTCCTCTTAGTGTTAAGACGTGCAAATTCCTCAACAGTCAACAGTCACTATTGTGTTGCCAGTAATGCTGCTTCAACAGATCTTTCCTCTTATCAACACTCGTTATTGTTTTGCCAGGCATGCTGCTTGAACACATCTTTCCTCTTAGAGTTGAAAGTTGCAAATTCCTCAGCACTCACCATTGTGTTACCAGGCATGATTCTTCAACACATCTTTAATCTTAGTGTTGAGAAGTGTAAATTACTCAACACTCACTACTGCGTTTCCAGGCATGCTGCTTTAACACATCTTTAATCTTAGTGTTGAGACATGAAAATTCCTCAACACTCACTATTGAGTTTCAAGGAATGCTGCTTCAAGTCATCTTTCAACTTAGTGTTGAGACGTGAAAATTCCTCAACACTCACTACTGTGTTGCCAGGCATGCTGCTACAACACATCTTTCATCTTAGTGTTGAGACGTGAAAATTCCTCGACACTCACTACTGCATTTCCAGGCATACTGCTTCAGCTCATCTTTCCTCTTAGTGTTGAAATGTGCAAATTCCTCAACACTCACCATTGTTTTACCAGGCATACTTCTTCAACACATCTTTCATATTAGTGTTGAGACGTGCAACTTCCTCAACACTTACCTATGTGTTGCCATGCATGCTGCTTCAACACATCTTTCCTCTATGTTGAGACGTGAAAATTCTTCAACACTCACTACTATGTTTCCAGGCATGCTGCTTCAACACATCTTTCATCTTAGTGTTGAGACGTGAAAATTCCTCAATACTCACTACTGAGTTGCCAGGCATGCTGCTTCCATACATCTTTCATCTTAGTGTTGAGATGTGAAAATTCCTCAACACTCACTATTGTGTTGCTAGGCATGCTGCTTCATCACATCTTTCATCTTAGTGTTGAGACGTGAAAATTCCTCAACAGTCACTACTGCGTTGCCAGGCATACTGCTTCATCTCATCTTTCCTTTTAGTGTTGAAAGGTGCAAATTCCTCAACACTTACCATTGTGTTACCTGGCATGCTTCTTTAACACATCTTTCATCTTAGTGTTGAGACGTGCAAATTCCTCAACACTCACCTATGTGTAGTCAGGCATGCTGCTTCAACACATCTTTCCTCTTAGTGTTAAGATGTCCAAATTCCTCAACACTCATCATTGTGTTGCCATGCATGCTTCTTCAACACATCTTTCATCTTAGTATTGAGACGTACAAATTTCTCAACACTCACCATTGTGTTGCCAGGCGTACTCACTCAACACGTTTTCCTCTTAGTGTTAATACGTGCAAATTCCTCAACAGTCAACACTCACTATTGTGTTTCCAAAAATTCTGCTTCAACACATCTTTCCTCTTATCAAAACTCGTTATTGTGCTGCCATGCATGCTGCTTCAACACATCTTTCCTCTTAGTGTTGAAAGGTGCAAATTCCTCAACACTCACCGTTGTGTTACCAGGCATGCTTCTTCAACACATCTTTCATCTTAGTGTTGAGACGTGCAAATTCCTCAACACTCACCTATATGTAGTCAGGCATGATGCTTCAACACATCTTTCCTCTTAGTGTTAAGACGTCCAAATTCCTCAACACTCATCATTGTGTTGCCATGCATGCTTCTTCAACACATCTTTCATCTTAGTATTGAGACGTACAAATTTCTCAACACTCACCATTGCGTTTCCAAGCATACTCACTCAATAGGTTTTCCTCTTAGTGTTAAGACATGCATATTCCTCAACAGTCAACACTCACTATTGTGTTGCCAGACATGCTTCTTCAACACATCTTTCCTCTTATCAACACTCGTTATTGTGTTTCCAGGCATGCTGCTTCAATACATCTTTCCTCTTAGTGTTCAAAGGTGCAAATTCCTCAACACTCACCATTATGTTACCAAGCATGCTTCTTCAACACATCTTTCATCTTTGTGTTGAGACGTGAAAATTCCCCAACACTTACCTATGTGTTGCCAGGCATGCTTCTTCAACACATCTTTCCTCTGTGTTGAGATGTGAAAATTCTTCAACACTCACTACTATGTTTCCAGGGATGCTTCTTCAACACATCTTTTCTCTTAGTGTTGGGTCGTGAAAATTCCTCAACACTCACTACTGAGTTGCCAGGCATGCTGCTTCAATACATCTTTCATCTTAGTGTTGAGACGTGAAAATTCCTCAACACTCACTACTGTGTTGCCAAGCATGCTGCTTTAACACATCTTTCATCTTAGTGTTGAGACGTGAAAATTCCTCAACACTCACTACTGCGTTGCCTGGCATGCTGCTTCAGATCATCTTTCCTCTTAGTGTTGAAAGGTGCAAATTCCTCAACACTCACCATTGTGTTACTAGGCATGCTTCTTCAACACATCTTTCATATTAGTGTTGAGACGTGAAAATTCCTCAACACTCACCTATGTGTAGTCAGGCATGCTGCTTCAATACATCTTTCCTCTTAGTGTTAAGACGTCCAAATTCCTCAACACTCATCATTGTGTTTCCATGCATGATTCTTCAACACATCTTTCATCTTAGTATTGAGACGTACAAATTTCTCAACATTCATCATTGTGTTGCCAGGCGTACTCACTCAACACGTTTTCCTCTTAATGTTAATACGTGCAAATTCCTCAACAGTCAATACTCACTATTGTGTTGCCAAAAATTCTGCTTCAACACATCTTTCCTATTATCAACACTCTTTATTGTGTTGCCAGTCATGCTGCTTCAACACATATTTCCTCTTAGTGTTGAAAGGTGCAAATTCCTCAACACTCACCATTGTGTTACCAGGCATGCTTCTTCAACACATCTTTCATCTTAGTGTTGATACGTGCAAATTCCTTAACACTCACCTATATGTAGTCAGGCATGCTGCTTCTACACATCTTTCCTCTTAGTGTTAAGATGTCCAAATTCCTCAACACTCATCATTGTGCTGCCCTCCATTCTTCTTCAACACATCTTTCATCTTAGTATTGAGACGTACAAATTTCTCAACACTCACCATTGTGTTTCCAGGCGTACACACTCAACACGTTTTCCTTTTAGTGTTAAGACGTGCAAATTCCTAAACAGTCAACACTCACTATTGTGTTGCCAGACAAGCTTCCTCAACACATCTTTCCTCTTATCAACACTAGGTATTGTGTTGCCAGGCATGCTGCTTCAACACATCTTTCCTCTTAGTGTTGAAAGGTGCAAATTCCTCAACACTCACCATTGTGTTGCCAGGCATGCTTCTTCAACACGTCTTTCATCTTAGTGTTGAGACGTGCAAATTCCTCAACACTCACCTTTGTGTTTCTAGACATGCTTCTTCAACACATCTTTCATCTTAGTGTTGAGACGTGCAAATTCCTTAACACACACTACTGTGTTGCCAGGAATGCTGCTTCAACATATCTTTGATCTTAGTGTTGAGATATGTAAATTCCTCAACACTCATTATTGTATTTCCAGGCATGCTACTTCAACACATCTTTCATCTTAGTGTTGAGACGTGAAAATTCCTCAACACTCACTACTGAGTTTCCAGGCATGCTGCTTCAACACTTCTTTCATCTTAGTATTGAGACGTGAAAATTCCTCAACACTCACTACTGTGTTGCCAGGCATGCTGCTTCAACACATTTTTCCTCTTAGTGTTGAGACGTTCAAATTCCTCAACACTCACCATTGTGTTGTTAGTCTTGCTGCTTCAACACATCTTTCATCTTAGTGTTGAGACGTGCAAATTTCTCAACACTCACTACATTGTTTCCAGGAATGCTGCTTCAAAATATCCTTCCTCTTAGTGTTGAGATGTGCAAATCCCTCAACACTCACCATTGTGTTGCCAGGCGTACTTCCTCAACACGTTTTCCTTTTAGTGTTGAGACGTGCAAATTCCTCAACACTCACTACTATGTTGTCAGGCATGCAGCTTCAACACATCTTTCATCTTAGTGTTGAGACGTGAAAATTCCTCAACACTCACTACAGTCTTTCCAGGGATGCTTCTTCAACACATCTTTCATCTTAATGTTGAGACGTGAAAATTTTTCAACACTCACTACTGTGTTTCCAGGCATGTTGCTTCAACACATCTTTTCTCTTAGTGTTGAGACGTGAAAATTCCTCAACACTCACTACTGCGTCGCCAGGCATGTTGCTTCAACACATCTTTTCTCTTAGTTTTGAGATGTACAAATTCCTCAACACTCACCTATGTGTTGTCAGGTAGGGTGCTTTAGAACATCTTTCCTCTTAGTGTTGAGACGTGCAAATTCCTCAATTATCACCATTATGTTGCCGGGCATGCTTCTTCGACACATATTTGTCTTAGTGTTGAAAGGTGCAAATTCCTCAACACTAACCATTGTGTTTCCAACCATGCTTCTTCAACACATCTTTATCTTAGTGTTGAGACGTGCAAATTCCTCAACACTCACCTATGTGTTGCCAGGCATGCTGTTTCAACACATTTTTTTATCTTAGTGTTGAGATGTGATTATTCCTCAACACTCACTATTGTGTTACCTGGCATGCTGCTTCAACACATCTTTCATCTTAGTGTTGAGACGTGAAAATTCCTCAACACTCACTACATTGTTTCCAGGCATGCTGCTTCAAAACATCCTTCCTCTTAGTGTTGAGATGTGCAAATCCCTCAACACTCACCATTGTGTTGCCAGGCGTACTTCCTCAACACGTTTTCCTTTTAGTGTTGAGACGTGAAAATTCCCCAACACTCACTACTGCGTTTCCAGGAATGCTTCTTCAACATATCTTTCATCTTAGTGTTGAGACGTGCAAATTCCTCAATACTCACCTATGTGTTGTTAGGCATGCTACTTAAACACATCTTTCCTCTAAGTGTTGAGACGTGAAAATTCCTCAACACTTTTCATTGTGTTACCCGTCATGCTGCTTCAACACATCTTTCATCTTAGTGTTGAGATGTACAAATTCCTCAACACTCACTATTTTGTTGCCAGGTGTACTCACTCAACACTTTTTCCTCTTAGTGATAAGACGTGCAAATTCCTCGACAGTCAACACTCACTATTGTGTTTCCAGACATGCTGCTTCAACACGTCTTTCTTTTTATCAACACTCGCTATTGTGTTGCCAGGCATGATGCTTCAACGGATCATTCATCTTAGTGTTGAAAGGTGCAAATTCCTCAACACTCACCATTGTGTTTCTAGGCATACTTCTTCATCACATTTTTCATCTTAGTGTTGAGATGTGAAAATTCCTGAACACTTACCTATGTGTTGCCAGGCATGCTTCTTCAACACATTTTTCCTCTTAGTGTTGAGACGTGCAAATTCCTCAACACTCACCATTGTGTTGTTAGGCATGCTGCTTCAACACATCTTCATCTAATTGTTGAGACGTAAAAATTCCTCAACACTCACTACTGTGTTTCCCTATAGGCTGCTTAAAAACATCCTTCCTCTTAGTGTTAAGACGTGAAAATTCCTCAACACTCACCATTGTGTTGTCAGCCATGCTGCTTCAACACATATTTCGTCTTAGTGTTGAGACGTGCAAATTCCTCAACACTCACTACTGTGTTTCTAGGCATGCTGCTTCAAAACATCCTTCCTATTAGTGTTGAGACGTGCAAATCCCTCAACACACATTATTGTTTTGCCAGGCATACTTCCTCAACACGTTTTTCTTTTAGTGTTGAGACGTGCAAATTCCTCAACACTCACAACAGTGTTGCCAGGCATGCGGCTTCAATACATCTTTCATCTTAGTGTTGAGACGTGAAAATTCCTTAACACTCACTACTGTGTTTCCTTATGTGCTTCTTCAAAATATTTTTCATCTTAGTGTTGAGATGTGAAAATTCTTGAACACTCACTACTGTGTTTCCAGGCATGTTGCTTCAACACATCTTTCATATTAGTGTTGAGACGTGAAAATTCCTCAACACTCACTACTTCATTTCCATGCATGTTGCTTCAACACATCTTTCCTCTTAGTGTTGATACGTACAAATTCCTCAACACTCACCTATGTGTTTCCAGGAAGCCTGCTTCAAGACATCTTTCCTCTTAGAGTTGAGACATGCAAATTCCCCAACTATCACCATTAAATTTCCAGGCATGCTCCTTCAACACGTCTTTCTTCTTAGTATTGAAAGGTGCAAATTCCTCAACACTCACCATTGTGTTGCCAAGCATGCTTCTTCAACACATCTTTCATCTTAATGTTGAGACGTACAAATTCCTCAACACTCACATATGTGTTGCCAGGCATGCTGCTTCAACACATTTTTCCTCTTAGTGTTGAGACGTGAAAATTCCTCAAGACACACTACTCTGTTTCCAGGCATGCTCCTTCAACACATCTTTCTCTTAGTGGTGACACGTGCAAATTCCTCAACACTCACTACTTTGTTTCCAGGAATGCTGCTTCAACACATCTTTCATCTTAGTGTTGACACGTGAAAATTCCACAACACTCACTAATGTGTTTCGAGGCATGCTGCTTCAACACATCTTTCATCTTAGTGTTGACACGTGAAAATTCCTCAACACTCACTACTGCGTTGCCAGGCATGCTGATTCAACACATCTTTCCTCTTAGTGTTGAGACGTACAAATTCCTCAACACTCACCTATGTGTTGCCAGGCAGGTTGCTTCAACACATCTTTCCTCTTAGTGTTGTGACGTGCAAATTCCTCAACTATCACCATTATGTTTCCAGGCATGCTTCTTCAACACATCTTTTCTCTTAGTGTTTAAAGGTGAAAATTCCTCAACACTAACCATTGTGTTGCCAAGCATGCTTCTTCAACACATCTTTCATCTTAGTGTTGAGACGTGAAAATTCCTCAACACTCACCTATGTATTGCCAGACATGCTGTTTCGACACATTTTTCCTCTTTGCGTTGGGACGTGAAAATTCCCCAACACTCACTACTGTGTTACCAGGCATGCTGCTTCAACACATCTTTCATCTTAGTGTTGAGACGTGAAAATTCCTCAACACTCACTACTGCGTTTCCAGGCATGCTGTTTCAACACATCTTTCCTCTTAGTGTTGAAAGCTGAAAATTTCTCAACACTCACCATTGTGTTACCAGGCATGCTTCTTCAACACATCTTTCATCTTAGTGTTAAGACATGCAAATTACTCAACACTCACCTATGTGTTGTCAAGCATGCTGCTTCAACACATATTTCTTCTTATTTTTGAGACGTGCAAATTCCTCAACACTTATCGTTGTCTTGCCAGGCATGCTTCTCCATCACATCTTTCATCATAGTGTTGAGACGTACAAATTCCTCAACACTCACCATTGTGTTTCCAGGCATTCTCACTCAACACGTTTTCTTCTTAGTGTTAAGACGTGAAAATTCCTCAACGGTCAACACTCACTATTGTGTTGCCAGACATGTTGCTTCAACACATTTTTCCTCTTAGTGTTGAAAGGTGCAAATTCCTCAACACTCACCATTGTGTTTCCAGGATTGCTTCTTCAACACATCTTTTATCTTAGTGTTGAGACGTGCAAATTCCTCAACACTTACCTATGTGTTTCCAGGCATGCTGCTTCAACACATTTTTCCTCTAAGTGTTGAGACGTGAAAATTATTCAACACTCACTATTGTGTTTCCATGCATGCTGCTTCAACACATCTTTCCTCTTAGTGTTGAAAGGTGCAAATTCCTCAACACTCACCATTGTGTTTCCAGGATTGCTTCTTCAACACATCTTTCATCTTAGTGTTGAGACGTGCAAATTTCTCAACACTTACCTATGTGTTGCCAGGCATGCTGCCTCAACACGACCGATGATCTCTTCCAATAAGTGCAGAGTATGACTAAGGCGCCGAGGTACACGGTTGAGCCAAGGGTTCCCTAGACGGACAAACCTACCCTGGCCATCCTTGGTAAGTCTTGGCTATGATGCACTTGTCCTGAAGAAAGCCCCACTTAGGGTGCAGTCTTGTAACTATAAGCCATATAGGCATAAAGAACAAGAGGCTGCGAAAACAACTGGTTGTTGGTAAATCCGGATAGGAAGAGCTAGTCTTTTATGGCCAATGTGCCCTCCTTGAAGGGGCAACCTGGGGGGAGATAAGGGCGGCGCCCTCTATTAGGGAGCTGATAAGTGTCTTAAGACGGCAATGTCATGGGGCTTTATGATCGCAAGAAAATTTAGGCCTGTCATATTGTCGCATGACGTAAATTATATATAGGCAACAAGCCATAAGAGATATGTTTATATGCGATCAATGGGTTTTTACATGAAAGTGTAAAGACGTCCTGCGATTTCATCGCAAGACGGCAATGTCATGAGGCTTTGATCTCGCGAGGGAACTTAGACTTGTCATATTATCGCAATATAATTATAATCAAGGAATAAAGATAAGGCAAGATTAATGGGTCAATACATGCAAATGTAAAGACGTCCTGTGATTTTGTCGCGGATACAAAAGGAAAATTGGCAAAATAAGACCTTTAACTAGGAAGGCAAAATAAGACCGATAGAATAATCTCAAACATTAATTATTTTCTTTTAAGAATGCAGGAAAGATTTGTTCATCGCAAGAGAGATAGCAAGTACTATTTAGAATCTCTAAGAAATACTATTCAGAATTTCTCAGAAGTATTGTTCAATCTCGCAGAACTATTCATCACAACACTATTCATCGCAGCACTATTTCATGAGCACTATTCATAATTTCGCAGGGTTATTCAGAAACTCGCGGACACATTCAGAAACTCGCAGATATATTTAGAAACTTGCAGACACATTCAGAAACTTGCAAACTCATTCAGCATCTCGCAGACTCTTCCAGAATTTCGCAGAAAATGTGATTATTTCGCAGAATATGATTATTTTATCGCATGAGGCAGAGGATAGATAAGAAAAAAGAAACAATTCGTTCATTTAACATTTTCTCAAGGATTCTACCTCTATAGATAAAGAACAGAGGCAACTATGGATTACCAAGAATACATTTTGTGTTCTTTATCTTCTCGGCAAGAATCATTTCCCAAACGGGCAAGAATTCACACCAAAAATGAAGTAATAATTTCGCATGAACAGAGGCAATACTTATAACTTTCATTCAAGGACGGATACTTATTATATTTTAAGGATTGAGTACTTGTTATATTTCTTCAAGGATACTTCATACTTCACATACCTCAAGAGTTGATACTTCTTATTTACTTCGCAAAGATCCGGAACTTCACAAAAGAGTAGAGGCAAGTACGTACTTTTCAAGTCCAATATTCTTTCGCTCGTTCCTTCATCAACAAAGATCAAAGACTACTACAACAATTTATTTTTCCTTAAAGATCGCTCTTCAAGCAATATTCAAGAAAAAGGAGGCAAGATGTAGGACCAGAATATCGCTACAACTATGTTCACGCGGGATTAGCAACATTTCTGCGAGCATCATCGCAAGCTCTCCAACAACACTTTGCGAGAGTCAGAGAATAATACAAAGAATGACGTAATAGACAACGACAACATAAAACATGAGAAAGATGTGAAGATTTTGTAGTTAGAGAGAATGCTCGCGAGCACAAGTCGGGAGCTCGCGAGATCAAGGCAGGAAATGAAGATTTTGTGGTTATAAAAGAGTCTCGCGAGCACGACAAAAGAGTCTCACGAGCACGACAAAAGAATCTCGCGAGCACGATAGCAAAGCCTGCAAGGAGCACAGTAGAAATCCCAAAAAATGGGAAAGATGAGTTGAATGTGAGTTGTCACCCACTATGAAGATACCTATATAAAGAAAGGAGCAGGAGAGAGAAAGGGGGAGGGACAATTTTAGAAGAGAGAGAGATATTTTGCAGAGAAATATTAGGAGAGAGAATGTATTTTTCTTTATCATCTTCTTCCCCAAAACTAGATTTAGAAGTCCATTAATGGAGATTATCAAGGTAAATCAAATGTAAACTTAAACGATTATAGTGAAGAATCATGGATGTAGATCATATTGATCGAACCATTGAAAAAATCTTGGTGTTCGTTTATAATTTTAGCAATTTTACTACCATTTTTATATGTAGATCTAGAAATTAATATCAAGATATGATAAGGGGTGTGTTGTAGGATTTCCTGTAACTACAAAACCCTAATGAGCATCCCCCAGTTTGTGACATGTGTTGATGTCTCGAGTGTTTTTCATGGATAAATGTGTAACATGGCGTCATGTGTGGCATGCCAGTGGTCATGGTAGAGTCGGCGTGTATTTTCCATAGAATAGGCGCGGCTAAATTAGGTTTCAGATGCAAACCGTGGTGTTTGGCCTTGGGGCGGAAGTTTGCCATGCGTTTTGGTGGAAAACTTGGAGGGACGAGATCTGTATCTCAGGTGAAAGGGTGTCCATTGATCGTTTTAACCCTTCTGGTAGCCAGCGGCATAGTTTAGGATGGCATGGCTTTTCTATAGAGTGGGCGTGGCGAAATTAGGGTTTAGGTGTAAACTGTGTTATTTTGGCCTTGGGCCGGAAGTTTGCCATGCATTTTTGGTGGAAAACTTGAAGGTCCGAGATCTTCATCTCGGGTGGAAGGGTGGACGTTGATCGTTGCAACCCTTCTGATAGCCCTTGGGATAGTTTGGGCCGTCATGGCTTTGCCATAGAGTGAGCGCGACCAAATTAGGGTTTAGGTGCAAACCGTGATATTTGACGTTGGGCCGGAAGTTTGCCATGCATTTTTGGTGGAAAACTTGGAGGGCCGAGATCTGCATCTCAGGTGGAAGGGTGGTCGTTGATTGTTGCAACCCTTCTGGTAGCCAGCGGCATAGTTTAGGCCAGCATGGCTTTGCCATAGAGTGAGCTCGGCCAAATTAGGGTTTAGGTGCAAACCGTGTTATTTGACCTTGGGTCGGAAGTTTTCCATGCATTTTGGTGGAAAACTTAGAGGGCCGAGATCTGCATCTTAGGTGGAAGGGTGGTCGTTGATCGTTGCAACCCTTATGGTAGCCAACAGCATAGTTTAGGCCGGCATGGATTTGGTATTGGCATGATGGTGCGGTTGGCATGCCTTGGCACAGAGACGTGGATGTCATGGTTTTCCATTGGAACGGTGGTGTGTCTGACATGGTTGGCATGCCTTGGCATAGGGACGTGGCTGGCATGGTTTGCCATTAGCACGGTGGTGCGGCTGGCTGGGTTGGCATGCCTTGGAGCAGGGACGTGGCTGTCACGATTTTTTATTGGCACGGTGGTGCGGCTGGCATGGTTGGTATGCCTTGGAGGGGATGACATATCTATCATGGTGGTGCGGCTGGCATGGTTGGCATGCCTTGGCGCGGACACGTGGCTGGCAAGGTTTGTCATTGGCACGGTGGTGCATCTGGCATGCCTTGGCGCGAAGACGTGTCTGGCATGGTTTTCCATTGGCACGGTGGTGCGGCTCGCATTGATGGCATGCCTTAGCGCGAAGACATGGCGGGCATGGTTTTCCAATAGTACGGTGAGAGAATTAGGGTTATGCATATACAAAGGTGATGTCAGTTAATACTAAGGGTTCTGCCGTGGAACATGACGCATGTATATATATAAAAAAAAGGTACCCTAGTAATTCTTACGTAGGCACGTTGATTGGTTCAATAGATGCGCTATTGTTCATAGTGACGTCATGTCAGATTTGTGGTTTTACGATCTTATCCCTAAGCTAAAAACCACCATCAACAATTGAGTAGACAAGAAATCAGCATAATAGTCCTTTACTCTGTTTGTTAAGAGTCGAGAATCAAAGTTTATCTTTCCCAATTCATTTGAAACAAAACGGAGAACATTTTGCATTTTACGAATCTTGCACATCTTCTGAACATGTTTTTTACTACCATAAGAATAACAATGTTTGGTATTATAAAAGTTATAATGTTTGTTGTTACCTGTTTGTGCAAGGTTGTTGGAGTCTCCTTTGTTTTTCTCTACTCTTCGTAGCTTTGATTTCTTTCTTTCTTCATCATCCTTCTTTTTCTGGTTTGAATGATCATCAATTGTTCATTTCCCCTCATTAGTTTCTCCACAACAATATTGATTATTTTTATTTAGAGGATACTCTGTTTGTGCACACAGGGATTTGACAAACTTTATTTCATTGTTAGAGGCAACGGTATTACTACCTTAGTAACCTAAACCACGTGTGTCCCCATGAGTTCTCCATGTTTCCAACAAAGAAGATAAGTTGCTTGAGCTTTCATTAAGTTTTTTTAGCAAATAGATTTGCCTTTTTAATGAATCATTTTCATCAAGAGCAGAGTTAAGAGTGTCATCTAAACGCTTTATGTTGGAAAAGACTGTTTTCATTTTATTTTTTTTGAAGTACTCTTGTTGAGAGTTTAATTCTATTTTAGAGTCATCAAGCTCTTTTTATAAAAGGCAAACCTTTTCCAGAGTTTTATCCAAATTCTTTTCACAAGTTTTTATGTGATGGCGTTCAGTATCCATCTTCTCTTCGAAGTCACAAACTTGTTGTGAGAATTTCCCTTTTAGTAAGTTATGCTCTTCCTCGAGATTTTCAAACTTTAAAGTTAAATATCGTTCTCTTTAAAGTGTTGAAAGGAGTTCATTAGAACAAAAAAGAAATTGTTTACTTAATTCCTTTAGTTCAGATGTTTTCACACTTGATCAGAGATCTCAAGTATGGAAATCAAAAATATCTCTCCAAAGACATCATTTATGGAGCAACAAGAGTTTGAACACTTATCTCCTTTTGAGCATATATCTTGTGACACGTTAACTGAGTCTTTATTTAGTTTTCGCTCATGCTTAAATTTCTTTTGACTCATGTATTATAGGTTGGATCGCACCAAAAATAGATTGTTAGATCTTATCATGTTTGCCTGCCCTGATACCAATTGAAAAGACGAGGGTACCCAAATATACCACAATCTAAAACTTTTCCACCTATAAGTCCTTTTTCCGAAAGTGATTCTCTATGGACTGAGTTGGGACAATACAACGAATCGGTTCACACTTCGTGTGATCATCCATGGATACAAGATCGAGACAATACGACAACAAGATAACTTGTGTGATTGACTATGGATACAAGATCGAGACAATACAACAACGAAGTATGATTACTTGATAATAGGTTAGGACTTAACCAAACACTATAGGATTGCTATCAAGTAATTAGGAATTAACGTTTGTGTATTTTACTTCTAATTATAATAAAAACAATTATAATTATGGAAATCGCAAATGCAGAAAAACCCGGGACCTTGACCAGAATTAAGCTGTTATACAAAATCTAAACCAACTTCGTATAATTGAGACCAAGCAACTAAACCTATAGTTCACCTAGTTCCCTCTGTAGGACCAGAATATCGCCATGATATTACTCTTACGAGATTAACAAGATTTATGCGAACATCATCGCGAGTTCTTCAACAACACTTCACGAGTGTCACAGAATAATTTAAAGAATGACGTAATAGCTGACGAATGAAGAAACACGGGAAGAGTGTGATTATCCTGCGATGGTTACGAAGCTTGCGAGAATGGACATTATAACTACTGCGATAATATCGTGAGTCAGATCCGAAACTAAAGGACAGATTAGCTGTCATCCATTATGTAACTATCCTATATAAAGAGACCCAGTAGATTCAGAGGGAGGATGATGTATTTTTTGAGTGTTGAGGAAGTCTTGAGGAGAGAGAAAATTCAAGGGAGAGGTTGTATTCTTGATTTTTTCCATTTCTTGTAAATATTTCGGAGAATCAAATAATAAAGTGTTTTTTTTAATCTTCAAATATGTCTTAATTACAGTAAATTCTTATCAAGGGTGTAGTGTAGGATTTCCTGCAACTACATTTTGGTGCTCGAAACAGGGATTGAAAGTCGAAAATTATAGGAAAAAGCAAGATTAAAGATTAATATTCGAGTTAAGAAGATGATTAAACAAATTGGTGAAGCAGTTGAAGAAAAAATAATTGAAGCAAAATAGGATTACAGGAAGTTGGAATGCAATACGATAACAAAAACAATGATCAACCAATTCCATGAAAATATTAGAGGAAGGATTCATAAACGAAATTTTGAAGGAAAGAAAATTATGACGGTGGAGAAAATATCACCTCTGAAGGATGGGAAAAGCAGGAGATTACATTCACAGCAGCAAAAATACCAAGAGAAAATTTGGATCATACATCTCCATTGGTAATCACGGTATCTACTGTGCGATTGAAGAAGGAAAAATCAACAAGATCTGCAGAAGAATGGGCCGTGAATAAAACTTTGGTGGACGCAGGAAGTTCTGTAGATATTATATTCTATCATACATTTAAGAAAATGGGATATAAGGATGAAGAGATGTCTTGTTCAAATTATCAGATTCATGGTTTTTAAAAATCTATAACAAAACCTAAAGCCGAAATAATGGTACGAATTCCGCTAGGAGAGATTGAAGCACAAGTAACATTATGTGTGGTGGATATGGAAGCACCATATAACATGATATTGGGGAGACCATGGATACATGCAATCAAGGCTGTAGCATCAATATTACATCAATGCATCAAATTTCCTATGCCTGGTGGAATTGGATAAATTAGAGGAGATACTGAACTTGCGAAGCTGTGTTGTCGAATTAAAGTGAGAAATTATGAAGAGCGTCCAAAACTGTGAAAAGCTCGCAGAAAATTGGCAAAAAAGGAAAAGAAGGAAGAAGAATTTAAAGTTTACATGATAAGAGAAAGAGAAGGAAAAGGGATACCCGGCGAGATCTCGCAAGAAGATGATGAGCCCGTGAGAGTCATGGAAACACCAACACCAATGGGAGAACCTGAGGCCAGCTACACCGCAGCAGAACCAATAAAGGAAATAAATGTTGGAAGTGAAGAAGAACCTAAAATGTTGAAAATTGGAACTAAAATGGGTGCATAAGAAGAAGAGCAAATCATAAATCTCTTGCGAGAATATAAGGATATTTTCGCGTGGAGTATGGATGAAATTCCTGGAATAGATCCATCAATTGCATGTCATAAATTAAAAATTAACAAAGATGTGAGACCATTCAAGCAAAGGATAAGTAAAATCGCAACAACTTATCACTCAAAAATAGAAGAAGAGTTATAGAAAATGCTTGATGCTGGAATTATAAGACAAGCAAAATACCCGGAATGGATTGCAAATATGGTAGTGGTTCCAAAGAAAAATAAGGGGATCAGAATTTGTATAGACTTTACTAACTTAAACAAAGCTTGCCCTAAAGATAGTTTTCCATTACCAGATATTCCTCAAATGGTTGAATCAGCAGCAGGAAATGATAGAATATCTTCATTAGATGGGCATAAAGGTTATAACTAGACTCCTCTTGCTGAAGAAGATCAAGAGCACACCACATTTTTTGCTCCAAGAGGATTATATTGTTACACAAAAATGCCTTTTGGGTTGCGAAATGCTGGCGCAACGTATCAAAGAATGGCGGAGAAGGTGTTCGCAAAGTGGATACACAAAACGTTAGAGGTGTATGTAGATGACATGTTAATAAAGAGAAAAGAAGCTAAGAACCATGTGCAAGATTTGAAGGAGATTTTTGATCAAATGCGACTCTTTAACATCAAGGTGAATCCTGAGAAATGCATTTTTGGAGTAGCGTCAGGGAAATTTTTAGGTTATATTATATCAAAAGAAGGAATTCAAGTTGATCCATAGAAAGTACAGGCAATTCGCGATATGCCAACGACAGCAACAGTGAAAGATGTACAAAAGTTGAATGGGCTTTTATCCTCGCTAGGAAGATTTATCTCGCGATCTTCAGATAAATGTAAGCATTTCTTCAATATACTCAGGAAAGGTACAAAATTCAAGTGGATAGATGAATGTGAGAAGGATTTTCAAGGAGTTAAAGAATATCTGATGAACATATCTATTTTACAGAAAGCGGAGCCGGGGGAAGAATTATTGATTTATCTTGCGACAACATCACACGCATTAAGCGCAGTATTACTGCGAATAGATGCAGGGGTAGAAAAACCAATTTATTACATCAGCAAAACATTTAATTCTGCAGAGAGAAATTATTCAAAAATTGAAAAGCTAATTCTGGCATTGGTTTATGCAACCTTTAAACTTCGCATATATTTTCAGGCACATAAAGTAAAGGTATTAACAAAGGTGCCCATTGAATCAGTGATGAAGAACTCAAAAAGATCAAGCAGAGTTGAGAGATGGAATGCTCAAGTAGGGCACTTTGAAATCAAATATGAAGTCCTATCCTCGCCAAAATCACAAGTTGTAGCGGATTTTTTAGCATAATTTCCTCTAGAAGATGATGAAGCTGTGGAAGAAATGATGGACATAAAAGAAGAACATGGAGATCCAAAAGATCTATTAAAGGAACCCAACATGTGGGAAATATTGGTGGATGGATCATCAAATGGGGAAGGAATGGAATTGGAGTGGTCTTTATCTCGCCAGAAGGAGAAAAATGGCTTTTTCATTTCGTTTGGAATTCACATCCACTAATAATGAAACAGAATATGAAGCTGTGGTGCATGCTCTAAAGTTCGTCGTAGAGATGAAGTTGGAGAACACAAGGATTACCGATGACTCGCAACTGGTTATTCTCCAGATAAAAGGAGAATACACAACAAATGAACCATCTCTGAAGAAATACAAGAAACTTGTTGAAGAATTGTCTGCGAGAATTCCAAAAATAAAATGGAGACATATATCAAGAAAAGATAATAGACTCACAGATGCTTTTGCGTTCATATCAAGTATGATGACAAACCCAGTTGCGAGATGCATAAGAATTCAGACGCTTGTATCACCTTCAATTAATAAAGAAGAAGAAGAAAAAAGGGATGTAATAATAATAGAAAATGACGCAGAAGAGAAAGCCAGCGACATTATCACAGATTGGAGAGAAGAACTTCACGCATACTTGGCGACAGGTGAAACACCAAGAAATAGATTGGAGGCGCACAAATTAAAGAGCCGTGCAACAAATTATGAATTAAGGGATGGAGTATTGTATCGAAAATATTTTAATGGGCCATTACTTAGATGTTTGACAAGGGAAGAAGGAGAAAAAGTGTTAAAAATGTTGCATAGTGGAGATGCTGGTAATCATAGCGGAGGAAGATCTTTGGCTTATAGAACAAAAATGCAAGGCTATTATTGGCCGTATATGCATGAAGATGCAAAACAATTATCAAAACGTTGCTAAGACTGCCAGCGATATGGAAAGAGGATACATACACCGGGAGCACCATTATCATCTTCAAAAATTGTTTGGCCTTTTGGAAAATGGGACTTAGACATTGTGGGACCCTTTGTGCCAGGTTCATGGCAGAAGAGATACTTAATTTTTGCGACAGATTACTTCACAAAGTGGGAAGAAGTAAAAGCGGTACAACACATTCGCGATAAAGATATATTTACGTTCATCTTTGAAAATATTATCTGCAGATATGGCCAGTAATAGCCTTGCATTTTTATTCTATATGCCAAAGATCTTCCTCCACTATGATTTCCAGCATCACCACTATGTAACATCTTTAATATTTTTTGTCCTTCCTCCCTCATCAAACATCTTAGCGATGGTCCACTAAAAGATCTGCGATATAGTACTCCTTCTCTTAGCTCATTGTAGTTGCAGGATTTCCCACACTACACCCTTGTCAAGAATCTATGAAAATTAATTCATAATTGTAGATGAACAACAACACTTTTATTAATTCACTTTCAGGAAGATTTACAAGAAATAAAACTCAGAAATACAACTTTCTTTCTGGAGTTTCTCTTTCCTCAAAACTTTCTCAACTCTCAAAAGTACATCATCCTCTTCTGGATTTAGTCGAACCCTTTATATAGGAAAATACATAGTGGAAGACAGCTAAGATTTCCCCTTAATTTGGATCTACTCTGCGATCTCATCGCCATAACTTTAGTCTTCATCATCGCCAACTTTGTAATCATCGTGAAGTAGACTTATTCTTCTCATATATCTTCGGTCACTAATTGTTATATTACTCTTTTGTGACACTCGCTAAATGTCGTTGAAGAATCTTGCGACGTTCTCGTCAAAGTGTTATTAATACTTGTAGAAATGTTTAGGTTTCTCGCAGAAGTGTTGTTTCCATCGCGAGTATATCGTTGTGGCGATATTCTGATCCTACATCTTGCATCTTCTCATGTATTTTCTGCGAAAAATATAATATATGAGAATCAAAATGCCACAACTACTTATCTTTTCATTATCATTTTGGCTCTGACACGTTTCTATGTTTCTTCACCAGCTGTCTCCATGTAGTTTCTCCTTCCAATCAACATTTGACACGTTAATTTAAACCGCTGCGATTTGACCGTTCATATCCTCTCGTTACATTTGCATTTATTTTCTCGAGAAATTTCTTCCTCTATAAATACCTCTCTCATTCTTCTCTTTTCCTCTTTTTACTTTCTTCTTCATTCTTCTTCTTTGCAACTTTATTGTTCTTCCGTAAATTATGCATTTATTATTCTCGTGATTTCTTTCTTCTTTTTCAATTTCTTCCTTCATTCCCATACTTCAAAAATGGTGGCTGCTGGTGCTAAGAATTTGACTGCGTTTAACGAGATGAGAGAAAATCTCAAAAACAAAGGTTTTACTTTGTCAACAATTCCAGGTCAAGATTCTAAATCTGAACTTTTTGTCAAGTTATTTTCTGAACATCAATTTTCTCGCAACAATCACAATAACATCTTTCAGTCATTGTGATTGTATTATTGATTCTAAAAATTTAAATGTATAGAAGATTGGTTGCGAACATTGCGTTTATGAATAATAAAATGAGATATCTCTCATCCATTCGACCAGCCATTTCGCTACACATTGTTTTCCATCTTATGGTTAGATGCTTCAAACTTTCACCAATCCTATGCTTTAACCCAAATACATCTTCAATACCAGGCCGCGAAGAGTTGTTACTTATATATGCTCCTAAGAATGTAGTCTGCAAATGGTTGAAAGATGTTATTGTTTTCTTGGGTAAACCTTCAAACCATTTCAGAGCCTCCCCTATTAAACTGGATGCGAAATACTTTCACAACACGGCATCATGGTTTTCCCACTGTAGCATACACCTCACGCCTTGATGTGTTGAATTGCACAAGTTGTTCCTTCAAAAATGCTAGTTAACGCAGGCATATTGCACTTTGGGGGTATTCCTCCTAATTGTACTTCTTGTGTGAATAGAGTTTTCGCAGCTTCTTCTATGGCTTCGTCCAACTGCCTTCTGCCTCCCTCTCTTCTGTTATTTAACATTCCTCTCATCTCCGCCAATTCTCTTAAGATTTGTTCATTTACACCAGGCGTTGATTCCATTGGTATTTTTAATTCTGCTTTTATTCTCCTGCGTTTTTTCCTGTTTTGTCTTGCGAAATATTGATTTTCACCTTCATCATCCTCATCTTGCCTTCTTTTGCGATCTTCTCCTTCATGAATTCGCACATGATTATGCCTCTCAATTTCTCCTCTGCGATTGTATTCATTTCTCACTAATTCTCTTTGTTGTCTTTCGGCTCTCCTTTGTGCCCTATCATACTCTTTATTGATGTTAACATTGTTGTGATTTTGTTCGCGTATTCTTTCTCGATTGTCATGATTGTTCTGGTGTATTGCTTCTTGGATCTCTCTTTCCTCCATTTCTGCTCTCAATCTTTTTCTTTCGCAAGCTAGACGTGCTTATTCAGCGTAATGCCTCTCGATTTCATCTTCAATTTCTCGTTGATTTCTTTGAGTTTCTCTCCCATGTAGTATTCTCCTTCCTTCTTCCTGATTTTCTTCGCCATCTTGATTATTTCATTCCCGATGCCGTTCATTCCCCTGATTCCTATTGTTTTGTCCATCATAGAGAATTTTGCTCTGTGGGATGTAACGATCTTCAATTATTTCTCTCCTTTCGCTACGTTCTCCATCTGGATTTTATAATTCCTCTGGAATATCTTCATTAGCACTTACTACGGGTGAATTTCTGCTTCTTTCCCCTCTAGTTGTTCTTGAAATTGATTCTGTAGTACTCCTTGACCTTCTATTTTGTAATCTTATATTTTTCATCCTCAACTCATGATTTTGCCTTGTCATATTTGCATTCTTTCTTCATGTATTCTTTGTCTTATTGCTTCTAATGCCTCAACCTCCTCATTTCCATGAATTATTCCTCCAACTGCTTCTTGATATTCATCTATTCGTCTATCGTTTCTTAATATTTGTTCCTCTTCCTCTTCATTTGATGAATTTGACTGCCATGTGTGTACACTCACTCTATCATAATCTACAATTCTATTTTACGCTGGCGTACGCTGAATTGGTTGTTGAATTTGATTTTCTCCATTGTTTCTTATATTCATTCTTGATGATTCCCTAATTTCATTTCTCCCTTCTCCAACAAGTCTCTTACTCCTTCTAATAATTGTTGGTCATCTTGAAGCATTTATTCTTCTAGCCATTTCTTCAATCTCAATGAATTGTCGAAAATTATATGAAACTATTCACTAACTACTCCAAATTCTTTCAAATCACAATACCAATCTTCACGCTGAAAACAACATCATCCCTGTTTCTAGCACCATTATGTAGTTGCAGGAAATTGATGGGTGCCAAATAGTGTATATTTCTACACCTTTTTATTGGCATTTAACTCATCTTTTGCGCTTTAAAATCATATATTATCCCATATTCTGTGTTTCCTTTGTTTTCAAGAATAAATATTTGTACTCATTAATTTTGTGTTTTTAGTTACCAAATAAAGCAACAAATCGTGGGAGAAGGAAAACCGAAATCATGGGAGGCAAAAGAGAAAGAAAGAAGCAGCACATGGGCAGCTGCACGACTTAGGAGCACGTGAAGAAAGGAAGAAGACGGCGTGGTGTGGAATGAAAGAAGAGCTCGTGTGGGAGAAGGGGCTGACAACAGCGCAGCAAAGAGACAAAACGTGACTAGGTGATGGGCGAAACGTGGGAGCAGCTGCACATCACGTGGTCTAGCTTGGGAGGAAACATCAAGCCCGTACCTTTGCTTTGAAATTCAATTAAATGAAAAGAAGTGAATGCACGAACTGTCAGTGGTTTCCGGGGAATGATGAAGCTCGAAACATAGAAGGGTTGTCCGGAGCTATTAACTACTGCCATGAGTGATGAGTTGATGCACGGGTTGTCGGAAGAAGAACTCAGTGACCGTGACAATGATGCCGTGAAGAAACGTGGAGAACAGCATGTGAAGAGATGGGTTAAAGCGAACAGCTTGTGAAGGAAAGCACGTGAGTAAGAATGGAGATCGAGCTTGGTAATGGTGCATGGAAGAGGTGAAGCTCGAGCAGCGCGTGGAATGAAGAATTGACTGCGTTCGAAAAGAGAGCAAGACTGCAGCAAGGTGTGAGGAACAAACATCAAGTATGGGCAGCAGAAAACGAGCGGGAGAAGAAAAGGGCAGCTGACAATAGCACGTGAAGGAGTAGAAAGCAGCACGTGGAGGTAAAGGGACAACAGCACGTGAAAGCGTGGGATGTGAAGGGACTCAAGTAAATGGGCAGATGACGAAAGAATGAGTGAGGAGCCAGCAGCAGCAGTGCGTTGGAAAAGAGAACACGGTGTGGGCGAGGACAGCAAGAAAACAAAAAGTGGAATTCGAATAGACATAAACAAGTGGGAGGAATGAGAAGATAGCAGCGTGGAAACGAACGTGAGGAGCTGATAGTGTGAGGAAAAGAATAAAACGGCGTGAGAGTTGGAAAGAAGCAGCACGTAAAGAAGTTAAACAAATGAAGAAATGGTCGGGTGTATTCTACCTATAAATAGGCTCGAACGTCTCTCCCAAACGTGGGAGCCCGGCTGGTTGAGACCCGGCTAGGGATTCTCAGACACCATATTTTCTATCAGTTCATTTCCATCTTCCATTTTTATCATGTTCTAAAACTCTCTACTAGAGTTTAGATGAAGCTCTAGCCTACTGATATGTTACTTATACTTTGTGTGTTCTTGAATGTTTAAAATGATTTAGAGATCGAATTTAATCCAAGTTTGTCAATATTTTGCTCTCACAATGTATGCCATGTATCCATTGTAGTTAGAATACCACTGTGTTGATTATGCTGCAACTCATGCTTAAAAATATTATTGATCCTTAGATTAGTTGTGCTTTAACTAGACAGTTAATGCTTTGGAGAAATATTTTAGTTGTGATTAAGTTATCCATTGGAGAAACACCTTAGATACAAGGGAAACTTGAATCTGCTGTAAAGACAAGAATAACATCATAAGTTAAGTGCATATTGTAGGTTAGAGGTGGATTTGAAAGCTCTAGTATTCATATTCTCATTGTGTTATTTGCATCTTTTACTTTTATTTACTTTTATTATTTCAGTCACTTAAAATTATCATGTCGTTTCGACAACAAAAATATCGTGTTACTTTTATTTGAATCAGTTTAGTGATATTTTGGAATCACTTCTACGCCCACCAAGTCTCTGTGGTTCGACCTGTGCTTGCCCTGTGTTGCTTGTCGACACTGTGCACTTGCAGTTTATACATAGTAGTAGGTATCTTTTCCGAGCCTATCAAGTTTTTGGCGCCGTTGCCGGGGACTAGGTGGCAGTGTAGTTGCTTCTTTAGCTTCACTTTACTGATTTCATTGTACACAGTTCACTGTAGAAAGTAGACTGTTCACTGTTCACTGTACAAAGAACACAGAATACTGTTCGCTGTACACGATACACAGAGCACGGTACACAGCCGTTGTTTACTGTACGGAAGTCAATTTTACTGTAGCAAAGGAACTGTTCACTGTACACTCTTGTTATTTTTGTTCTTCTTTACGTTTTTGTTGTTTTTGTCCTTTCCTTGCAGAATTTGGAATTCGGAGCGAAAGAAAATTTACCAAAGCTTTTGGTAAATATTTAAAAGACTTGGAGTAAAGGCGAAGCTAAAGGAGCGGAAGAAGAAGATTTTTCTTACATAAAAAAAAAAAAAAAAAGAGTTTATTTTATTTTATTTTTAGTTTGTATTAGGATTTCTTTACTCTTGTAATTTTCTTTTTCTTTTACACTTTAGTTTGGACTTTGGACTTGGACATTCTATTTTTATTTTTTAAACCCTACGGAAGGGTAGTATTAAATATCAAACTGTTTGCAGAGAAGGACGGTGATTACAATATCACCTCGGCCCCTCGGGTTCGTTCATGACATAGGAGTCGTGGCCCGAGTCGACAACAACGGTTCATCCCCCGTCTGGTACGGGAGGTAAATTTGTCGAAACACTCGCGAATCTCCTGTTAGCGAGTTACTGTATTCCTTCGGTTGCATATATGTTGAGGATTTGAATACAGCTGTTTTACTTTCCTAGTAAATGGCAAGGACTGGCCATATAAGATAAGGGTTCGGATTTCATCACCGTTCTCTTCTTGCCCGCCTTAGGAAAACAATACCTAACGCGGACCTAAGCTTTAAAATTTGAAATAGAACGAGACCTATAAGGTAACGAGCTTAGTAGGACAGTCCTTCGGAAAATATTGGTTACTCTTTAAGCATACCTCGAAGTTCATAATAGTTTCTGAAAATTGAATGCGTGACTGCGCCGCCTTGGAATGCGGTGAGGCCTTGGGTATCAAAGCTCATGCAGCTTCCCTCGCCTCTATTCAATTTACTTAAACTCAGATTGATTCCAGAGGGGTTTGCTCAGATTGTAACGAATTCCCTTTCGAAAGATTAGAAGCTGGTCTAGAAAACAATCTAAGTGGAGCCATCATGCTTTTTGTTTGCTAGAAATCAGTAGGTTTACTGTGGTAAAGTCAGCCTTGTTTGCGATTGCATAGAACTTCCCTTCCCTTTAGGGTTTTTCTTCTTTTATTTTGTATGCCCGAGGTCATTAGTGAACGGGCTTTTTTTTTTTTAAAATAAAATAAAAATAAATAATTAGTTGTATTTTCTTGTGCAAAGTGGCACAACTCTGCAACAAGCCTAGTGCTAGATAGAGACCATGTCAGGATTTTGGTCTGCAGGTGGGGATGGAAACAAATCCATCAGAGAGCTTGCTTACGGGCATGCTTCACATTATGAACCTCCCATAGACCATGATGTCAATAGTTATAGGGATTTATATGGACATTTTCACAGTCCTGAGCATCAATACATGGACCCTAATAACTACTCACACATGTATCATCCAGCACAGAGTGAAAATGAACATCTTTACAGTGCCCAACTCTCACAATCATCACTTTTGGACCAGTTAGAAGCTGGAACTGCAGCTTTAGAAATGCAAATGCATGAATCTGTCGCATATAATTCTTCTAGGCAATCTGAAATCTATGCTTGTACCTTATGTGGAGGCTTGGACCATCCTGCTGAGAATTGCTATATTTTGCATGAATTTAGGCAATCTAGAGAATATAATGAAAATCCAAAATATGAAATGCCGACAGAATACAAAGCTTATAGCCATTGGGACCATAATCAACCTTTCGAAGGTTGCGATCAGTATTTTATAGACCCTAATGACCATGCACACATGTATCATTCACCACAGTGGGAAGTTGAACAATTGTGTACTTCTCAATCTGTGGAGGAAAATCTCAGACTCATCGAACAAAATAATGCTAGAAGTGTATTGCATGATAAACCATATAGCATTGATAATGAATTTCCCTCTTGTTGATGATTCCCCTTCCCTTGAACAACTCAATACAATTCTAAGGATGAATTTAATTCATTTACAAAATCAGGAAAGGGAGGATTTTCAAACTGAAATGTTTATCACCCATAATGAAGTCAATTATGAAAATAGTATGCCTAGTCTTACTCGTGCAATTGATATTGCATATGAACCTGTTTTAAATGAAGAGACTAGAAATACTACAATTTGTATGGAAATGCATTTCTATGATGATGATGATGATGATGATGATGTTATGTTAGAAGAGCATGTTGAAAATATTGTCGAACCTTTGGGTTCAGAGACATTAGGCTTCTCTGCCTCGACCTTAATGACTGATGTTTCTTCTAATGTTACATATACATGTGATGTTGATACTAATCTTGAGCCGGTGCAATTGTTCTGTGAAAGTAAACAGGCTACACAACTTGATATTGACTTAGAAAATGTTGAATCTTCTGTAGACACCAATGATATTATGCATGAAAATACCTATGATGTGTCTGATTCTCTGCTTAAGTCACTCTGTGATGTTTCTTGTGATATTCATGTGCATGAAACTGAAGTTGTAGGTGATGATTATGAACTGGGGCTTATTGATTTGTTTTATGAGCACGAGCATGATGTTGTACTTGTGTATGACATAGGTAATGTTGAGTCTCCTGTTGACACTAATGATCTTATGCATGAAAACATAATTGACGTGTCTGATTCTCTACCTAGATCACAACATGATGTCTCTTTGGATTTGTATATGCATGAGAATAAAACTCTGGATGATGATTATGAACTAGGTCTTGATGAATTGTTCTATGAATGTGAGCATGATGTAGCACTCGTGGATGACTTAGGAGATGTTAATGTAACTAATGATAATGGTACTCTTGATCTCATCCATATGAGCAACTTAGATGTACCTACTCTCCTTATTAAGTCACCAACTGATGGTCTTGCGCTGGACCTAAGAATTGTTCCTTTGAAGTGTGCTGAAACGATGTGGTTAACAGTTCCAAACCTTGGGTTAGAGTCATGTGCATCTCAAATTCTTTTGGACTTTTTGTCCACTAAATATCCTGTTATTGAGAAATCATATCTGGAATGCATTGATGTTTCTCTTTCCATCCCGAACAAAGCCCATTTTGAGCTAGACCTTCTGCATGATGAACCCTTGAAATTGTTAGATTTTGTACCCAAAAGTATATCTGTTGAAAAATCTAGGTTTGGGGGTAACTCAAAATTCACATATGCAGTCTTACTTGCATTGTTGTCCTGTTATAATTGTGCAAGGCTGTTGTTGTTTTCGCACTCCGTCTTTTGGGTTGATCCTCAACTCTTTAGATTGTTGGTGTATGGTGAATTTTTCTTGTATATAATCCAGTAGTTAATTTTTGAATCTCCTTCATATTTGTGTGCTAACCAAACTTTTTTGTCTTGAGCTCATAATGGTTGCTTTCAAAGCATTCATCCAATTATGGTTAGCACCATCCTTTTTGCATCTGGTAATCTCTTTCCTTTAAATCTGCTCTGCCTTGTTCTCTTGATATGTGTTCTTATCATCTTTTGAAACATTGAGGACAATGTTAGATTTAGGTTTGGGGGTGTGTATCTTGCATATAGAGTTTTTAGTTTTCTAAAAAAAAAAAAAAACCTTTGTAAATATTTGCATAAAACCTCCAACTTTTAGAGATCTTAGAGTCACTAGTATGCTTCTAGATATGTTTACATAGAGAGTCTGACCGAAATAGCTGAACTTGGAAGTGCCGGAGAACACAATCGGGTTTTTTTAGGTTATTAAAGCGTTAAAGTTGGATTTAGCCATGCCGGAGGGCGAATTAGGTGCTGTAAAGAAATTCGGTAGTAGAATTGTGATCACCCATAGTGGAGACTACCCATTTTTACATCAAGCGAGGCACCGACCTTCAATTTGTGACTTTCTAAAAAATCTTTTAGAGTGTGTGTCACCGTACGTCAATTCCTGGTAGGAATGGTGAGCTACCCAATTTCGCACCACTTTCAGCACTATTTTTGATCTCTTGAGTGCTAATTTTGTCAATCATGAGGGTGACGTCTAAAGATGAAAACTCCTTCTTGTAGTTCGATGAGAAATTAGCATCACTCTCTCTCAACAACATCAACAAATCCATAGAAACACATCATCAACGAGCATAGCAGCGTCAGAATTAGTCCAAGGTTTACATGCAACAATACAGTACAAAGAGCAGAATTCTATACAATATACAAATTTGAAGAGGTATTTTACAAAAGAACAGAAAATAAGATGGGAATTAGTGAAGTTTATGAAATCAAGACAATACAAGTTGTAAAGAATTGAGTGATAAAGTCCTTCATCCATGGAGTTAGTAGTTTCGTTATTTTCATATTATTGTAAAAAAAAAAAAAAAAAAAATTCAGAAAAATCATATATAAAAAATCAGAAAAATCAGAAAATCAAAATAAAAAAAAAAAAAAAAAAAAAAAAAAAAAATTTTGTAGTTTATTTTCTTAGTTTAGTTTTGAGACCACCATGGTAAAGAAGAAGAGTTCAAGAAGAAAATTCCAATCAACAAGGAAATTGAAGAGAAAAGTTACAAATTGTCAAGTTTTTGAAGTTCAGAAGTTCATCATCAACAGTTGAAGACCGAAGAACGAAGATTGAAGACATTTCTATGGATGATGTGAGAGTGGTGTTGATTGCCGTTCGGATGTGAAGGTAAGTGAGTACTCCCATCCTTGCTAATGGTTGATTTCCTTTCTTAGAGATCATCAGAAAAAGATTCTTTTTGTCCACAATTTTGTGGAGTCTCCAGAAATTATTTTGGAAGGTTCTCCTTCCCACCATCAAAGTGTGCAGGATTTCTCTCTTTATTCCTGTCTGCACACATGAGAGACTAAAAAAGCGGTCTTTTTGAGTGCAATTATCATAAAACCCTATTAGGTGAGGCAGAAGTCGAGGCTTGTGATTAATTTCGAACCCGAATTCTTTCATATGGTATGGTTATTTCTCGCTCAACTCTTAAGGATGAGAATGCGTTCTTTGGTAGTTCTAACTTCGTGTTACTAGAATGCAAAAACTCTATGTCCTCATAACTCCTTGGATGCTTGGGACTCTGTTACGCTCTGAAATTGGAGAAGGTTTTGTGGGTACATCTCTGATAGGCCCTCACGAGACTACAACTCGTCCACTAGGGACACCTAGGGGTTTAAAGGCTTAGTGCATTCGCTAAATGCATTCGAGAGACCAGCGACAGTGGTATAGTTAGGATTTCTTAATTTCTGTTTCACTTGAGGACAAGTAAAATTCAGGTTTGGGGGTATTTGATGGGTGCCAAATAGTGTATATTTCTACACCTTTTTATTGGCATTTAACTCATCTTTTGCGCTTTAAAATCATATATTATCCCATATTCTGTGTTTCCTTTGTTTTCAAGAATAAATATTTGTACTCATTAATTTTGTGTTTTTAGTTACCAAATAAAGCAACAAATCGTGGGAGAAGGAAAACCGAAATCATGGGAGGCAAAAGAGAAATAAAGAAGCAAAGACATGGGCAAGCTGCACGACTTAGGAGCACGTGAAGAAAGGAAGAAGACGGCGTGGTGTGGAATGAAAGAAGAGCTCGTGTGGGAGAAGGGGCTGACAACAGCGCAGCAAAGAGACAAAACGTGACTAGGTGATGGGCGAAACGTGGGAGCAGCTGCACATCACGTGGTCTAGCTTGGGAGGAAACATCAAGCCCGTACCTTTGCTTTGAAATTCAATTAAATGAAAAGAAGTGAATGCACGAACTGTCAGTGGTTTCCGGGGAATGATGAAGCTCGAAACAGAGAAGGGTTGTCCGGAGCTATTAACTACTGCCATGAGTGATGAGTTGATGCACGGGTTGTCGGAAGAAGAACTCAGTGACCGTGACAATGATGCCGTGAAGAAACGTGGAGAACAGCATGTGAAGAGATGGGTTAAAGCGAACAGCTTGTGAAGGAAAGCACGTGAGTAAGAATGGAGATCGAGCTTGGTAATGGTGCATGGCAGAGGTGAAGCTCGAGCAACGCGTGGAATGAAGAATTGACTGCGTTCGAAAAGAGAGCAAGACTGCAGCAAGGTGTGAGGAACAAACATCAAGTATGGGCAACAGAAAACGAGCGGGAGAAGAAAAGGACAGCTGACAATAGCACGTGAAGGAGTAGAAAGCAGCACGTGGAGGTAAAGGGACAACAGCACGTGAAAGCGTGGGATGTGAAGGGACTCAAGTAAATGGGCAGCTGACGAAAGAATAAGTGAGGAGCCAGCAGCAACAGTGCGTTGGAAAAGAGAACACGGTGTGGGCGAGGACAGCAAGAAAACAAAAAGTGGAATTCGAATAGACATAAACAAGTGGGAGGAATGAGAAGATAGCAGCGTGGAAACGAACGTGAGGAGCTGATAGTGTGAGGAAAAGAATAAAACGGCGTGAGAGTTGGAAAGAAGCAGCACGTAAAGAAGTTAAACAAATGAAGAAATGGTCGGGTGTATTCTACCTATAAATAGGCTCGAACGTCTCTCCCAAACGTGGGAGCCCGGCTGGTTGAGACCCGGCTAGGGATTCTCAGACACCATATTTTCTATCAGTTCATTTCCATCTTCCATTTTTATCATGTTCTAAAACTCTCTACTAGAGTTTAGATGAAGCTCTAGCCTACTGATATGTTACTTATACTTTGTGTGTTCTTGAATGTTTAAAATGATTTAGAGATCGAATTTAATCCAAGTTTGTCAATATTTTGCTCTCACAATGTATGCCATGTATCCATTGTAGTTAGAATACCACTGTGTTGATTATGCTGCAACTCATGCTTAAAAATATTATTGATCCTTAGATTAGTTGTGCTTTAACTAGACAGTTAATGCTTTGGAGAAATATTTTAGTTGTGATTAAGTTATCCATTGGAGAAACACCTTAGATACAAGGGAAACTTGAATCTGCTGTAAAGACAAGAATAACATCATAAGTTAAGTGCATATTGTAGGTTAGAGGTGGATTTGAAAGCTCTAGTATTCATATTCTCATTGTGTTATTTGCATCTTTTACTTTTATTTACTTTTATTATTTCAGTCACTTAAAATTATCATGTCGTTTCGACAACAAAAATATCGTGTTACTTTTATTTGAATCAGTTTAGTGATATTTTGGAATCATTTCTACGCCCACCAAGTCTCTGTGGTTCGACCTGTGCTTGCCCTGTGTTGCTTGTCGACACTGTGCACTTGCAGTTTATACATAGTAGTAGGTATCTTTTCCGAGCCTATCAGAAATCCCACAATACATCCCTCACACGAATTCATAATAATCAACACATCTTTATGATCAAGAACAACACTTTTTATTAATTAATTCTAGAAATGTTATAGGAAAGAAATGAAATCAAGAATACAAATATTGTTTTGGACTTTATCTCTCCTCAAAACTTTCTCAACACTCTAAAATTAATCTCTCATTCCTTACGCCTGTAGGAGCATAATCTCACAGCATTATTATGCTTGCGAACAATTAACGACGCAACAATAATATTTGCGAAGGTTCAAGATATTTGCGAAGTATATTGCGAAGGTTCGCAGGATAATTCTCAGGTCCGAAGTTGAGGAACAGTTGAGTTGCCAACATTTTATAAGATCATATAAATATCCATTTAGGCATGAGAATGAAGGGGGGTTTTTTTTAGAGGGAGAGGTATTTTTAAGAAGGGGAGAATAATTTTAGTAAGGGAGAGAAAATTTTAGGAGAGACTTATTTTTCTTTATCATCTTCTTCCCCAAAAAACTAGAGCTCCAAATATTCATTAATGGAGTCTCAATTGTAAAATCATGTAATTACATACAATCACTAGTGAAGAACCATGGATGTAGATCACAATGATCGAACCATGTAAAAATTCTTGTGTCTCCTTTACAATTTTAGTACTTTAATCTTCATCTTCATATCAAATAAATTAGATCATCAAATCAAATTAATAGAATTCTACTGAGGGTGTAGTTGTAAGATTTCTTGCAACTATATAATTGGCGCTAGAAACAGGGACCTACTTGTTGGTTAAAGAAAGTTAAGAGTAATTAGATACTGTTGGTGATGAACTCCACCGGTGCTCTAAATTGCGAGATCAACTAAAGAATTTTATCAAGAGATTAGAGTATTACATCTTCAAGAGACGAACAACTGATGTGGGAGAATACCAAAATAAGATTACCAAGAGAGAATACCACCGGTGCTATTGTCATTTTGCGAAGAATACCAAGAGAGAAGGAATACGATTGGGCATATTACAATAATAAATAATCAAAATAACTGATCACATGTGAAGAAGAAAAATCAGGAAGGTTAAGCGAAATTCAAAGTTAATCAACATCATGAAGGATTAACAACAATTACAGAAAGATATTCAAAATGGGATCTACAAATTTTAGGGCAAAAGAAGAAGTTCTAGGGGAAAAGTTCCATCAATAGGCAACAATGGAGGGATCGGTTACAACAAAATCAAGCTAAGCCACATCGAGAATCTATTTTAAATGGATAAAAAATTTCTTATCTCTTTCACAAAGAAATTTTTTTTTCATAAAAGAGACGCAACCCATCCACCGATTAACGAATGTAAAAAAGATACACAACGAATCTAAGAGAACGAACAAACTCCAAAGGGGAAGACAACAACTCAGGAAAAGAAAAATCCATTGTTGATCAGCAGCATCAGCTTAGGTGAAGACAGAGTTCACCATTACTTCTGCAAAAGAATAGAGATTACAGTTCTGCGAACAACACACCCCCTGCGAAGTTCAGTTCTCCAGAGCCCATATTTAGCCTTACTTCGCAAGTTATTGCTCATCATCACCAGCTTACTTCGCAAGTATTCTATTTCCCTAAAAGTTTACAGCACGAAGATGGACAACTTATAAAAGGAGTCAGCCAGTCTAGAACCAAAATAAAACAAAGAAGTATTGGTTTGAGCAAACACCAGCAAATCAGGGAGGATTCGTCTAGTTAAAGACCACCAGTAACATGAGTAGCAGCGAATGAATAAAGGAATTTCTACGTCTATCATCAGCCAGTTAACTCTCTCATGACTACATCGATTATCATCAGCCAAGAACCAACACAATGAAGCAATAGATCACTTCGCCAACACGGTCATGCTTTGTCAGGAATGCGAGTATGATGCTGCGAATAAAGCAATGATAGTTCCAAGACACAAATAAATAAGCTGATAAATAAAGCAATTGATCACTTCGAATTTCTACGAACATATATACTTCATTCTAACAACTGATTCAAGAGCCATGACAACATAATTAAAAGGGATTTTTAAAATCATTGATATGAACGTTTAACAACATCAAGACAACGATGCTGCGAAGAACAAACTGATACTGCGAAGAGAATTAGTGGAGTATCATCAAAGAGTAGGATACACGCAAATTGTTAGTACCAAATTAATCTAGCGAAAACTAGATAGATTGGGAATGAAATTCATCAGCAATATAAGAAGAGAAACTAGCAAAGAAGAAAATTCCAAATTTATTGTGTTACAGTATCACTGAGATGAACCAGTAATACATGAAGTATCACCATCAGTGAACGTCCAGGGGAAAGCCAAGCTCTCCCGCAGGTGAAGGAAAATAGGTTTATAGTACAAAGACGCAGCTTCGAGAGCAGAAGGGAATCAAATATCAAGCAAAACCTTCGTCAGTTTCCATCAACATAGATTAGGAAGCTTCTACATCAGCATCATCTCCAATGGCCTTGAACTGATACAACCCATGGTTCCCAAATTCTGAGGAAGCAAACAGAAACCCTGTCCTAAGCACACACATCGCAGCTGTTACAGTTTATAACAAAGAGAAGAACATATACTTTTGCTCATGCATAGAGGCAGATACTATGATAACCCCGCGCTCTGGAGGCAGATCAACTCGTCTGGGAATGACCTCCCATACATCAGGTGGATGAATACAGCTACAATGAGAACAACAAAAATAATTTGTGAAGAAATAACGCACCAACGAAGAAGAGATACAGTAAACAATTTTACTGTATCACTATTTATTGTAAAGAAATATTGATGGAGATGTTGCATGAGATGAAATAAGTTTTTCCAAGTTTACTTCGCAATCAATCTTCGCAGCACTTCTGCTTCTTTAATTAGATGATGAATTACCCTGAGTTACAACCACGTAGAGAACGACTAGCGAATAAAAGCACCACCACAAATTCAACACAAAGCCAAGGAGAACAAGCATAACAATTGAGAGGGGCATATATACATTAATAGGAGATGAAAGATGGTGTACAAAAGCTTCTTAAACGTGAAATATCAAGGACTGTACAAAGGACTATGCAATGAAGGAGTTTTTCATTAAGAGAAACTATGAAAATAGCACAATCACGTGAAAGAAAGAAACAAAGAAGATTATCTACAAACCCAGGAACGATCATCAAATATTTAGAGCTCGAAGAAATAGTCGAGAAAATTGCAGACTCTTCTAGCTTGAAGGATTATCAACATCAGCGGTGAAGAAGTTTCATTTCTACGAAGAAATGTATCAGTAATTCCTGCGAAGAAACGTATATAACATAATAGCAAATTCCTGCGAAGAAGTAGTTTTGAACAACAGCTGAGACGCATATTAGAGAGAGATGGTATAGGCAGTGGGTTAATGGTGGTTATCGCAGAAGTTCAACATTTGGAAGATTAAGTGGAAACAAGATAAATTTGGTCATCAGAATAATTCTGCGACACACACCTAC
Source organism: Papaver bracteatum (assembly GCA_023529315.1). Lineage (NCBI taxonomy): Eukaryota > Viridiplantae > Streptophyta > Magnoliopsida > Ranunculales > Papaveraceae > Papaver > Papaver bracteatum. The sequence goes on from JAJJWX010001294.1 coordinate 425,704, forward strand.
GAACAATCTACAGATCGCAGAAATTTACATTGCGAACATTCGCAATCCTCCAAGCCCAGAATTCTTTACTACACAACTTCAATAGGAAATTAATCGCAAGAAAATTTGTTCAACTATTCAAGCCAAGTTCGTCCAAGCCCGCTAAAGTACTCCAAGTTATTTCACGTAGACAATTGAGTAGCGAGCAAATGAAGTCCAATTTCCGCAGAATGCATTTATTTCCTGCAAATCATATACTTCGTAAGAGACAACAGAAGATCGCATGAAAGCTAAGTACAATTTTCCTTGAATATTTTATTTACAGAAGATAAAAGATTTTTTGATTTCCAAAAAGCGATATACTCGCAAGATTTCTAAAATTTCTAAGATTTCAAAACATTTCAAAGGTTTTTTAGATTGGTGAAAAGCGATACAATCGCAAGATTCAAAAATGAATAATTTAAAGATCTCAAAAAATTTCAAAAACTTTAAAGTTACAAAAAAAAAAAAAAAAAATTAAATTTATATATTTCTATAGAACAGTTTTGATTTAAAGGCATGATATGAATATTTCTCATATTTCTTCAAGGATTAAAACAAAAAGGTAATTAGTATATTTGTTCACAACATGAAAATTTTATGATGAGTTTTTACGAATAAAAAGAATTTTGATTCGATTTATAAAAGGCGAAAAAATACCGCCAAAAATCAATTGCGATTAACTTTCATTAAAGAAAGATGCAAATATTACTTGCGATTAGCTTTCATAAAAGAAAGACGCAAACTATGATTAGCCTCCAAAAAAGAAAGAGAGCCGCAAAAAATTTACACAGGCAAACCTTTGTGGCGTACACCCTAGTTCGCGAAGCAACATTTCGTAAGAGGCAAAGTCCTAAAGTGCGTCATTTAAGGGGGTACCTATAACCATGGCTCAGGGTAACCGGAACACCACCAAGGACCCTGAGTACATAGACATTACGGGGTACAACCCAATAACGGGGTACCTATCCGGGTTAGACACCTTGGATTCTCAACCTAATCTTGCGATGTACCATGATTTAGGTTGGGCGACTAAGGCATACTGTCTTTCTCAAGAAGTGTAGAAAACGATCAAGGCGCCGAGGTACACGGTTGAGTCAAGAGTGTCGGATGGGCTTGAAGCACATCTGCCATTCTTGACAAGTCTTGGTAAATGATGCACTTGGCCCAAATATACCACATAGGGTGCAACCTCGTAACTATAATCCCTATAGGCAAAAAGGATAAGAGGTTGCGAACAAAAGCTGGTTGTTTGCAAAACCGAATGGGAAGAGATAACCTTGTATGGTCGATGTACGCTTCCTTGAAGGGGAAACCAAGGGGAAGATAAAGGGCAGCACCCTCCATTAGGGAGCTGATACGTGCTATAAGACGCAAATGTCACGAGGCTTTTTGTTCGCAAGAACATTAAGGCTTGTCATATTTGTGCAACAACTAAACTTCTGTGAGCCTTCTAAAAAAAAAAAGAACTCGCAGAACATAATAAAGAAGTTAAGATGAGATCAATGGGTTTTTGCATGAAAATGTAAAGACGTCCTGCGATTTCAAAGCAAGACGACAATGTCATGGGAATTTATGTTCGCAAGAATATTTAGGCCTGTCATATTGTCGCAACCCTTCCTGAAGAGGCTAAAATACTATACAAAAAAAGTTAAGGCAAGATCAATGGGTCTCTACATGCGAATGTAAGGACGTCCTGCGATTTTGTCGCAAAAAGAAAGAAACGTGGCAAAATAAGACCTTTAACTAGGAAGGCAAAATAAGACCACAAGAGAATACGCAAATAAAATTGCGAAGATGATTATATGTAAGCAAACAAGCTTGCGAACATATATATTGAAATAAAGTTGAGATTATGCATCTTTAATATTTTAATTATATTATATCATGTGAGACTAATAGTGCAGGAATGGAAGCAATTTGGAGCTACATCAATTCTTGCGTACAAAATAAGCTAAGTAACACAAACATTAGCTATACATTACAATAGATAAGCATTCTCATCATACAAGCATCATACTCGTATCATAAAAGCATTGCATAAGCATTTCATGGCATAAGCATCGCATACGCATTTCATAACATAATCATTACATAAATATCATAATTCGCAACAGTATTTGCAACATTATTCGCAACAATATTCGCAACACTATTCGCAAATGTTCAAAAATTCGCAGAAAAACTCAGAAATTCGTAGAAATATTCAGAAGTTAGCAGGGTTACCACTTGAGGCAGAGGAAAGATAAGAATAGAGACGCAATTTAATAATTCAACATTTTCTCAAGGATTCTCCTTCATAGATAAAGAACAGAGGCAACCATGGATACCCAAGAAAATATTTTATGTTCTTTATCTTCTCAACGAGAATCCTAACCAAAAATGGAGTAATAATTTCACATGAACAGAGGCAATATTTATCACTCTCATTCAAGGACGAATACTTCTTATATTTCGAGGATTAAGTACTTCTTATACTTCTTAAGGATACTTCATACTTCTTATATATTTCGAGGATTAAGTACTTCTTATACTTCTTAAGGATACTTCATACTTCTTATATATTTTGAGGATTGAGTACTTCTTCTACTTCTTCTGAGATACTTCATACTTCTTCAAGGATACTTCGCATACTTCATACTTCGCATACTTCATACTTCGCAAGATGATACTTCTAATTACTTCTTAAAGCTTCAGAACTTCGCAAAAGAATAGAGGCAAGTATATACTTTTTGAGTTTGATATTCTTTCGCTTGTTCTTTCATCAACAAAGATCAGAGACTACTACAACAACATATTTTTTCCTAAAGATTACTCTTCAAGCAATATTCAAGAAAAAAGAGGCAAGATGTAGGAGCAGAATCTCACAGCATTATTATGCTCGTGAACAATTAACGACGCAACAATAATATTTGCGAAGGTTCAAGATATTTGCGAAGTATATTGCGAAGGTTCGCAGGATAATTCTAAGGTCCGAAGTTGAGGAACAGTTTAGTTGCCAACATTTTATAAGATCATATAAATAGCCATTTAGGCATGAGAATGAAGGGGGGTCTTTTTTAGAGGGAGAGGTCTTTTTAAGAAGGGGAGAATAATTTTAGTAAGGGAGAGAAAATTTTAGGAGAGACTTATTTTTCTTTATCATCTTCTTCCCCAAAAAACTAGAGCTCCAAATATTCATTAATGGAGTCTCAATTGTAAAATCATGTAATTACATACAATCACTAGTGAAGAACCATGGATGTAGATCACAATGATCGAACCATGTAAAAATTCTTGTGTCCCCTTTACAATTTTAGTACTTTAATCTTAATCTTCATATCAAATAAATTAGATCATCAAATCAAATTAATAGAATTCTACGTAGTTGTAAGATTTCTTGCAACTACAACGCCTATTCAACTCTTTATATAGGGTATTACATAGTGGATGACAACTAAGTTGTCCTTTGATTTCGGATCTGGCTTGCGGCATTTCGCAAGCTTACAAATGTTAATTTCGCAAATATCCTAAACTTCACTAGATTGTCACACTTTCTTCATGTTTATGATGTCGTCATCTGTTATGTCACTTTTTCTTTTAGTCTGCGGTGGCATCGCAATGTTGTAAATGAAGATTTCGCAGGAGCGTTGTTGGTGCGATATTCTGATCCTACAATAGTCAATCACACAAGTTATTTTGTTATCATATTGTCTCGATCTCGTATTCATAGACAATAACATGAAGTATGAACCGATTAGTTGTATTGTCTCGACTCAGTCCATAGACAATCACTTTTAGAAAGAAGACTTATAGGTAGAAAAGTTTTAGATTGAGGTATATTTGGGTACCCTTGTCTTTTCACAATCTATTCAACAACTACCAAAGTAATTGTTTAGACTATGCAATCAATACTATAAATCACAAAGAAATGTATTGATGCCGATCTACATAACTAATCAATTCAATCTATCAGAAGATATACCGATTATAGTTGAATCCCCAGCCAATCAAGTTTTTTGCACACCAAAGATTATGAACTCAAGTAAGAAATCTTTTTTTTCTTCAAATCTTCTTAGATCTTCAATAAACACTTGCACACAAATAACTTGAATCTCTTGTGAATATTCATATACAAAACGGAGTCTGCTAATGATGGATTATCACAAGATGTCTTTAGATCTACAAACAGTCTAAAGATCCCCGTCGATACTTCGATCTAGTTTGAGTGAATCTTATATCAGAAGAGAAGATTCTCAAGCATAAACAAACTAGTTGCAATCAAAGTTCAACAACCGTTAGTCAATCAAATCAATCGAAAACTAATGATAAATTGCAATTATCTAGTTTCCCACCAACGATACTCGTAGAGATTCTCAATCCCAAAGAAGTCTTTACAACGAGCGGTGGTAATAGATTTCTCCAAATTAGGTTACTTTCCTCTCCGAATAGATAGCTCCACCAGTAATAACACAACTAGGTAATTTTGCTGGCTCTGGGTATTAGTTTGCTCGAAATGCAAACTTCAATATTTATAGACCAAGGAAGTTTAGACACCAAGGAATTTCCAAAACCGAATATTCTCAAAGATATGCAATAAACGCCCAAATAGGTTTTCATAATTCCTGGAAATTCTCTGTCCAAATATTGACCGAAATCTCAGTAGAAAATCTCCAATTAGTAAACGCATATTACCAATTTTTATTTTCTAAAGATATGCATTTAATTGCTAGAAATTAAAAGCATATAAAACTAAAAACCTTAATTAAAAGATTCTCAATTTATTTCGATCTGGGATTCTCCTTTAGTTATTAAGGAATATCTTTGAACAATAATAGATAAGAATTACTGCACATGTTCAAAGTATGTCAACATCTTTACTTTGTAAATCCTTTTTCATATTTACAATTGGAACTGATTTGCCACACTTCCAAATGAGTGTAGAATTGGTTCATCTGATTTCCAAGAACTATGTGATTGATCAAAAACATTCAATCACTATTCATGGGTTTAACGGTTCTACCAAACATAAATTTCGGTTCTACCTCCAAGTGACTACTAGGATCGGTCACACTAGTTTCCAAAACTTTGTTATCTAAGTACCAGGATCGGTTACCACTTATTTATGGTACTTACTTGTGATTGGTTGCACAAGTTACAAGATCGGTTACACCAATTACTAAAACTTGTTAACCTACTACAAGGATCGATTATACATCTTGTGATTAGTCCCACCAAGTTTTAGGATCGGTTACCCAATGACTAGGAATGGTCACACCAATTACAAATATCGATCATACCATCTCAGGTGATTACTTAAGATTGGTTTCACTAATAAAAGTCATACCGATACATAAGCCAGGAATTGTGAATAGTTTTACCAAGATACATAAACAAGTTATGAGCGGTTATACATAAACACACATATTGGTAATCCAAATATTTGCAATGAATAACAATACTAATAAGCCTAGCGATTTCTCTTTCGATTCACAATTTTTTTTTATGAATTGTACTTCCTTTAAGCGAATGTAAAACATTGTTTACTACGACGAAATCTTCACCCATACCCATACATAATCACTATAGCATTCATACGATTATGTCGATGTCTTATATACGAAGTTCAAAAGATAGGCGTTATACTTCGTATTATAATTCCTTAATACTACGTCTAACTAGAGCATAATCATTCACAGCTTCGAAGTTATGTTTTCAATATAGCACGACTTGAAAGATACGTTAGGAATGAAACAGTTCAAGTCAAAATATTACTAACCTCAAGAGGAAGGATGATGTCGTCGTTGTAGCTTTTTACTTATTCACATTCATCAAGTCTTCGAGTAGTACTTGTATGTCTCATATCCTAATAACTTTCTAGCTAACCTGTACGAAGTTGACTCTAGTAAATAATCAAGTGACTCTTTAAATGAGTTTTGGTTCACTAAAATATGACAACCAAATTTTACACACCAACGTTTGGTGGGTTCAACGAGCTAAGCTCTAACACTTTTGATTCCTCACTCTCTCATTAATGTTTCTTTGGCTACTATTGCGTTTTATAGTTCTTTGAACATAGTATATAATGCAACACATAGTGGATGAAGTAAGTGTTCACAACTCATTCTCTTTAAAGTTTAAAGATCTTAGAGGTTCGTAATTCATTATCCATTTGCGATTAGGCAAGGTGATTTTTTAACATGTAATCCTTTGATATTTTATTTTTTAAATATTTCTTTTATTATAAAAGGTTAGGGTTTTTGTGTTTCTTTGGACGGAAAAGATAATCAAAATTTTGATACTCGATGGATGTTCGGGAGGAAAGGATCAAGGATAGTTAGGTTATCTAAAGTAGGATGGGAAATGCAAAAATATTTACTTTTGACTTTGATAGTGCAATGACTGAAATTTGGCCTAAAATCTTTCCCCCTGCATATCCAATCTTTCCCTTTCTTTTTTTCTGATAAAAGGAAATAACAGTGGACTAGAAAAGAATATTTACGGAGTTAACATTAAATGTTTTTTTTAGAAAGCTATATTTCTTAGATCGATCCTCCATCTCAGAATCAACTGCCAACTTCAAACTTGTTTATGTACTTAGCTAATTTATCTGTTATAGTGTTACAGTTCCTTCTAATGAAATAACAAAACAAATATGGCTAAACAACGTTGAAGCCCAAAGCTTTATGCAAAATAGCTTCACTTCTCCAATTGACAGCAAAATGATTCTTCTTCGTAGCATTTATAATGTTTATATTGTCGTTGAGTAAGATAACATCAACTAGTTAATATTCTTTGGCATATACTACAGCTTCTCTGCAGGCTCTTGATTCTGCTTCATTGGAGCTGGAGCATTTTCTAGAACCACCTGCAAACTTACAGATTAGACCACTGCAATCATATAAACAAGAACAAAATAGAATTTCTTTGTATTTTTTTAAGCAGCAATAAACATGATATAATGGTAACTACTTATAAAAGCATTACCTATGAATTTATAACCGGGATGAAAGTATTCACAGGCAGTAGACTTTTTCTGCGTATCCTTACTGTTAACTTGTTTCTTTATAAACTGAGGCAAGTCTATTTGTAAAGTTTTTATTATTTTTTCTGTATTAGGTATAATATTGTCAAATACAACCTTACACTTGTATTTCCATATGTACCAGAGAACATATGCATAGGTTTCTATGAGGTTTTTATCTTTTAACCATAACAGACACCAATATTTTAAGTTCAAAGAACCAACATGACTAAACATCGTAGTTAAAGACATACCTCTCCAGATGGCTTCAGAATAAGGGTATTTAGTAAACTGGTGAATATTATATTTATTTACCACATTATTTCACGGAGAAAAATGAATTTCATTAGGTATAAATCTACCTAACCTCTCTTTAACTGGCAAACAGTTACTCAGAGATTTATAAAGAAAAACCTAAATTTTAGGGAGCACTTTAAGGTTCCAAATATAGTGCCAATCTACTCGGTTAGTTGAAAAATTATCAATACATAAGTAGTTGTAAGAAGACTTAACTGAAACTTTACCATCTCATGTACCTAACCATTTTATGCAATATTTCTTATCAATATTATTATGTGCTTCAATGGGAATTATTTCCTGAATCGAGTGACCATCAAACATGTTTTTTAATCAAGTATTGGTTTCATTCTCCTCTAGATTTTATTAAGTCGGATACTTTTTGATTGTCAACAAGAGTTAATTCATTTCTAGGTGTTGGGAATTCCCGATTAGGAAGCCATCTACTATTCCATATTTGAATCTTTTTTCCATTTCCAATCTACTGACCATGATTTTATTTAATAATGTCTATACCCTTACAAATACTAGTCCATACCCCACGATCTAACCGATTTTTCTTATATATTTGTAGTTGCAGGAAATCCTACACTACACCCTTGATAAGAATCTATAGAAATTAAGTCATATTTGAAAATGAACAACGACACTTTTATTATTCTAATTTCAGAAATTTTTACAAAAGATGTAAGAACTCAGAAGTACAACTTTCTTTCTAGAGTTTCTCTCTCCTCAAGACTTTCTCAACTCTAAAAAAAATACATCATCCTTTTCTGAATCTAACGAACCCTTTATATAAGGATTTACATAGTGGATGACAGCTAAGTTTTCCTCCTATTTCGGATCTACTCTGCGATCTCATTGCGATCGCTACAATGTTCTTTCTCGCAAGAATGATGACCATCACAGAATAAACATAATCTTTTTGTACCTCTTCCATCGTTAGATTTTATGTCTTTCTTCTGGATATTCTGTGATGCTCGCGAAATGTTGTAAAAGAGCCTTCTGTGACGCTCGCAAAAGTGTTGTTAATATCACAGAAATAGTGTTGTAGCGATATTCTGGTCCTACATCTTGCCTCTTCTCAGGTCTTTTCTGCGAAGAAGAGAAGATCATGCAAACTTTTTAGAATTCCATAACTGCCTATCTTTTCAGACTTCTCAATTCTGACACGTTTATGTGTCCTTCGCCAGCTGTTTTCACGTATTCTTTCTTCTAATAAATTTTTGACACATCCCTTCTAACCGCTGCGATCTGACCACCCACGTCTTTTCTTTGCATTAATTGCCTTCATCTTTTTTGAGAAATTTCTTCTTCTGTAAATACTTCTCTCATTCCTTTTTTTTTCTCTTTTACTTTCTTCTTCTTTCTCTCCATAACCTCTCTGCAAATTTATTGTTCTTCCGCGAATTGCGCTTCTGTTATCGTTGTGACTTCTTTCTTATCTTTCAATCCTTTTCTTTATTCCCATACTTTAAAAATGGTTATCGCTGGTGCTAAAAACTTAATTGCTTTTGGTGAGATTCAAGGAAAGCTCAAAAGCAAAGGTTTTACTCTATCTAAATTCCAAATCAGGATTCTAGATCTGAACTTACTCTTAAATTATTTACTGATGATCAATGTTCTCGCGAGAAAATTATAGTATCGCTAGGACAACTTGAAGCCGGTCTTCCCATTCCTCTCTATGACCCAGAACTTCCGCTATTTTATCAAATAATTTCTGAGAAAAGGTTTTCGCGAGCGATATATCAATTGGGTGGAGATTGTATCCGATTGCTGCTTGAATATGCCTCTCGCGGAGCTGGCAAAGGATCTCGCTACCTTGAAGATGCGAAGAATCCACAATTTAAAGATGTCCCTATTGTTTCTGCGGATTATAATGTGGACAACTTCTTCGTAAATTATAAAATAGTCCCTATGAAGAGGGATAGCACCTGCTGGGGTGTTCGTTTGAAAAAAGAAAATGTCGCTGATGATAAAGCTCTTATGATGGATATTGATTGGCATACATCTACCAACCAAGGCCCTCGCCATTCTAGCGATGATAAGTGGTTCATTTTTCCGTTATGTCTCGAAGGTCCTTATATTTCTGGTTCTCGCGAACTTCCCGCGAATCTTGCAGAATATCAACCTTGGGTCTTCAATTGGCCTGAAAAAACTAAAGAGGTATGATCCCTCTGATCTTTTGTATAATTATGATCCATTACTCTCCTTCTGTTTTCACATTCTCGCTAAATGACTTCTATTTTTCTCAGATTGAGAGAATGAATCTCAGTTATCAAAACTTTAGGAAGCCCAGCACGTTCTTAGCCCTTAAATCTCTCACGGATGAAGTAAGAAAGATCTCTTCATAAATTTTAACAATATTTTGTTGCCCTTATTTATTATCTTCATCTGTGCTCGCAGGAAATTGAAGAACTAGCGCCAATAAAACCCGTGAGAACTAAGGAGAATCCTTCAAAGGATAAATATGTTGTTCCTCCTAAAGGAAAATCTTCTGCACCTCACGGTAGAGAATCTGGCGATCAGGATAAATCTATTGTTCCTCCCAAAGGGAAACCTTCTACCCCTCGTGGTGAAGATTCTGGCGATCCTCCTTTGAAGAAAAGGAAAACCCGACCCTCTTCTTCTTCAACTCCTCAACCCATTCCAGAAAACCCAAGTGTTGAATTTGATAAGGATAATAATGATGAAAATTTTAATAATAATGATAGCAGATTCCCTTCTATAAAGAACTCTTCTTCATCTGATTCTTCAATGGCCCATTTATCTAGAATTTTTGGCGATATTTCCCACAACATAACTTGTAATGACGAGGATGAAGTTATTAACAAGACATCCCAAGCTCTTGCCAGTGTCTGCGATTCTCCCATACTGGTGGACAATGATTCTCTCCAAGGAGTCTCACGATCGCTGACTCCTAGTCTCTTAAATTCTCTTGGTACCATGATATGTTTTCATTTCTTCAATTTGTTTATATATTTTCTCCATCGCTAGATCTTAATTTATATTATTCTCTCGCATGTTGGAAGAGATTCTTTTGTTGTTGCTTCTGATTTAGATAAAAGATGTGCCAACTCTGAAAAGAAGGCTGCTAAACTTCGCCAGGATAAAGAAAAATTAGACTCTGAAGTTATTGAGCTTCGCAAGAAGAATAAACAGTTGTAAACTGAAGCTTCAGTTGATAAGCAAAAGATCTCTGATCTTGAAAAAGATAACCAGCAACTCTATAGTATGACTGATTTCCCTTCTCTCTTAATTCTCTTACTCTATCGCGGCTTATTCAAGCAACCACTTTTAACTTGCAGATATTTATGGTCTTACTGACGAGGCTACACTCTTTCAATCTTTCCCTGAACCTGATAATACTCTTCTTGCTCGCCTTAATAATTCTTTAAGTAATTTCTCATATGATAAGATTAAATCCCTCTCCATAGATGAACTTAGATCCAAACTTAATCTCTTAAAAATTGAACACAAATTCAATTTAGGTTTGACCGACAAATATAATCGCTTTTATCTTGATTCAAAGAAAGAAATAAATAGATTAAGAAAGATGAATAGTGATCTTATTGACGAGAAAGATCTTGCTATTAAAAATGGTTCCAAGACTCTAGCCAACTTCCATAAGATTCTTCTTAACGTTCAAATGGAAAGAGATAAACTTGTTCGCGAAATGAAGATCTTCTTGCGAGGGAAACTCAAGTTCGATCTCGTCTCCTTATAAATAGCGATGATGAGTATTCTTGGGCTGCGAAGATTCTTGACAATGCCAGGAATGATTTAGGTGTAAATGTTAGCCTTCAAGTTGAACAAGCGGCTTTAATTAGGGATATGATTTCTGAAAGAGAAGGTTGTTAGCTATTCTTCTTTACAAAATTTCTAACTTGTTGTCATATTCTAGCAGGAGCTGAAAAAAGATATTTTGAAAGAATTGGGGAACTTGAAAATGAGAAGAATCATCTCGCGAACACTCTTTCTGCTCGCAATAACAAATATTCACGATTGAAAGAGCAATTTGACATTACTACCGCGAATTTCAATAGATCTCTCATTGTTGTTCGTAATGATTCCGTTAAGTTGGTCTGCAATGATCATGGAATTTCTCCTTATATATATCCTGATCTTGCAAAGGAAATCCCCGCAATAATCCCAAATATTAACATCTCTGATAGCGAAGATGAGGATTCTGACAATGATGAAAATAATAATGATAATGACGAAGGAGAAAAATCTAGTGGAGGAGAAGAATCTGATAAGAATGAAGATAGTGATGATAATGATGAAAGAGAGAAATCTGGCGATGAAGAGAATTATGATAAAGAGGATGGCGATGGATCTAGCTAGTTCTTCTTCTTCCTTCTATCTTCTTTGTATATTTATTTTCTTCTTACTGTAACATTGATGTGAGTTTCTCCAATTCTGTAAACTTCTTTTGCTTCTATCTGTCTGAATTAGAAAACAATTCTTTTTCTGCAAATAAATCAATCAATATAATTAATATCCTTTAATTATCTGTGCAAACATATCATTTAATAATCTCTATGCAATTTTTATATGATGGATGAATAATAATTTCATCGTTCTTATGCATTCCCATACTTGCCTCTATTATTCATCTGCAATATGAAAAAATTGAGTAGAGATTAGATATTAGTTGTAAATTAAATAAAATTTTCCCCGATATTGGCTATGTTATCGTTAGCAATCATTGTGTAAAATCGCAATTCTTATAATATCTGCGAGTATTATCGCAGTAATCTTGTGGTCTTATTATGCCTTCCTAATTAAAGGTCTTAATGTGCCACACATTGATCTTGCCTTGTCTTTATTCTTTTGATTGTATTGCGACAATATGACAAGTCTAAGCTCCCTCGCGGGATCAAAGCCTCATGACATTGCCGTCTTGCGATGAAATCGCAGGACGTCTTTACACTTTCATGTAAAAACCCATTGATCTCATCTTAACATTTATCTTGTGGCTTGTTGTTGTAGTAGCAGGATTTCCCACACTACACCCCTATTAAGATCCTATAGAAATCTAAGTGAAATTAATTGAAGATTGAAGAATTAAACGACACTTTTATTATTTGGATCTCAGAAATGTTTACAGAAAATATTCAAACTCAGAATTACAACTTTCTTTTCTGGAGTTTCTCTCTCCTCAAGATTTTCTCAACTCTAAAAAATACATCATCCTTTTCTGGACTTACTTGAACCCTTTATATAGGAAATTACATAGTGGGTGACATCTAAGTTTTCCCCTTCTTTCGGATCTATTCTGCGATCTCATCGCGGTAGTTACATTGTTAATATTCGCCAACTTTCGTAATCCTCGTGAAACAACATTCTTTTATCATACTTCTTTAATCGTCAACTATCTTGATGCTTTCTCATGTTGCTCATCAAATTTCGTTGGAGAATTCTTACGACGCTCTCGTGAAAGATGTCATTCTTGTAGTGGGAGTATTCAATCTTCTCGTGGAAATGTCGTTCTTATCACGAGAATATCGTTGTGGCGATATTCTGGTACTACATCTTGCCTCTTCTCATGTCTTTTCTGCGAAGAAGAAACGATCATGAGAATCCTTAACTAGCGCAAGAATATATGAACTTTTTTCTCCGACAATATTCCGCTAATTCAGCTTTCCTTGTTAACACGTGTTGTAAATCTCCCCTTTTGTATTGACACGTCTCACATAATTTACTCCCTTCTTTGCCTATAAAAGGAAGAGTCGAATTTCATTTCTAGTTTTCTTCTCTTAACTCTCTTTCTTCTTTACTTAGTTTCTTTGCCTTTTGTTTTGCAACTTCTTCTCCTTCTCATTCTTCTTCTACTTTGTTAATGGAGTCCTCGAGGTATATTTTTGATCATGATATTTTCTTAGATCAAACTTTTTATTTATATTCTTCGATCTTCTCTTGCTTAATTCTTTATAACCCCATATTATGTTCTCTTCAGCGGAGCTGCATCTATTTCCCAATCCTCGACTCAAAACCTATTATTCACAAGAGGCCGACTGGAAAAATGAAAGAAAATTTTGCGAGCAATAAGGTAGTAAGAAACACATTCTATTTCTTAATAACAATATTGTTGCCTCTGTTTCTTATCTAACTTATTGTTTGCAGAATGACGAGGGTAATGCTAATCCTCCTAAAAGATCTCGCCAATTAAATAAGACCTTTGGAAGTAATTTCGTCATTCCTCCCTTAATATCTGCGAAATCTTCACCTATACCTGTGCAATCTGATCTCCCTCCTTCTTCTGGCGAGAAGCTCGCTTTCACTACCACTACCTCTACTGGTCCTTCACCAATTCAAATTGCAGAACCCATCACAACTGAAACTCCCTCTAGACCTTTACTTCCTTCAAATGTTACTTTCCCGAAAACTCCTCCTTCTGATGATACAACCATTGCTAATGACTCAAACCATCATCTTGTCCTCACTTCTTCTATTTCACCTTCTACATCCCTTCCTTCATCAAATGAGACCATCGCAGGAATTGATGTTGCTTTCAAAATTTTATCTAACATTCTAAATAATGCTAGAGATTCTTCTACTGATTCTCTCCAAAGAGGAGTTTGCGAAACTCTGCTCAAATATTTTGGCTCAGACAATTCTATTTCACGAGCTTCTCTAGAGAATGAAAATGCTTCTTTGAGAAAAAGTCTTCAAGATAAGATTTCTGAATGTGAAACTCTAAACCACAAGCTCAACAACTCTGTACTGGATCGCGAGAATCTCGCTAGAAAGATTGATGAGTTAAAAAGTAAGCTTCTTTTTGCCTCTATCTTTTTATTCTATTTCCATATTCTTCGTACTTAATCCTCCCTTTAAATTCTTGGTTTATATATTAGTCTCCAACCGAAATCGTTTCATCGAGAAACTTAAATCTGAAACCATAACTGATGAAGCTCACATTGAAAGAGATTCTTGGATGGACCAGCATAGTAGATTAGATAATCTTTATACGTATTCAGTTGATCAAATAAGAAATCTCACAAATGAGAATAATCAATTATTGCAAAATCACAGTTTTTTAAACAACGAGGTTACTCGCCTCTTATATTCGTTATCCAAGACTAATTTGTCTATAGAATCTTTATCAGACAAGAATAGAACTCTATCTCAAGAGAAATACAAATTATCAAGCTTGTTGGCGATCTCCCCGCAGAAAGTAAACAATCTTCAAGGGATATGTGATGACCAAAAGCAGTCTCTCCGCTCTCTTAAAAATAAACTTGACGAAGTAACTGAATCATCTGTTGCTGAAATAGACAAACTTATCAAGGGTAGACTAACTCTTAGTTTAAATGCCAGCAAGCTTCGAGATGAATATTCCCAACTAAATGAGTCTCATTCCTCATTGTCAAAAGAAAATTCATATTTACTCACCAAAGAAGAGAACATGAAATCTCGTGTAAAAGGCATAGTTGGCGACAAATTTGATGATGCTATGAACCAATGGGAGAACTGCCTCTTTTCATTAATCCAAAACTTAACTTCGCAAAAAGAAGGTAGTCAATTATGACTAGCTCACTTGTTGATTTCCCTTGTCACAATTTATGTTATATTTCACTTGTTGATATTCTCACGATACATTTATTTCTATAACCTTTCATTATTTTGTTGCTCGCAGAATCTGAAAAAAGCCTTCATTCTACTATCACCAATCTTACTAAGGAGCTAGAAAGTGTTCGCAAAGAAAACAAGACTCTTCTTCTCAACCTTTTAGAAACTCGTGATAAAGCAGAAAGAAGACTTGATTATCTTGAGTATTTCAAGAATATAGAGATCAGAAATCGCGAAAAAGGTTTCCTTCGCCAAGTTCATCTTAGTGCTGAAGTTCTCGTGAACGATATTTTGATCTCCAACTCTCTTTCTCCCGTATCCGTTCTACCTTTTAAAGTTGACGATGATGAAGTCCCTCTTCCTATGGATAAAGATTTAGAATACCCGTCTTCTGAAGGAGATGTTGAAAAAGACGCTGAAGAAGAAGATGATCAAGAAGAAAACTCTCCAAAAGAAGGAGAAGATCGTAACAAAAAGAATTCTGGCGATGATGTTCGCGATGAAAGAAATATTGGTGATGATAACAATCCTGACAATTCTAAATCTGGCAAGACTACCGCTTGAAGCTTGAATTCTATTTTTAGTTTCTTTTTTTCTTCTTCTTTCACGCAAATGATATAACCCTTTTTTGAACTATAATATTCTCAAGAAACTTAATGAAATCCTACATATTTATTCCCTTGCTTGCCCCTCATTAAATTTCTTGAGACTTGTTGAATTCAACTTGTTTCTTGTGATAAAGAAATCTTCCCTGCATGATTAATCAAAGAAAAATTAAATTTTGAGATTATTCTATTGGTCTTATTTTGCCTTCCTAGTTAAAGGTCTTATTTTGCCAATTTTTTCTTTTTGCGACAAAATCGCAGGACGTCTTTACACTTTCATGTATTGACCCATTAATCTTGCCTTATCTATATTTCTTTGTTATATTGCGACAATATGACAAGCCTAAGTTTTCTCGCGAAAACAAAGCCTCATGACATTGCCGTCTTGCGATGAAATCGCAGGATGATAGGTGTTGTAAAACACCTAATTTAATATCTAGTATTTATGCTTTCTTTGCTATTTTTCTTGTAAATTATGTATCTTATGTTTCGTTTTTGAGTATTCAGGTACTTTGGAGTCATTTGGATCAAAAGAGGAGGAAACATGGAAAAAGCGTTGGAGGCGGTCTATTTCTCATTATTTGCTTTTATTTCTTCATCTCTGTCTGAAAAGTATGTCGGCTTTGGTGATGCGATTTCTGTCTGAAAGGCATGACAACTTTAGTGATGAATAGAAATTGAAGAGATAAAGTGAGTTTGAGAAGTAGGAGGAGGCTGCTGCTGGTGGAGGAACTCGAGAGAAGGAGAAAGCATTCATTTGGAAGCGTAAAGGGCAAAATAGTCAATTCACATGCGAGTTGTACTTGGAGCAGGCTAAGGTGTGCGAGAAGGAAGGGAAGAATGAACTGTTAGTTCCGCAGAACTGACGGTTGAGTTAAGCAAAGAATTAAAACTGTCGGTTCTCTGTAACCAACAAGCTATATATGGATTGGGTAGCCCTTATCCGTGGGTACAGAGCACCAATATCAATTTTATTCATTCTGAGACCTAAAATTTGGAGAAAATCATTTCTCTAATCATTTGTCTGTGTTTATGGCTATTTGTGTCCGATGGCTGCTCTTGGAGGAAGCAAAGTTTGATGAAATTGGGGAGATTAAAACAGTGCTTTGATGGGTGTTGGGTCGATTCTGACCATGATGATTGAATTGGAGCTGTCTGTGATTTAGGAGGAACTAAAGAAGTTGAGTTAGGGTTCTGAAATGGTTTAGATCGAGATGGAGAATGTTGTTGTTGGTGATGGTTACTGAACCAGAAGAGATTAGTTAATGTTGTCAATCTCAGAGTTGGAAATTGAATCGAAATGGGTTGGCAGTGGTGTTGACTAAAACTGTGAATATATGGGGTCGAATTCATGTGTTGTTGAACTAGTTTGTTGGTTCTAAACTCTAGAGATTGAGGATGAGAAGATGAGAAGATGATGAAATTGAGCTTGAACTATGAATGGTTGGGTGAATCTATGAGCTACAGCTCTAATGAGAAATTGGTTATTATAGGGAGTGTGTTTGCTAAACAGTTTAGCTGGAGTTATGAACTTAAGTGGTTGGTGCTCAAAGCTCATGGTGGTGTTGTTGTGAAATTTAAGGTGGAGCTAATGGGTTCTGAGCTGGTGTTTTAGCTTGAGTTGGTGTTGTGCATTGCAGGTTCATGAAGATGTAGAAGTGATGTATGCTCTGGTGATTGTGGTGAATCTGGTGGTGCAATGGAAGAATTAAGGTTATGAAGATTGAGCTGATATGGAATGGTGGTTAAACTGGTTGGATGTGAAGCAGCTTGGTTGGGTCTCTGGTGCAATGGGTAGCTGGCAAGGGGGATCTCAGAACTGAACTTGCAGCTAGCTTATGAAGCTCAGCTGGAGAACTAGAAGCTGCAGATTGCAACTTAAATTGATGGCCAAGAACAATCAGTACAGTGGCTATGAACCTATGGAGATATATTCAATTGTAGGGGTTGAGAATGACTGGGAATGAGATAGTGTTAATGCTGTTGGCACAGGGAAGAACATGGAATGGGAGAGATGAAGAACTGAAGCTGCAATCTAGAACCAATGGGTGTTGCAGCTGTGAAGTGCTATAACTGGATGGCCCTGTGATGCTAGAGCTAGGCCAAAGTGAAGGAGGAATTGATGTTGTGTGAGCTGCAGTTCAAGCAATGGAGCAGCTGGGAGCAGTTGCAGACTGAATGGAGATTTCAGGTGTTGTGCTCTGAGCAGGTTATGGAGGCTTATGAATTGAGATATTGCATTTGAGGTCCAGGGTGGAATGAACTTGCAATGGTCGAGCTCAAGTTGCAGGTGAAAGTGTAGCTGCTACTAATGAAACTGGAGGTGATCTGTGGTGTGCTGCTTGATTTCAGAACAGTGGTGCTTGCTATGATGTGCAGATCTGGAGAATTTCAAAGTGATGCAGATGTGTTCTTGGAAGTGCAGCTGTGAATTTAAGGAAGTGTTGTAGATGGCTGCAGTTTTTAGTGACTTGGTTTGAAAGGTTAAGAAATTGCAGGTGGTTATTGCAGTAGCTGGAGTAAGCTATATGATCCACTAAAATTCAGGTAGAGGTGTTGCTGTTGTGCTTTGAAACAAGGGCTAATATAGACTGCATTACAGGGAAAAATTCGAGCAACTGCCAGAAGCTGGTTTGGTGAAGTTGGTGCTTGTGTACAACTGGGTTTGGAACTGGTGTTGTTGATTACAAAGATGGTGGAGCTTGCCATTGGGTTGATATTGGCTGGAGTCCAAAGTTGCAGGCTGTGCAAGGAACTGAAATTGCAGGCATATAGAAGTTCAAAACTACAGGGAATGAATTTTGAAGCTGCAAAAACAGTGCGAAAAGCGGGCTAAAATGGTGAGCCGGTGAGCATAGCTCCGGTAGTCGGATTTTGGAACCAAAAGTGGGGATCGTCAAGATTCAGTGAATCATGAGGCGGGTATGAGTCGAACGAAAGAGTTGGCGGCTGGACATAGGAGCTACGCGTCGCGCTTTTGGGTGCGTTTTCGCAAGGGATAGAGAGTTGGATTTAGATGAGTTATGCAAATGGTTGAAATGCAGAAAAGCAAAGTTGAGCTATTGGAAGTGTAGAATTGGCTGGTGACAGTCTCAGATGGCAAAAGTGATCGGAGTCAATTTTCCGGTGACCGGATTCCGGCGCCGGCAACCAGATTCCGGTGATGACGTCAGCACTCCGGCGACCAGTTTTGGACCCAAAATTTCCAAAGACATATTTCTCACACCTGGGCTTGGTGGACTAGTAGATGGACGTGGACTTGAAGATTTTGAAGATTTTTACCTATTTTTGGAAAGCAAAGGGCTATAAAAGGAGAGTTTCTACAACAAAGAAAACAACGTTTTTTTTATTCTATTCTTGGAGCTTTTGCAGAGAACAACTTCTAGGGTTTGCTTTCTTTTATGTTTCATAGTCTTCCTTTGAATATTTTGATGATGAACTCCATGAATATGAGTAGCTAAATATTATAATTGGTTATGGGATAAAAGTTGATTTCTTCAAGCATGTTATTTGATTCTATGAATTAGTTTTGTCTCAATTTTATCGTTTATGATTCATCGTTTATATTATCATATGATTTGAATGCTAGTTTGGTTGAGTCCGGAATCAATTGGATTTGTTTTCATCTCTATAGCTATATTAGGGTTTTCAATAAGTAAAAGTTGTTATCTCTGATTTTTAGTAGCATCTTGTGGTTAATACTTGTAGTGATACATCTTTTTAATCACATATGAATCATAACCTTTGTTAAAACGAATTAGTGCTTTTACACGTTTGTTTGCATCGATTAGTCTTATTTCATAGAACTTATTGCTCTTAGGGAGTTAAATCTAATTGTGCTTTTACACTTTAGGTTGCTTTTTAAGAAGATTTCACAATAGCATCTTTTAATGTTGTTTGTGATAAAATCAGGAAAGAAACGGGATACTCTTGCGATCAAGATATCTTAGGACTTTTGATAATTGAGAGATTAAATACCAATTCTAATCATAGATGAAAAATACATGTCCCTTAACCAATACCTTCTCCTTATTGATTAGTCATATTATTTATTTTGCTTTATTTAGTATTATTACTTTGATAAAAACAAAAACACACCTTGGGTTAATTGGTTACTTAAGAATCTGAAAATTGCATAACAACAATCGCCTCTCTGTGGATACGAACTCTTTCTTATCGAATAATATATTCATAATTAGTAAAGTGAGGAAGTGAATTATATTTGTGTCGTCTGACAAGCGATCAAATTTTGGCGCCGTTGCCGGGGAGGCATTCGGCTTGTTATCTAGTTTTTAGTTTCTGTTCGCATACTGTTCTGTTCGCATACTGCTGTTCGTTTCTTGTTTTGTTTCTTACTTGTTTGTGAGAATTGTGTTTCAGGTACCTAATCCCTGGCTTCTAAAGATTGGATTTATCCAAGGTGCGGGATATCTACTCGAAAAGGCACAATACTCCAACCAAGGCAAGGAACAACGGAAGAACACGACTTGGAAGTAGAACACGAAGCTCTTCGGCAAGAAGGAGAGGAAGTAGAACAAGATATTCCTTTTGAAGAAGAAGGAGAAGGAGAAGAAGCAATGGGTGATGCTGCAAATCGTTCACTTAAAGACTTAGCTTCTCACAAGTTGGATATACAGCAGGGTTGCATTCAAACCGACTCCACTTTTGAAATCAAGCCGGGACTTCTTAGAGAATTACCAAAGTTCCATGGTTTGGTGAATGAAGATCCAAACAAGCATATTATGGATTTCCACACCATTGTCATGGCTATGCTCCCAGCAAATATGGAGGCGGATGGTGCTATGTTGAAGGTTTTTCGATTCTCATTGGAAGGTAATGCTAAGGATTGGTTATACTACTTGCCTTCCGGGAGTGTCACAACTTGGAATGGGTTGAAGAAACTCTTTCTAGGGAGATATTTTCATGCGTCTAAGGATACTCAAATTCGCAAGGATATTTGCGGGATGAAGCAAAATGTGGGAGAATCGTTATATGAATGTTGGGAGCGATACAAGAGATTGGTGGCAAGCTATCCTCATCATCAATTTAGTGACGCTATGATTATCCAATAGTTCTATGAAGGTCTCCAATCAAGTGATAGGAATCTTCTTGAAGCTGCGGGTGGTGGTGCACTAGTGAGCAAAATGGTGGCACAAGCTAGAGAGTTGATTGAAAACATGGCAGCAAACTCTCAACAATTCTTGAGTCGTGGTTCGGATGTGCTTCTTCGGCGAGTCAATGAAGTGAGAGAGGTGGAAGAACTTCGTCAACAAATGGGAAACATCACAGCAATGCTACAACAAGTTTCAGCCGCAGTGATACCAAATTCTCATGGGTATGAAGACGTCAATGAGCAAGCTAATACGGTTTTTCCAAATCAGCTAAGACGGTATGATCCTTATTCCAATACTTACAATCCGGGATGGAGAGATCACCCCAATTTTAGCTATGCGAACAAGCAAGGAGCGGTCCAACAACCCAATTTCAACAATTCGGGTGGATTTCAACCTCAACAACAACAATTCCAGCCGCGTCAACAATTTCAGCAACCACAACAATCAATGCAAAATCAAGGTTCCGATATCGATGTAAATCTTCAAACAATGATGCAAGGCATTTCTTCTATGTTTAAAGATAGCCAACAAGAAACCAAGAGTGCGATCAGGGAATTGCAGACACAAATGGGTTCTATGGCTACTGAGTTGAACCAATTGAAGGCACAAAATAGAGGGAAACTCCCTTATCAACCTATTAACCCAAAAGAGGGTGTGAATGCAATTACGTTGAGAAGTGGTACACAACTTGTGCAACCCGAAGTTGCTGATTCAGGCAAGGTGGAAACACCAAAGGAACCTGTTTTGGAGGAGAAGAATGAGGATTCTCCCCAAACTTCTGAGGTACCTATTCCTAACTCTAAAATTCCTATTCCTACTTATGTCCCTCCTTTACCTTTTCCTCGCAGATTTGCAAATTCTAAGAAGGAGGCGCTAGAAAAGGAGATTTTAGATGTTCTTAAGAAGATTCATGTGAACATACCACTCATTGATGCTATTAAGCAAGTTCCAAAGTATGCCAAAGTGTTGAAGGACTTATGTACTAATAAGCAAAGGCTCAAAGGTAATGAAGTGCTTAGTGTGGGGGAGAATGCTTCGGCAATCTTACAACACAAACTCCCGCTGAAATGCAAAGACCCGGGCAGATTTGACATCCCCATCACAATTGGTACCACTACATTTAACAATGCAATGTTAGACTTAGGTGCATCCGTTAATGTTATGCCCGCATCTATGTATAAGTCACTTGATTTAGGTCCTCTCAAAAAGGCTGAAATTGTGTTGCAATTAGCCGATCGCTCTAATGTCTACCCTATGGGTATTGTTGAGGATGTTCTTGTGCAGGTTAATCAACTTGTATTCCCTGCTGATTTTTGTGTCTTAGAGATGGATGAAGGTTCACCGGACTCGTCTCTTCCATTGCTACTTGTGCGTTCCTTCATGAAAACGGCGAAGACCATTATTAATGTGGATAAGGGAACGCTAACTATGGAATTTGATGGAGAAGTAATATGTTTCAACATTTTCGAGACGATGAGATATCCTAGTGATGTCCACTCTTGCTTCTCCGTTGATGTGATGGATACGTTGGCACAACAAATGTTTGAATTGAATGGTGAAGATGCTTTGGAAACCGTTTTAACTACATCCATTAATAATGGTGTAGAGTGTGGTATTGAGGTTAAAGAAGCCCTTGGTGATCTCAACTCACTACAAGGATGCCCGAAAACTCATAATATCTCTTTTATTTCTTTACCATGCAGTGATGAGAAACTTTTACCCTCTATTGTTAAATCTCCAAAGTTAGAATTGAAACCTCTTCCTAGTCACTTAAAGTACTTGTACTTGGGTGACAATGAAGAGTTACCTGTGATTGTTTCTAATGAGCTTAGTGAATTACAGGAGAAAAAACTTCTAAGGGTGCTAAGGAAGCACAATACGGCCATAGGATGGACAATTTCCGATATCAAGGGTATAAGCCCTGCTGTTTGTATGCATAAGATTCGTTTGGAGGACGATGCAAAGCCTACAAGGGAAGCGCAACGTCGTTTGAACCCCCCTATGATGGAAGTTGTGAAAAAGGAGATACTCAAGCTTTTGGAAGTGGGTGTTATCTACCCCATATCCTATAGCAAGTGGGTGAGCCCGGTACAAGTTGTACCAAAGAAATCAGGTGTGACCGTGGTGTAGAATGATGAGAATGAACTTGTCCCAACTCGTGTGCAAACCAGTTGGAGGGTTTGTATTGATTATAGGAAATTTAATGCCACTACTAGAAAAGATCACTTTCCATTACCTTTTATTGATCAAATGCTTGAACGTCTAGCTGGACACTCTTATTATTGCTTTCTTGATGGCTATTCAGGTTATAATCAGATTGTGATAGCGCCGGAGGATCAAGAGAAAACCACTTTCACTTTTCCTTTTGGTACTTTTGCTTATCGAAGGATGCCTTTTGGCTTATGCAATGCTCCAGCTACTTTTCAAAGGTGTATGGTAAGTATATTTTCATAATATGTTGAAAACATAATCGAAGTGTTCATGGACGACTTTAGTGTCTTTGGTGATTCATTTGACCTTTGTTTGAACAATTTGTCACTAATCCTTGAACGATGTGTTGAAACAAATCTTGTGCTTAATTGGGAGAAGTTCCATTTTATGGTAACTCATGGAATAGTTTTAGGCCATATAGTATCTTCTAAAGGCTTGGAAGTTGATAAATCTAAGATAAACCTTATTCGTACTCTAACCCCTCCCACTACGGTGAGAGAGATACGTTCTTTTCTTGGTCATGCAGGTTTTTATCGTAGATTCATCAAGGATTTTTCCAAGATAGCATCACCACCTTGTACCTTATTGCAAAAAGATGTGGTTTTTTAACTTTGATGAGAAGTGTATGGCGGCATTCAATCGTTTGAAAGAACTTTTGATTTCAGCCCCTATCATTAAACCACCGGATTGGAGCAAGCCTTTTGAGCTCATGTGTGATGCAAGTGATTATGCGGTTGGTGCGGTGCTTGGGCAGCGTGTGGGGAAGATACCTCATGCTATTTATTATGCTTCTAGAACGTTAAATGAAGCCCAACAAAACTACACTACCACTGAAAAAAAGTTATTAGCTATTGTTTTTGATTTAGAAAAGTTTCGCTCTTATCTAATTGGTACAAAAGTTGTTGTCTTTTCAGATCATGCAGCACTTAGGTACTTGCTTACAAAGAAAGAGGCGAAACCAAGGCTCATACGGTGGATTTTACTCTTGCAAGAGTTTGATATAGAAATCAAGGACAATAAAGGAATTGAGAACACCGTTGCGGATCATTTGAGCCGTCTTGCTGTGGACAAGGAAGCTATCCCGTTGCGTGAAAGTTTCCCGGATGAGCAACTATTCTCAATTGCATTTGCGGAACCATGGTATGCGGATATTGTGAACTATTTGGTGTCTAAACAAATCCCAAAGAACTTGTCTCGTGCTGAGAGGGACAAACTTAAGAGGTTAGGAAACCAATATATATGGGATGATCCATACCTATGGAAACATGGCAGCGACCAAGTAATAAGAAGGTGCGTTCCCGACTCGGAATTTAACTCTATCTTGTCTTTTTGTCACTCCTATGCATATCAAAATCCAGACAATTCAACACCCATCAGTAAATAAAGAAGAAGATGAAATTGAAGAAGCAGTTACGATGGAAGTAGAAAGGGAACTACCAGATAACATCGCAGAAGATATCGCAGATTGGAGAAAGGACATTCATGCATATCTCGCAAAAGGAGAAGTACCCAGGAACAGACTAGAAGCACATAAATTAAAGAGTCGTGCAACAAATTATGAGTTACGAGAAGGAATTTTATACAGAAAATCTTTCAGTGGACCACCTCTCAGATGTTTAACTCGTGAAGAAGGAGAAAAAATATTGAAGATGTTACATGGAGGAGAAGCTGGAAATCATAGTGGAGGAAGATCTCTGGCGTACAGAGCAAAAATACAAGGATATTACTGGCCTTATATACACACAGATGCAAAATTGTTGGTAAGACGATGCAAAGAATGTCAACGACATGGGAAAAGAACTCACGCACCAGGGGCACCATTAACCTCTTCAACAAGCTACTGGCCTTTTGGGAAATGGGGATTGGACATTGTTGGCCCATTCTTACCTAGATCTGGGCAGAGAAGATTTTTAATAGTCGCAACAGATTATTTCACGAAACTCGCAGAAGTAAAAGAAGTACAACATATTCGTAATAAGGATGTTTTTACATTCATATTCGAGAATATCATTTGTAGGTATGGAGTTCCAGCACAATTAGTATCCGACAATGGGAAACAATTTAAAGGGCAGAATATAGAGATGTTACTCAGTGCTTTTAGGATAAAATGTGGGAAGTCAACTCTATTATATCTACAAGCTAATGGACAGGCAGAGGCAACAAATAAAACAATTGCAGATACAATCAAAAAGAAATTAGAAGGACATCTCAAAGGGTGGTGCGAACAGGTACCTAGTGCAGTCTGGGCATACAATACAACTAGAAGGGAAGCAACTGGAATGTCCCCTTATTGTTTAAAATATGGAGTAGAAGCAGTATTGCCAACAGAGGTTGTAATTCCGACAACAAATAAAGAAGCTTGGGAAAGAAATTTAAGTGCAGGCGTGATATTAAGTGAGCTGGATGATTTGGAAGAAAAAAGGGAAAAGGTGCTGCGACATATGAAAATTTATCAGGAAAGATTAGCTCGAGAGTATAATAAGAGAGTTATTGAACGTGAATATCAACCGGGTGATTTGGTCATGCGAGAAACACCTTCGTACCAGAAAGAAAATGGAGGAAAATTATCACCAAAATGGGATGGACCATATGTCATTAAAGAGATTGTGGGAAGTGGAGCTTATCGATTGATGGATCCAGAAGGAAAAGACATGGGTTTAAGACTCGATCGACCCTGGAATAGATTGTATTTGAAAAGGTATTATCCATAAAACTCATTATAATTTTGCGAATATTGTTTGTTCGCACCAAATTACTAAAATTACGAATTTTAAAATTCACTTGCGATCAGCTTTCATTAAGGAAAGATGCAAAACTTTACTTACGATCAGCTTTCATAAAAGAAAGACGCAAATTGTGATCAACTTTCAAAAAAGAAAGGAAGCCGCAGAAATTTTACACAGGAAAACCTTTGTGGCGTACACCCTAGTTCGCGAAGCAACATTTCGCAAGAGGCAAAGTCCTAAAGTACGTCATTTAAGGGGGTACCTATAAGCATGGATCATGGAAACCGGAACACCACCAAGGAACCTGAGTACATGAACATTACGGGGTACATAACCCAAAAATGGGGTACCTATCCGGGTTAGACACCTTGGATTCTCAACCTAATCTTGCGATGTAACATGATTTAGGTTGGGCGACTAAGTCATACTGTCTTTCCCAAGAAGTGCAGAAAAAGATCAAGGCGCCGAGGTACACGGTTGAGTCAAGAGTGCCGGATGGGTTTGAAGTACATCTGCCATTCTTGACAAGTCTTGGAAAATGATGCACTTGGCCCAAAGATACCCCATAGGGTGCAACCTCGTAACTATAAGCCCTATAGGAAAAAAGGATAAGAGGTTGCGATCAAAAGTTGGTTGTTGGCAGAACCGGATGGGAAGAGCTAACCTTGTATGGTCGATGTACGCTTCCTTGAAGGGGAAACCAAGGGGAAGATAAAGGGCAGCACCCTCCATTAGGGAGCTGATACGTGCTATAAGATGCAAATGTCATAAGGCTTTTTGTTCGCAAGAACATAAAGGATTGTCATATTTGTGCAACAATCTAATTTCTGCGAGCCTTCTAAAAAAAAGAGAACTCGCAGAACATAACAAAGAAGTTAAGATGAGATCAATGGGTTTTTACATGAAAGTGTAAAAACGTCCTGCGATTTCATCGCAAGACGATAATGTCATTGGGCTTTATGTTAGCAAGAATATTTAGGCCTGTCATATTATCGCATGAAAAATATCCTGAAAAGTCTATAATACTAAGAGAAATTATAAGGAAAAATCAATGGGTCTCTACATGCGAATGTAAGGACGTCCTGCGATTTTGTCGAAAAAACAAAGAAACGTGGCTAAATAAGACCTTTACTTAGGAAGGCATAATAAGACCACAGAAAATAATAAAGTCAATTCCATTAATACCATTGGAGAATCTTTATATATTTTCAATAACAAAATACATCAAGAATTCCTACCTAAGAAGGAAATTTTATTCGTAAGCAAGGACGAATATTTCATACCAATTAAATTTTATGAAGATTGAATACTTCTTATACTTCTTCAAGGATATCTAATACTTCAAATACTTCTTCAAGGATATGTCATACTAT
The DNA here is from genome assembly GCA_023529315.1 of Papaver bracteatum. Lineage (NCBI taxonomy): Eukaryota > Viridiplantae > Streptophyta > Magnoliopsida > Ranunculales > Papaveraceae > Papaver > Papaver bracteatum. The sequence continues at coordinate 452,626 of JAJJWX010001294.1, forward strand.
TTTTACTTCTTCAAGGGTGTTTCATAATTCTTCAAATATGTTTCATACTTCTTATATTTCAAGGATACTTCGCAACTTAAGATATTCAAGGATACTTCGCAACTTAAGATGAGGCAGGTATTTTAATACTTACAACAAAAATTGATCACCTGAAGATAAATAATCAGGGAAAAAGGGAATACTAAGCTAAGTCTTCAAGATAATTTATTTCTCTTCATGTGATCAATCAAGAAAGTATTCAATTAGAGAAAAGTCGAATCATTATCGCAAAATATAAAGTATACTTCTTAAGGAACACAAATAATAAGCAGAATTGTTTGTAAAAAGAAAACCAATAGTAGCCAAGAGAAAGAGTTCAAAAGAAAGAAAAACAGGAGGATTAACGATAACTTGAGAAAGAAGTTTATCATGCTTAGAGCTTTTCATCAACATTCTGCAATTCTTGCGAGACATTATCCTTTGTAGAGCCTTCAACAGGAGTTTCTCCTTGAGGGATAAATTCTTTCTCACCATCAAGTTCTTCATCATCACTATCGTAATCAAAGTCACTATCAGGGTCACGAGCAACTTCATCATCAGATATTTCCAGAGGTTTAATTTGTTCTGGAGACAAGGATTTTGATAAGAGAATGTTGTTTACGTAGACTTGAGCTTTCAGATGACTCTCACGAAGTAAAGCCTTCTGGTGGTTTTTATCTTCAATATCTTTAACATAAGCAAGATAGTTGAATCTTCGATTGGCACGATCACGATAATTGATCAAGTGAGTAGAAAGCAAAGTGTTCTTCTTACGAAGCTCAGAACAAGTGGTCTCCAACCCAGCTTTAGCGTTGCAAAGATTGTTCTCAGATTCTGCGAGTTCAACAAAATTATAAGAGTCAATTCTACAAATATAACAAAATTAAAGATATATCAAAGGCAGTCAAATTTTAATGACTACCTTCTCTCTGCGAAGTAAGAAATTAAGCTAAAGATAGACAACAATTCTTCATCTGATCCATAGCTTTATCGAAACCATTACCTACTAATCCTTTAAGTCTGGATTGAAGCTTCTGATCTTTGGAAAGAAGAAATTTTTTATCCTTCGTAAGTTTTGCGTTAAGGTTTTCTAGCTGAGAATAATCTTCCTTAAGTTTATTCTTCTTAGTGTTTAAGATTATATTCTTATTAAGAAGGGATTTCTTCTCGACATCAAAAGAGTTTCTCTCCGCATCTGAAGACTTCTTTAGTTCCTCAAGTTCACCTTTTAACAAATAAAAGAGATTTTCTTGATCGCAACATTTACTCTGAAGAATTTTCAATTGTTGCAAAGAAATGACCATTGTATTCAAATACGAACATCTTTCTTATGATAAGGTCTTATTCTCTTCTAATAAGGTTTCTATTCTTAAATTGGCTTTAGTCAAAGAAGAAGTGAGCTGAGATATTTCGTCATTCAAGAATTTATGATCGTAAATCAATTGGGTATTCTCTTGGAAAAGGGCATCTAAATTGTCAAGAGCACATGAATGAAGACCAGATAAGTAGGAAAACTGGTTCAAAAGACTTTCATACTTGGCTTGAGATTCTTTTGCGTCTGATTCATGGTGAAGTGCCAACATTCTACATTTCTGGATTGATTCTATAAAGGGGAATGGGTTTTAATGGGTGTTTTAAGCATGCAAGTAATAGAAGCAAACAAAAGGAGAAAATATAAAGATAATAGCAATACCTTTTAATGCATCATTCCTCTTACGAAGGATCGCACAATCTAGAGAATCATTTTGAAGCTGATGATTCTCTCTACGAAGATTCTCACACTCCGCTTTCAAAGACTCCTGGGTTTGGCGAAGCAATTCAACTTCTTTTTCCAAGGTTTGGCGTGAAATAGAAATATCAGGATTGATGAAGTTATTGAGTGTTTCGCAAAATTCAGACTGCGAGCGAACATTTGAAGACTTCGCAGTATTACTCAAAACATCAGATAACATCTGAAAAGTTGAGTATATTCCATCTCGAACTTATTGAGGAAGTGGGGAAGAATTTGAAGGAATAAGAGCAAGTTGTAAATTGTTTGGAGCAACAACATTCAAAGGATTAGGAGTTAAGATGGGTTTCTCAAGAGAAGGAGTTGAAGAGGTAACTTGGGAAGGTTGATCTTGAAGAAGTGTTGATAAATTGAAAGGGGTAGGAGACTGAAAACTGGGTAATGGAGTAGAGGCAGGAGTTTGCGAAGAAGTGCTTTCGCGAGGAGGAGAGGAAAATTCTTTATCAATTACAGGAAGGAAATCACTGATTGAAACTGATGGCTTGGATTTGGTAATACGAGATCTCTTGATAGGGTGGGATTTTTCATTGACCTACGAATCAAAACGTAGATTAAAAACTGAGGCAACAATATATCGATTCAGGAGGAAAAAAAAGTATTTTAACTACCTTTTGATTCTCAGGCTTTCTTCTTCGAGGATTAGGGCTTGATTTTTTAGTTGAAGGTTTCATCGGGGAAGCAGTTTTACTGAAGGAAATCAAAATCAAACAATGAATTAGACAGAAATAAAAGAAATAAACAAGTGAAAGATGCGAGAGATAAATAAAATTACCTTGGAGAGCTCATAATGGGATTAACAGCAGGAGAAGGTGATAATTGAAGAGGGAAGGAGATGAAGTTGCAAAAGTAAAAAAATACTAAGAAAGAAAGTAGAAAAGATAAGGAAGGGAATAAAAGGAGTATATATAAGGGAACAATTAGGAAAAAACGGTTACAAAAGACGTGTTCGAATTCCGTAACGGTTATATTCTCACGATCATTACTTCTTCGCAGAAATGACATGAGAAGAGGCAAGATGTAGGTACTGAATATCGCAAGATTATTGGGTTGCGAATATAGCAACAAATACAAGAGAAAAGTGTTACGAGATAGTGCGATAATAGAAGAAGCACAGAGAAGTATGAAGGGTTTGCGAACATAAAATAGATTTACGAATATAAGTTGCGAAACTTCGCAAGTTAAGTATAGTTGTACAAATTTCACTATAAATAGTAGTTCAAATGTAAAATTTGTGAGGTTCTTTTAAGGAGTGTAAGGAAAAATCCTAGGAGAAAGAACAGAGAAAGTTGTAACTGTTCCAATCCATTGTTATATTTCCTTGTAACTAATTGAGAGCATTAATAAAAATTGTCATTCTTCATCAAGAACATCTTAGAGTTTTATGAACTTTACTGAGGGTGTAGTTGTAAGATTTCTTGCAACTACAAAACTCTAGCCTAAAGAAAGGTCCGTGTCGACGACGCCAAAAATTGATGGTATCTTTCAATGATGTTGTAGTAAAAGGTTCGTTGAGACTTGTGAAAGCAGATTTTTTAGACTCAATTTTTAAAGCAAAAGTATAACAAACTCAAAATAAAGTTTTGTGAAAATTATGGAGAGACCGGGGTTCAGGATTTCACCATTCACCAAAATTCATGTGATTTAATGTTAATGTTTATCATGCAATTCTAGACAATATAACTCCAATTAAAAGAAACTGTGACTCTATTCATTGCCTAAATTAGATTTTCAAAATATTAATTGTTAATCGCAAGCATGAAGTATCAAAAGTCTTAAATTAAGCATACTTCACAACTAATTATTAAAAATCATTTACTCAATTTTCATTCGGTGCAAATAATCATAAAAGAATTGCATAAATAAATTTTACCACATAACTTTTGGAAGAATGGCTTCCTCCATCGCCCCGGAGGATGGGTTTAGCTTCTCATCATGGAAACACGCTCAAAAGTTGATTTCATTGCTCAAAAGGTGCTTACAAGGATGAAAATATATGAAAACAACAATTTGTAACGATTATAATTGTTGCAAATGATACTGTTACAGAACGATACAAAGAAACTGTCACGGTTACTGTTCAGCTGTCGCTGTGAAACTGTTGCTAAGCCTGAGAATAAATGACAGTTTTTTAACGACTGTCCTTAGACGCTTGTTCTTTGTGTTCTTGATGATTACAACAGCAGAAAAATATTCTCTGCAACTCCCGATTTCGCTCTGTTCTTCTCCCCAAACTCTCCGCACCCACTCTATTACTCCTCGACTCCTTATATAGCCTCTCCTGCACAAGAAATATCCTTCATAACTCCATATAATTCTCCATTAATGACTTTTATTCTCCACGGAAGTTCACAGGGAATAGTTACCATTCTTAACTTCTTCACGCATCTGTTGTATGCAGATCCACTCTTACACGCTGCCAACCTAACTTAGATTGAGTTTTATCTCTTTGTAGCACACAGAACCTTCCCAGAAGCGCACAACCAAAATCCCAAAATATCCTCGAGTAAAAATGATTCCCCTGTTCAATGAGATTACGTGAAATCTTACTTAATGATCGCATTCAATGCGGTTACCAATCCTGTTGTGATATGACAGAGTATTTCCAACCAATCCTAGACAAAATCTTCGACTATAACTCTCCAAATTTGCTCCATGCAGTTACGCATAAAACTGCCATAATTTCCCGCCAAAACTGATTTCAAACAATGAAAAGGGAGGTGCCCTTAATCTACTGCATGGGTGCCTTTAACACTAGGTTCCCTGGGGGTGCCCTTATCCAAATGATGGGTGCCTTTATCAATTCCTCTGGGTGCCAAAATCAACTTTTCTAGCCAAATTTTTCCAACAATGTTTATTTCCCAAAAATTCCTACACACACATAAAAAACACCATAATAAGTATAAAATCAAGCACTAACAATAGAAACACCGAGGACAAATCAGACACAAAAATGTATCTATCAATATTCCTATAAGATGATGAACATTGGAACAACGTTTAGATTCATTTGATTATCTATCATGATTGATTGATCATCATAGTTGATCTAGAATTGTTAGATGATTATGGTTAAGTTATAAGTGTTAATATGGCTAACTTTGGTTAACTATTATTGATCCAAAAATCTATACACGTTTGGGTACGGTTCATCCATATCTAAATATAGGTATATTTCATTTGTGTGTATCAAGTTAATACCATCTAACGGTGGAGATTGATTGCTTAATTTCGAAGCATACTTAGCTTGAATCTTAAATTAGGAGTTCATCTAACGGTAATAGCCTAGACTGTGTCCATACAGATTTCTGAACGAATTATTGAGTGTGGTTGTTATACCCCCGCTTTTTCATAAATATTTATCTTTGGAACTTCGTAAATACGACATCAACACAATCTTTGTATTTAATTACTTTATTATGTGTAAGATATAGTTATGATTTCATCATAGAAAACTATACATCATTACATTAGTTTAAGGAAGTAGATGTATGAACTTGTTTCATAATCGAAAGGGAAATCATGATTGGTCAGGTTCTTTATTGAATATCTTTTGGATGACCGATGCAAGATGACAAGGTATAACCTATCTTAACTTATGTTGAGAATTGAGGTATAATCGGTAATAGCCTATACTGTGTGGCATGTTATAATTGGTCATAAGCTACTTTGTGAAGCATGGGAAGTTAGTTTTAATCGGTCACAAGCTAACCATTAATCGGTCACAAGCTACATTGGGAAGTTAGTTTTAATCGATCATAAGCTACTTTTGGAAGCAAGATGTAACCGATCACATGATAATTTGGGAAGTTAGTTGTAATCGGTCACAAGCTAACTTGGGAAGTAAGGTGTAACCGATCACAAACTAACTTGGGAAGTAAGGTGTAACCGAACATAAGCTACCTCTGGAAAGCATGGTGTAACCGGTCACAACCTAGTTTGGGAAGCATGGTATAACTGGTCACAACTTGCATTGTGATTCATGGTAGAACCGATCCCAAGGAGAAAAACTGAGTTTCCAATATTCACATATCTCTTCATGTTTTGTGTGAAGCTTGGAATTATGGTTTGCTGAGAAACTTCTAGATGTCAACATTATATAAACATGTACATAACTCTTATCATTAATTGTTCAAAGATATTCCTTGATTCTCAAGGTGATACCAAACCGAAATATTGAAAATCATTTAATTATGATTTTCATAATATATGTTTTAATTGCCAGTAACTAAAGCATATCCTCTTGAAAATATTATTGGTTAATGTGCTACACTAATAATAAAAGTTTTCTTATGAAGTTTTCGGAAATATGGTTTGGTAATTAATTGGAAATAGGAAAACCGAAATTAGGTACTTTACTGAATATCTTGAGAATATTTACGGTTTTGGAATTTCCTTGGTGTCCAAACAACCTTGGTCCATGAATACTTGAGTTTACATTTCTTGTAAACTATCCTAAGATCTAGGTAAACTTCATCCGTGTTGTTTCTGGTAGAGCCGTCTATCTGGAGAGGAAAGTACCCTAATTAGGCGAAATCTCTTATGATCGCTCATTTAAAGACTTTTGCGGGATCAAGAAGCTCTACGAGTACCGTTGGTGGGAAACCATATAACTGCATTGTTATTTTAGTTTTCGATTATTGATTTGATTTACTAATAGTTGTTGAAACTTTGATTGTACCTAGTTTATTTATTCTTGAGAACCTTCTCTTCTGATATAAGCTCACTCAAACTAGATCATAGTATCAGTGAGATATTTAGAACCATTTTCGGATCTAAAGATATCATGTGATAGTCCATTGTTAAAAGAATTCGTTATGTATTTGATTGATCACAAGAGGATTCAAGTTGTGTTGTGCAGGTTATTAAGAAGATAATTGAAGATTTGAAGACGAAGAAGATTTTCTTATTAGTTTTCGTATCTTGTGAATTTAGTGCACAAACCTTGATCGGCTGGGATCCAACTAGAATCATGTTTATCTTTGATAGACTTGATTGGATAGTTGCGTGATATCGACGTCACTTTATAGTTTCCCTTTGAGTACTATATTGATTGATTGCAAATCTAGAAATTGGTTATTTCGGTAATAAAAGTTTAGATTGATCTAACCATACAAAGGAGTTTATTATATTAAACGGAAGAGCCTTTGTCAATGACTCAAAATATCTTTTTACCAAATATTGAATAGAGTGGTTACCAAACATCTTTATCCTTTACTGTTTGGAATACGATCAAAAGGATTGGTGATTCATGTGCGTGACTCTAGAATTATAAGGCACATGGATATTGAGGAAACTAAGTAGCTAGGGTAGTCTACTTGGACTCAACTATACGAAGTCGGTATTAGATTTTGTATAACGGCTTACTTATGAGAGTATTCAAAACTGGACTAGGTCTTGGGGTTTTTCTGCATTTGCGGTTTCCTCGTTAACAAAATCTTGTTGTGTCATTTACTTTATTTCCGTATTATAATTTTTATTATAATTAAGTAAATTACACTCAAATGTTAATCCAAGTCACTTGATATTGATCATATATTGTTTCGTTTTATATCGTACCTATTATCAAGTGAACACTTTGTTGTTGTATTATCTCGATCTCGTATCCATAGAAGATCATACGAAGTGTATACCATAGTTATTGTATTGCCACGACTTTGTCCATAGACGATCACCCTTGGTATCATACTTATAGGTTGATATTCGAAAGATTGTGGTGTACTTGGGTACCCTCGTTTTTTCAATCACCAATACCCTTTTTGTTTTAACGTAGTGAATTTCCTTTTAATACTCAGCTTCCTAATGCAGATTTTTCCAGTTCCGAGTGTAGTTGCAGAATAATCTACAACTACACCCTTGATGAGTGCCAAATATTGCATATTCATACACCTTTTCATTGGCACTTAACTCATCTTTCGCGCTTCAAAGTCATATATTATCCCAAATTCTGCATTTTTACCATCTTCAAGAATAAATATTTGTATTAATTAATTTTGTGTTTTTAAGTACTAAATAAAGCTTGGAAGAATTGAGAAGACAAAAGAGAAGAAAGTTGGAAGTGTTGCAACCCGTTCGCGCATTAGTGGCAACCTGTTTACAATATATGGGATTAAACTACCCATAATCCAAAACCCATGATCCAAAACCCAAGACCCAAATACATTTCCACCTCACCACCATTGGATTCCAAAACATCCACCTCACCCCATTGGATTCCAAAACATCCACCTCACCCCATTGGATTCCAAAACATCCACCTCACCACCATTGGATTCCAAAACATCCACCTCACCCCATTGTATTCCAAAACATCCATCAAGTGAGAAAACATGTTTTGTTGAGTAAATAATTGCCAAAATTCGAATCCAAGTGAGAGAGAATTTTTGTGTATAAATAGAGAGGGTTGTTGTGTTGAAAACTCATCCAAGAATAGCTTGTTCATGTTAGTTTCTTAAATTTCAGTTTTGTTATAATGTTCTTCATGTTCTAGTTCATTTGCTAGGGTTTTAATGAAGCCATAATCTCATTGGTATGTATTCATATCTTGTATCTTGTTCTTGAAAGTTTAGAATTGTTTAAAGATATAATTTAATCCAAGTTTGTCAACATCTTGCTCTCACAATGTATGCCATGTATCCATTGTAGTTAGAATATCTCTATGTTGATTATGCTACAACTCATGCTTAACCAAATATTGATCTTTAGATTAGTTGTGCTTAATTAGACAATTAATGCTTTGGAGAAATACTTTAGTTGTGATTAAATTATCCATTGGAGAAACACCTTAGTTATACGGTAGACTTGAATCTACTATAAGGACAAGAATAATATTACAAGTTGAATGCATATCATAGGTTATTGGTGGATTTGAATACCCTAGTATCCATATTATCATTGTTTACATATCTTGATATTTGCATCTTTTACTTTTATTATTTCAGTCACTTGAAAATCATATCGTCGTATCGACAAAATCAAACCCCTTTTGGTTACTCTTTGAATCAGGATTTAGAATCAACTTCTACACTCTCCAAATCTCTGTGGTTCGACCTTTGCTTGCCCTGTGTTGCTTGTCGACACTGTGCACTTGCAGTTTATACATAGAAGTAGGTATCTTTCCGAGCCTACCAAGTTTTTGGCGTCGTTGCCGGGGATCTGGTAGCGGTGTAGTTGAAATTTTTGTCTCCTGTCACTGTTCATAAATTGTCTCCTGGAACTGTAGCTAAAACACTGTACTAATGTCGCTGTTACTGTAGCATATTCAAGAACACAAAAAAACAAAAAAAAAAACAAAAACAAAACAAAGGCACGCCCAGAACAGTCGCACTTCAACAGCAGTAGCGTAGTGTCGTTTCTGAACAGCAGTAGCGCAGTGTCGTTTATAAACAGCAGTAGCGCAGTGTCGTTTATGATCAGCTGTAGTGTAGTGTCGTTGGTGAACAGCAGTAGCGCAGTGTCATTTGTGAACAACAGAAACGCAGTATCGTTTACAACAACACGAGCCTTATATCGTTTACTGCAGAATAATTGTGCCTGCAAGGTTGTAGTGGAAGTCAAGGCGGAGCGAAAAAAAAAAAAAAAGAGTGTATTTTATTTATTTATTTTTTAGATTGTATTAGGATTTCTCTATTATTGTAATTTTCTATTTCTTTTGCTTTTTTTTTTTTTTTTGGACTTGGACATTCTTTTATTATTATTATTTTTAAACCCTACGGAAGGGTAGTATTAAATATCAACTATTTGCAGAGAAGGACGGTGATTACAATATCACCTCGTCCCCTCGGGTTCGTTCATGACATAGGAGTCGTGGCCCGAGTCGACAACAACGGTTCATCCCCCGTCTGGAACGGGAGGTAAGCTTGCCGAAACACTCGTGAATCCCCTGTTAGAGAGTTACTGTATTCCTTCGGTTGCATATATGTTGAGGATTTGAATACGGCTGTTTTAATTTCCTAGTAAAGGGCAAGGACTGGCCATACAAGATAAGGGATTCGGATTTCATCACCGTTCTCTTCTTGCCCGCCTTAGGAAAACGATACATACGCGAACCTAAGCTTTAAAATTTGAATTAGAACAAGACCTATAAGGTAACGAGCTTAGTAGGACAGTCATTCGGAAAATATTGGTTACTCTTTAAGCATACTTCAAAGTTCATGATAGTTTCTGAAAATTGAATGCGTGACTGCGCCGCCTTAGAATGCGGTGAGGCCTTGGGTATCAAAGCTCCAGCAGCTTCCCTCGCCTCTGTTCAATTTACTTAAACTCGGATTGATTCCAGAGGAGTTTGCTCAGATGTAACGAATTCCATTTCGAAGGAATAGAAGCTGGTCTAGAAAACAATCTAAGTGGAGCCATCATGCTTTTTGTTTGCTAGAAATCAGTAGGTTTACTGTGGTGGAGTCAGCCTTGTTTGTGATTGAATAGAACTTCCCTTCCTTGTTTGTGGTATTCTATTTTTTTTAATTTTTTTTTCTCCATTAATTTTATTATTAAAAAAAAATGGTCTCTGTACCTCCCAATCTCTGCAACAAGCCTAGTGCTAGTTAGAGATCATGTCAGGATTTTGGTCTGCAACTGGGAATGAATACAGACACAATGGACACCTTGCACATGTGCATGCTTCATATTTTGAGAACCCCATAGATCATGGTATTAATAACTTTAGGGAAAATTATGGACCTTTTCAAGGTCCCGAGACACAATATATAGACCCTAGTTGTTATCCACATATGTATCACTCACATCCAGGGGATGCAGAGCAATTATATACTCCCCTGAGCCCTTATATGCAATCTGTGATGGAAAATCTCAAATTGATGGAACAAAATAATGCTAGATCTGAATTGCAAGCATTGCATGATCATCCATATAGCAACATCCATGAATTTTTCTTCAATAGTGAATCTCATGCATCACCATGTACTGAATATTCATATGAAAATGAGATAAATACTATTGATAACTCTCCTTTCATTGAACAACATAATGAAATTTTAGAATTTGATCAAAACCTTGTGCAATATCAAAAGTTAACTGACCAAAGGTTTGCGAGTTTAGAACTCAAAATGAGTCAAATCCTTGATGCACTAAATGAGGAGAGGAAAGAAGTTCATGATGAGATGTTTGTTATCCCTACTGAATTAAATGTCGAGAATTGTATGTCAAGTCCTACTCATGTAACTAATATTGAATATGAGCCTCACCTAGAAAAGAATGAGTTGACTGAAAACAAAGTTTTTAATAGGGATGAGTATGCATACTACTCTGATGATGATGATGATGATGTTGTGTTAGAAGAACATGTTTTTACTGAAAATATTGTCGAACCTTTGGGTTCAGAGACATTAGGCTTCTCTGCCTTGACCTTAATGAATGATGTTTCTTCTAATGTTCCATATACATGTGATGTGGTTACTAATCTTGAGCCTGTGCAGTTATCCTGTGAAAGAGAGCATGCTGCACAACTTGTTTGTGACTTAGAAAATGTTGAATCTTCTGTAGACACCAATGAAACTATGCATGGAAATAACTTTAATGTGTCCGATTCTCTGCCTAAGTCACAATGTGAAGTTTCTTGTGATATTCCTATGCATGAAACTGAAGTTCTAGGGGATGATTGTGAACTGGGGCTTATTGATTTGTTTTATGAGCATGAGCATGATGTTGTACTTGTGTCTGACATAGGTAATTTTGAATCTCCTGTCGACACTAATGATCTTATGCATCAAAATATAATTGACGTGTCTAATTCTCTACCTAGGTCACAACATTGTGATGTCTCTTTGGATTTGTATATGCATGAGAATAAAACTTTGGATGATGATGATTATGAACTAGGTCTTGATGAATTGTTCTATGAATGTGAGCATACTGTCACACTTGTAGATGACTTAGGAGATGTAAATGTAACTAATGATAAGGGTACTCTTGATCTCATCCATATGAGCAACTTAGACGTACCTACTCTCCTGCTTAAGTCACCAACTGATGGTCTTGCACTGGACCTAAAAATTGTTCCTTTTAAGTGTGTTGAATCAATTTTGTTGACAATTCCAAACCTAGGGTTAGAGTTATATGCATCTCAAATTCTTTTGTACTTTTTGTCCACTAAATATCCTGTTATTGAGAAGTCATACCCTCATGTTTTTCTGCCCATCCCTGACAAAATCCACTTTGAACTAGATCTTGTGCATGATGAACCCCTGAAATTGTTAGATTTTGTGCTCAAAAACACATCTATTGACAAGTTCAGGTTTGGGGGTAATGTTTTCACACTTGCAGTCTTACTTGCATTGTTGTGTTATAATTGTGTAAGGTGTTGTTGTTTTCACACTTGCAGTCTTACTTGCATTGTTGTGTTATAATTGTGTAAGGCTATTGTTGTTTTCACTCGTCTTTTGGGTTGATCCTCAACTTTTTAGATTGTTGGTGTATGGTGAATTTTTATTGTATATAATCCAGTAATTAATTTTTGAATCATCTTCATATATATGTGTGCTAACCAAACTTTTTGTCTTGCGCTCATATTGTTTGCTCTCAAAGCATTCATTCAATTATGGTTAGCACCACCCTTTCTGCATCGGGTAATCTCTTTCCTTTAAATCTTCTCTACCTTGTTCTCTTGATATGTGTTCTTATCATCTTTTGAAACATTGAGGACAATGTTAGATTTAGGTTTGGGGGTGTGTTTTGCATATAGAGTTTTTAGTCTTTTATTAAAAAAATCAAATTAGTCTTTTATTAAAAAAAAAAAAAAAAAAATCAAAAATTTTCTGATGACCAGCTGTGTAGCGGGTCTTTTGTAGGATTTTTTTTTTTTTTTAGTCTTTTGCATTTTATTTGTTGTTGTTTTTAGGATGACCAGCTGTGGAGCGGGTCTTTTGTATGTTTTTTTTCCTTTGTAGTCTTTTGCATTTTTTTTCTTCTTTTCTATGACCAGCTGTGTAGCGGGTCTTTTGTAGGATTTTTTTTTTGTAGTGTTTTGCATATAGATTTTTTAGTCTTTTATTAAAAAATAAATAAATCAAAAATCAAATTTTTTTATGATGACCAGCTGTGTAGCGGGTCTTGTGTTTGGTATCTGATGATCAGCTGTGTAGCGGGTCACTAAAAAAAATGATGATCGGGCTGTGTAGCGGGTCACTAAAAAATATGATGATCAGCTGTGTAGCGGGTCTTAAAAAAAATGGTTACAAATTATCAAGGTTCTACGAAATTCGAAGTTCATCATCTGAGTTGAAGACCGAAGACAAAGACATTTCTATGGATGCTCGATATTGGAGAAGGGTTTGTGGGTACTTCTTTGGTAGGCCCTCACGAGACTACAACTCGTCCACTAGGGACACCTAGGGGTTTAAAGGCTTAGTGCATACGCTAAATGCATTCGAGAGACCAGCGACAGTGGTATAGTTAGGATTTCTGGATTTCTGTTTCACTTGAGGACAAGTAAAATTCAGGTTTGGGGGTATTTGATGAGTGCCAAATATTGCATATTCATACACCTTTTCATTGGCACTTAACTCATCTTTCGCGCTTCAAAGTCATATATTATCCCAAATTCTCGCATTTTTACCATCTTCAAGAATAAATATTTGTATTAATTAATTTTGTGTTTTTAAGTACTAAATAAAGCTTGGAAGAATTGAGAAGACAAAAGAGAAGAAAGTTGGAAGTGTTGCAACCCGTTCGCGCATTAGTGGCAACCTGTTTACAATACATGGGATTAAACTACCCATAATCCAAAACCCATGATCCAAAACCCAAGACCCAAATCCATTTCCACCTCACCACCATTGGATTCCAAAACATCCACCTCACCCCATTGGATTCCAAAACATCCACCTCACCCCATTGGATTCCAAAACATCCACCTCACCACCATTGGATTCCAAAACATCCACCTCACCCCATTGTATTCCAAAACATCCATCAAGTGAGAAAACATGTTTTGTTGAGTAAATAATTGCCAAAATTCGAATCCAAGTGAGAGAGAATTTTTGTGTATAAATAGAGAGGGTTGTTGTGTTGAAAACTCATCCAAGAATAGCTTGTTCATGTTAGTTTCTTAAATTTCAGTTTTGTTATAATGTTCTTCATGTTCTAGTTCATTTGCTAGGGTTTTAATGAAGCCATAATCTCATTGGTATGTATTCATATCTTGTATCTTGTTCTTGAAAGTTTAGAATTGTTTAAAGATATAATTTAATCCAAGTTTGTCAACATCTTGCTCTCACAATGTATGCCATGTATCCATTGTAGTTAGAATATCTCTATGTTGATTATGCTACAACTCATGCTTAACCAAATATTGATCTTTAGATTAGTTGTGCTTAATTAGACAATTAATGCTTTGGAGAAATACTTTAGTTGTGATTAAATTATCCATTGGAGAAACACCTTAGTTATACGGTAGACTTGAATCTACTATAAGGACAAGAATAATATTACAAGTTGAATGCATATCATAGGTTATTGGTGGATTTGAATACCCTAGTATCCATATTATCATTGTTTACATATCTTGATATTTGCATCTTTTACTTTTATTATTTCAGTCACTTGAAAATCATATCGTCAGTATCGACAAAATCAAACCCCTTTTGGTTACTCTTTGAATCAGGATTTAGAATCAACTTCTACACTCTCCAAATCTCTGTGGTTCGACCTGTGCTTGCCCTGTGTTGCTTGTCGACACTGTGCACTTGCAGTTTATACATAGAAGTAGGTATCTTTCCGAGCCTACCAAGTTTTTGGCGCCGTTGCCGGGGATCTGGTAGCGGTGTAGTTGAAATTTTTGTCTCCTGTCACTGTTCATAAATTGTCTCCTGGAACTGTAGCTAAAACACTGTACTAATGTCGCTGTTACTGTAGCATATTCAAGAACAGAACACAAAAAAAAAAAAACAAAAACAAAACAAAGGCACGCCTGAACAGTCGCACTTCAACAGCAGTAGCGTAGTGTCGTTTTGAAGCAGAGATAGCGCGTTGTCGTTTAAAAACAAGTAGCGCATTGTCGTTTATGATCAGCGAGTAGCGTAGTGTCGTTGTTAAACAGCAGTAGCGCAGTGTCATTTGTGAACAACAGAAACGCAGTATCGTTTACAGCAAGGTTGTAGTGGAAGTCAAGGCGGAGCGAGAAAAAAAAAAAAAGAGTGTATTTTATTTATTTATTTTTTAGATTGTATTAGGATTTCTCTATTATTGTAATTTTCTATTTCTTTTGCTTTTTTTTTTTTTTTTTTGGACTTGGACATTCTTTTATTATTATTATTTTTAAACCCTACGGAAGGGTAGTATTAAATATCAACTATTTGCAGAGAAGGACGGTGATTACAATATCACCTCGGCCCCTCGGGTTCGTTCATGACATAGGAGTCGTGGCCCGAGTCGACAACAACGGTTCATCCCCCGTCTGGAACGGGAGGTAAGCTTGCCGAAACACTCGTGAATCCCCTGTTAGAGAGTTACTGTATTCCTTCGGTTGCATATATGTTGAGGATTTGAATACGGCTGTTTTAATTTCCTAGTAAAGGGCAAGGACTGGCCATACAAGATAAGGGATTCGGATTTCATCACCGTTCTCTTCTTGCCCGCCTTAGGAAAACGATACATACGCGAACCTAAGCTTTAAAATTTGAATTAGAACAAGACCTATAAGGTAACGAGCTTAGTAGGACAGTCATTCGGAAAATATTGGTTACTCTTTAAGCATACTTCAAAGTTCATGATAGTTTCGAAAATTGAATGCGTGATCTGCGCCGCCTTAGAATGCGGTGAGGCCTTGGGTATCAAAGCTCCAGCAGCTTCCCTCGCCTCTGTTCAATTTACTTAAACTCGGATTGATTCCAGAGGAGTTTGCTCAGATGTAACGAATTCCATTTCGAAGGAATAGAAGCTGGTCTAGAAAACAATCTAAGTGGAGCCATCATGCTTTTTGTTTGCTAGAAATCAGTAGGTTTACTATGGTGGAGTCAGCCTTGTTTGTGATTGAATAGAACTTCCCTTCCTTGTTTGTGGTATTCTATTTTTTTATTTTTATTTTCTCCATTAATTTTATTATTAAAAAAAAAAAAAAATGGTCTCTGTACCTCCCAATCTCTGCAACAAGCCTAGTGCTAGTTAGAGATCATGTCAGGATTTTGGTCTGCAACTGGGAATGAATACAGACACAATGGACACCTTGCACATGTGCATGCTTCATATTTTGAGAACCCCATAGATCATGGTATTAATAACTTTAGGGAAAATTATGGACCTTTTCAAGGTCCCGAGACACAATATATAGACCCTAGTTGTTATCCACATATGTATCACTCACATCCAGGGGATGCGGAGCAATTATATACTCCCCTGAGCCCTTATATGCAATATGTGATGGAAAATCTCAAATTGATGGAACAAAATAATGCTAGATCTGAATTGCAAGCATTGCATGATCATCCATATAGCAACATCCATGAATTTTTCTTCAATAGTGAATCTCATGCATCACCATGTACTGAATATTCATATGAAAATGAGATAAATACTATTGATAACTCTCCTTTCATTGAACAACATAATGAAATTTTAGAATTTGATCAAAACCTTGTGCAATATCAAAAGTTAACTGACCAAAGGTTTGCGAGTTTAGAACTCAAAATGAGTCAAATCCTTGATGCACTAAATGAGGAGAGGAAAGAAGTTCATGATGAGATGTTTGTTATCCCTACTGAATTAAATGTCGAGAATTGTATGTCAAGTCCTACTCATGTAACTAATATTGAATATGAGCCTCACCTAGAAAAGAATGAGTTGACTGAAAACAAAGTTTTTAATAGGGATGAGTATGCATACTACTCTGATGATGATGATGATGATGATGTTGTGTTAGAAGAACATGTTTTTACTGAAAATATTGTCGAACCTTTGGGTTCAGAGACATTAGGCTTCTCTGCCTTGACCTTAATGAATGATGTTTCTTCTAATGTTCCATATACATGTGATGTGGTTACTAATCTTGAGCCTGTGCAGTTATCCTGTGAAAGAGAGCATGCTACACAACTTGTTTGTGACTTAGAAAATGTTGAATCTTCTGTAGACACCAATGAAACTATGCATGGAAATAACTTTAATGTGTCCGATTCTCTGCCTAAGTCACAATGTGAAGTTTCTTGTGATATTCCTATGCATGAAACTGAAGTTCTAGGGGATGATTGTGAACTGGGGCTTATTGATTTGTTTTATGAGCATGAGCATGATGTTGTACTTGTGTCTGACATAGGTAATTTTGAATCTCCTGTCGACACTAATGATCTTATGCATCAAAATATAATTGACGTGTCTAATTCTCTACCTAGGTCACAACATTGTGATGTCTCTTTGGATTTGTATATGCATGAGAATAAAACTTTGGATGATGATGATTATGAACTAGGTCTTGATGAATTGTTCTATGAATGTGAGCATCTTTGTCACACTTGTAGATGACTTAGGAGATGTAAATGTAACTAATGATAAGGGTACTCTTGATCTCATCCATATGAGCAACTTAGACGTACCTACTCTCTGCTTAAGTCACCAACTGATGGTCTTGCACTGGACCTAAAAATTGTTCCTTTTAAGTGTGCTGAATCAATTTTGTTGACAATTCCAAACCTAGGGTTAGAGTTATATGCATCTCAAATTCTTTTGTACTTTTTGTCCACTAAATATCCTGTTATTGAGAAGTCATACCCTCATGTTTTTCTGCCCATCCCTGACAAAATCCACTTTGAACTAGATCTTGTGCATGATGAACCCCTGAAATTGTTAGATTTTGTGCTCAAAAACACATCTATTGACAAGTTCAGGTTTGGGGGTAATGTTTTCACACTTGCAGTCTTACTTGCATTGTTGTGTTATAATTGTGTAAGGCTGTTGTTGTTTTCACACTTGCAGTCTTACTTGCATTGTTGTGTTATAATTGTGTAAGGCTATTGTTGTTTTCACACTCCGTCTTTTGGGTTGATCCTCAACTTTTTAGATTGTTGGTGTATGGTGAATTTTTATTGTATATAATCCAGTAATTAATTTTTGAATCATCTTCATATATATGTGTGCTAACCAAACTTTTTGTCTTGCGCTCATATTGTTTGCTCTCAAAGCATTCATTCAATTATGGTTAGCACCACCCTTTCTGCATCGGGTAATCTCTTTCCTTTAAATCTTCTCTACCTTGTTCTCTTGATATGTGTTCTTATCATCTTTTGAAACATTGAGGACAATGTTAGATTTAGGTTTGGGGGTGTGTTTTGCATATAGAGTTTTTAGTCTTTTATTAAAAAAATCAAATTAGTCTTTTATTAAAAAAAAAAAAATCAAAAATTTTCTGATGACCAGCTGTGTAGCGGGTCTTTTGTAGGATTTTTTTTTTTTTTAGTCTTTTGCATTTTATTTGTTGTTGTTTTTAGGATGACCAGCTGTGGAGCGGGTCTTTTGTATGTTTTTTTTTCCTTTGTAGTCTTTTGCATTTTTTTCTTCTTTTCTATGACCAGCTGTGTAGCGGGTCTTTTGTAGGATTTTTTTGTAGTGTTTTGCATATAGATTTTTTAGTCTTTTATTAAAAAATAAATAAATCAAAACTCAATTTTTTTTATGATGACCAGCTGTGTAGCGGGTCTTGTGTTTGGTATCTGATGATCAGCTGTGTAGCGGGTCACTAAAAAAAATGATGATCAGCTGTGTAGCGGGTCACTAAAAAAATATGATGATCAGCTGTGTAGCGGGTCTTAAAAAAAAATGGTTACAAATTATCAAGGTTCTACGAAATTCCGAAGTTCATCATCTACAGTTGAAGACCGAAGACAAAGACATTTCTATGGATGCTCTGATATTGGAGAAGGGTTTGTGGGTACTTCTTTGGTAGGCCCTCACGAGACTACAACTCGTCCACTAGGGACACCTAGGGGTTTAAAGGCTTAGTGCATACGCTAAATGCATTCGAGAGACCAATGACGGTGGTATAGTTAGGATTTACGGATTTGTTTCACTTGAGGACAAGTAAAATTCAGGTTTGGGGGTATTTGATGAGTGCCAAATATTGCATATTCATACACCTTTTCATTGGCACTTAACTCATCTTTCGCGCTTCAAAGTCATATATTATCCCAAATTCGCATTTTTACCATCTTCAAGAATAAATATTTGTATTAATTAATTTTGTGTTTTTAAGTACTAAATAAAGCTTGGAAGAATTGAGAAGACAAAAGAGAAGAAAGTTGGAAGTGTTGCAACCCGTTCGCGCATTAGTGGCAACCTGTTTACAATACATGGGATTAAACTACCCATAATCCAAAACCCATGATCCAAAACCCAAGACCCAAATCCATTTCCACCTCACCACCATTGGATTCCAAAACATCCACCTCACCCCATTGGATTCCAAAACATCCACCTCACCCCATTGGATTCCAAAACATCCACCTCACCACCATTGGATTCCAAAACATCCACCTCACCCCATTGTATTCCAAAACATCCATCAAGTGAGAAAACATGTTTTGTTGAGTAAATAATTGCCAAAATTCGAATCCAAGTGAGAGAGAATTTTTGTGTATAAATAGAGAGGGTTGTTGTGTTGAAAACTCATCCAAGAATAGCTTGTTCATGTTAGTTTCTTAAATTTCAGTTTTGTTATAATGTTCTTCATGTTCTAGTTCATTTGCTAGGGTTTTAATGAAGCCATAATCTCATTGGTATGTATTCATATCTTGTATCTTGTTCTTGAAAGTTTAGAATTGTTTAAAGATATAATTTAATCCAAGTTTGTCAACATCTTGCTCTCACAATGTATGCCATGTATCCATTGTAGTTAGAATATCTCTATGTTGATTATGCTACAACTCATGCTTAACCAAATATTGATCTTTAGATTAGTTGTGCTTAATTAGACAATTAATGCTTTGGAGAAATACTTTAGTTGTGATTAAATTATCCATTGGAGAAACACCTTAGTTATACGGTAGACTTGAATCTACTATAAGGACAAGAATAATATTACAAGTTGAATGCATATCATAGGTTATTGGTGGATTTGAATACCCTAGTATCCATATTATCATTGTTTACATATCTTGATATTTGCATCTTTTACTTTTATTATTTCAGTCACTTGAAAATCATATCGCCGTATCGACAAAATCAAACCCCTTTTGGTTACTCTTTGAATCAGGATTTAGAATCAACTTCTACACTCTCCAAATCTCTGTGGTTCGACCTGTGCTTGCCCTGTGTTGCTTGTCGACACTGTGCACTTGCAGTTTATACATAGAAGTAGGTATCTTTCCGAGCCTACCAACCCTCAATAGAATTAGTAAAAACTCAAGAAATTCTTGATGGTGAATGATAACTTTCTTATTAATTTTCTTAGTTGATTACATAGAATTATCAAAATGGAACTAGAATAGTTACAACTTTTTCTATTCTCTTTCCTAAGATAATTTCTTACACTCACTAAAAGAACCTCCTGAATTTTACATTTGAACTCCTATTTATAGTAAAACTTATGCAGCTGTATATGAATTGCGAAGTATCGCAATTCATCCTCGCAAAACTTCATATTTCCCCGCGCTACTTCTATCATTGTATCATTTTATAACTCTTTCCTCTTTTATTTATTACGATACTCGTAAACTATTATCTTGCGATATTCAGTACCTACATCTTGCCTCTTCTCATGTCAATTCTACGAAGAAGAAATGTCATGAGAACCTCTAATCTCGTAAATTTAGTGTAGCTATTACCAACCATCAAGTTCGCAATACGTTTTTTTACTTTTCCCTTACCTTTTTGACACGTTTCTTCGTAACCGTTCTTTTCAACCGTTTACGCTTACCCGCATTAATGAGTTTCTATCTTCATCAAACTCTCTTTATTTATAAATATTATCCTTTGTTTTTGCTTTTTATTCTCTTCTTATTCATCTTCTTCATCACTTCTGCCTCTGCAATCTCTTTTATCTTTTTTCCTTTTTATTTTCCATATTATATTCAATGGCACCAAAGAAGAAAACTATTGAACAGATTAATGCGGAACTTGCTGATAGGGACCTCATTCTCTCTGAGATTGATGGTTATGATAATAAATCTTCTCTCTGTGTGAAGCTCTTTACCAACTATGTTTGGGATGATCAGAAAATTTTAATCTCACGAGGTCAAATCCTCGCAGGTCTTCCTCTTTATGATGTTAACTTTCCTCTATTCTATGAAATTATTTCCCACCCCAATTTTTCTTGTGCCATTTACCAATTGACTGGTGATTGTATTCGCCTCTTAGTTGAATTCGCAAATCGTGCCGCTTTTGGGAAATCTTTGTATTCAGTTGATCTTAGGAAACCTAGATTTGAAAATATGGAAATTGTTGCTGCGAATTATACAGTTGAGGGTTTCTTCAAAAATTACACACTAATTCCTGCGAGGAAAGAAGATAATCGTTGGGGTGTTCGTCTTCATCGTAAAGCTAATATCGCAGCAGATGATCTTCTCATGCACGATATTGATTATGCCTCAGGAAATAATAAGACACCTCGTCGTTCTAATGATGAAGATTGGTATAAGTACCCTTTAATATTATCGGGTTCTTATATTTCTGGGATACTAGAACTTCCTGCGAACCTTCGTAACCGCAATTATCAACCTTGGGTTTATAGAAATGTATGTACTTCCATCTCCTTATCTTTTTGTTACCCTTTAATTTCAAATGAGGTAAGAAACACTCTTGTATTTTTCTAAACAATATATTGTTGCCTATGTTTCTTATCCTTATTTGAATTTGCAGGTTCCACTTCTTCCTGAGATTTCTGCGAGTGAAAATAAGAATTCTACTTCTTCTAAAAGGTTGACTACGAGACAACAAACTCTTCGTTCTGCGAAGGTTACCCAAGCTTCTGGTAGTCAAGATGATGCTCTTCGCAAAGGGAAAAGGAAACTTCAAGATATTATTTACGAGAAGAGGAAAAAGAAGAAAATCTCAACCAAGTCTCATTCCAATGTAATCTCTTCTAATGAGAATATTGAGGAAGATCTTGGTGATGAAGATGATAAATTTCCTGAGAAGGACTTTAGTTCTAATTCCGATACCCTTTCTGACGAAGGAGATGATGATAATGATGTTGATGAAGGTGAAAATGAAGATTGCAGTATCCCAGAAACTTTTGCCTCAGCAATGGTTAGCATATCTGAGGCTTTCCTTCATTCTTCTCGTGGATTAGGAAATTCTCCTACAACGAATGCTCGCAAACTTATTTCAAAGGCTTATAAAGTTCCTACTGTAATTGATAATAACTCCCTCAAAGGCATTTCAAGATTCGTCTCTCCTGCTTCATTATATGCTTTAGGTAGCATGGTAAGTTTCTTCTCTATTCCTTGTTTATTTCCCTTATTTTGTTGATTTCTAACCCCTTTTTTCTTGTTTAGGTTGGAAGAGTTAGTTGTGCAGTTTGCTTCGATTGGGAAAGACGTCATTCTATTGCTGAGAAGAAAACTTTGAATCGTTGTAAGAAGTTAGAGGTTGAAAATTCAAATCTCCGTCAAAAAGTAGAGGATTTAAGTATTGATAATGCAGAATTAACATCCTGTCACGGAGATAATTCACAATCTGCGAGCATCGCAATTGATAATTCTTCTCTTCTTGAGGAGAATAATCAATTAAAGCTTGAAAATTCTTCTCTTCATAATGATAAGAAGCAATTAGAAGGTAAATTCTTTGCGATGGTAATTATTTTGATTAATTTTCCTTCGTAATTTGCTAACCAATTCCTTAATTTCTCTCCTTGCTGCAGAAAATTATGTGAAGATGAATGACGATCTGGAAACTATCCTTGCTAACCGTAATAAGAAAATTTCTGATTTGAGATCTCAGCTTCTAATTTCCCAGCATAACCATAGTTTATATGTCAAGCGTTTTCGAGCTAAGATGACTCGCAAGATTTGCGAAGATAATGAAGTTTCTCTCAAGAAGTACCATACGCTCCTTTCCGAAGAAATTCCTGAAGATACTCCATATATGGAAATCTCTGATAGTGAAGTTGAAGATGATAGTGAAGTTGAAGAAGAAGATCATTTTGATGGGAATAAATCGCCTGAAAAATAACTTCACTCTTTTTTGTATATTTGTTCTGTAACTTCACTCTTTTTTGTATGTTTGTTCTATTTCTTTTCAGTACAACACTTTCTTCTTGATTGCACTTTTAATCAATCCAACAATTTCTTTTTCAAAGCTTAATTTGAATTAAACTTTCTTTGATTGATTGTTTCCCTTATTCGCATAACTTGATCATGTGGAGAGAAATGATATATAACTCACAGATAAAGCTTAGTATCTTCTTTTCCCCCTATTATTTCTCTTCAAATGATTAAACATTGTTGGAAGTATTAGAATATCTGCCTCTATTTATCTTACGAAGTTTCAACTTGTTACGATTGTAAATAAGAAATCCTCCCTTTGAAGTATAAGAAATAAAATATATGAAATATCCTTAAGAAGTATACTACATATACAATACCTTTGAAAAAGTATTAGAAGTACTCAATCCGTCAAATGAAGAGATATAAGAAGTATTAGAAGTACTTAATCCACCAAATGAAGAGATATAAGAAGTATTCAATCTGTGAATAATTACGTAACATATGAAGAAGTATAATGATTACTTGACCTTCACCAAATGAAATATCCGTTGAAGAAGTATAATAAATATGAGATATTCTTGAAGAATTATAAGAAGGATTCAACTTTTGGAAAAATACTCAATATATGGAGAAGTATAAGAAGTATGTAATTCTCGTAAAATTTTACGAATATGAACTTATCTGTATTTGATTGCTATCAAAATCGCATCTTTTGTTAATTCTTCGTGAAAATTCTTCAATGAGGTTGTCTTCTTTGATAGTACTTCTTGTAAAATTTCTTCAATGATATTGACGAAGTTGTCTTCTCTTCAAAACTTCATAATGTATATTCTTGTATAATTTCTTCAATGATTTTGATGTAATGAATTTCATTAATTGCTGTGGTCTTATCATGCCTTCCTAAGTAAAGGTCTTATTTTGCCACCTCTTTTGTAGTAATTTTTTTTTTTTGCGATAATATGACAAGTCTGAACATTCTTGCGAACATACAACTTCGTGACATTATCGTCTGCCAATGAAATCGCAGGACGTTTTTACACTTTCATGTAATAACCCATTGATCTCATCTTAACTTCTTTGTTTCATTCTGCGAGTTCTTTTTGTATGTTTTCCTTCTCTTTTTTTTTTTTTTTTGAGAATGCTCGCAGAACTTCATTTGTTGCACAAATATGACAAGCCTTTATGTTTTCGCAAACAAGAAGCCTCGTGACATTTGCGTCTTATAGCACGTATCAGCTCCCTAATGGAGGGTGCTTCCCTTTATCTTCCCCCTAGTTTCCCCTTCAATGAAGCGTACATCGACCATACAAGGTTAGCTCTTCCCATCCGGTTCTGCCAACAACCAGCTTTTGATCACAACCTCTTATCCTTTTTGCCTATAGGGCTTATAGTTACGAGGTTGCACCCTATGGGGTATCTTTGGGCCAAGTGCATCATTTGCCAAGACTTGTCAAAAATGGCAGATGTGGTTCAACCTCACCCGACACTCTTGACTCAACCGTGTACCTCGGCGCCTTGATCGTTTTCTGCACTTCTTTGGAAAGACAGTATGCTTTAGTCGCCCAACCCAAATCCTCTTACACCGCATTTTATATTGCGTAATGTCGCTAGATTAGGTGAGAATACAAGGTGTCTAACCCGGATAGGTACCCCATTATTGGGTTGTACCCCTAAAATTTTACCATGTACTAATGGCCCTTGGTGGTGTTCTGGTTACCCTTAGCCACGTTTATAGGTACCCCCTTAAATGACGTACTTTAGGACTTTGCCTCTTACGAAATATAGCTTCGCGAACTAGGGTGTACGCCACAAAGGTTTGCCTGTATAAAATTTTCTGCGGCTCTTTTTCTTTTTTGGTGGCTGATCACAGATTGCGGTCTTTTATTCGCAAATTAATGAAAGTTTAATCGCAATATAAATTTTGAAACTCGTAACTTTTCCCAATTTCCTGCGAACAAACAATATTCGTAAAATTTATCACGAAATAAAAATTTTGTTTTGCAACATACCTCATTTCCACGAGCAAACATACTGATTACCTTTTTGTTTTATTACTTTCCTTCTTCTTTCTTCGCAAATCACAACCCCTCATTATCATCGTAAATTTCTTATATGATTATCATCGTAATTTTATTCTCTTTTGCCTTAATCCTACGCCATTAAATTTTCACTTCTTTTCACTTCCTTTGCTCTTTTTCTCCAATTTCCCTTCTCAGTAATTTTTCCTTCGCAAACTTCTACTTCTGTATCGTAACATTTCTTTCCCTCAGCCCAATCACCCTTGATAATTCCAACACCCTTCATATGAGGAAACTTTATGCACTGATGTAGAGTGGAAGCTACACCTAGAATTCCATGAAGCCATGGTCTTCCTATCAAAGCATTATACGGTGATTCGACATCAACAACGCAGAACAGAATTTCAGTTCGCATTCCACTTAATGGAATTCGCATGCTCACTTCTCCTTTGGGCTTGTTAGCAGTTCCATTAAAACCATAAATTCTGTAGGTAGAAGGTATTAAATTTGCATCTTTTCCCCCCATAGTTTTGTAAGCAGAATAGAAGAGAATATTGACAGAACTTCCCGTATCAATCAAAATCCTATTAAGACCAATTGATTATTCCTCCATATCATCTTCGTTTTCTTCCATATTCATGTAGATTTCTAATCTTACTACCAATGGATTATCATGTGCTTCACAACCTTCTGGAATTTCAGTGGCTTCAAAATAAATTTCACGTTTCTGCCAATCTTCAAGTCGTGAAATTTTTGCGATGTTCATTACTTCCTTTCCTTCACCATCCCTCGCATATACCCTTCTTAACACATTATCATGAAAATCCTCTATGGTTTTATATGAATGAACAATGGAATTACAGAAAACATTCCTTGCTTTTGATCCCACTTCTATATGTAGGGTTTCTTCTCCCTTTTCTTGTGCTGTGTTCTCCCTGCGAGTTATGGATGGAGCCTGTGGTAATTGTTGCGACTGTGTCTGCTTAAGTAAAAATTGATTTAGTTTTCCTTGATCAATCATTCGCAAGATTATCCTCTTGATATTATGGCAATTATTTGTAGAATGTCCATGAAAATGATGATATGAACAAAATTCATGACTTCTTGGACCCATTGGTGGTTCCTTTCCCATGTTCCATGGAGTTGGTATATGCTCTACCAGGATAATTGCCTGCCATATCTTTTCTACACTTGTATTCAAAGGTGGCAATTTTATCTCTTCCCTCGCCATTCTTTGACCTCCTTGATCGTTGTTATAATTTTGTCTCTGGTTCCCTTATCCAAAATAATTTTGCCTTTGTCCCCCATAATTTTCTTGTTGTTGATCTAATCTTGGAATTTGGTTATTTCCTATTCGATTATAGAAATTCCTCTCTCTATCATACTCTTCTTGATCTCTACTACCCATTGCTACCATTTTTTGCTGGCTATCATTGATTTTCTTCTCTTCTGAAATTTGCGAAGAAGTTTGTGAGGATGTTTGCGAAGTACCTGCTACTACATTGATTATTTTGGGAAGTAAATTTGCTCCTCCATCTTGATTGCTAGTGTTTGATACTGGATATGACTCCATACTGTTTTGCTTTTCCTCTAGTGTAATGTATTCTTCTTGCAATTCTCGTAACTTTGTCATCATTATGGAATTCTTTCTTCTGAAGATTTGAACATATAATTGTTCAGTTGCGAACATCGCATTTATGAAGGACAGAATCAAGTATCTCTCATCCACGCGCCCTGCCATATCACTTCACATAGTCTTCCATCGTCTTACCAAATGCTTCAAACTTTCACCCACTCTTTGTTTTAGACCAAATACATCTTCAATACCAAGCCGTGAAGAGTGATTTGTGATATATGCTCCAAGGAAAGTTGCTTGCAAATGACTGAATGACATAATAGTGTTCTTAGGGAGTCCTTCGAACCACTTTAAAGCTTCCCCTGTTAAACTCGATGCGAAGTACTTGCATAACACAGCATCATGATTCTCCCATTGTAACATGCATCTTATGTATGCTTTAATGTGCTGAATAGCACATGAAGTCCCATCAAAGATACTTTTGGTAAGTGTGGGTAAATTGCATTTTGGTGGAATTCCTCCCAATTGTACTTCTCTAGCAAATGGAGTCCTCATGACTTCTTCTATTGCTTCATCTAATTGCCTTCTATCTTCTCCTCTTCTATTGTTTATCATCCCTCTCATTTCTGCTAATTCTCGAAAGATCCGTGCATTTGCCTCAGAATTCTCATCCATTGGTCTTTTTAATGTAGCTTCTCTTCTTCTACGTTCTTGCGCTTCCTCCCTTGCGATCCTTCGCATTCTATCATATTCTTCATTAATGTTTTCATTTGCATAATTTTGCAAATATCTTCTTTCTAAATTATCATAATTGTTCAGTCGCAGAGCATCTTGGAATTCTTGTTCTTCCCTTTCTATTCTTCTCATTCTTCTCATGCGAATATCGGGAATTTCCTCTTCTTCATTTCTCCTCCTTCTGTGATTTATTTCTTCTTGATTTTCTTGTACTCTGATTCGAGAGTTTGGTTCATTCCTATCCATTTCTGTTTGTTGATTTACAATTCTTCTCTTAATTCTTTCATACTCAACATTTTGTTTGTTACGAGTCTCTTCATATCTTCTTACTCCATTCTCGTGATTGTTTTGATGTACTGCTTGTTGTCTCTCAGTTTCTTCCATAAGTTGCTGTTCTTCCTCTCGATTCTGATTGTTTTCTCTAGGATTTGGCCTTGTTCGTAAATTCTCCATGTTTTGTTCGTGGTTTGGTATTAAAATGAAACGATTCTCTTGATTTCTTTCACCTTGATTCTGCGCTTGTTCTTGCATATTATTTTCATTATTGATTATTGGTGAATTTTGTCCTTCTCTTTCTGTTCTAACATTTGATCTTGCAACACTTTGAGATTTCCTTCTTTGTAACATCTCATTTTCCATCCTCAATTCTTGATTTTGTCTTGTTAAATTGGCACGTTCTTCAGCTTCGATCATTCGTTCTTCTTGAATTCCTTGTCTCAATGTTTCTAACATTTCCCTTTCTCTTTCAAGAATTTTTCCTCCCATCAACCTCCCATTTTCTCTGATTTGCGGTTCTCTATCTTCTTCTTCTGGTGTATCAGTTCTCCAAGTGTGTATACTCACTCGATCATGATCTATTATTTGTTGAGCTTGATTTCTTCGATTACTCCTTCTCCTACTAGGTTCTCCTGTTATATTTGCTTCTCCTCCTGCGAGTCTTACACTTCTTCTTACTTCAGTTAATGGTTCTGATGTGTTTCTTCTTCTTGTCATTTTTTGGCACGGAATTCTTCAAATCCCTGTTTCTAGCGCCAATTATGTAGTTGCAGAATAATCTACAACTACACCCTCAATAGAATTAGTAAAAACTCAAGAAATTCTTGATGGTGAATGATAACTTTCTTATTAATTTTCTTAGTTGATTACATAGAATTATCAAAATGGAACTAGAATAGTTACAAATTTTTCTATTCTCTTTCCTAAGATAATTTCTTACACTCACTAAAACAACCTCCCGAATTTTACATTTGAACTCCTATTTATAGTAAAACTTATGCAGCTGTATATGAATTGCGAAGTATCGCAATTCATCCTCGCAAAATTATTTTATCCTCGCAAAACTTCATATTTCCCCGCGCTACTTCTATCATTGTATCATTTTATAACTCTTTCCTCCTTTATTTATTACGATACTCGTAAACTATTATCTTGCGATATTCAGTACCTACACCGAGTATAACAATAAATTAGACCTGGAAACGAAAACATCATTAGAATTGTAAGTTGCACTTCTTATAAAACTAAAACGTTGATGTAAAGCAACCAGCCTAGCCCTCTTAGCTTTCTGATCAGCATCAAACTTCGTACTATCATTACTAGAACAAGTTTTATCTAATCTAACATAAGTATCATCTGTAGTAGCTGGTACCATGTTTAGAATATCAAATATCCCAACCATGAGTTGGATGATACGCGTTCATCATCCAATATATTTTATGTCTAACATCATGCACCACTTTCAAAAAAATTCTCAAATCACTTTACTTCTTCTCCGACTTTGCGTCCAAAGCTTGCAGTCCATTATTGATCTCGTTATCATACTTCACTTGAATTTCCTGGCTACTACATTTACACCACACACATGGTTCGCATGTGAGTTAGTTAAATCACCCTCGCATTTACTTAATTCACTTCGTGCATACAACCATATGTATCCAGTACATTCATTTGGTTTTATATGCCGTAAGTAATTACATTTTCTGAAAATCCCCCATATTTTAGTGAATTCACAATAGATTTCCATTCTTTTCATGTCCACATAGGTCTCTACACTGTAAAGAAATGGTTGCCCCCACAATTCTGAAGTGTACTTGGATCCAGCAATTCATGATACAGAAATAATCACCATCCAGAACTACAATGATGAAAGAGAAAGAGTCGTACATAATCTACTTCTGTAAAGCAAAAATAACTACACAAAACAACATTCAAACATCAATCCTACTCCAGATCCATAAAAATTACAGAAGCACAAATTCTAACAACAATGAAAGCAAGAACAAGCTATACTACTCCTCAATCGTCATTGAAAAATTAGAAAAAAAAACACCAAATAGTTATCTCAAACCAGGAAATTAAGAATGAACAAAGCTACCCAAAAAACATTCCTCCCAACAGAATCAAAGTCCGATTAAAGAAACCCAATCACCAAAATCACTTTTTGAAGACTCGGAATTTAGAAACCCCCTCCATCACCCTATTTCCAACTAAGTCCGGGTTCTTTGCACCTGTTGCACTGGATCCTGAATCAATGATAGAAACTTTCCTTCCTCTCCATCTTAATATTGATTTGGATTCTTTTGGTGCTTCACAAAAGGTCCTTCTGTACTTCCCAATCTCCTGCAGACTCTCTAGCTCAGTCTTCACATCAATCTCCTCTTGCTGTCGAACAATTGAAGTAAAGTATGTTGGCCAAGGAACAGGAACCAAATCACCATCTGGGAGTACAATCATACCATTCTTCTTGGCTGGAGTCCATGTCCTACTTAGCGGAACGGTGTCTTGGGGATTATGCTCATATCTATACCTCTGTATCTTAGATTTTAATTTCAACACCTGGATTTTTTGGTTCATGTCAAACTTTCTAAAAATCTCATGTTTTCATAGGCATAATTTTGTCAAAATGCATTATGTATTCACAAAAACAACTCTGCATTTAAGTCTGAGAATTTTCAATTTCAAAATTTATGCATCCTACGCCTCAATTTCAAAAACTATGTTTTATTTTATGAACCGATTCAACTTCTGGAAATGTAATTTGACTGTCAATTTCTTTTGGATTTCAGGCAATGAACCATCACCGGCAACCACTTTACTCTGGGACCCATGTACTCTATCCCTGAGAACCACCTTGAACTTGGACCTAGAGATATGGATAATTTGGTGTCTTCTTCAACCTAAACAGCTGTCAACCATCTCTCCCATGTGCTATACCTTTCCTAGTAAATCAAAGTATCAACTTTCCTACCCAACCCTCAAAAATACCTATTTAGTGTATCTTCTGGCCTTGACCAACTTCTTGTCATATCAGACAAGGAGCAATAAATACAACTTCATCAGCTTTTTCTGGAGACTGTTCGCATCAACACTCAGAGAGTGCACAAGACAAAATGGAGCCAGGACTTACCCAGCATGCACAAAGGTTTCAAAGCATCTTTGTACTTTGGTATTCAGAAGTCACGGGCAATTATTTGGGATTGAAATTTACCTTACCACCAAAAATTATATTACTCAAAAAAAACAGCAGCACCCCTTGACTTCTCACTCTCTCCTGATTTCAAGTTCAGGTAAACATAGAGTTCAAACTATATTCTTCTCTAGATTCTATCCCAAATATCACTATTCTCTGATAGAGCTCCTCAAAATGTCAATCACGATGGGTACCTCTTTTGTGGATGATCTCACTGAAGCTATGCAAGCAAACTCAATTATTCAAGATCCCCTGATACCAGTGGTGATTCTAAGTCAAGCTTCTCTCAAGCCAAGTCCACCCCAAGATGATAACTGGTGTGCTGTGGGTAAACTGCATAGTAATATAAATGTCAACTATCATGAAGCGCAAACCTATGCAAGGAAATACTGGATACTGAAGAAAGATGTAATAGTCACCTCCTTCCAGAAAAAGAAGAACTTCTTCCATTTTCGTTTTAACCATGCAGCTGATATCTTAGCAGTTAACTACCCCAAACCCTGGCTAATTTATGACTCCATTCTATCCATAATCTAAATACCTTTTGAAGGAGTACATAAAATTAAAGATGAAGAGTTTGAAAAAGTTCGACTAAGCATCACAATGAAGAGAGTTCCAAACAATTATATCACATTCAGTGCTTTGGAAGGAATTGCAACACCTGCTGGTAAACTAATGTTATTCAAGGATCCTTATGAAGATAGAGCTTTGTTGGTTGAATGTCTAAGTTTTGTTCGTAGTTTATGTTTGGTTAAAGTTCAGTATTGTCCTATAAGATGTAACAGGGTTGCTGATGGGTTAGCTAAATATGCTAGAGTCCATCACTGCAACACTCGATGGTTTTCAAACTTCCCTAAGGTTATTACATCATATAGTATGCAGGACATAAGTAATTTACAGGGTTCTAGTTTAGGTTTATAATTTTGAGTGGTGCTGTAGTCTTTGTGGTTTCTAGTTTGTGGTTTGTGTTAAGTGTGTGACTTTGTGACATTGTAATGTAATTTGTGAGTTGTTTTTTCAATAAATTATATTTCTTCAAAAAAAAAAAAAAATTAGTGCAACACGTTCAAAAGTGAACGGGGAATAATAGAAAAAAGAGAAAGTGAACTAAACATCCAACATCCACATCAATTTATAGACTCACTCATGTCTCTACAAAGAGACACTTCTCATTTATGTCTAAAAACATGATCAAATTGTAACCAACTAAAAATTTAAATTTGATTTCTGTCCAAGGGGTTCCATATCTTCATCATTGGAGTCATCCTAATGTGAATCTCTTTTTAGAGCAAATATACCTTCTGAATCCAAATGCATGGTTTGAAATTCGAAGGTAATAATTGGCTTCACCAAAAATCTATATAGTACGAAAAGACAACTGGATTTATTTTTTTTTATAGAAAAAGATATTTCCCTCATAATATTGATAAGAATGGACCATACTCTCTATAAAGAGAGTTCCGATAAACCATTACATCTTCATTCCAAATTTGAATATTTAAGTAGTTAAAATTGTCCATAGACTATCTCCTTTCCAAATATGCTTGATAACATATTTGTTACAAAAAACAGAGATTTTAGCAGCCCAGATTACATTGATTCTTAACACAAGATTGAAAGCCTGAACTTTGAAGTTTATATCTAACTTAGTTATGTTGCCTACATCTGCAGTATTCTTATATCTTTGCTCCTTTGCAGCTGCGTATTTTCTTATTAACAACACGAGAGTAGGTTCTGAATCGCTCTTAAAAGTGATAGTGATAGAGTGTCCACTCCATTCTGTTTCCCACTGAAAAGCTGCATATGCTCCAACCATCTCTAGTTGTTCTCTTGTTGTGCAGTCTGCGTGGAGACCTCTAGCTTCTCTGACAATCTTTGTATGATCATAAAGAGTTAGACCAATACCAGCTTTAGCACCTGAATTGATCATAGTGAGGAAAATATTGATTTTTATGTCAATTATTCCTGTATGTTCTGGCAACTGGTCTGTGGTAACTTTGAGGGTTTTATCCTTTAATGGATTGTAGTATAAAATATGCATTATATCATAGTTAGACTTGTGGACCATTTCATAGTTATTTATAAACTTGATAATGTTATTATTTGTGACTTCACTCTCTCTTCTCTTCCTTTTAAACGTTATATCGCATCTGGCCTTCCAAATATGCCATATTATAGTGCTACACAAAACCTGTCAGTCTATGCCATAAGTCTCCTATTATTATCCACAGATTATTCATGGTTTTAGCCATTTCTTCTATTATTTTCCAAGAGTTCAGTTTCATTCTCCTATAGGGGCTGCCGTAAAAGCAAGTAAGGACCCAACTAGTATCATTTATGTGATTGGTGACCTTAGCATTTATATGATTATGAGCATAGTCTAATATTTGAATGGTAACATTGTTCTTCCAAATTAGGCACAGGCCTCCTGCTATTCCTCTTGGAGAAACCAATTGGTAGTTCTGGACATTAACTTGTTTCAAAATCTTATGCATTTCGTTATTTTGTTGCTTAGTTTCAGATAAAAAAATTAAGTCTGGATTTTCCTTATTTAGGATCTCTAGTAAACTACTTCTAGTATCTAGTTTCCCTAGGCCCTGGAAATTCCAAGCAATCATACTTATAAACTGCCAGAAATAAGAAATCTCAGGATAAGTAAAAGTAGTTAGCATAATACATGAATAAGTCTCACTTTGCAATCTTAAATCAGGCATATGGTTTGTAACATATATTTTGTCAGAAAGTAGATAATAATTGTGATGTTTATTATTATTGCAATGAAAAATGATCAAAACCCAATACCCGAAACAAATGAAGTGGTTAACAGTACACTCGTAGAATTGATGGTTACTAATCCTAGCGATAGTCATCTGATTGGGGGTTAGAGTTACCTCATTGTAACATGAAAATCTTTTCACAGTGTGTAGATAATTCAAATCACCAGCATGGTATATTGATTTTGAGAAATTGAGGTTTGGATCTACTTCCTCTTGAATCCCAGATTTTCTCAGATTTTTCTTCTTTTTCCAATTGTAGCAAATAGTACATGGGACCAGACATGTATGCATTAGACATGAAAATGATTTTAAATGTCCTTTAGAAAATTTACTGAACTTTATAAATCTGCTAAATGGAATACAGATCAAAGTAGGGAAAATGGATACTAATACAAATCAATTAAGTTCGTATCACTAAAGGAATTAATTACTGAAACAAAGGAAATTAGTTAATGAACAGGTAATGAACATGTTATTAAATTGAAAGAGGGGAAAAACCCCAATTAACGATCGAGACACTATAGAAATTATGTAAAGTTGAAAGATGCGCAATTAAGCAAAAAACACAAATTAACAATTAGGTCAATTAAAAGAAGCCATGAAAATTTATTCTTTAACAAATAAAATCTTATATCAAGAGCAGAAATCAAAAGATAGAGAAATAGATCTAAAGAGAAAAAATTGAAAATAGGAAAAGGGGTCAATCCATTTGCCGACGTCGCCTATAATAGCCGCCTGCAACCCGGGGTTGAAAGAAGCTTTCTTAAATAACTTGAAACCCGATCTTCAGATTCTGAGTAGCATGTGAATTTTTAGTGTCTTAGTAGCCAATATAGAACGGAGTCTTCAGTGTCTTAGTCTCTAAAAAAAATGTCTTGGTAACTTATGGGAGATGTTTCATGGGTGTCTTGGAAGCAAATAGGAAAATAAGGTTGTTTTGAAAAGTATTTAGATCTTTAAACTCATGGATCTAGTCCGTTAACGATGATTTATGGTGACCCTGACGTTGGTTATTATCTATATTGTGGTGGTTGGCGGCTTTGTTTCGGTGGTTGTTGTGGTCGTCGAAAATCGCTTTTGATAG
Source organism: Papaver bracteatum (assembly GCA_023529315.1). Taxonomy (NCBI): domain Eukaryota; kingdom Viridiplantae; phylum Streptophyta; class Magnoliopsida; order Ranunculales; family Papaveraceae; genus Papaver; species Papaver bracteatum. The sequence goes on from JAJJWX010001294.1 coordinate 487,232, forward strand.
AGGAAAGAGAAACTTTCCATACCTCCTGGATAGATACTCACCTATTCAAAGATGATAACTGCATACCTCCTGAAGTGCACCATGTATCTATCTAAAATTGTAGTTGCAGGAAATCCTACACTACACCCATGATAAGAATTCACACTAATTAACACATTTTGGAAGATTAAAAACGACACTTTATTATTTGATTCTCAGAAATTTTACAAGTAATAGAAGAAGATCAAGAATACAACCGCTCTCTTGAATTTTCTCTCTCCTCAAGGCTTTCTCAACACTCAAAAATACATCATCCTTTCTGAATCTACTGGATCTCTTTATATAGGGTAGTTACATAGTGGATGACAGCTAAGTTGTCCTTTAATTTCGGATCTGGCTCGCGGTGCTCTCGCGGTAGTTGTAATGTGAACTCTCGCAGGAGTTGCAGCCATCGCAGAACAATCACGCTCTTCCCGTGTTTCCTATTTTCGTCATTCATTATGTCATTCTTTGGATTATTCTTTGAGCTATTCTGTGACGCTCGCAGAGTGTTGTTTTAGAATCTCACAGAAATGTTGTAGTGATATTCTGATCCTACATCTTGCCTTTCCTCATGTCTTCTTCGCGGAGTGAAGAGGATATAAGGATCTCCAACCCTTCATAATACCGCAACTCCCTGTCTTTCCGCGTTTTTCTTTCGACAACATTCCGTGAATTTAGTTTAACGGCCTACATGTGTCGTGAATTCCCCCCTTTTTTACTGGCACGTTTTTCCTCAACAGGTCGTCTCCTTTTGCCTATAAAAGGTAGAATTTGGTTACAAAACTAATTTTCTTCTTTTACTTTTCTATCTTCTTCGTCTCTTCGTCTATTCATTCTGTTTTCCGTCTGCAACTTTCTTCTCTCAAAGATTATTCTTCTACTGTTTCCATGGAGTCATTAGGGTATCTCTTCTTCTAATGTTGTTAAATTTGATCTTACTTACTTAGATTATGTTCATCATTATTTATTTGATCTGTTTTTATCGGACTTTATATGTCTCCCATATTGTGTCTTTGCTTCAGCAGAGCCATTCCCAACACCGGAGTTGTAGTCAAGAAGATTTTCAACAAAAACCCGTCGAAAAGAAAAGGAAGTCTGCGAGTAATAAGGTAGGAAGAAACATTTGTCTTCTTAATAACAATATTGTTGCCTCTGTTTCTTATCTATATTATTATTCGCAGGGTAACGAAGATGCTGCTAAACCTCGCAAGCAATATCGCAAGTCCAATCTCTTGAGATTGATATTACTATTCCCAAATTTACATCTTCAAAACCTGTTTCTACTACTTCGCAGATAGAACCTCCATCCTCTATTTGCGAGAATGTTATTATCAATACCACCAATGCCATCAATCCTCCTATAAATGAGACTCCCAGAACTGTTATGAACAAAGTTTCTTCTTCTCCTATTTTACCCCCAACCGTTACCTTTCCGGACACTCCTCCTCCTGATGATACAACTATCATAAATGATTCAAATCTTCAGATCGCCATCATTACCACTTCACCCTCTACACCTCTTCCCTCATCTAAAGAATCATCAATAGGGGTTGATGCTGCTTTTAGAGTTCTGTCTGACATTTTAGATTATGCCAGAAAATCTTCCACTGACCCCTTCAAATACGATGTTTGCGAGACTTTAATCAAATATTTTGGTTCTGACCGCACTGCTTCGCAAGCGTCTTTAGAAAATGAAATTAAAGCTCTAAAGAGAAGTCTCCAAGCCAAAACTTCAGAATGTGATATCCTTGGTCACAAGCTTTGCAACTCTTTATTAGATTGCGAAAATATTTTCAATAAAAACAAGGAATTAAAAGGTATGTTTCTTTTGCCTCTTCCTCTAACTTTTCTGTTCCTGTAGATTTTTATCTTTTTTGTACTCAATTTCCTTTTAAATATTTGGTGTGCCTATTAAGCTTTAAATCAGAAACGAGTAATGAAGATATTTGAATTAGAATCTGCTGCTGAAGAAGCCCGTGTTGAGAGAGATTCTTGGATGGAACAATATAATAGATTAGATAATCTCTACACATACTCAATCGATTAAATAAATAATCTTACCAATGAGAACGATCAATTAGTGCAAAAGCAAAATCTATTAAATAGCGAAGCTACTCGCCTCTCATATTTGTTAACTCGAGCTAACTTGGCGATGGAATCTTTATCAGATGAAAATAAAACTTTATCTCAGGAGAAACGTAGGTTTTTAAACAAGATGGCGATCTCCTCGCAGCAAATAAATGATCTTCAGAAAATATGTAACGACCAAGAGCAATCTCTTCGTTTACTAAAAGATGAACTCAAGGAAGTAACTGAATCTTCTGCCGCTGAGAAAGATAAACTTTTCAAAGGCAGGCTAACTCTAAGTTTAAAGGCCAGTAAACTCCAAGATAAATATTCTCAATTAGAAGAATCTTACTCCTTATTAGCAAAATAATATACTTATCTCCTCTCCAAAGAAGAAATTATAAAATCTCGCCTGAAGAGTATAGATGGAGATAATTTCAATGATGCCATGAATCAATGGGAGAATTGTTTCTTAACATTAATTCAAAATTTAACTTCTCAAAAGGAAGGTAGTCATTTTGATTTCCTTAATTGTTAATTTTTCTATTTAATTTCTCTGTTATATTTCTTGCGAAATTTTACTTGAATATTTTCTTGTCAACTTCTGTTTCTCGCAGAATCTGAAAAAAGCCTTCATTCTACCATTTCTGATCTGACTGAAAAATTGGCTAAAGTTCGCAAAGAAAACGGAAAGCTCACTGACCATCTTGTTCAATCTCGCGATCGTGCTGAGAGGAGATATGACTACCTTGAATACTACAAAAATATAGAGATTAGAAATCGTGATAGAGGTTTCCTTCGCAAGGTTTATCTTAATGCTGAAGTTCTTGTGAATGACGTTCTGTTATCCCAATCTCTTCCTCCAGTATCCATTGATCCTCTAGAAGTAGATGATGATGAAATTCCTCTTCCTATCGATAATGACCTATACTATGCTAGTGATGAAGAAAATGAAGAAGATATCTTTCAAGAAGACCCAACAGAAGAAGAAAATAGTCCCTCTAGAAAAGTAGCTACCGGTGGTGAAGCAATTGCTGGCGAAAAATTAGGTGAAGAAGAAACTCAAGATGATCGTGATGCAAAGAATACCAGTAAGGAGAATGAAGATGGCGAGACTAATAGCGAGATTAATACAGAAGCCTGAATTTTTCTCTTGTTTTCTTTTCCCTCCTTTTTCTTGCAAGCAATGTATCTTTTCTGCAACTTTGGAGTTCAACTTTGCCTCTGTTATTTTGAATATTCTCAAGAAAGATAATGATATTTTATTTATTAACTCCCCTATTTGCCCTTCATTATCTTTCTTATAATGATCAAGTGTTTCCTGCATTCTTCCTTTGCGAACTTTGTTGCGATATTTCTTGCGAAATTATGGATGATGTTGCGATATGATGAATATTATGAATAATCCTGATGTGTGATTCTGAATAACATTTCTGAAAAATTCCGAAGGATTCTGAGAAATCTTTCTTGCATTCTTAAAAGAAAATAGTTAATGTTTGGGATTATTCTGTTGGTCTTATCTTTCCTTCCTAGTTAAAGGTATTATTTTGCCAATTTATTCTATCTGCGACAAAATCGCAGGACGTCTTTACATTTGTATGCAAAAACCCATTGATCTTGCCTTATCTGTATTTTGTCAATTTCTCTGCGATAATATGACAAGTCTAAGTTTTCTTGCGAAAACGAAGCCATATGACATTGCCGTCTCGCGATGAAATCGCAGGACGTCTTTACACTTTCATGTAAAAACCCATTGATCTCATCTTAACGTTTTCTTTTATGGATTGTTGCCTTTGTATAATATTTGTCACGCGAAAATATGACAGGTCTAAATGAAATATAACCCTCTTGGAGCAAAGGGAATCTTTGTATAGTATAGCAATATAACCCTCTTGGAGCAAAGAATGCGGTGTGTTCTTGATCTTCCTCAGCGAGAGGAATTTGATTATATCTTTTATACCCATCTAATGAAGATATTCTACCATTTCCCGCAGATGATTCAACCATTTGTGGGATATCTGGTAATGGAAAGCTATCTTTAGGACAAGCTTTGTTTAGGTCAGTAAAATCTATGCAAATTCTTATCCCTTTATTCTTCTTTGGAACCACTACCATATTTGCAATCCATTCCGGGTATTTTGCTTGCCTTATAATTCCCGCATCGAGCATCTTTTGTAACTCTTCTTCTATTTTTGAGTGATAAGTTGTCACGATTTTCCTTATCCTTTGCTTGAATGGTATCACATCTTTGTTAATTTCTAACTTATGACATGCAACTGATGGATCTATTCCAGGCATCTCATCTATATTCCACGCGAAAATATCCTTATATTCTCGCAAGAGATTTATGGTTTGTTCTTCTTCATCTGCACCCATCTTAGTTCCAATTTTCAGCATTTTAGGTTCTTCTTCACTTCCAACATTTACTTCCTTTGTTGGTTCTGCTGCGGTGTAGCTGGCCTCAGGTTCTCCCATTGGCGTTGGTGTTTCCATGACTCTCGTGGGCTCATCATCATCTTGCGAGATCTCGCTGGGTATTCCTTTTCCTTCTCTTGCTCTTATCACGTAAACTTTAAATTCTTCTTCCTTCTTTGCCTCTTTTGCCAATTTTCTGCGAGTTTTTCGCAATTTTTGGCGCTCTTCATAGTTTCTCACTTCAATTTGATAACACAGTTTCGCAAGATCAGTATCTCCTCTAATTTCTCTAATTCCACTAGGCATAGGAAATTTGATGCATTGATGTAATGTTGATTCTACAGCTTTGATTGCGTGTATCCATGGTCTCCCCAATATCATGTTATAAGTTGCCTCCACATCCACCACACATAATGTTACTTGTGTTTCAATCTCTCCTAGCGGAATGCGTACCATTATTTCGCCTTTAGGTTTTGTTATAGATTTTCCAAAACCATGAATGTGATAATTTGAACAAGACATCTCTTCATCCTTATATCCCATTTTCTTAAATATATGATAGAATATAATATCTACAGAACTTCCTGCGTCCACCAAAGTTCTATTCACAGCCCATTCTTTTGCAGATCTTGTTGATTTCTTCTTCTTCACTCGCATAGTAGATACCGTGATTACCAATGGAAATGTATGATCCAAATTTTATTTTGGTATTTCTGCTGCTGTGAATGTGATTTCTTGCTTTTCCCAATCTTTCAGAGGTGATATTTTCTCCACCGTCGTAATTCTTTTTCCTTCAAAATCTCGTTTATGAATCTTTCCTCTAATATTTTCATGGAATTGGTTGATCATTGTTATTGTTATCTTATTGCACTCCAACTTCCTGTAATCCTCCTTTGCTTCAATTTTTTCTTCAACTGCTTCACCAATTTGTTCAATCATCTTCTTAACTCGAATATTGATCTTTTATCTTGCTTTTTCCTATAATTTTCAAATTTCAATCCCTGTTTCGGGCACCAAAATGTAGTTGCAGGAAATCCTACACTACACCCATGATAAGAATTCACACTAATTAACACATTTTGGAAGATTAAAAACGACACTTTATTATTTGATTCTCAGAAATTTTACAAGTAATAGAAGAAGATCAAGAATACAACCGCTCTCTTGAATTTTCTCTCTCCTCAATACTTTCTCAACACTCAAAAATACATCATCCTTTCTGAATCTACTGGATCTCTTTATATAGGGTAGTTACATAGTGGATGACAACTAAGTTGTCCTTTAATTTCGGATCTGGCTCGCGGTGCTCTCGCGGTAGTTGTAATGTTAACTCTCGCAGGAGTTGCGACCATCGCAGAATAATCACGCTCTTCCCATGTTTCCTGTTTTCGTCATTCGTTACGTCATTCTTTGGATTATTCTTTGAGCTATTATGTGACGCTCGCAGAGTGTTGTTATAGAATCTCGCAGAAATGTTGTAGCGATATTCTGATCCTACAAAAATTATGAATTACCCCAATTTACTATTCATATCATGAGTCACTCCAATTCACTGATTCCAAATGGTTTCATTAATACAAATTTAATTAACTTGTGAACCCACTAATGGATGTTGTTGGTCTTGATATTGCAAGTTATTGACTGTGTAATACCGACACAACATTCTCAAATTTTCCACTGCTTTCGGTAAGGATCATAAATTCAGAACTAATAACGAAGATTATAAACTTTACATGTCTTAAGATTGTTGGAAAGTCTCCATTACCGATTTCGACAGTAATACAACTATAGTATTATCTCTGCTATTTTATTACAATATTGTAACATTGGTCTTCATCTATTATTAGAACTCATGTAATACTTGGTTAACAAAATGGAAAAGCAAAAGAAGGGGAATAGAAAGAGATGATCAATCTAAACAAAACTTAGAGCAAACTTACTTGGGTGTATTAAGGCGAGTAATCTCTTTATTTAAGACATTTAATTCCCTGCACTTAATGTTGTTACAATGTATGACATATCTCTCCAGCATTCAACAAAACCATTTCGGAAACAATTAAGAGAATGCGCGTACTGTAAAGGATTCAAATCTGGTGTGTTTCCAAAATATTTGTTTGATCAAAACAATATATTTTATGTCTAACATCATGCATTACTGTCAAGGAAATTCTCAAATCACTTTACTTCTTCTTCGAATTTGCGATCAAAGCTCCGAAGTCCGTTGTTGATCCCGTTATCAACCTTCACTTGAATTTCCTTGCTACTGCAATTACACCACACACATAGTTCCCCATTTTCTGGTTTTGAATCATCACTATTTAAGATCCGGTCAACATATCTTACAACTCAAAATGTGGTTTGCATGTGAGTGTATGGCATATGTATCCAACATTAAAGAATGAGATACACCAGATTCACTTGGGAGACATAAAATAATTTACTTGACGGTTATGCATGATGTTAGATATAAAATATATTGTTTTGATCAAACATATTTATTATTAGATATTACGCGTTCATCAACCAAATATTCATCGCACAGAGGAGTTGGAGACGTAGCGAGAATTCTATCAGGTTTCATAAGCTTAGTTCTTGCTAATTCAGCTTCCGTATTTAACTCAGTTTCTAGAGACTGAGTTTCACCCACTGTAGCCCTGTTAAATAAAAATGAATTTACATTCAACGCCTGCTTAGTTTTAGCCAATTTAGTAGACGTAGCTTGAGATTTCGCTAAATCATCTTCCAACTGCTTAGTTTTCACAAACTCAGCAGTATGCTCCCCATTCACCACCCAATCAACAACATCATGTTAAGGATAATAGTCCCATATTGCTAATATCCCTTAATGTAATTAAAATATAATATGGAAGGGTCACTCCACTCATCGTCAATTGGTTTTGAGTTGGATGCCCGTAGAGTTTAACTTGGTATCATCACAGGTTATTTGTGACGAGTCATTTGACCGCACCTTTACTTCGCCTTATAGTACCCTACACGTGAGGGGGCGTGTGAAGGATAATAGTCCCACATTGCTAATATCCCTTGATAAGCTTAAAATATAATATGGAAGGGCCACTCCACTTATCATAGTTGGATGCCCGCAAACTTTAGCTGATCATTACTATGTAAAGGCTCAGGAATCACCGGAATAATTGGAGCATTCTTACCCTTCTTTTTGTTTCTAGGATTACCATTCCTAATTCTTCCTAGTACTATTTTTTTACTTTAAAACTCACTCATGCAATGAAGAATGTATGGGATTTGTATAGGTTCAAGGAAACTCTTGGAGAAATCCATTCGCGGATAATCACATTTTTTCATGGAGAGTCACATCCCTTGGGATAAGACACTATATGTTGAAACGATTTAAGTGAGTGGACACAATAAATCGTATTTCTATTAAAAAATTCCAACAATTTACCCAGTCTGGGGAAATGTTAGTTTTATTTTCTCAATAAATTATATTATTTTATTTTATTCTCTTTAATCTAAAATTTGAACAAAAATGCAAAGCCTGATAGCATTGAATTTAGATATCTAAAAAAAGTTGATGATACCTAGGATTTTTGAGATTTTCCCAAAAAAAAAAAAAAAATATATATATATATATATATATCATGTTGACTTTACTCTTTATGGAACAAATCCAACCTGGATACATATTCAAATTCTGTTGGAAATTGTAACTTTTTTGCAGGCCATCCTATCAAAATATTTGGTTTTACCTAAATCCCACCCATGTTTTTCCTAATTACCACCCCTAATAAAAAACTTAATAATTTTATACCCAATCTGCAGTGGGTAATAGAAACTCACCTTCTTCTCCAAGTAATACCTTGTATCACTATCACCTGTAATATCCATTCCCACCACCATCGCAACCACCTTTAATTTACTCTATAACATGACCGTGTATAAAATCAAATCTTAATCTTATTAAGATTTCGATTTACATTTTTGTTTTAATCTTAATCTTAACCATGGTATTGATTTTAGAGATATATTAGGTTTTAATTTAGAATAAAAACGATTTAAGTTTTAATAGGGTGCTAGGCATTCCCAAATGGTTTTAACTTGATCAGGATTATCCTTTGCTAGCACGGAAAATATACCTCTATATAAGAACAAACATCCTTCCAACGTTGATGTAGTGTATTTGGAAATTTTATAATTAAGATCCATTAATATGTTACGAAGGAGATGGTAGTAATGACAATATAAGCAGTTAGTGGAGGTGATATGAGTATCACCGTGATAGAGATGCTGGTGATAACAATAGATGCAGTTAGTGGAAGTGATATGAGTATCACCGTATTATGATGCTAGTACAATAACATAAGAATTGAGTTTGCATTACCCACTTCAAATTAGGTCTCAAATTATTATGTTTTTAGATCATGGGTGGTACTTAGGTAAAGTGTGGGTGGTATTTAGGTAAAACCAAATATTTTTCATTTTATGTTTTCCTATGACACATATCCAAGCACCAATGAAGATGTTGTAAATTGTAATCATAAGCTTCACAATTCCTGTTGGACAAAACTATGGATTTAAAAATATTCCCGAAGGATATCTAATGCTAAAGACTAGTATTAAACAAAGTCTATTTAAAAAAACACACACACTAAATTTTAGATTTCATTTTCTTCCTATTATTCATTCTTACCACATCATCAACACCTTTGGACAAAACATGGGATTTGATTCAATAGGTGACAGTTAAACTCTTTCCAGCTCTGTAATGTGTTTATCAAGATCGTCTTTCAACTCTTTCCTCCACCCTAGGATTAATTTCTCGTGCTTGTTTATCAGTTGTGTCTTGGTCCTCATCTCTTCTTCTATTTTATGCAATATCCTGGAGAAACACGGTACTGAAAATGAGAATCCTAGTTCAAAATGCTCATTCATGTTATAAAGAGAGTTGTTGGCTTAACCACACATCGCATGAAAGAATATGCAACTCTGCAGTATGATTGTTATGTCCCAAAGTGAGTGGTTAGGGCTGTCAACGGATTAATTTCCGTCGGATTTTCACAAAACCGATTCCGGTAGGGGTTAGTGTTAACGGATTCCGATAGGCTAAGATATCCGACGGAATTCAAAAAATCAATTCCGATTCCGATAGGCTAAGATATCGGAAATTCCGGTAAATTCCGATAAAATCCGGTAGTGAATCAAATCCAAGCATTCCTGCAAATCTAGCCTCAAGTCATTTTTAAACCCAAACCTCTGTCCTTGCCCTTGGTGTCTCCCCGTCATATTCCACCCGACCAGGATTACTTGGCCCATCATCTTGAGCTTTCAAAGCATGGGTATTGTTTATACTTACTTTTTTAGATTCCAAGTCTTTTGCATTACTCGAGCAAAAGCTGCAAAACCCATCCATCCCATGTGCCCCGTTTGATGTTGTCGTTTGACTTGCTTTCCCTTCGGTTCTTGAGACTTCCAAGTTCCAAAGGACCAGCGACCGGACCAGCGTTTTCACCAGACGATGGACCACGCTCACCAGCGTTTTCACTTGCGTTTTCACCAGACGATGAGCCGACACCGGTTACACCTTGTTGGTTCCCCTCAGCAGGCTTACTAGCAGCGATTGAATTACTAGCCTTGCCAACCTTGAGCAAAACTTGTTCTTCCTTACTCACATCTTTCTGATTTGGCGGGATTGTCGACTGAATTTTTATAAAGCAATCACCACTGCAAAGAACACCAAAAACAACACCAACATCATCTCTATTTTTCATCTCGATTCAATCTCTCGGTTCAACCACAGATTCAATTCACGTAACTTGACTTCTAATAATTCATAAATCAACCATCAAACCACCTTTAATCCCCATCAGTCTTCTCATGGTACTTCTCGAACACATCGAACAATCAAAGCCTTCAATCATAACCCCAATTGAATTTTCCCCGATTCACTAATTTTTTTGGAAGTGCAGAGGAGTAGTAGAAGTGCGAGCTGCGTTTCAGGGGATAGAAGAGAAAAATGTGGAAGAAGAACTGAAGAAACTCTTCTTTTTCGACATATGATAATACCTAGGGTAGGAAATTACTAGTACACCCCTGGGCTTATCGGATGTCGGATATTAACCTACCGGATTCTGCCTCATCCGATTCCGATAGGGTTAAGGGATAAAATCCGGAAACTCGTCCGGTTCCGGAATCCGAAATCCGACAAATCGGAATAAATCCTATAGGATGTCTAATATTCGGAAACGGATCTCGGACTTCGGATGTCCATTGACAGCCCTATGAGTGGTATTTATATCCTTTATTTTTAATCAGTTGATCAGTCCCCACCTGCCTTGTTTTATGAATCCATTAAACAAGTATTATATACAAAATACCTTTCGGGAGCTCTACATGTTGCAGTCTAATAAAATACAGTTGTAGTTTCTTGGCAGCTTCCATGAAATCTCTTGCATGTCTCTCCACGTTAACTACAAGGACACAAAGTAACCATCAGTTTTGAACACAAGAACTTCACTAATTACAATGCTGCATCACGAATGGATATGGAAAAAATACTGGATATTCATGTCAAAAGCAACATGATAGAGCAGCCAGGAAAAGACTCATAATGGTTACCTCCATGGTCCAATTAGAGAGTGCTCTCTTCCAACCACAAAATATCGTACAGGTACCACAACAGAAATTGGCAGACAAGATAGTACAAAAGAAGTAATATTTATCTGTAATCATCTGAACCAAACTGCTTGTTTGATAACCATTATGATGACTACTTATGAGTTCGTATCCAATTTTTCATGATTTATAAGGGGATACCATACATAGAGAGGGTGAATACCAATACCAATCCATATAAAACAACCTGACCACTGGATCTCTGGATTGGTATCGCGTCACTAGGTTTGGTATCCCCTTTATATATTTTGGTGATTGTAACTTTTCCCATGTGATAGTGTTTGAGCTTGTCTGATTGCAACTGAGAATATGTAGGCCATGAGTAAAAAAAACCCTACATTCCAGTTGTAGAGACGAAGTTGGAATTTTAGAACCACCCTTGTAGTTTGTACTATAAAATTTAGATGAGATGCATTTGGTTCAGTTTGGAAAATAAAAATAATTCTACCATTCGCTTATTATAGACCATCGAATTAAAAAGAATATCATAGCAGAAACACATAACTCAGCTCAATGCCCACCAATTAGAATAGTTGGAATGTTCAACCAAAGTTGAGAAAACAATGGAAAATAGACTGGGCATTACTGCGTCATCAAGCTTGTAATAAACATTTACATTTTGTCTATATGATTCATTTTCCCAGATCCTAGTTCTGATGATCCTACAAATCAAAAAAGATGGGTGCACTAATTGGGATTTCTTGTTTGTTGGTCACCACAGCTAGAGTTGCTTATTAGACCGGAAAAACAAAATTTTGAACAAATTGAATCTCCCATCATATTATCTTGTTTTTTTCTTCCATGTCAATGGATGGCTAAACCTGATAGATCTATTTCCATCAATTTCTTAATCACTACAAGTGTGACTAAGAATAGTTCATTTCAAGATTAAACTACTTACTTTTGTGAGAAGGATAAGGAGAACGATCTAGTGCTTGCAGCTCTCTCGCAGACAAGCATGGAAGCAAGGCAGCTTCTAATGACTTTACACAAGCAATCATATCTTCACCTTGCTGCGAAGATTGCAGTTGCTGATTAGTTTGTTGTCTCTCAGCCATATCCTAAATTGCGAAAATTTGTTGCTGTAAATTGCTGTGTATCAATGAACCCAAATACTGCACTATAGATGCAAGTAAATTTAAGAACCTAGATTGATAATCCCATTACTTGTCTCTAAAACAAAATAATAAAAAAATAAAAATTATAGGACCCCTAGGTCTAAACGAAAATAAGAAATTTATATGACATATAAAAACATTGCTAAGGATAAATGGTAAGACATGAATACAACTATTGGAGTTATGAAGTACATCCCCAACTATGCAATCGAGAAGATAATATGCAACAAATTGTTTCAAACACCCAAAGCGAATTTTCGATTGAGGAATTTTATCAAACAAGTAAGGACCATGTTCAGTTTATGAATTGTGAAGTTACTGATGTATATAGTGAATATATAAACATGCGAATATGATCAACACATTAACAATAGGAAATAACGATACTCACATCAAAATAAATAATCAATGAAATTCAGATTGACAATTAGATCTCTCTCACTCGCTCGCTTTCTCTAAAGCAGAGAGACATATTATTATATTTCTTTACCCTTTTGGTTTGAGAGTTTTCTTAAAAGGACAATTTTAACCCTCGAGCATAACATTGAAATCTCCTGTGCAGCAGTGCTTTTCTCTTTGTTCGCCTACTCCTTCTCCCACATTATTATTTCTAGGATGCACAAACCCGATCCTACCCGCTGAACCGACCCACACCCGCATGTTTTCATCCGAACCCGACCCTACCCGCTGATGGCACAGGTCGACTATGACTTGCAGCTCCTAATACCCGCCCTTGAGCGAGTCGACTATGACTTTGGCATTACCCAACCTGACTTACCCGCTCACCCGCATAAATATTTCGACAGATGAAAATATATATAAACATGCGAATATGATCAACACATTAACAATAGGAAATAACGATACTCACATCAAAATAAATAATAGTTTTCTTAAAAGGACAATTTTAACCCTCGAGCATAACATTGAAATCTCCTGTGCAGCAGTGCTTTTCTCTTTGTTCGCCTACTCCTTCTCCCACATTATTACAAAACTTTCTAGGATGCACAAACCCGATCCTACCCCTGAACCGACCCACACCCGCATGTTTTCATCCGAACCCGACCCTACCCGCTAATGATGGCACAATTGAATATTGGTTATCTTATCAGGATATTTCCTAGACTATGACTTTGGCATTTGAACCTAGATTGAATCACACTCGTAGAAATGTGAAGAACGTATCTAACCTAAACACCTAGACGGCTAAACCTTTGTCAATTCTCACTCCTCTCTGTTCACTTCTCAGAGGCACAATTTCTCTTCTTCATTCAGAAATCAGATTCACTCTTCACCACTCTTCAAATCACCGTTTAATCACCACCATCACCAGTAGAAACAAGCTAATTAGGTAAGGTCGGATTCAATTTTGTTTTTATTTTAATTAGGTCTGGAATTGATACCATGAATTTGATTTTGTTTTTGTTTATTTTCTTCTCAAGATTAAGCCATGAATACGATTTTGTTTATTATGCAAGGGTTTCGTTTTTGACTTCATAATCTCCTTGTTGTTCACAGGAATCACAGCAAAAAGAAAAGAAAGGGGATTTGTAACAAAAAACCTAGCTACGCATCCTAAGCTGCAATCTTTCAAGCACAAAAAGTAATTTACATACCACTTTTACTACTCTTTTCTTTCTTTTTTGTTTATATTTTCTTATTTTGTTTCTTGTTTTTGTAAAATGCAATAAACTTGTATGAACATATTTTCGCTTTTCTTTTGTGTATTGCTTTCTTTGTGAGGGTGGTGTTAATTAACTTGATTTGATCTGTTCTTGGTTCTGTCAACATCAACATTAATTACTCTTTATGTGTGATGGTTACATGATTTCTCTTTGGGTGTGTAATTGAATCATTATAGTCACTTACATGGAGTAAATTACTTCTCAGTTCTTTATCTGTTAATTATGTTGGATGACGAGTAAACCGGCCACCCGTCTGACCTAACCCGCTGAAATGTGGGTCGGGTGAAAACCTACCCATTTTAATGTTGAGTCGACTACGGGTGATATCTTCAAATACCCTCCATCAGCAGGTAGGGTGGCGGGTGAGTCCAAACCCGACCTACCCGACCCAATGTGCAGCCCTAATTATTTCTCTGAAGTCTAAACCCTAACAAAATTAAGGTACGAAAAATCCCTCTCTTTCTCATAGTCGTTTGTTAGCTGTAAGGAGGCATAGACTAGATTAGCTGTGAACTTGATTGATATCAACAAATCCCTTTGTGTGGAGAAATTTATGCATTTTGATCTCAGTTTTGTTTCGACAATAGATTTCTAGGAATTCAAGTATCACTAGTTTAATTTTTTTTATAATTAACGTAACAACTCAATTTCACTATATTATCGAGGCTCTCTGTGTTTTACACTGACAAAGCGGTAGAGATCAGATAAGACAGTAGTAAGGGCAACTCCTATGGAGTAAAAATATATCCATATCTTTCTGATCATCCATTTTTATGGATAAAAAACTGCCACTATGGGCAGAATTTAGGTCCATATCTTCCTGAACTCCAGATGGTACTCCACTGATATACAGAGTAGGTTATGGAGTTGTCCATCCGGTCACTAGATGACAGGATATGTCATCCGGACATTAAGTGTTCGGATACATTTTTTTTTTACTTTTTCTTTTGTCATCCGGTCACTTATGGAGTTATTTGCTTTATCAATCCGATCATCAAGTGATCGGATGAATATTCCAAAAGTTTTGAATTCTTTTTATTAAGTTCATACTGCTTAAACACGTGAAACTTTGTCAATAGTGGTTTTCTTTGAGTTTTAATGACTCTCCCTACAGAACTTAAGCATGTCGAGTTTTTTTAAAATTAAAAAAAAATGGGTCATCCGGTCATCCAGTGACCGGATAAGGAAAAATTATGGTCTGAACACTGACAAGCCGGATGATGTATCCGGAAAGTGAGTAGTCAGATGGAGAATCATTTTGGTTTTCCCATAGTGGGTTCGAACTCCACAAATTTATGAGGATCCACATATATATGGAGAGTCATTAAGTTGTGGATGATTTTAGCTCCACACCATAGGAGTTGCCCTAATGAGGTCAAAGAAGACTACCGATCTCGAGGCTCTTGTTGAGCGGTTGCAGGAACAGGGTTTCTCATCTCTCTCTACCCTCGACTTGAAGCTTTTAGTTATTATTATTATCTCTCTCTCACTTTGAATTGCAATTTACACATCATTATCTGAAACATACATAGTATTGTTGTTTTCTTGATTCCTTATTGATTATCTGTAGAACATAAAGGAAACTACCATTCACTATTATTTACTCTTTAATAAATATTACCCATATAGTTACTTAAGAGAACTTTGTGATTAACCCTAGACAAAGAAGAAAAAACCTATTCTATTGGGCCATAGAAAAATTTGTCGGTTTCCTCCTTTTCACATTTGATGGAGTCCTCTTGATCCTCAACCAAGTTAAAGTAGATAAATACAGTATAAGATTAGGAAAGCCGATAGCGAGAGATTCATTATTAAGCCACTTAGGTTCTCTCTAACCAGTACTGAATAAAGTTAACAACAAATTTTAGTATGTATCTACACATGGCAAATATATCGACTATGATTAAAGGCTGTTAAATTTTGTATTTATATACAACTAGTATTTAGTGCGAGTAGTGTGTATGGCCTTTATCGGTTTCCTTCTTTTAGACTTTCTTGGTATGGAGTTATAAACATCTTTCAACGCTTTAGATAATTCTTTTATACATCTTTATTACCAGCACTTACTAGCCTACAACCAAAGCTATACATGAGATCCTTTAGCAGGCTTGTATCTTATTTAGTTTAGAAACTTTTAGCTTTATTTATGGATACTTAAAATCAAATATAATGTCTATACTTGGCCAGTTAGAACTTGATCCCCAAATTGCTTCAATTTTTGGTTTGATCACTTTTGTGTTGTTTTATTGTAGGCTCCTCCCATATGACATGGAAAGAAAAGAAGTATTTGCAAAATGAAAGGGTAGTTTCTCTCGGTGGGAAAGTAAGAAAATTATGCAGATGGTTCGTCTTGGATATTATACATTTACCAAGCAACTAACTCTTCCTATACTGAAATATTGTTGATTTTCTTTGTAACAGCATGTTAAGAAGTAAAGAGTACCATTGAGTCTTGCAAGAGTCACAATAAAGAAACAAAAGGAAAGACAATAGAAAATGCTACAAGAGGTCGCTGAAGATTTCTATTGCTTGTTTGGAATTTTTATTTATTTTACATAGTATCTTTACTATTTAGTTCAAATTTGGAGTTTTTGCCGATAGTTAATTTATACTGATGTAGGATATGGTTCTTGGTCATTTTGGGGGGAACAAATCAAGTTCTAGTAATAGAGCCCCAGGGAAGCGAAAGGCGGAGGATAGCGTACTGAGGTCAACCGATGGGTATTTCAAAAATGGTGTACTGAACGTGAAGCATCTATTGCACAACAATTCTTCAAGAAGCTTGGAGAATCGGCCAAATCGGCCGCAAGCATTGAATTTTGGTACTGGTACTAGTGACAAAGGAAAAAAAAAATCAAGGTGGTGGAAAGAAGAAATGAGGTAGGAAGCATGGCAAAAAGAGGCACTAAGGATTTTCTTTTTTTCATCGGATATTTCGCCGTGTCCGTTAACGAAGTTTTGATCTGCACCAATACAATGCTTCTAAGTCTGATGTTTTGTAATCCCCAAATTATATATACATGATATTAGGTTTATATTTGTACTGGATTTTACAGTTTTTTTTCTGGTAGCAGTGACTAAATACAACCCACGCTAACATTAAATACTACCCATAAAAAATACAGCCCTTCTAAACAAACCATGATTTTGGACTAAACCCGGGTAGATTCAGTTTTTTTTAGTGGGCCCCTGGAGGACAACAGGGGGCTGGTATTTTTGAGAGTTTTTTGGGGGCCGTTTTTTTGGATGTTCTTTTCCACTGTTCATTAAGACTTTTTGTCAAAAATATTATTATAAAGTATAAACCTTGTTTAGGTGAGTGGACAAAACTCACCTTCTATTCTCCTCTTTTTTCAGTTTTTTTTTGTTTTACCTAGATCTCCCCCCTTTTAATAGCACCAACAAAAACTGAAACATTTCCGTGTCTCCAAATTTGGTATATACACATTAAATTACAGACGTTAGATTAGCTGATTTTCAAACTCAACCGTCAGATGAGCTGACTAAATTTGGTGTTTGCACTGGGTTTCATGTAAATAAACGCAAGTTTAAGGGCTCCAGTTTACAGACTTAAATAAATAAATAAATATACTTGGGGACTTCTAACAGATAATTGGTAAATTTAAGGAAAAAATGAAATGGCTGAATAATTCATGGAATAACACAAGGACCTCAACTACAGAATTGGAAACTTTCACCCTAAAACCTGCACCACCATCGTAACCAGCATTACTGTCATAACCACCAGGACCGCCACCAACACCATTTTCACTGACACCAGAACCAACAATATTACCGGAATCACCCGCCACCATCAAAACCGTCGCCCACCTCGGGCACCAACTACATCAGATTTTTTTTCTATTCAATTTTCTTCATCAAATTAATCAAATTCCAATACATAAATCTAATCAAAATGATTTCTTTTTCGATTTCGATCTCCAATTTCTATTATCGATTTCGATCTCCAATTTCTATTATCGATTCCAACTAAAAACCAATACAATTTTCCCTAACCTCCTAAAACATTATCAAATTAATCAAGTAAAGAAGATTTTTAGTAACTATCAATAAACCCAGATACTTATTTTGACTAAGATCACATCTGAACTAGGAAGACAAAGAAAGAAAGCTGCAATTAATCCTATGTTGCATCATATTGTCGAAAAAATAGAGGCGATATATAACACCAACAACAATGAAAACAATCGATGATTATATCAAGAAAACACATACTGTATCCCAAGCAGAAATCAAATTCTTTTGTATCGTAACCCTCGATCTATAAAAGTGTAAATTTGAGTTAGGTATCTTCAATCTTTTTACAGCATCTGTAAAGAAGATGAGAATGAGAGAGATCGGGAGGTCATAGGTGGTGGAATCAGAATTTTTAATAAGAGAGACAACGTGTTGTGGAGATTGAGATAAACGAGAGACTAGAGTAATTCTAAAGTTTACACGTGTTCACCATGTTTGCAACAACGTGTTGATGCTGTTCCATTCTAAAATTAAGTTTTTGTTGGCCGCACACGTGCAAAGCACGTGCACTCTTCTTGTCTTTGTAACCACCAAATCGGATTCATTATTCAATTTAATCAAAACAATCATAACTTTTTCTCCCAGATATGCTCTCTCCATTTTAAAAAAGAGATACTATCACTTTTTCAATTAGGCTAAAATGAAAAAGTGATAGTATCTCTTTTTTAGAAATGAAGGGAGTATAAAAATTCTTCATTACCATAAAACATGTGATTGTTGTCTCTTTCAATAACTGTTATAAGTTTCAACCAATTTTCTCTTATTTTTGTTTTATATTCTTCCCATTTAACTTGTACGAGAAAGCAACCCCATTTATGTTATTGAGAATTTTAACATGGTTCCTCGTCGGATTTTAAGTTAGTAAGAAAATAAAAAGACAAATATGATGGAAGAACAAAGAAGAAAAATAATTTTTTTGCGGTGGGAGAGTTGGGAAATATTGTAAAAGTAAGTTAGTTTTGTTAGCCCTCGTCAATATATCCTGGTTTAATCGGGGGCCTCCCACTAGAGGACAAAAAAGGTACCCAAACCTAATTTGGGTCACCCCTCATAAAAATATTTTCTAAATGGCTTAAATGTCCCTGAGTGATTAGTATTAAGAATTAATTAAGTTGATTAGCGTGGTAAGTGTGTTTAGATTAAAATCTGATTTTGGGATAAAAATTTGAAGAAATTTTATTTTTGGGTTTTTATGTGTTGAGAAGAAGAAGAAGAGGAGTTTTTAGAGGAAAACCTAGGGTTTTTAGAAATGAGTGATTTAAGTAGAGGGAATGAGGTTGTTGAAGGTTCAAATAACAACCATGATTGTGTTGATGGTAAGATTGTCTCAACTAATACTATAGATTGGATGTTTGATGAATAGATGTTAATAGAGGAATCCATGAATAATGGTGCAAATGAAGAACCTATTGCTCAAAATGAAGGAATCAATCCTCGAAATGAAGAACCTGGAGCTCAAAACAATCAAGTAAACTTCATATACTCTTCAAATCGTCTGAATATTTCTCCAAGTGGTCGATTCATGGTCACTATGGAACTACTCAGAGAGAGTCGTTATAATCGAGGGTTGTATACACTAATGACTTTATAGATTCGTCAGTCTGTTGACACGAACAACGATGACTCTAACCTGTAACTTTTAATGGTGATGAAAAATCGTCAAAGTGGTGTGTTAAACCATGACGACTCTTTTTAGTAGTTCACCTAGAGTTGTTAGTTGATTCGTTTAATACCTGGACGACTCTCGAATCCAAACTCTCTGTAAAAAACGCAAGTTTTTGTGTTTTTGAGTAGTCATAGGGATATTCTGATATACTGACGACCCTAACCAGCCATTAATAATTTTCGTTAGAGTCATCACTTTTGATATTTATATACCTTAACGACCCATACTGTTAATTTTTAAGATTTTTGATTTCATAGAATCATTTCATTGAATCTTAAAAGGCATACATCTTGCATAGCGTTGCATTGAAGGAAATGAAATACAAAATATAATAACAGTGCACTTAAACACTTAACCATAAAGGTTGTAATTATAGGTAGTGCCTTCCAAGATGAGGTAGAAATCGTCAAACTCAAACTTTTTTCCACGAAGTACCTCGTATTGGGCATACGCCTTCCCAACTGAAAACGCAAAACAAAAACTTAGTTAGTATTGTTAAAATCTTTCGATAAGTTTGACCTCTTGTTTAAATACTTACTCTTATAGCACCCAACATATTGGGTAAGACTTCCCTTATGTCCTTCATTTCTCTTTTAAAAGATTCACATTCGAAGAATATCTCCTCGAACCGTTCCTTGACGAATTTCAAATACCTTGAGTTACAATTTCCGTCTAACGCCACAAAAATGATGAATACACGATTCCACCAAGAATCCGATGTTTGATCAATGTCTTTTCCTAGATCTTCAAAGTGGGTTTTGACTGTGAACCAAGCTCTCACAATAACGCAATTCTCTTCGGAAGTGTAGGGAGTAGTCACTGTGTTTCCTCTTACTTTTCCTCTTGGATGATAAATAAATGAGAAGAGGAAAATAAGGTTGAGAATTATGGTTTGGGTGAGGAAGATGTGAGATATGGGTCTCTATTTATAGAATTTAACGACCCAACAGTCATTTTTTTGAATTTTTAACCGTTGGTAGACTCAACCACATTGGTTGAATTGAAAATTTGCAATAACTGCATCTAGAGTCGTTATGTTTCATATGCAGAAAGTAACGACCCTTCAACACAAATAAAGTCGTCATCCTTCATGTTTATGTTCTGACGACTCAAGTAACAAACTATCTTACGTAACTTTTAGGGTCGTTAATAGTTTGTTCTCCAGAAGTAACGAATCAACCTAAATTTCTAAAAAAACTGAGAGTCATCGTCTAGTTATCTATAAGCATGATGACCCTGATTTGGAATATTGACTGAGTACATATTTGTGAACTGATTTTATTGAATCGAAAAAAACATACATGTACTATGAAATAAAATAGAAGGAAAACACATAAAATAGTTCACTATATTGCGCTTGAAAACCTAAACGAGTTTATTAATATGCGGAAAATTGCCATCCACTTTCCCCCAAGAGACGATAGAAGTTCTCGTGCAAAAACTCATGGCCATACTTTAATTCTTATTGGCCGCGACCTAAAGTGTACTGGATAAACTTTTTTTTTTTTATAAGTTAGTGTTGTTGAATAAAAATAACTAAGGAAATAATTTTTAATGAACGGCAAATGGATTCACAAACTTACTCTATTCATTCGAAGTTCGTTAGGTAGAGCGTCATCCCAAGCTGTTAATTCGTCTCTTAGCAATACGCATTTATTGTATAAATAATAGTACATTTCCCTTATCTTCCGGAGCGTCCTTATATAACGTTTTCCGTTTAGTGCTTTAAAAACCTTAAATACACGTTTCCGCCAAGCATTGGATGTTTGATCCATGTTAAGGTACGGATCTCTGGTTTGGTCGTGGTTACTGGCGACCCAGTGCTCTCTTTCAAATTTGTGCTTCGTGACCGTGATGTGTGCTCTAACAATAACAACATCTTCTTGATTATTGAACGGAGTTTGATCCATTTTTAGTGTTTGAAAGTGATGGGTGACTGATTTGGGAAGATTGATAGTGATGGGTGAATAACTTTGAAAGGGATAAGTCTCCTTTTATAGGAAAAAAAAAACCTAACGGCTAGTTTTAAAATAAATAAATAAGGTTACCTTTTTCCCAAATCTGTAATAACTGCACGTACTAGTAAAACTTACCGTTGATTTTAACTGAACATACTTGGTGTATATTTGTCAATGAAGAGTTGTCAGGGTTCAAGATAGGTCGTCGGTTTGCGAACAAGGGTCGTTGTTATGCTAGAACACACCATGACGAATCAAGATCATAGATTCAGGCAAATAAGTCGTTAACCTGTACAACAAGTTGACGACTTTGGGAGTCATCGTTCTGCAAATGTAAAGATGACGACCCTTGATATGGGAAATTAAACAAAAATAAAAGAGTCATCATGTTAACATCTTATAAATTGACGATTCTATAATGACATAATTTTACTTTTTCTGTAGTTGGTTGTACAGAGCTCTCAACCTGAACCCGTCTCCACTATCGTTCTGGATACCTCCCAACGCTATATGACCGAGTTTGTACATTTTTATTGTTTGAATCGATGTATATCATTTTGAAAATTGCTGAATTAGTGTTCTCATAAACGTGTTATTTGTTCAATGTAGACTTAGAAAACTAAGGCTGAGGTCAAGGAATAAATTATTTCCAAGGCAAAATAGAAAATGTGCGTAGTTGTTCAAACCAAACACGTCGATTTTAAGCAAATGGAGATGGTATGTGAGAGAGCGGGAGATAAGGAATAAAGTCACAAAGGGAAGAATTACAAGTATGAGAAGAAGACGACTAGGGTCTACAAAACTTCGTCGAAGAAGATTCAATGCCTGTTCAGGATTGTTTTCAAAAGGAATCCTGAAACTCGTCTATGGAGTTTGTATAGTATACCGGATCATCGTCACGACCATCCTACACCTAAAAGTCTTTTAGGACACCCATCATATGCCCAATTGAAACCACATCAAATGGAAAAGGTCCAGCAAATGAAGGGATGTAGGCCCCTTAAGATCCTAAATGCAATAAGGGCGGAAGATAAGATAAACTTGTCTATTATTTCCATAATCTATGCTGCCAAAGAAATGATCAAAAGAACCGAATGGGATGGTAGATTAATTATTCAATAATCAGAGTGGTTGGCAGAAAAACTAAACTACACCATGCAAACAAGGGTGGGTCCAGGCAACAAAGTGACTCATATTTTTCTTGCCCATCCTAGGATGGTGGATTTGGCTCAGTGTTTCTATCAAGTCTTGTTCATAGATTGAAACTATAAGACTAACATATATAACATGCCTATGTTGAACATGGTTAGTCATATTTCGGATAAAAAATCATTCACCGTCTGGTGCTTCATAGAAAAAGAACAAATAGAGGACTATGTTTGGGTGTTGGAACAAGTGAGGTTGATTTACCGTTGTGAAGAGACACCGTAGTTTATATTTACGGATAGGGATTTTGCAGTTATGAGTGTCGTACGTCAAGTTTTTCCACTTGCTCAACATTTCCTTTGTACGTGGCACATCCAAATGAATCTTTTTTCTAATGTCAAGAATCAAATCCAAAAGATCAAACCTGCGAAGGGTAATCAACGTTCCAAGGAGGAATTCGAGAGTCTAAGTCAATTTTCAAAAAAAAAAAAAAACGGAAGAGAAAAGGAAAGATAAGGAAAAATATGATGAAGAGGGGGATCTATGGATGTATTTCTGCAAATATTGGGACCATTTGGCTCATTCAAAGACCGAAGTAAAGTACTACGCTAATTTTCAGAAGTTTATTGATGATTGGAGTACGGATCATAAGAAGGTGGTAGACTATTGCCTAGATACATGGTTGAATCCATGGAAGGAGAAGTATGTTTATGCATGGACTAATAAGTACAAGCACTTCCAAAATGAGTCCACGAGTATTGCAGAGAAGTCCCACGGACGTTTGAAAAAAAAATCTTGAACTAAACAATGGTGGGGTAGTTACGGTACAGAAGGCTATTCACGAGCACGCCGAGAATGATCTAAGCAAGATAGTGACTCAGATGAAGTATAGTAAAGACCATTTTATGATGTAATACATAGAAGACAAATAATTGTTACGGGGGGTTGCACACCAAGTATCGTGGTGGGAAATAAATCATATGATGACTCAACTTAAAAAAAATTGAGCGAAAGCTTCCAATGGAAAAGTGATTAAATGTAATTTTACAACCGAGACGTGGCTTGGCCTCCCGTATAAACATAAGCTTGGTTGGTACAAGGTGATCATTCCTCTTGAAGATATTGATCCATTTTGGAAGCAACTTTCATTCACCCCAAATCCCACAGGAGCCGCTGATGACCAATTTGGAGACTTGGAGATCGCCAAGTACATCAATGAAAAATATCGAAAAATGAATTGTGCAGGAAGACAAATATTGGTTTCTAATTTGTGTCCGGCTGCCCGTAAGATCTTGGGAGTAGAAGAAGAGCCAATCAAACAAATTCCACCGGGTAGACCAATAACTAAAAAGTCATTTAGAGAAACTGTGAATGCGGATAAGAGCTGCGCAAGTGACCCATCACGTCATGAGTATGTTCAGGAGGAATATACAGAGTATGAGAATTATTTCCTTCCCAAGGAAAGGGGTCGGCCAAAAAAGCAAGATTTTACCCAAAGTGAATTAGAAGTAAAACAGAAGGCAGACATGGATGTAGAGCATATGGTCGGTACCCATCAAATCCAAACGAGCATAATGGTGAAGATAATAGGAATAAAGGGTAATCCGCGCACCCCTAGATATTCCCAAGGAAGACCACATCATGTTGCTTACACTTTGTATAAAGAGTATACCGATCAACTTCCTCACGTCATCTTGGATCACCTTATATCCACCCACGACATTGAAGGCGATGGAAATTGTGGTTACCATCTTGCAACGGAACAATTAGGGAATTTAGATGAGGCAGAAGAACTAAAGCTATCCCAAATCCAATATGCAAGAAAAAAATGACAGAAAAGCTCATTGAGGACAAGCAACTCTATTTGACAATGCTCATGGAAGGAGATCCACAAGAGAGGGAATTGAAGTTTAGGGAGTTGGTTTCAAACGTGAAATGGAGGAAGGGGTCGAAGAAGGCCGATTATAAGTTTTGGATGCAAATGCCTTTTGGAGGTCAACTTTTAGCGGACACATTCACTTGTGTTGTAATTGTATTCAGCAAAGGCTTCCCTGGAGCGTCTTGTATGTACGTACCCTCAAAAACTAGGTGTGAGGAGGGGATAAAGAAAAGAAGAATTGTAATGGCATGTGTCAACCATAACCATTACATAGGCTTGAAGATTTCCGAAGAATATCCTCTACCACAAGTCTATGGTGATTAGGGAGAGAACACCAAGCAGTAGACAAACCAATATGAGTATGGAATGAACATTTGGAATGCTATGGACCCAACCCCGATTTACTTAAACATGGGCGATGAATCGTGAGAGAAGATGTTTATTTTGAACTTTTCATTGCATTTTTAAGCATACTTTTTGACAATGGTTGTATCTTGAACCTAGATATTTGTATTTTGAAGAATGCTTAATGAATACAATGCGTTTTATCTTGCGGCATGCATGTTTTTCATTCTTGTTTCTTTTAAATTTAGAGTTGTTATCCTGTATGGATTGAAACACCTACGATCCTAAGGATCGATTTGATTTTTTATAGAGTCATTATCCACGATAATCTTATACCATAACGACTCTTATGGTTCAGATTTAGGTGTTCTTATGAATTTTTTTGCAACTAAGAGTCGTCATTCTTATATACATAAACCATAACGACTTTTATGGTTCAAATTTAGGTGTTCTCCTGGAGGTTTTTGCATCTAAAAGTCGTCATCCATGTTTACATAAACCCTAACGACTCTAGGGATATAAATTTGTTGCTCACCTGGATGTTTTTGCAAATAAGAGTCGTCATAATGAGAGTGTATACATGGACGACTCTCTTCAAAATACCCACAATGACTTTTTTTTTGTACACTTTTTCCCAAAAAAATAGCCGTTGGTATTTTTTCTATATATAGAGGAACACATCCAGGAGCAAATTTAATGGAAAACAACCTCACAAAATATTTTTTTCAATAGCAACTCCTTCATCAACTACCAATTCAATTGAAAACATACTTAGAAGATGCAAGCGACCAACCAAATCAACGTTGTCAATGGAAGAAGAGATACGCAAAAGAACCATGCGACCTACTAAAAAGCCATACACTTACACGACATATCCTAAGAAGGAAGAAGAAGAGATGCGCGAGGCCACAAAATGAGGCAAAGAACAAGCCCATCTCCGGGAAATATTCAACCAAGTCGAGGAAGAGACCGAATGGGTTACAAATTATTACATCGTCTAGGATCTTCCCAAAGAACATTAACATGGGATTATATTTTGAAGTCAAGTTGGTTGGAGTCCTTTCGTTAATTACAACAAGAAACTACGCTATGATTATGAACCGTCCCACATTCGTGATAGGACGATTCACGTTATGAGATTGTGCACCAAGTATAACGAGTTTCTCGCCAGGCACAAATGGGATAGGAGTGCGGCCCATGCTTCATATATCAAATGGAGAGGAGAACAGTTTTATCACATCGAAGCCACAGTGGTAGTTCAATCTCGCACCGAGAAGTAACATGTTATTTGTTGAGTACGATTTATGTTAGACTTGATGTATTGTAGTTTCAACTAAATGGAGTTTAGTAGTTTCTCTTTATTCTGAGTAAGGGTCACTATCCACATAGCAGTTCCAAATTGACGACTCCACAGTCGTCATCGTGTTTATTAATATCATAACGACCCTTATTGTGTATTTCAAAAAATCCGACCGTTGGGGTTTCCTTATATAAAATACAACCCCCTCCTCTTGAGAAAATAGCCCAAAACATTCCATTTTCTATCAAAATACTTAAACTTTTAGTGCTAATGGCGGAATGGGAACCGTATGAAGATTTATGTCTCATTAAATCGTTTGCTAATACTTTTTGTGAATGTCCGAATGAAATATATTCCATGTTTTGGAAGAGAGTTAAAGAGTTCTTTAATGGGCGAACTGGGAATCCCAATAACCGTAAGTGGAGAGACTTGGCTTTTCGATTCAACTACATGAAAAGTTCAATGCGACAGTATGTTAAGGTTAGGAATATGGTGTACGAACATCATCCACAAGCTCCTCTTAGGGAAAAAGTAAGTAATCCGATAATTTTCATCGTTGAAAGTTCCCATAGTTTCATTGAATATGGTATACAAACATCATACTAAAGTTTAAGAATTCATTGAATTTCATCTGGAACGTTTCAATGGGGTATGGAGAATTCGTAACGGGGAAACTAAGTTCATTTACCACAAACAATATACCACGTTGTACCGACGACGTGCTAGGAGGTTCATCGACGAACATTTGATGTGTCAAATTCTAGAATAACCATATTAACTCTTATGTAATACGAGATTTATATAATGTTATTTTATTAATGAAATCAAAGTCCATTCTAGTTCCAAGTTAGAGTTTCAAAACTGGGTCATTCACCTACATAATATACCCACTAACGACTCTATCCAGATTCGTTACCCTGCTATATGATCAACCTAACGACTCCATTGTAGATAATTTGGTTCATCTCCTAGATGTTTTTGTTACTAAGGGTTGTCATTGGTTTCCATATAAAAATTAACGACTCTATATACCTAAAAATGGTATTCTATGGATTTAATACAAATCTAGAGTCGTTAATATGCTATATGATAAACATAATGACTAAACTATAGAAAATTTGGTTCATCTCTTGGATGTTTTATATATATATGGTCGTCAATGGTTTCCATATAACCAATAACGACTCTAGCTATCAAGATAAATATGTTATCTTTGTATTAGTTTCTTGATGGGTCGTTAGTTTGCTATTTCAATCACTTAACGATTGTTTGACTGAGATGGAAAAATCCAACTATCATATTTAGGGTTATTATTCTGCTAGATTTAAAGCTGGCGACCCCTTCTCTGCCACAGTGTATAATCTTGTCTTCCTTAGAGTCCTAAATTAGTCTAACAAAGATACTTGTAAAAATCCTTCTAATATCTTATGAAAACAAAGTAGTTTCAACAAACCATCAAAACCAAACGCATAAGTAGTTTCAATAAACCATCCAAACTAAACACATAAGTTCAATTCATAAACTAAAATGAAACATAAGTTCAAGTCGACGGTAACATCTCCTCACTCAAGACCACCATCTCGATCTTTACCTCCCTGACCGGGAAACTTTCCGGCTTTTATTATGGCCTGAGTATCACTTCCCCCTGGGGAACCACCATCTTCTCTAGTACCTGGTTCATCTCTAGGTTGGATACATTGCCCCTGTTCAGCACGTTCTTCTGCTCGCTGGCTACGTGTTTTCCGGGTCCTCTTACCTTCCTTAGCCAGCTCAGCGAACATCTTCTTTGCATTGGGATTTTCAATGTGCATGCAGTAATCAGCGTACTGACGTTACTTCTCAGGATCAAACACTTCCCCTTTGTCAACCAAGCAACACAGTTCCTTGAAAAAAAAGCTTCATTCGTTCCCTCTATATGCATTCAAATACCAAATCACATTAACTAACTTATATTTGTATGTGGATCAGTAACACAATTACAAAAATAAATACTCATCACTAGTTTAAGAATGGTAGTATCATATCTAGTGTCATCTTGATAAGCAGAGGTGGATGCTCTATTGGTCCTCCTACCCGTAGTCTGATATATCCTTATCACCCTACCGTGGGAGAAGCCTTCATACCATGCATAGTAATCTGTTGTTGCCTCGTGACCTTTATTCACATGCACCCAATATGTGATGTCTACTAGGCTAGATTGTATCTCATTCCAATGATTAGCATCAGCTTCCGGTTCATAAACCACCTTTATGTCCGACTAGACAGCCTCGCATTTGTCCAACTTGTACTTGAACGGAGGTATATAGTCGTCATCGGGTGAATCTTGAATAAACCCAAGTTGACGCATGATTCTCATCGGATTGTACATTGAAAAACCGTTAGGGTGAAACAAAGGGCCATGGTAATACACGACATTTTCCATTGCGTCAACTCTACCATCCTTGTACGGATTAAAGGTTACCTTTTTCGTCGTGATGCTGTCCATTTTTTGGTGCATTTCTATCAACGCATGAGTTTGTTCCTTATCCTGACAACCAGTGAAAAACCATTTGGTTCCTGTTGGACTACCTTTACTCTAGTTTGGGTTGAGTTGCACGTCTTCATTATCTTTGAACAGTAACGTTAAATGGTCATAAATCCACACTTATAACAACCAAAATTGAAAATTTTAAAACAATCAAATAAACATAAAAAGATTAAAGGAAAACAAACGTACAAAAATAAGACAACTTTCATCAACCCAAATACCTGGATTAGAGCCAAATTCCCATTTATTTGAGAAGTTTGTTCGTGAGATGCCTGGGAAAGCTGACCATTCAAATGTGCAACTATAGCAGTCCCCCAAGAGTACTTGTTCATATATTCCAAGGGATCCAAAAGTTGAAGAAGGTTGGCGCTGACCCTGTTACCTTTGCTATCGGGAAATACAACCGACGCAAGGACCTACAACAAATACGCAGCCGTCGCATAACGACATTCCATATCAGAGAGACCTTCATTTTTTTCCTTATGTTCTCACCCAACAAACATCTTCCTAATCTCTACAAGTTTGAACTCTTTCTTCGCGTACTTATCTCCCGGCACGAAAAGCCCATCAGTCGTCTCTTTATCCTAGCCAAACAAGTTCTTGGTAAATGCATAAATTTCATCCCAACTAAGCCTTTTCTTGAACTTCTTATTGGTTGATTTACCTTCGACCTGCATCCATAATATCTGTTCTGCATCATCAGGAGTTACTGCCATCTCGCCAAAAGGGAGTTGGAATGTGTCAAATTCACCGTAATACCTTTCACAAAAACTAGATACTGCGACCTTGTCATACTCAATCACAGAGTTCACAACGACATTATACAAGCTGGAGTTTTTAACATAGTCTTTAAATCTTGCACATTCACCTTCTAGCGGCCACAAAGACATTTTCTTAAAAGAAGAATGGTGACTGAAAAGACATGCGGCATTCTTATGATCCTAAAAAACATAAACAACTAAATATTAAAAAATAAATTAGAAAGTTAATGTAGGTGTAAATTATCCCCAGGGCTAGGTGGCAACATCTCAAGCTGTGAGATACCCAAGCATGAAGAGACGAGAAGCACGGGATAGAGGTTGGAAGGCGCGAAATTTAAGGAGCCACGTGGATCGGGCGTGATCACTCTACAACTGTCGGAAAAGACTCGACCACAAGCCTCTGACAAAGCTGGCAGACGAGACGTATTGGGTCAACCGAGGAGTGGTAGTCAAATGGATAAGAATATATGTGTCATATCTGCCAGATGCAAGGGCGACAGGTTGGGAGGGCGACATCGCACCAAGAGAACACCCGAACGGATCGCCTCGGACAAGGAACTGCAAATGGATCAAAGCACATCGGCCATAGTGACGGAAAAATGGACGACGCAGGCAGGACCGATGGCAGGACTTCAAGATAGATATGTTGTGACCAACACCCTAGTTTGGTTGTATGAAGCCTCCCCTATAAATAGAAGAACTTGTATCCAAAAGAGGGAAGGATAGATTGGGAGGAGAGAGACTTGTAATCAAAATAAGGGAGAAAAGTTGAGAGCTAGTTCACTTTGTAAGTGAGTTCACTTGAGAGAGCAACACCATTGTAACACCTTGAAGTAATAAGATTCATCCTTTCACCCCCGTGGACGTATGTAATCATACCGAACCACGTATATCTTTGTGTCTATCATCATGTCTATACTTTCATTTTGCATGAGTAGAATATTTCTATCCTTTGGATATAGGTGGTAGTAAAATGCATCTACATTCTGGCCCCGACTAAGGGGAACCGACTAAGATCTCAGGATACCTTGCCTTGGAGACCTTCAGAGATGATCCAAAGCTCCTGTATACACGTTCAAGTGTTGTAGTTGAAGCTAGGATGAACTCTGATGGCCGAAATCGTAGTTATGTCAAGTCATTTAGGTTACATGCATAGTCACAGCAGTAGCAGCGTCCACACGTGGTGTGGTGAAGTTCTCATTTCTTCACCCACTAACAGTTTGATCAGCAGAAAGTCTTCATAAGATCACCGACGACTAACATCACAGGTTCGGAGCTAGGTTAAAAGTATGCTGATATGATGACTACTTGTTTTTGATGACTAATCGAGTTTTAGCGGTAGATAAGCTGTTTTCTTGCAATGCTATAAAACTTGAGTGTTTGGAGTAACAAAAAGTCAAAACTAGGGTGTCTTTTTGCATAACGAGCTGCCGATCTTGAGGTGTCTTGCCCGGCGATGTTAACTAGTCATCGGGAGGTTCTTGGAGAAGATCTAGGGAAGATGGCCATAATAATATCTAAGGAGAATAAAAACAATAGGAACTTAACTTAAGTTTTGTTTTCACGCGCTGTACTGTTCGATCATCATGTGCATGAGTTTAATGATTTGGAGCATATAGATGGAAGGACAAACTAGCTTAAATACAGAGGTTAAGTACTGAAGGCGACGTCGTACGGAGTGACAGCGACATAGCATATTAAAGTCAGCATAAAGTCAAAATAGGGTAGATAGGCAGAGCCCATTTGATAACCGGAATAGGCCTTATATCTGCGAGCTGTGGCGTAATGACAGCTTTCGTGACAAGTTGAATTTTTTTCTCCTTTTTGAATGTTTATTTCCCAAATATTAGGTCAAAGTAAGGTGTTCTTTGTATTTGCTGACGTAGGTAGGGATGACACTCGGCTCACCGCATGCCACACCTGATGGCTAGAACCTCAGGGACGGGAAGGACGTTAAGGAATTGTACAGTGACTAGCAGCCACATGCAGACAGGGGTAACAGGGCCGAGGCAAGAAGGCAGTCGACAACCACCACTCGATGAATCTAGGGCAGCAGCATGAGGCATGCCAACTGTTAATGAGGGAGTGGATCTCGGGAGAAATGATGACACCCTACCTTTGGACCAGGTCATCTTGACTCAGAGGAGAGTTGACCAAATTGATGGGCTCACAGCTTCTGATACAGAGGATGACGAGGAAGCACTTCAAGCCCAGGCTTAGAGACAAAGAACAAGGCAACAAGCTGAGTACCAAGAAGCCTTAGGAAGAGAGCAGGAGCGTCTCAGGCAGATTCAGTTGGGGTGAGCAGCAGCAAGAAACGTCGTCCCTACCCTCATCCATGCGGCTGGTCCGATACTACCCCCACCACCAATGTCGATGCCATTACAGACTCGGCCACACCACCCTAACGGACACTCTAGCCATGAAAGCACAAACCCGACACTCTTAGCCATTTTAGAAAGTCAAAGAAGGCAAGAAGCGACATTAAGGGAGCTCCAGCAGCGGAATCTCGCCTTAGAGTTCAAAAATTATCAGTTGAGGAATCAGCGGACTAGATCAAGAGGTTCGTCTAGCCGAGGAACGTCGAGTCATCATGGACGATCAGGTCAATCACCACCTATGATGGGGACAAGCAACCCTAATCAGTCCGGACGATCAGGTCAACCACCGCCACCTCCCATACCCCCCCCCCCCACCCCACACACACAAAGATATGGACCACCCGAGGACTCGTCCACTGATGAGGAAAGGCGAGGAAGGGACAGACGACAAGATCAAGCAACATAAGCCAAACTCAAAGAGTTGGAGGCAAAGATCAAGGAACTGTCAGGGAATAGCGAAGATAAAAAATTGGCGAAAATCATGAGTGAGGCCGAGAAGACGCCTTTCTCCCAAGAACTCGAACAAATGTCGTTCCCACCAAAATGTACATTTCCAACATTCCCTTCTAGATTCGACGGAACAGGAGATGCGGTCGAACATCTCAAAATGTATACTATGTCATTGATTCAATGTAAAAGTAACAAGGTAGTCATGTGTAAATTCTTTCCGGCCAGTTTGGAGGGCGAGGCGAGAGATTGGTTTTATTCACTCCCACCAGGATCAATCGACGGTTATGATACACTTATTGAGGCCTTTCTTGAAACCTATATGCACAACATCCGACCTCGGCTAAGAATGAACAAACTATTCACCCTCGCCCGGATGTTCAGGGAGCCCTTGAGAACCTTGACCGATAGGTGGAGGAAGTTGTGTACTGAAATTGGAAAGGTACCCGTGGACCAAGCTATCTTTGGATTTGAAAATGCACTGGGAAGAACGGACCCCATCTGGGTATCTATGTTCTCTAAAAATCCAAAAACCTTGAAGGAGATGCGAAGAATGCAAGAACATTTCATCGCCTTAGAAGAAATCCAAGCTGAGTCGAGAGATAGGGGAATACAAGAAGCTAGTACTGAAGCGGGTGCCGAGACTAAGGCGGTTATGGACAACCCGGCTAGGAGACCCGAGAAGAGATCGGACCCTACTGAATGGGTGGCCAAAGGGAAGAGGACGAGGAAGGAAGCCCGATCGTACACCCCTTTAAACGCCCCTTTGGAAGAAGTATTCAAGGAAGTCGAGAAGAGGAACGATATCAATTACCCAGCATCGATGGGAGTCCAGTTTCAAGAAACCAAAGGACACCCAGACTACTGCCAGTACCATCAGTATAGGGTCCACTCCACTAATAATTGTCGAGAAGTGAAGGATATCGTCCAACACCTCATCCGAGATGAGTACCTGAGACAGTTTTTCCGACATCCATCCCAGTCGGCAGCAGCACCCGATGCGCCGGTCCATCAAGTCCGCATTGATAGGACAACCCAATTTGTGAATACCACTTCACACTCCACTACACAAGACTACACTTTCGGACCATTTATCACTTCAAGGATTCACAAGAGGGACCGCAATGGCAAGGAAATATTCAGTGTAGCTAAGACCTTACCAATGGAACCTTGGATGATGCAACTTATTTCGTTCTCGGACAAAGATGTCGCAGCAAATGGGCAAGCACACAGTGATCCCTTGGTCATCACATTATTGATTGAGATATGGGGAGTAAGAAGAATTCTCTAGATAGTGGAAGTTCAGTCGAAGTGCTGTTCTACGACACGTTTAAGAGAATGGAGCTGTCGGATGACATCCTCGTCCCCTCAACATATCGCATCTACGGTTTTAACGGCACAATTACCATCCCTAAGGGCGAGGTAACACTGAGGGTTTCGGATGGTGGGGGTTACCTTGACACTCTGACCACCTTTTGTGTGGTCGATGTCGCCTCGCCTTATGAAGCAATTATCGGACGTCCATGGATCGCTAGGATTAAAGGAGTGGCATCGTCCTATCATCAAAGGTTAAGGTTCCCTACCTACAAGGGAATATCTGAAGTTGTGGGCGACTCCCAAGCGACGCGACAATGCATGCTGGTTGATGCCGAAATTAATGAAGGTCGGCGAGCTCGACAAAGACGAGGGAAGAACAAAGCCAGAGAGGTTAAAGCTGCAGAAGAGTTGGAGGAAACTATTTCACAAGCGGTCATAGCATGCGAAACCCAAGAGCAAGACCCTTTATAGCAATTAAAGGGGACGGATCCATTCAAGGGGAATAAATCTAATTTCTCGACAGTTGAGCCGACTCGAGAGGTGAATTTGGGGACGATAGAGGAGCCGAAGATAGTGAGGATCGGGATGCTACTCTCGGATGAACAAACAAAGCAACTCATGACGGTGTTAAAAGAAAACTTAGACGTGTTCGCTTGGGAAGTATACGATCTAGAGGGGATCGACCCGGAGGTCTGTTGCCACCATTTGAAGATTGACCCGAGGTTCAGACCCGTTAGACAAAAAATAAGACGAATCGCACCAGAGTTACAAGCAGCGGTCGAGGTCGAGCTGAAAAATTTGTGGGAATCCGGGATAATCAGGAAATCCCATTACCCGCAGTGGATATCTAATATGGTCGTGGTACCAAAGAAAAAAGGAGGAGTTAGGATATGTATTGATTTTAGTGACTTGAACAAGGCTTGTCCGAAGGACAACTTTCCTCTTCCAAGCATAGACCAATTAGTAGAATCCATAGTCGGGTACGAGGCGATGAAATTGATGGATGGATACATGGGCTACAACCAAATACTATTAGCGCCCGAGGATCAGGAGCAAACCTCCTTTTTCACACCAAGAGGGTTGTATTGTTATACCAAGATGCCATTTGGACTTAAAAATGCTGGTGCTACTTACCAGAGATTAGTGGGAGACATTTTCGAAAACAAGATTCACGACACCATAGAATTTTACGTAGACGATATGTTAGTCAAAAGTCGCCGAGCTAAGGATCACGTCCGAGACCTTCGAGAGATTTTTCAGACGATGAGGAAACACAATATGAAGATTAACCCCGCTAAGTGCGACTTCTGGGTTACATCAGGAAAATTCCTGGGATATACCATCACCCCAAGAGGGATAGAGGTAGACCCCGAGAAGGTCAGGGCTGTCTAAAAAATGCCTTCTCCCGCGATGGTAAAGGATGTGCAAAAGCTAAATGGCTGCATAGCAGCGTTGGGGCGATTCGTGTCACGGTCGTCGGACAAATGTAAAACCTTTTACGACATCCTGAAGAAGGGAAAACAGTTTCAATGGACGGATGCAAGTGAAGAGGCCTTTCAAAACATCAAGTTACACTTAGCCATCCTCCCGGTTTTGCAGAGGCCCGAGCCGTCAGAGACCCTCACCCTATACTTGGGAGCGACACTGTATGCCATTAGTGCAGTATTGGTCAAGACGTAGTAGAACGTGGAAAAACCGATATATTTTAATAGCAAAACACTAAGCCCGGCCGAGAAAAACTATACCAGAATGGAGCAGATGGTTCTGGCACTA
This sequence comes from Papaver bracteatum, assembly GCA_023529315.1. NCBI lineage: Eukaryota > Viridiplantae > Streptophyta > Magnoliopsida > Ranunculales > Papaveraceae > Papaver > Papaver bracteatum. Next base: position 522,724 of record JAJJWX010001294.1, read on the forward strand.
GCTTTTTCCGCTTCTAAACTCCGGACGTATTTTCAAGCTCATCGCATACGGGTGCTCACCAAATCGCCTATTGAAGCAGTCCTGGATAATGCAGGGCGATAGGGAAGAATCTCTAAATGGGGATCCTTAATTAAACAGTATGATGTGGTATACGAAACAAGGACGGCGATCAAGGGGAAGGTAGTGGCCGATTTCTTAGCTGACTTCCCACTTAGTGATGAAGACGAAGTGGAAGATATACCGGGGATGATGGAAGAACGAGAAGAACCTGCCGACCTATTAGCAGCTAATGGTCCTACAAGATGGGAAGTTTTCGTCGATGGAGCGTCAAACAAAGAGGGATCAGGCCTTAGGTTAGTGTTTACCACGCCGAAAGGAAGAAAGATAGTGCATTCGTTCAGACTAGAATTCAAGGAAACAAACAATGTCACCGAGTATGAAGCGGTGATCCATGCCTTACGGATAATTGTAGAAATGGGGCTGCAAGAAGTTCGCTTAACTATTGACTCACAGTTGGTGATCCGACATATTACGGGCAAATACGCTACACACGACCCCGTATTGCAAAATTATTGGGAGCTCGCCCAGTCTTACATCAACCAAATACCGAGTATTAAGTTCTGCCACATTTGTCGAAAAGATAACAGACACTCGGATGCTCTATCATACATCGCCTCACAGCTTGTATACCCGAGCATAGAGGGCATTCGCGTTATGAGGCTCCTTACTCCCTCAATCCCAGAAACACCAGAAGTACGGATCGATGTGGCTATTAACACAGCCGAGCGATATAAGGAGGGAGATTGGAGAAATCCGATACACCGATACCTAGAAACAGGAGAGCTACCAAAAGGACGGCCCGAGATAAATAAAATCAAGAGTAAGTCAGGCGCCTACGATCTAAGGGAAGGGATCTTATATAGGAAATCCTACTTAGGGCCCCTTTTACGAAGCCTAAGTAAAGAGGAAGGCCACACGATCTTGCACGAGCTACACTATGGAGGCGCCGGAAATCACAGCTCGGGGAGAAGCTTATCGGCCAAAGCAAAGACGATGGGCTACTTCTGGATGTATATAAACGAATATGCAAAGGAAATGGCGAAAGCTTGTGAAGAATGTCAGCGGTTTGGCAAGAAAATACAGGTGCCAGGAGTACCCTTAAACTCTGTTATAAGCCCATGGCCCTTTGCTAAATGGGGCATAGACATTGTCGGACCATTACACGTAGGAACGGGGCAAAGGAAATACTTGATCGTGGACACGGATTACTTTACCAAATGGGTAGAAGCATCACCACTAAGGCATATCCGAGACAAATATGTCTTCAAATTCATCTGGGGCCATATCATTTGCCCCTTTGGGATCCCAGCAGCCATCGTCTCCGATAACGATAAACAACTTCAAGGGGAAAATATTGATCTGTTGTTCAACACATACAATATCAGGAAGAGTAAAGCAACCCCCATTTACCCTCAGAGTAATGGGAAGGCTGAGATCACTAATAAAACGAGAGGAGATTCTACCAACAGAAGGAATGATCCCCTACTACTAGAACAGAAGCTTGGAGATGAAACGTCTCGTCCGATCTAATTTGGGCAAAACTCGACGATCTGGAAGAAACAAGGGAGATTGCGTTAAAAAAAAATGGAAAAATATCAAAGAAGGTTACAGCGAGAGTATAACAAACGCGTTCGCCCAAGAGAGTTCCAACCAGGGCAGCAAGTACTCAAATTTCTGGCTGAATGGGAGCGAGACAAAAAGGGAGGAAAACTAGCACCAAAGTGGTGTGGGCCGTACATAATTGCGTCTAAGGCAGACGAGGGATCGTATCGGATACTAAGGCTTAATGGAATAGAAGATCCCAAACCCTGGAACGTCAAGTATTTGAAACTCTACCACCCATGAGCGGAGACGCGGTGAAAAGTTGAGCATTCTTGTCTTCTATTTCTGTAAAACCGCGAGGGGTATGAGATAGGGCATGAGCGACTAATGGTCATTCGTACTCGGGGCAAAGCCAATGTGGAAGTTCCGAGGTGACTTACACTCGAATGGTCATTTGTACTCGGGTCAAATCCAGTGTGGAAGTTCTGAGGGGACTTACACTCGAATGGGAATTCGTACTCGGGGCAAAGCCAGTGTGGAAGTGCCGAGGTGCCTTACAGTCGCCTAGCTATTCATACTCGGGGCAGTGGCAGTATGCAAGTGCCGAGGTAGCCTAAGGGTTCTGGTGGTTGGAAACCAGTTCCGCAGGCTGTTAAGACACGAGGTCTTCTCAGCTAGGTGGCCTACTTACATTTTAAAGGTCACCCCCATCGCAGGTGGTTGTGACCACTTTCCCAAGACTAGTTGATCGATAACCGCTCTGGATAATCGAGCCTAGAATTAGGTTGGCTAGTACCCTTCCACTGAATCCAAGAGATGGTGATGAGATGCCCCAATAAGGACATGGCATTGGGACCGATGACCCTCCTTGTTGGGTGTGTTCGACAGAAACGGTTAAACTACTAACACACATAATCAACAAATTGCAGGAATAACATAAGGAACAAAGGCTAGAACGAAAATAAACATACGTCAATTAAGAAAGCGCGGAAAATGTCATGAAACCACAAGGAACACAAAGTATAACGGAAATAAAAAAAACATCGGCGACACAACACCCCCGTATAAAACAAACAAGCAGTATATAGGAAATAAAACGGGGAAGAATTGTTCAAAGCGATTTACAACCCATGGCAAGGGGCGATTTAGTGACGCAGCACTACAAAAGGGGAATTTAATCCTTGGGGGGAACGGTGCCGGACCTCTTTTACGCGACCTCGCGCCGCTTATTCTCCACCCACTCCTCGATACCCGACTGAACCTTCTCGTCTATATCATCTGCATGGGCGACAAGTTTATCCTCAAGCTGCTAAGTAAGTTGCAAATTGGCAGCCTTTGCGTTGGTTAACTTGGTGCACAAATCGGCCTCGACCTGCTTCAATCGTCGGACCTCCAGATCCAGTTCCCGGGAACGATTTTGCTCGGCTACAAAATCACAACAACAAGGGATTATTCATCAGATAAGGTTTAGAAATTTCACAAGTACAGAGCATAATCTAATCTTAAGGAACGGCCTCAACACATCATCTACAAGACCTGAAAGAACGGGTAACACTGACTGAAGCAATTCTACCGACTTGGACAATTCATCCTCGACCTTAGACAATTTCATGGTTAGTTCGTTATAGTGCTGCTCGTTGAACTCATTGTTGGGGCAGTACTTCTTATGTTTGCTTCACTCGTCCATTAGCCGATTACGCGATACTTGGAGCACTGAAAGTTGCGATTTACTCCACTCTAGTTCACCCACCACTTTGTTGAATTCGCCCACTTTGCCCATCAGATCGCGGTTAGCTCGCTCCACTATATCTTTATCCCTCAGTATTCTTCGGCGATCTTCATGAAGGTCTCGGTTCTACAATTGTAAAGCATCTACCCGTTTCTCTAAGTTCGTGACCAAAGCGGTCTTATCAGCAGCTAGGCGTTGGGAAGAACCCAAGTGAGCCCGTAAATTGTCTATTTCTTCAGGGGCATACTCAAACTGACGGTAGCGTTCTAATTCATCCTGAAGCTCTTCGATCTCACCGGCCTGGCAATCTATCTTACCATCCTTATTCGCAATTCGCCGATAAAGATTCTCCACTAAATCCTTTTCGATATCCTACTTCCTTTTCATAATCCTAAACTCCGAAGAAGCATCTAAACCTATACTAGATATCTCGGCTAGAAGAAGGATACCCGACTCAGGATACTGGCACGATAAACTCAATCAACTTAAGCTTAAATTATGGAGTTATAACATACCTTGGGCATCAGCGAGTTTGATTTTCAGCTCGCGCGCGTGACTTTTTTCGTTCTACAATTGAAGATGGAGAGATTCCACCAGCTGCTTTTCCCTACGATGACTAGCGGCATCCAACCGTACCCGATTAAGAATCTGATACAAGTAAACAAGTTAGAATGGTAGGCGACGGCAAGGAATACACCAAGGGCACAACATCACCCAAACAGGCAGAGTCACTCACCACTGTATCAAGAGTCTGAGCCATATCTCCATACAGGGGCACGGAAACAAGCATTTGCTCATCAGTATACGCACCAAAGTCGGGGGAAGTCAGCGCTCCAAGAGAATTCATGATAGGGCCAAAGATAGTTAAAGAGGTTTCAACACCGGACGAGGACCCACCAGTAATCTGGGGCAGACGATGAAGTACTTCTGATTCAACATTAACAGTATTTCCTAACTCGGGCACCTTCAGGGGTTCTTGTTTGTTGGCCAATTCAGGATTAACGACCACCTCAGGACCAACATTCTCGCCCGTCCCCTTCCCATCGCCCTTGTCATCCGAGAAATCATCCCTAAATATGTCATCTTCATCGGGGATGTTGAAAATTGGTTTCTGCCTTTGTTGTGGCTTAGAAACAACATGCTTTCCCCTATGAGGATTACGTCTAAGAGGTTGGGGGTCAATCTCCTCCACATCGGCTTCATCTTCATCACGCCTAGGGAATTTCTGCACAAGGCTTCTCGTCAGAACATGTGAAGGCAAAAAACAGGGGCAAGTACATGTACTTATAATAAAAACACTGTGTTTGTTACCTTTCCCAGGTCTTCCTCAACCCTTGTGCTAGTACCTATTTTCCTCGACGATGCGGCAGCCTTGGTAGAGTCGCCTTGAAGATTTAACGACAACAAATAGCCAACCCGTGTAAGAACAAACAAGTTGGAAATTGAGGAAAGTAGAAGGAGACACATACCTTATCGGCCTTGGCGTCGTTAACTACCCAGAAAGGATAGGGATCGGCCGTAAATGAATGCGACGGAAAGCTACCATGTAAAATAGGACCTCGGACAAGGAGCAGAACTCGGGGATAGATTAGATCATTGGTGTGACGGGGTCGCCTGTTATAACCTTGGCCCATGGGATCAGCATCCAGCATCATCCTCTCAACACCCTTGGGCATGGTTCTCTAACGATGGGGACCGGCAGCAAAACCTGCAAGATCACCGTTGGTTGAGGTACCGGCTCAATAGTTGACAAGGAAATTGGCAACAGTATACTCTGGAGCGTGCTCGGGCTTGTAGGTCGACCACTCGGCGGTAGAACCGTGACCATCTCGGAGAGCTCTCCATTCATCCAAAATGCGGAAAGTGTTGCCAGTCCATTGAGACATGGCGCGATAAGGCTTAAGCTGGGAGAGAACCTCATAATAAAAAGGGCTATCGGGGTTGTACAAAGGGAGACGAAGTCCTAGCTCTAGCTGACCCTGAGTAATGACCACGCAGGCAGCCGACTGCTCATACTTATCCATGTCGGATTTCTTCAGGAGTCTATTTTGGCCCGAGATCAGGGTAACTTCGTAACTTTGAAGATCATACTTCTCTTTCAACTGCTCAATGAACTCTTCATCAGAGAGATCTTTTACCCTTTTCTCGGACCTGCACGAAATAGAAGGAGAATCATCGGGAAAGATAGATCTCATGGCGCGATCATCGTACTTACAGGGACTATCAAACGAAAACAGGAAAGCAAGGGAAAAAGCATCATTCTCAGAAAAAACATCATCCACGCACCTTTTTTCAGTTATCGAGGGAGAAGAAGCCATGAACGGTAATAGTACAGAACTCGGAAATCGATAAAGGAGGTTGGGACGACGAAAATGTAACTGCAGCCACTGTAGCACTCTGAGATAAAGAGATGAAGGAAGAAAATCGAGAAGACAAAGATTTACTGAGGTAGATAATGATGAAAAATCTCGAAGAAAAAGTTGCAGCGTCTAGAGGCTAAAAAATAAATGGTGAAGAAGAAGAAAGAGAATAGGAGTTGAACTATTTAAAGAAGAGAAGTTGTAATAGGCGCCGACGGTTACAGATAATAAAGTGGAGTTACTGGGGGACTGCATGGCGGAAATCTCGGCATGAACGAGGACGTGGGAAGAGGGGACGACTTTCTTCCACTCGTGTCTACCACATGAGAAAAAGAAGGGGCATAAATGTAGGTGTAAATTATCCCCAGGGCTAGGTGGCAACATCTCAAGCTGTGAGATACCCAAGCATGAAGAGACGAGAAGCACGGGATAGAGGCTGGAAGGCGCGAAATTTAAGGAGCCACGTGGATCGGGCGTGATCACTCTACAGCTGTCGGACAAGACTCGACCACAGGCCTTTGACAAAGCTAGTAGACGAGACGTATTGGGTCAACCGAGGAGTAGTAGTCAAAGGGATAAGAAGATACGTGTCATATCGGCCAGATGCAAGGGCGACGGGTTGGGAGGGAGACATCGCACCAAGAGAACACCCGAATGGATCGCCTCGGACAAGGAACTACAAAGGGATCAAAGCACATCGGCCATAGTGACGGAAAAATGGACGACGCAGGCAGTCCCGATGACAGGACTTCAAGATAGATATGTTGTGACCAACACCCTAGTTTGGTTATATGAAGCCTCCCCTATAGATAGAAGAACTTGTATCCAAAAGAGGGCAGGATATATTGGGAGGAGAGAGACTTGTAATCAAAAGAAGGGAGAAAAGTTGAGAGCTAGTTCACTTTGTAAGTGAGTTCACTTGAGAGAGCAACACCGGTGTAACACCTTGAAGTAATAAGATTCATCCTTTCACCCCCGTGGAAGTAGGTAATCATACCGAACCACGTATATCTTTGTGTCTATCATCATGTCTATACTTTCATTTTGCATGAATAGAAGATTTCTTCTATCCTTTGGATGTAGGTGGTAGTAAAATTCATCTACAGTTAACATCAACTAATCAAAATAGCAAGCAAAGTTTGGATTCTTACGATTGTCTCATAGATGGTACGAGCCTACGATCCAGGATATCCAAATAGAACTTTGGTTCCATCTCTAAGTTCTCCTCTAGGTTTACCACTTCGAAGAGGAGACAACATCAAATGAGTAGCGATAATGTGTCTCGCGCTGGGTGCAATATCTGTTCCATCCTTCTTAACCCTCTTTACATGCTTCGGCTTTGCATTCTCTTCCTCATGTTCTACATCTTTTTTACCTTCATACTCTTCATCATCCCCTTCATCCTCCTCATCACCACCATTATTACTTTCATCCCCTTCCTCCTCATCATCATCACCATTACCATCATCAGAATCATCACCACTACCATTATCTTCATCATCATTATCACTCTCTTCTTCCTCTTCTTCTTATTCACCTCGTACGAGAGGATCTTCTTGTATCTCATCTTATTCACCGCTAATGTTAGCGGAAATAACAGGAGAAGATGATTCCGACGAATCCGATAACTCATTACCTTTGTCTCTTGGTTCGGTGATAGAAAATGCTACCTCACTTGGCTTTTTTCCGCGTAATGGACCGGCAATTAAGTATTTATCGTGTCGGGGAGATTTAGAAGCGGGAGTTATCATCATTGGAACCTTTTATTTGGTTTTCTTGGTACTATAGTCCAAACATAAAAATAAAAAAAATAAAAAAACAATAAGATATCAGTTTTTTGGTATCAGATAAAGGGTCGTCAGTGGGATGAAGTATAGAGCAAACGACCCTTCAATAAAGGGAGACGACTCAAATATATACAATGACGACTCTTCCAAATATTTGGACAGAGAAGGCGTTTTTTCTAAGGGTCGTTAACGTGTAACAATGGGTCGTCAAACAAGCAATGACGATCCTACGATTTGGATTGACGACTCTAGGGCATATGGCTAAATGACGACTCTATGCCACCCAAGATGACGACACTATCAATTTTTGAAACATAAGGTTGTTCGAGTTCCATCTAAAGTCGTTAACAAATAAAAAAGGGTTGGAAAAAGAGAGTCGTCATATTAAACCTAATACAGTAACGACTCTATTCTATGGGAAAAAATGAAGTAGCGGAATTAGGGTCGTCATATTCGACCTAATACCCTAACGATTTTTCATAGAATCGGCATGCAAATGAAAAGTCGTTAGGGTTTCAATATACTAACGACTCTTACACTGAAACCGCTAATTTTCAGTTACCAAACTCATTTTCACAATCAAAACACACACAAAAAATCGAATAGAAGGTGAGTTTAAGTTCACATACCTTCTAATTGGAGCCATTCCTTTCTTGGGTTTCGATTTTTTGGGTTTGGGAGTACTTCTCTCGTATACCTTGGCTTTGACGGTCTCTACGAGATTAGGGATTTGAATAGATTCTCTAGCGGTCTGCTTTGTACGATCCATGTTTGTAGAAGAAGTTAATCATCAATTAAAGTTTTATCATCGATGATTACGCGATGAATCGGTTGAAGAAAAAAAATCTTCGGAGGAGTCATTAATGGTGGTAGTGGAGAAGAGAAAGGGGAGCAGAGGAAGATGAAAAGAAAAATGAAAAACTGATTTTCTCTTGTGGTTTAGATTTAGGGTATATGAGATTGGGGGCCTAATTAAGGCTTCTAATTAGAGTTAACTGATTTTTAAGATTTGGATTTAGTAAAGGGTAAAACAATATTTTCAATATCAGTTTAATACACCCCTCAAAAATTTGGGGTGAAAATAAAAAGTCTAGGCCCCCAATTAAAAATTATGACCCCCAATTAAACCTGGCATTTTTAGGGGCGACCCCAAAAGAATTAGGGGCGACACAAAAAGACAAAAAAGTTCACCCAAACGTATATCTAAGCTACCCCTTATCAACGATTTTTCGAAATGGAAACTATGCCCTTCCATAATTGGTAGCCAACACCATAATCGGTAGGTTAAGTTGAATCACTAGATACCGATTAGTGTGTGGATATTTCAGATAATATTCCCTTATCTAATCGGTAGATAATCCAACTTGTAAAACTACCGATTATAAGTAGCCACCCAGATTCAACCTTGACCAAATTCCATAGGTTTTGAGGGTGCAGAGCCAACCATAACCACTTGGTTTGTGTTTTGGATGTAGCCATAATCGGAAGCCAAGTAGGTTACAAAACCTTACGATTATAGGTCGCCCCAAAAATAGATTTTTCATAAATCCTTCATCTGGTGAATTTTGAAATCTGCTATATTCGGTAGATAATTCAACTTGTTAAATTACCGATTATAAGTAGCCAACCAGAGGTTTTGAGGGTGCAGAGCCAACCATGACCACTTGGTTTGTATTTTGGATGTAGCCATAATCGGAAGAAACGTACGTTACATAACCTTACGATTATAGGTTGCCCCAAAAATAGTTTTTTCATAAATCATTCATCTGGTGAATTTTGAAATCTGCTATATTCAATAGATAATTCAACTTGTTAAACTACTGATTATAAGTAGCCAACCAGAGGTTTTGAGGGTGCAGAGCCAACGATGACCACTTGATTTGTGTTTTGGATGTAGCCATAATCAGAAAAAACGTACGTTACATAACCTTACGATTATAGGTTGCCCCAAAAATAGTTTTTTCATAAATCCTTCATCTGGTGAATTTCAAAATTTGCTATATTCGGTAGATAACTTCGTTACCGAATATAGTGTTGTTTGGTTATTGAACAAGTGATTTTCGAGTGTTATAATCAGACGGCAAGGAATAAACTTAGTTCCCGATTATGGTGTTATTTGGATCCAAAAAACAAAGTTTTCTTCACATAGAATAATCGTAGGCAAAATATAAACTAACTCTACCGATGATAATAATCAGAAATTTAATAAGTTAACTTCGTTACCGAATATGGTGTTGTTTGGTTACAGAACAAAAATTAAATTTTCACAAAGCATAATCGGTAGATACATAATATAAATAGCTCCCGATTATGATAAAGAAATTGCAAATTCCCCATAATCGGGAGCTATGTATATAAACTAATCTTCCGATTGTCTGTATCAAATTCAAAAGTTTCATATATCTTCATGTGATTCGCTTGCGAGTCATCATTAAATGCATAAATATAGCAATAAAACCATTCATAATCTATAAAACGAAAAATTCACAAACCATAAACATAATGTACCAACTTTTAATCCGACACAAACTTTGAAAACGACATAATACGACATAAACAAAGTTATCCATAAAGTTAACAAAACATTGACACCTTAGTCGTTCCTCTTTTCTTTGACTTTGGGACCTTTACGACCTCCACTACTTGGATCAGAACCATCATTGGTTTCATCATTTGAGCCTTCAACTTGAGTGCTCGATGACGCCCGAGTTCTTTTGTTCGCCTTCTTTACAGGTTTCTTATTCAATTTTTCCCCAAACTGAGATGCATACTCTTCATTGTCAACGTTATCAATTAACTCTTGGTGCTCTTTTATCTTCTTAATTGGCACAAGCTCTCTGGACTTTATGCAATTAGTGCACCATTTGGACAAACCTCTTAATTGTTCATCTGTTTTAAAACATAGCATACCATCAAACGGTTACTACTCTGATTTTGACCCATAATATTAAACTAAATTAACAAAAAAATACGTACCAATCTATCAAAACCCGGAGGTTTCTCTTTGAGGATACTCTTATACGGTGCGGGCTTTGCTTTAAGATCACGGATTACATGAAAATGAGAAACATTCTGGTACCAATCCATATAGTTGGGAGCATTTTCAAAACCTTGGCTTTCCTTCCACCGTTGATCAAGTAAACCATCCTTCTATACCAATGGTATTTATAGGATGGTTTACCCTTGTAAACACCGTGATAAAATCTTTATCCGACTTGCGTTATTCCAGATCCAAAATAAAATTTCCATGGATTTGCTCCTTTCGTATACCTTGTACATAACTGAAAAGGCGAGGGTACCCAAATATACCTCAAGCTAAAAAATTTCCTTCCTATAAGTCCTTTCTCCGAAAATAATTCTCTATAGACTGAGTCGAGACAATACAACTAATCGGTTCACACTTTGTGTGATCGTCTATGGATACGAGATCGAGATAATACAACAATGAAGTATGTTTACTTGATACAAAGGTTCAGACTTAACCAAACTCAATAAGATTCATGTATCAAGTAAATATGAATTAACGTTTGTGCAATTTACTTTAATTATAACAAAACAATTATAATGCGGAAATATAAAGTAAATGACATAGCAATATTTTGTTAACGAGGAAACCTCAAATGCAGAAAAACCTCGGGATCTTGTCCATAATTGAAAACTCTCAGGATTAAGACGCAACACAAAATAAACCAACTTCGTATAGTTCAGACCAAGCAACTAAACCTATAGTTCACCTAGTTCCGTCTGTATTCCCACGCCTCCAACCTATAAACAAGTCACGTACTTGGACCAATTCATTTGGTTCGTATTCCAAACAGTAAAGGAACAACAAATCTGTTTGGTATCAACTCTCTTCAACCAAGTGATATGAGTTGCACAAAGGCTCTTCTATTTATCTTAACATAAACTCCTTTGCCAGGTTCCAAGATCTATCTTATGTTCAATCACCAAAAGGTAATCGTTAAGATTAAGCCAATCAACACAATTAATCCAAAGAACTGTGTTGATGCCGATCTTCTCAATTAATCAATCCAATCTACCACAAGGATAAACCGATTATTAATTGGATCCGCTTTTACCAAAATAAGTATTATGTACACCAAAGATTATAAAACCAAGTCAGAATTCTTCTATCTCTTCTTTGTCTCCAAATCTTATTTAATCTTCAATAAACACCCACACACAACTACTTGAATCTCTTGTGATCAATCACACACAGAACGGAGTCTGTTAACAATGGATTATCACAAGATCGTCTTTAGATCTAACAACAGTCTAAAGATCCTAGTCAAAACCTTGAACTAGTTTGAGTGAATCTTATATCAGAAGAGAAGATTATCAAGCATAAAGAAACTAGGTGCAATCAAAGTTCAACCACCGTTAGTCAATCAAATCAATATGAAAACTAAAGATAAACCGCAATATCTAGTTTCCCACCAACGGGTCGCGCTAGAGCTTCTCAATCCCAAAGAAGACTTTAAATTGAGCGGTCATAAGAGATTTCACCTAATTAGATTACTCTCATCTCCGATAGGCGGCTTCACCAGTAAAAACAATAGAGGAAGTTTACTGTCAGGAAGGATTAGTTTGCTAGAAATGCAAACTCAAAGTATTTATAGACAAGGAAGTTTGGACACCAAGGAATTTCCAAAACCGAAAATATTCTCAAGATATTTTTCCATATTAACCCAAATTCGGTTTCATAATTCCTGTGAATGCACTGTCCAAATATAATGATCGAAATCTCCTTAGAAAATATTTAACTAGCAAATGCACATTACTAATTCTTATTTTCCATATATAATTAAAAACCTTAATTAAAAGATTCTTAACTTATTTAAATTCGATCTTGGGATTTACTTCCTTCTTAGTTGTTAGGGATTATCTTTGAACAATAAAAGAATACACATTAATGCGCGTTTTTAAAGTGTGTCGACATCTTTCTCTTACAAGTCCTTTTTCATACTTACTCACTTGAAACCGATTTACCACACTTCCAAACAAGTTTAGGATTGGTTCATCTGACTTTCAAGAACTATGTGATTGATCAAGTAACACTCAATCACAAACCATGGGTGTAACGGTTCTACTAAAACAAGTTTCGGTTCTACCTCCATGTGAGTATTATGCATAGTTACACTAGCTTACCATAATTCGGCTGACTAGGTACTAGGATCTGTTCCCACATATATTTGGTATCTAACTTGTATGTGTTGTACATGTCCATAGGATCGGCTCCCCCTTGCCTAAAAACGTGTTGCACATGTTCATAGGATCGGTTCCCCTTTCTTATATAAACCTTGATGCACCTCATACAAGGGTCGGTCCCCCCTTGTGATGTAATGCACCTATTCATGGGATCGGTTCACCTTTCCCAAATTTGGTTAGACACTCACAAACCCGATCATACCCCAAGTGATTACTTAAGATCGGTTTCACTAATAAAGTCATACCAATACATAAGTCATGCCTCATGTGAATAGTTTTACCAAGAATACAAACAATTCATGAGCGGTTATAGTAATCACACATATTGGTCGTTCATAAGATTTACAATGAAGAACAGCCCCAATAATGCCTGGAGATTTCCTTTTCGGTCCACAACACATATCATGAACTTACTTCCTTAGAACACATGTAAACATTATTCCCTAGAATGAAATCCTCACCTCATACCCATACATAATCGCAATAGCATTCATACGATTATGTCGATGTCTTATATACAAAGTTTAATGGTTAAGCAAGAAACTACATATTGTATTCCTTAATACTATGTCTATCTAGAGTGTTCATGCTTCGCAGTTTTATGTTTTCAATATGCACGACTTGAAAGATACGTTAGGGAATGAAACAGTTCAAGTCAAATATCACTAATCTCAAGTGGAAGGATGATTTTGTGGTTGTAGCTCTGTACTTCTTCACTTCTTCAAGTCTTCGCAATACTTGTAATGTCACATCCTAATACATTCAAGCTAACCTAAACGAAGTTTACTCTAGTACATTTAAATCAAACGACTCTTAAAGAGTTTTGGTTCATTAAAATATGACAACCAAACTTGACTTACCAACTCTTGGTGGGTTCAACCGAGCTATGCTCTAACAATAACCGTTTTGTCGCATCACCCTTGAGGCATTGTACATCACATATCCTGTTGGGTGCCACAATGGTCCAAAATAAAGGGCCAAATCGAACCGACATGTGATATGTCCATTAGCTCGGTCTTCCTTGTATGGATCAAAGCATACCTTTTGGGCTTTCAGTGAGTCCAAAATCTCCCTCAAACGAATCAGCTGCTGCTCCTTTGTCCTAGAATGGTTGTCATCGAAACGTACTTTTTTCCTATATGGTCACCTGGCGCCCACGCCGGGTTTTGAATGGCCAGTCCCAAGATAGGGAAGTGGTCGTAGATACATGTCTATATTGTCATTTTTGCAAGTATTAGGAAATTAATTCTTCAATGGTAGAAAAATAAAAAAAACAACCAAGTATGTAGAGTTAATAAAAATACATGTAGTAGACTCACGTTCCCGGCCACTTGGCTAATTCCAAGCCTCGACATATTTCTCAACTCTTCCATCAACCATGCATGGCATGTCGTGCCCCAAGAGTACTCATGCACTTTATAGAGAGGATCCAGAAGTTGTAAAAGGTTGGCGTCGACCCGATTGCCACTAATATTGGGGTAAATGACACATCCCAATACACATAGGAGATATACGGTGGCCGCGTGGTTCACTTGATCATCAGTTAAAGTTGTTTTTTCTTCTTTTTCCTTGGTGCCCTTGAACATATCAATCAGAGTACTCATGTTGAACTGTCTAGTTCTATACTTCATGCATCTATTGAACTCAGTTTTTGATGTTTCTGCATCCCAACCCAAATACTTGTTAGTTAAAGCATAAAGTTTGTCCCATTCCAACTGCTTTGTGTACTCAGCCCTGACACCTTTGCCATGGTCATGGAGTCTAAGAACCTGCACAACATCATTTGGGGTAATCGTCATATCCCCAAATGGCATATGGAAGGTGTCGGTCTCAAGATAAAGTCTCTCTACAAACGCCGATATAGCCACCCGGTCATGTTCCTACATAGAGTTCTCGGCAGCATTATCCAACCCCGAATTTGCAATAATTGTCTTGAACCTTTAACATTCATCGGATAAAGGCAATTCCAGTATTTTAGGTGATGCGGCGGTGGGTTTGAGAAAACGAACCACATCGGAATGATACTATTATACACACGACAAGTTAATTTTTTTTTAGAATTACCTAAACCTATAACCCTTAAAACTATTACGAACCAAAAGAAAATACGTAAATAAAATGGATACGATTATTACCTTGGTTTCATATATTTCTTTTTCCCAGGAGTCTTTGTATCCAAATAACAATTGTCCTCTATCCTCCGGCAGCCCAAGGATTACACCTTCTGGAATATCCTTTACCTTTAGTTCTTTTGGGACAAGGTGTTTCGCTTTCTTTCGAGGAGGATTTTTCTTTTCGGCTTCTCCTTATTCTTACGCACCCCTAGGTTGTCCTACTTCTATTACTCTATCTTCTGGAGCTTCTGGTTGAACACTAGGTTGAATTTTAGCTTGTGATTGTGGAGCACTTGGTTCTATAGTGTTTGTACCCAAAATAAATTCTAGGCACTAAACACGATGATTTTATGGTGATTATGATGCGATTAGGATTATCAAACAAATTGAAGAAAAATAAAGAGACACAAGAATTTAACGTGGTTCGGCAAGTGTTGCCTACATCCACGGAGGAACAGAGAAATTCTTTATTGATGGTAGTATACAAGAGTTTTCTCCGGGTTAGCTAACGTAAAATTCCATGTCCCATTAGGTTTTAGGATACATGTATTTATAGTGTTTATGTAACCCTAATTTTGATGTAAACTTCATGTGCAAGCAACTTGGGAAACAAGTCTTCTAGAATCTTCTGGATCTTCACGGGTAGACGGGCTTGATTAATGGGCCATGTGGGTTTCCTCAATAAACCCACGTGTTGGTTTCAACAATAAACCAGTTGGGCTTCCTCAATAAGCCATGTGGGTTTCCTCAATAAACCCACGGATTACCGATATTAAATAGCTTGTGCGGCACGCACGTACACTATTTAATATACGGTACAAACATATAGCTTCTTGAACTGGTTCTGATTATGGGGCAGTTGGTTGAACACCTTCTTGACTGCCTTGTTGAGTTCCATCTTGAGCACTTAAAGTGGATTTAGCAGCCCTAGCTCTCCTTGCACTAGCTGTCAAGTTCTTACGCCTTTCCATCCTTGCACTATCTGAGACAATTGCGTCTCTGGTTTTTTTACCTCGCATATCCCTAAACAGCAAAACAAAGTATAATAGGTTCATAATCGTATGTTTGAGTACAACATAAGCGGCCGAATATAAATAATCGAAAGATATATTTCAACATAATCGAAAGATATATTTCAACATAATCTTACGAATAAACATAATCGTAAGGCATAAGAGAGTATATCTTACCGAATACACAAAAATCGGAAACATTACAAAACTACTTTCTACCGAATATGCATCACTTTGTGTCCAGAACTTACTAAAGTGGTTGGGCCTAAACAACAGAAGAAAATTACAAAACATATCATCTGATTACTGTGTCTCTATTACTTGTACTTCCCTAAAGCCTAGTATATTCGAAGGCACAAACACATTTAACTTCCGATTTAGGGTTGACAATCGTTATCCATACAAAACTATTACTTACCGAATATGCATCAGTTTGTGTCCAGAAAATACTAAAGCCTAGTATATTCAGAAGGAAAAAATACATCTAACTTCCGATTATGGTCGATTTATGGTTCAGTAATGAAAAACGGAGGAAATCGGTAGGAAACCTAACTTTTTAGCACTCGAATGTGACCAATGTTCTTGTGCAATGAAGAATTCGACCACAATCGAAAGTTTAAAGCAATAACTAAACTACCGAATCTGGGTAATAACCGAAAACCCTAAAAAAAAAAATATGGATTCGTCGAATTAAAGCAATAGAAACCAAAGAAATAGTAGAATCTTACCTAATTGGGTTCATTTGAAGTTGCATGAGAGTTTGGCTATCAGAATCATCTACATCAGTGACTTCTTCTTCTTCACCTTCTTCGCGTTCTTCGTGTTCTTCAGTGAGAATCTCTTTATTACGGGCATGCACTCTAATGTTTGGATCAACACCACGAACAACGTTTTTGGTTCGAGATTTCTGACGTTCCTTATCTTTCCTCTTTATAGAGAATAATCGAAGATGATTCGATTCGACGATTAACGATAACGATGTATTGAAGCGGAGTTGAACGAGGAGGAAAGTTTTCCTCTCTGAAATCAGAGGGCAAGAGGAGAGAAGAGGAGTTGAAGTTGAAAAGAAATGAAATGAAATGAAATGAATTTAGGTTGACATTGGTTTTATCTGTCAAACTAAATAATCGGTAGTTAATACAATCTCATTAGCTACCGAATGTTAAGTAGTCCCAAATTTCGATTAAGAAAAATTCTATAAATTTTGAATTTCTCGAATTTCTTAATCGTTAGCTTAGATATTCTATTTTCCGTCCGATTATATAGTAGCCCCAAATTTCAAAATGACAAAATTCTTAAGATTACTTATTTCTATTCCTTAACAGTCGGTAGTCTAGTGAGGTACATTTTCCTACCGATTGTTACAGAAGCCAGATATGCGTTTGGCAAAAAAATTGTATTAATCGGTAGTATATTTGAGTTACCTACCTCCCGATTAATTTTTAACAATCGGACACAAACTGGCTTTCGATTATGTAGGGCATTAACGTAATCTATTATCCTTTAGGACATCCCTTAACGTTGTATATGGGTTGGGAATAAAAACAAATCGCCCCTAATTCTTTTGGGGTCTCCCCTAAAAATGCCAGGCAATTAAATTAGGCAATATATAGGTTGATGAAATTTTAGAAAGGTTGTTTTTTTTTTTTTTTTTTTTTGCTGAGAAACAAACATCATATATTAACTTAGAAGACAATTACAGACTTCTAACAGAGGTTCCTTCCTTACAACAGAATCCAAAAAAAGGAGGAAAGGAAACCCATTTGTTCTTAATACAAAATTTTCTAGCCCGGCGAGTAAGTTTATCATCTAGAAGATTATTTTGACGCTTAATATACACAACCTTAAAATACTGATTTCTAGCAAACACACATTTACAGTCATCTAAAAGTTCACTACTTCTCCAACTAACATCTACACAGTCTCCATAGACAAAGTCTACTAACTGGAGACAGTCACAAACAAAAAGGACCTTGGACAAATTCATTTCCTTCACCCAGTTGACATCTAAAAGGAGAGCAGATGCCTCAGCTATCACTGCATCTGAAATTAGCCCAAAGTCAGCACATAAACCCTTAATTCTACCTACAGTATCACACATACCCAAACCCATATTAATTTTTTTTAAAGAAACATCTTAGAACAAAATATTGTCAACCATATCATTGACAGTCTTCATTGTATCCTTAACAACTCGAACATGCAAAGGAGGATCAATGTAGGTATTTAACATTCTTTTACTTTCAAGAATAACCAAATCTAGATTAATAGTAGCACTTCTAAAGATCACATCACATCTCAGTTTCCAAATGTACCACATAATTATAGAACCCACACTTGGCCAACCAACAACAAAAGGAGATCCACCAAAAGAGTCATCAAACCAATAAAGAAAGATATCTTCAACCTGATTTAAATTTCCGGGAACTAAGTGTTGAAGAGAAAGACCAAATCAAATGTGCAAGGCAATAGGACACTGAAAAAACATATGAACAACCGATTCCACTGCATTCTTGCATAGAGGACAGATATCATCTATAGAATCATTATAAAGTTTAAGTAAAGCATTCACTGGCAGCATTTGAGCAAAAACTTTCCAAATGAAAAACTTAATCTTAGGTAAACAATCCAACGACCAAACTTTCCTCAAAAAACAAGCTTCTATTTCAGTACTAATATCATTCATATAGATTTTATAAGCAGATTTAATAGAATATTTACCATTCCTTGTATCCACATTAATTTATCACTTTGTTGAAGATTTAACCTAATAGTTCTAATTTTAATGACTTCATCAGGAGAAAAAAGAGAATTCAGCAAATTAAGGTTCCAACAATTATTTTAAACATCAATAAGCTCACTAACATAGACATAATCTTCATAATTAGGGTTGCACTAAATTGGAGGAGAGGTATCAAAAGGTATCTAGTTAGTAGACCAAATTTTTGTAGAAGATCCAACATTTATTTTTCTGACTACATTAGCTCTAACGAAAACCAAACTATTGACAATACCTCTCCAAATCCAAGAACTAGTATCAGCTGCTTTATCAATTTCTAACAAGTTCTGGTTTGGAAAATATTTATCCTTCATAAATTTAGAAAGAAGAAGATCTAGATTCTGAATAATTCTCCAACCTAGTTTAGCAATAAAGACTATGCTTGTAGCATAAGTATTTTTAATTCCTAGACCTCCACTTAGTTTAGATTTACCAATATCACCCCATGATCTGAAGTAAGCAGCATGCCTAGGATCCTTTTTCGACCACCAAAAAGTTCTTTGAATAGAGTCAATTTTAGACGTAATCTTTTTGGTAAAGGAAAACAAGACATATGATGAACAGCTAAACTGGATAGTACATGTTTAGTAACAACAGTTCTACCCATACCATTAAGTTTAGTTCTTGTAATTCTTTTACAAGAACTAAGCCTAGAGTAAAATTTATCAATGATAAATTGAAAAGATTTTGTTTTATCCCTATTGATAAAAAGCGGAGTTCCTAAATATTTTTCAGAGTTACTCAAAAATTCATATTAAGAGTTTTGGATAGGAGTTTTATGTCTTTATGATGCATTTTTTTCATTAGTAAAAAGCCCGATTTTTCAAAATTAATTGCTTGACCAGAAGCTTTGGCGAAAACATTTATAACCTTCAAAAGGTTTCTAGCATAGGATAAAGAAGCTTTCGAAAAAAAGCATGCAGTCATCTGCAAAAAAACAAATGGGAAATTGGGGGCTATCTTTATTCATTTTAAAACCTTGAATAACACCATCAGATTCAGCTTTTAAGAGAAGTTGAGAAAGAACTTCCATACAAATTATAAAAATGTAAGGTGATAGACAATCTCCCTGTCTAATACCTCTAGAAGGAAAGAACATATCCCCCGGAGAGCCATTCACTAAAACAGAATAAGAAACAGTACTGATGCATTGGAAAATAATGTGACACCAGTCTTCAGAAAAATCAAGCCTTTTAAAAACAACAATTATGAAAGGCCACTCTAACCTATCAAAAGCCTTGGATAGATCAAGTTTAATAGCCATAAAACCATTCTTAGCTTTTTTTCTTTTTCTTTTTAAAATAATGAAGAATCTCATGACTAATAATTATATTATCATGGATCAGTCTATTGGAAATAAAAGCTGACTGGAAAGGCGAAATTATAGAATCTAATAAAGGCTGAAGACGGTTCGTTAAAATTTTGGAAATGATTTTATAGACGGTATTAGATAAGCTAATAGGTCTGAAATCTTGGGGGAGAAGAAGGATTACCTACTTTAGGAATTAAAGAAATAAAGGAATGGTTAAGCTGTTTAAGCAGAAATTTTGTTTTAAAAAAGTTCTGAACATGAGAAATAACCTCTTCAGAAACTTCATTCCAATTGTCTCTGAAAAAACCCGGCGGATACCCATTAGGTCCCGGAGATCTCCACAGAGCCATACATTTCACTGTTATGAATTTCATCCACATTAGGTATAGCAATTAGAGAAACATTCATATCATCAGTTATAATCGGAACAATATTTTTCAGAGATTCATCAATATCAGCATTACTCTGATTCTGAGGGTTTCAGTAGATCCACCAACTCGATTGAAGTGCAACATTGTCCCACACCAACTGTTGCTCGAGAGATGATTCTGAGGGTTTCAGTAGATCAAAATGATATTGGCAGTGTATAACAGTTAGCTTCAAGGTTTCCTTTTCGGTAGTAGCATCAGCTACCTTCTTGAAAGGCTTGGTGACAAATATCAACAAGGGCCTTGTAGCTGTCAGGTTCAAGCAATAGAAGTTTCAGTTACCTCATGTTATGTTTCTCTTTCCTTTTTTTTCTTCACTGTACAGGACTTGGTAGTATTCTCTGCTTCTTAACAGGGTGTTAAGAAGAAAATCTACGATGTATATGCATGTGTAGAAAACAGTAGTTGCATGTTAATATACATACCATGTTAAGATGAACTACCTAACATTTCTCTAAACTGTCACAGAGAAAATAATACCCTTTCATTTTGCAATGCTTCATTTTCTATCCATATATGAAGGGGCAAACCTAAAGTCAAACAACACAGATATTAAACTACAAATGGAAGAAATTGGGAATCCAATCCGACTGGCTAAACAACTTGCATAACCTTTCAGAACAAGCAAAGAAGTTCTTGCTGAGGAGCGCAGATATTCTACTGGTATTCATGGGAAAGTTCCTCCCTCAGTAGGAGCGAGTTTCTCAGTAGTTTGGAGCGAGTATCTCAGTGGTTAGGAGCGCGCTCCCGTCGCGAATCTTGCTGAGGAGCGCAGATACGCGAATCTCAGTGAGATTCATGAGGAGTTTCACGTATCTGGTGACTAAGCAAAGAACTATACATGGCTTCTCAACACACATTCCAATTAATTTTAGACTGCACCTTGGTTCAGATTTTACTTTCTATCATGCTAAACAACTGATGAATAATATATGATAATCCAGATCTCTCCCTCAGGCAAATTCCTTGAGCCCTCGAGGCCAACTACTTCGTGCAGGGTGCATATGGCTTTCTTGCACTGAAATAAAAAAAAAATAGAAAGAAAAAAACTGAAATAAAAGACAAAGTAACAGCAACATATACATTTATAAATATATACTTCTACCCTTCCCCTTTGTTTTAAAGCACTTGTATTAGCAGGCCTACAACTGACATGCACCGTAACACACTAAGACGACAACCATAACACAATAACCGCAAGTTACCCAACCAATGATGCTGATTGATGAAATAAATTACTGAAATAAGAAAAGTAAATCATATTTAACTGGTTAAAATTGGATAGACTAGTATGCTTCAGATCTTATTGCACTACAAACTAGTATACTTTGAGAAATAATCGAAACTAAAATAAACTGAGATTCTACTTGAAATCATGTAAAGGGAACAACAGAGAGAGAGTAGTCAAGCAATAATACCTACAAGCATCAATCAAGTCAAGGCTACTGGGAAAAGAGAAACTCTTGGCCTGCAACCACTCAGCAAGAGCTTCAACACCCTACCCTTCTTAGACTTGGAAAATAAAAACTAAATATTAACAAACAGAAAAGACAAAAAAAAAAACAGTTTATGACCTAAACAAACAAACAGTAAGTTTTTGCTACATGCATATCATTTTTATGGATGAAGGGCAACACATGAAGTAATCTTGGATATTATGATTGGAAATAATTTTATAAATTGAACTTGGAAGAAGCCAGTAAAAAAGCCTAATCTCGAGAGTACATTGACTGATATTATGACACTCAAGCATTTCATGCTCAAACAAACAACTCGTCTGAAATGCTTAATTCCGGGTTTTGAATGTTGCGATGTCCTTTATTTTTCGCAACAGTAAGGAACGTCTGGGTTCCACTGCTTCTATCCATTTCTGTCTCAACAATTGAAACTCCGGTAGGACATCAAATCCATTATATAGCTCTTGTGTCGGAACAATTGAAAGTTGCTTCCAGTGTGAGTCAATATTCGACAGAGGGATAGCCTTACCCTGAGGAACATATTTTACCAACTCATGTGCACAAGGAAGTCCGTGTGTAGAGTGGAGGAAACACCTGCAAGAGGACTCTTCATTGCCAAGGTTTTCTGAACGATGAATTTCATACAATGCAAGCTCCAAAGCCTTATGAGATACATGGTTCCTCAACTCCTCCAAAGCAGGTGACAAATGTTCTTGATTCAATGTGGTCAGACTTAGCTCGAAAGAGAATTTAATTTGAGCAATTTCATCTTTTATCATGTTGTGCATTGCTTTCCAACAAGTACTATAACTGTCTACAGCAGATACTAGATACTTCCTAAGGTTTTCATGCTCTTTGTCAGCCTTTGTCGTAGTGTTGCCAAAGTGTTTGATCTTATTTGTCCATGCCAAAGCAAATTTTTCTTTCTGTATCAGCCATGTATCACGCAAGTATACAATGCATGATGGGTATCTCGGTGCCCATTTTGTTGCAAAATCAGCATAAGCATCGCCATATTCATCCATCGTCTCAGCTTGCCAAACATGATTCCAATCAGTGTGAAACTGTTCCCACTCTTCATTATCTTCAAAAGCCTTCTCACAATTGGCCTGCACCTGCTGATTTATGTGCCACGTGCAAAGCAACCTACTTGATCTCGGAAATACAATATCAATTGCATTTACCAATGCACTCTCTCTATCTGTGACAAATAAAGATGGCAATGTGTTTGGCATATACATCCATTTCAACTGCGTCAAAGCCCAAATATAATGCTGTTCTGTGTCCGCCTCCATAAAGGCAAATGCAACTGTGAAGAGTTTCCCTGTTGAAGAAATCCCTACAATATGAATGAGCGGCTTCTTAAATCTATTACTCTTGCATGTGGAGTCGACCATTAAAACCGACGGGAAACATTTGGCCAATAACATCGATTCCGGATGAGCCCAGAATATATCTCTTACCTCATTTGTTTCTTCAGTACTTCTATGCTTTTCTACATAATGGTATTGAGCCAATAATTCCATCACTTGTTGCATTGCAGACTTACCTTCAACCTGACTCTTCCGATGTTTGGACTTTACATTGTATATTGTTTTCAAAGTCGAATAATTTTCTTTGCTCTTCTCTTTAAGTGCTATGAGTACCTGTTGTGGTGGAACACCAGTTGCTGTCAAATGAAGTACTAATTGCTTCTCTTCCTCTTTCAACCTACCAGCATATGCATGCCCAGTCAGTGTGTCTGATAACTCGTGATTATGACGTCCACACACTACACGAAGAGTCCACTTATTTCCTTCTACCCAATCGCATTTCAATTGAAAAGGACAACCACACTTTCTAGTTCTGCTCTTTCTTTTCCTTGGCTCAGGAGGTTTGGGTTGTAAGCTCTTTTTCTTATGGTCCGTATACCAACCACTTCTTTCACATCCGAGTGTAATTCTTGACCCCTTTCCTTTTAGTGTTCTCTTCGAGTGTGAGATCACAAGTACTGTGTTGTTCTTCTTTCCGACCTCTTGACACCACTCTATTATGGCTTCGCGTGAGTCAAACACCTACACACAGCAAAATGTTAATGACCTAACTTTTATGTCAGTATGTCAGGGACAAATGCGTATGTAAATATCTCATAAGAAGTTAGTCGGCATGATCCGTACCTGATCGGTGACAAAAAAAGGTGTCAAATCAACAGTTACCGAATGGGAATCTGGTTCAGTAATTGATGTCGTCTCTACTAGTTGCGGACTATCAACCCCTGGATTCACATCTAGTTGAGGACTATCAACACGTGGAATTATCTCCATAAGTGGACTACTGTTAATCGTTCCAACCACCATCTTCCTTCCAACCACAAGTATAAGTAAGTCTCGAAGTAAGATGACTGCAAATTTTTAACACTATAATAAGCATATGAGCCAAATTTCACCTGAGTTGCTGTTGATTCCAAGTGCCTGCCAGAATCAAAGGAGCCCTCAGAAGAAGAATCGACCTCCATAATTTCTCTCCCAAAATTTACATCCACCATGCTCAGTATCTAATACGTGGTGGTGCTGGTGAGGACTTAGTCTGTAAAAGCCTAAAACGTTATGGTTTCTCTTAGTTCGGGAAACAAGAACTAATTTTAGGATGCACCTTGTCCCATTCCCCCAAACTGCCAATCTCAATAGATAATAAAGAGTATGATGTTCCTAGAAAAAAAGAAAAGACCCGTTAGTTCACGAAACGTTATCAAGGGTTTCAATATCCAATTCCACGAATCATTTCAAAAGAAGGAAATCCTTAACCTAGAATTATGAATTGAGCGACAACATAGATTTAAATCAACAAAAGATGGAATCTTTTCTAATCTATCTGGAATTTCATTCGTATAATAAAGAGATTAGTTTGAATCGAACTCACTGGGTGTTACTTGTTTGTAAATATGATCGTCTCTCTTTCGTTTTCTCTAGCACCAGGCTGGAGGTGTACCAATATATCAATCACCAATATTTTTAGTTTTATTATAACAGTATTACATGAAAAATAAATAACAAACATAACAACGCGTAATCGGGGTTATCAAATCGGGGATATCAAATCTAATTGGGGTTGGGATATAGGTACAGGACAAAATTGGTGTCTGAATAGTAATTCCGGGTAATCCCTTATGTAATTAATTTTTTTAATACCTAATTTACCCCTCATTAATCCTGATTAGTGATTAATAATAATTAGTAAAATCTTAAGATTTTTGTTAAATGATTTGTGTGTATTAGTATTTGTGTTTGGGTGAGTGAGGTGAGAGTGGAAGGAGGGAAAGAAAATTTGAGAATTTGGGTAAAATGGAGGATGATTGTGAAGAGAGAATTGTTGCTGCTGAATCTTTAGCTCAACTACAACAGCAAGCATATCTTTGATCTTCGGTTAATGATAACAACTCACAATTGCAAGTTTTGTGGAACCAACACCCTTGAATGATGAGTTTTACGAGCAAGGAGAGTTGTTTGAAGAACCTACACAAGAAAGTAAACTTGCACCGCATACAAGCATCCCCAACACACAGGTAAAGATGCTGAGAGGTTGAAAATTTGATTTTTTTTCTTTGAACCCGCCATTTTTTCAGCTGAAAAAGCTCTATGCCGGCATAGTAGTTGTATGAATACAATGTCGGAACCCTCTATACCGGCATAGTATTCATACTACGACTATGTCGGTAGCCCGATATCCCCCATTTTGAAACCAAAACCGGCATAGTATTCAACCAAAAAACTATGCCGGTACTGCATGAAAACATACAGGAAGCAGTGCCGGCATGCTCGATAGAAATCTATCAATGCCGGTACTCAAGTGAGATTCTTTTTTCAAGTTTCTGGATCCTTTACATCATGTGCCGGCATAGAAATTCAAGCAACATACAATGCCGGTAGCAGTACCGGCATGCTCGAGAAATAAATGAATGTGCCGGCAGTGGACTGAAAACCAGGAAAAAAATCAAAACGGACTGAAATTCAATTTTCTAGAGAAATAAATGACTATACCACATGCGTAAAATACAACTTTTGTACCGGCATCGTATTCAACCTAAATTATATGACGGTATTGATAATTCCAAGGGTTTTCCTGTGTTCTTAAAGTGGACTGCCGGCATACACGAATAAATTCAAATAAATGCCGTGACATACTACCGGCATTGAAGTCAACCTAAAATCAATGTCGGGATAGAACATTCATTTTAAGGTGATTATGGAACTCAATACCGGCATAAGATTCATAATAAAATCATTGACGTAACTAAATACCGGCATTGTATTCATTATAGATTGAATGTCGTAAACTAGTATCGGCACTATATTCATATTAAAATCAATGTCGGTACTCTCTGAAACTCAACTGTTTAAGTTGGGGTTTGCGATTCTGACGATTCTGACCCAAACCCACTACTATAAATCGATTCAAACACTTATAAAACACTTCAAAATCACTTACCTTCTCACGGAAGCCATGTTTACGAGAAGTTGATCGTCTGAATCCTCTTGTTCTTCTTCTTCTTGCTCTTGAGCAATCAAAATCACTTACCTACTCATGATGAAGAAGAAGATGGAAGAAAAAAAAAATCAAAACCTAAACCTAATGAGTGCCAGGATTGATAGTGTAAATGGGGGATATAAGATTTTGGTTTTTGATTTTAAAGTTTTAGGGGAAAGGGTATAAGAGTCTTTTCATAAAGACTTTTAATTAACCAAATGGTATTTTAACACTTTCACATCATTTGGTCACCCCTTAGCAGAAGTAATGGGTTGGGGGAAGTAATTTATATCCCCCAATTAGATTTGATATCCCCCAATTACGCGTTCCAAACACAAGTAAGATTATTTTTTTTTATAGAAAAACTTAGGCCAAAAAAAGAACGCGCGATTAGGGGATATAAATTATTTCCCCCAACCAATAGTGTCTGCTAAGGGTGATTTTTTAGGGCAAAAATACTAAACTACCCTTTGATTAATTAAAAATATTTTGAAAAGACTATACTACCCTTCCCACAAAATAAAATTCTTAAAACTTAAAATCAAAACCAAATCATTTATCCCCCATTTCCTTCACTTGTGTGGCACACTCGTATGTTAGGGTTTTAAAGAAAAAAAATCTACATCTTCCTCATCGTTCTTCATCGTCGATTACCCCAATCTATCTATAACCATGCCTCCACGAAAGAAATCAAATACCTAATCGAAATCTAAATTGATTGTTCAACAAAAACAACAAGAAATGATCAATCGGATTTCTCGAGAAGAAGAAGAGGAGAACTCGGACAATCAACCTCTCGTAAACATGGCTACTGTGAGAAGGTAAGTGATTTTGAACTAGTTTATAAGTGTTTGAATCGATTTATAGTAGTGGGTTTAGGTTATAATTGCGAACCCTAACTAAAACAGTTGAGTTTCAGTGAGTTCCGGCATTGAAATTTGTATGAATACAACGCCGGTACTTAATTACGGCATTGAATTTAGGTTGAAGGAAATGCCGGTAAAGAGTTACGGCATTGATTATAGTATGAATACTATGCCGGTATTGAGTTACCAAATCACCTGAAACTGAATGTTTTGTCCCGGCATTGATTTTAGGTTGAATACCATGCCGGTAGTATGTTACGGCATTGTTTTAAAATTATTCGATTATGCCGGCAATACACTTTTAATATACAGGAGAACCCTAGGAATTTTTTATCAGTACTAGCATTGATTTTAGGTTGAATACAATGCCGGTACTTGATTACGGCATGGATTTGAATTCCTATCTCTGTGCCGGCAGTACTCTTTTGGTATCCAGGAACTTCTTAGGATTTACCTAAGAATACCGGCATTGTCCACAATTAATCGACAATGCCGGCATCGTGTCCCGGCATAGTGTTTTTGTTAAATTACTATGCCGTTTGTTGGTCTCAGCATGGTCGATATTTCGTAAATGTATGCCGGTACTGATGATTCTATGATTTTTTTCAATATATCTATGCCGACATCAAATATAAAAGTGAGTTGTCTTATATTTATCTCGTGTTTCTTTTGATATATGACTAAAGCAAAGGAAACTAAGAAAACAAAAGTTAAGGATGGTGTCCTTAAGAAAAGAAAGATGAATGATCTTGGTACTCCTCAGTCTCTGCCTCATCGAGGGAGAGAACAAGGTCACGACAAGCGTTTGGGGGCAGTCTCTACAAGAAGGAAAAAGTGGGAGAGTGGTGACCGTAGTCGACTCATAATCCGTGAACCTACTGGAACAGTTGAGCACAATGAGCAAGATGAAGAGGAAAGTGAGGAGGAAGATAATGAGGTTGATCTAAGTCAATTAGCAACCCAAAGCCAAGTTTTAGAGGAATATGGTGGGCCAAGTCAAAAACCGACACAAGGCAAAGGCAAATGGAAAGTAAAAGTTAAAGGTTCGCACCTTCCTCATACTGATGACATGATACTAACCTGGATCGTGGTAGAATTTGGGGTGAAGCTGACGATCCGAGAATGCTATTTGGCTACAAGGACACGTGGGCTCGTACTATCTATCAAACCTATGTAATAATTTTTTATCTTGTGCATATGTATTGTTTTGTATTTATGTAGAATCTCTTAATCGTATTATCTCCTAATTGTAGAATCATAAAAAGGTTGTGCGTGTTTGCCAAAACCAAGCCGTGTCTCATTGGGATTTGTCTACGGAATGTGAAGAGGTCCAAACATTAGTAAGGGAGTCTGGTCTATATGGTTTGGTTGAAAATTATGTGAAGTGTGATTCTTTAACAGTCAATTGCTTCGTCGAAAGGTATCATGGTGAAACTGATACTATGCACTTCCCGTTTGGGGAGATGACCTTGATCCCTGATGATGCTTAGAACTTTCTAGGCTTGAATGTTATCGGAAAATCGATTGCATAAGGAGATAATTGTTCGGACCTAGAATGGTCGAAGTTGCACGCTCTGACTAACAAGTTGTTGGGTTGGGACTACAGAAAATTTGTGGAACGCTTCTATGTATCTAAGAATAGCAGGACAAAGACCATCAAGAAGAAGTTGCTTAAGGAGAATTTTGAAAACACGCATGCAAGAGTTTGAAGGATGGATGGGACCTTGCAAAAATTCGTTATACAGCCGCTGCGTACCTGCTATTCATCTTGGGCATTAAGGTATTCCCTGACGCTAGTGGCAATAGGTTTAGTGCAAACCACCTTTAATACTTGGATCCGTTGGAAGATGTCTTTACCTATTCTTAGGGGACCATGGTCATGGCACATTTGATGGCGGAGATGAGAAGGGCCTCTATGGCTGTTACAAACCAATTTGTCGGGAATTTCACTCTACTCCAGGTAGTTTTGTTTCTAAACTTATGCTCTTATGTATATTGTTCACATGTACTCTTATTATGAACTTAGAAACAAAATTTACTGCTTCTTATATGTATCATTCCACATTGGTATAGGTATGGGCTTATGAACACTTCCCAACATTGTTCAAGGACTGCCCCTTCTTGAAGATCAAAAACCTTTCCGAACCCGAGGAGCATAAAGACAATATTCTGAAACCTGGTAAAAATCGTCGATTGACAAATATGAGATTGGATCTGGATGCGATGACTACCAAAGAGGTTGTGTTCGACCCTTACAAGGAAGCTAGAGAGAACCACCAAATTTTGAGGTATAATAACGTTGCATTTTACAATGGACCGTTGTTCCACCCAAAAGGATACATTATGGCTGATCCCCGACGTTTCATTTGGCAACTTGGATATAAGTAATTACCTTATCCAGGGACATCCTCTCTTGAAAGGTACGAAGTTGACTGTTCTCAGATATTTTCATTAAGATGAAGTTGAGGGTAGAGTATGATCCAATTCCAGAACCAACATATTGGAGGGATAGGTAACCACGTCGTTTGGTAGATATTAGTAATAGGGAACTTGCTGAAAACGGTGATGAATCTCACCCCGAGTACATGTATTATTACCTAGAAGGGTCACATCCATTTGTCGTGCGCCCGGACAACGCCAAAGTTCTACCCCAGGAAAACCCTCTAGCTCTAACTCTTACAGAGGAACCACCTACGATGACCCAACTTAATAAGACTGTTGGATTGATAGTAAGTATTGTTAATTTCTTAGTCAATTAATGTATACATAATCTTATATCAGCATATATATACGAATTATGTGTTGGATGTATGAAACTAGCGACGTCGTCTTGGCAAGTTGAAGAAGATGTTTGGTTGCAAGTACGAGAAAGGAGAGGTGCTATCCCTTGAAGAAATGAAGGAAGTCGAGGAAATGCTTGATAAAATGGAAGACCCAATGTGCAAAAGCTTTGTTCGGGTAAACGGGGAAGGTGGTCGTCCACAATAAGCAAAAGACCAAGTGATGAACTCTTTAGTTATGTTTCTGCATTTGGATGGTGGTTGTTACGTTTGAACAATTCCGAACTTGTTTTTGGATTAACTCTTTAGTTGTTTTGGTTTATGATACCTGGATTAAGAACATTTAAGCACAATTTAGTTGTTTGATTTATGTTGAACATGTTTAAATTTCTAGTGAAATATTTTTTTTTTGTAAGTTTTATTCACACCAAGGTGCCGGCATTGAAATGTTTAGGTAGAACAGAGCCGACACTGCTTCCGGCGTAGATTTGTAATTATAATTCCATGTCGGAACTAATACCGGCATAAAAAAATTCTAAAACCATGCCAGAAAGTGGGGATGAAATGTCCAAGTTCATGTATAAAATTTAAACTGTGCCGGCATGAAAATATTTATAAATATCCATGCCGGAAATCTGATTTATTTTGGACTTGGATAGTTTAGCAGAAACTCGGCATGGTAAATAAGATATCTTTCTATGCCATCACTCTGTAAACCCTTCGGAAATTAAAACTACAATGCCGGTATTGATCATAGATCCGTTACGAATGCTCTTTTATTTCGTTCCTAGATAATCTATTACATTACATTTGAAACTTTAAATTAATACATACTAAAAAACATGGAATGGAGTAATTTTGGTTAAAGATGATCTCATAATTTATTTTCATTCCTTTTCAACAATTGCGGAACCTTTGATCCTTTCGCCAATATCTTCGAAGACATCGTATGGAATCTCGGTGTCAAGGACCATCTTCATTGGTTCATCTTCTCTTTCAACATATTCCTTTCCCTTCATATAACACCCATTACACCAATCAATAGGCTTGCATTGGCCCTTGTGGTTTTCTCTAGATTCTGCTAATACAATAGCTTTGTCAAACTGTAGATGGGGAAAAACGATTTGCTGGTTTTTACGGAATTGAAGAGTCGACTGTGTGGAGACTCCTTGAACCGAGCAAAATGTTGAACCTCACACAGATGCACTGCAAGAAGGGAGTGTTTTAAGTTCGAGAGATCAATCTGTAAGACTCCGGCCTAAACCAAGAACAATGGACGTTCCAGAGTCAATTTGGTCACAAGAGAGGATGTGTTGATCTGTAGGAGGGAAGCTGAGAAATGCGTGAGATCAATGGTGATCTGAGATTGTAGGTGTGTTGTGAATTCAGTGTGAAAATGCTCTGAATGATTGAATTTTGCTCAATTGAGAGTGATTTCTCTGAGTTCGTGTGACGAAAGATTGTCTGTATGAAATTTGATGAGAAATTGATAGACGAAGATGTTCGAGTTGTTCGAATCCTCGAATGTTGTTCTTTCAATCAGGATTCAGAGACATTTTATAATGACGGAGTTGAACACACCATGATCCCATGAAGTGTTATAGTTGCTGGAATCAGAGAGTGGGGAAGCGGGAAATCGTGTGCGGAGACTTGGTTAACTTTCCACCCACTACTTTGCTGACTCTTCCAACTGATTGCACGACTTTCTCACATTCTCATCGTGGGTGAACACACATGCCGTAGACCGCCATACCAAAACCCTAGTTAATATCCCCCCATATGACACGATTGAAATCTCGTGATTGTGGAGTCAGTTGATGACTTTATGGGACGATGAGTCCGTGTAGTGCTGAGTTGAACATGATTAGCAAATGTTCTGAAACTCATGAATTTAACATGTTTGCTGAGACGAGGTATCATTATAACCTAAGATGAGCAAACTATGTTGCTGAATTGTTGAATATTGATAGTTGAATCAATATTCTTGATCTGAGCAAATATTGCTAATTTGAATAAACATTGCCGGTTTGAGCGAATATTGCTAGTTTGAGCAAATATTGCTTTTTGGTGAATCTTTGGTAGCAAGACCAAATAAAATATTAATTTAAGTTACTGACTACTGGGTCGAGCAAAATAAATAAAGTGTTGATTATGGAATCAAGATAAAATTATCAGAGTGTTTGAATCTGCTCAGAATTACGTTTCTGTAGAGCTCTGGATTCCAAACCCTAATTTTACTAAAATGGTGATTTATTGCAAATCAATACAAAGTGACAAAGGGACCCGCTATATGGGATGACAGGTTCACCATATACCGCCCAAATGCTCGAATTAGCAAAAATACCAAAGTCTCCTGAGACCAGTTGGTGAAAGAATGATCAAATGCTGGTTTAACCATTTACCGAAATAATGCTCGTGTGAGTGAAAAATAATAAAACCTGGTATTATGGAAATATGGAGGACCGACCAAGAGGTCATGAGACCGGCTCTTGGTGGGTGTGGGACCAGTGGATGGTCGTTTGAGAAAATTCTCAATTGTTTGGAAAGAGTTTGAACCTAATATGACCAATTGAGCAAATTAGGTTAAAATCATTAAAAAATGCAGGACCAGATTTTTGCAAGCCTCGGGGTCACCCTTGGTCGGTCAAGGGGATGTGCCTGTGTCACCATAATGTCCGCGCTTCAGTCCTGAGAATTTTGATATTTTCTAGTGCAAGTTTGAGCAACATTTGGAGAAAATATGCAAAATCCATGGTTTTGCTGAAACTGGGAAAAATACATGAGATGAGGGAAAATAAATAAAACAGGGAATTGCGAGGTGTGGGACCGGCCATGGCTATGGCATGGCCGACCGGCTGATAATCACGGTCCCATATATTTCTCAGTTTTATGTAATTTTATGTATTTTCTATGATTTGAGGGAAATTCCATGAAACATGAGAGTTTGATGAAATTAGGGAACTTCCATGAGATGAGAGAAATAAATCATTAGTATAAAGCAGAGTTATCTAACTTTACCTATCTGAGTGGTGGTCAGGATTTATCCTTGGCAAAGATAAATCAAAGGTTGTGGTTCTCCGTGCCACACCCTACAAGTCGCGCACGTGGTGTTCATTCCAATATTATGAATTAAAAATGAATACTCAAGTCAAGATATGGAATTTCAAAAATTATAACGGGGAGGTTCGAACTCATGACCTATTGTGTCATAAGAGTGGCCTCTAACCATTGTTCCACCTTGGTTGGAATTGATAGAAAAGATAAATCAACAGTGGTTGTTTGTGCAACTTTAATATTAATTAGTATAAGTGTTTTATTAATTAGTATAAGTGATTTGTCTAGAGAGAAGATAAATCTATGGTCATGGTTTGTTCAACTTAAATATTAATTAGTATAAGTATTTTATTAATTGATGTCTCATTAATTTCTCATGATAAATGATTTATTAATTTTACATCATAAATATCCCTTAATTAATATTAATACATATCTCCATCAATAAATAATAATTTTGACAAAAATTATTTCAATAGATATTAGTGGTGGTGGTGGTAGTAGAGGAAGAATTAAGTGGTGGAAGCGGTGGAAGGTGTTACTAAGTGGTGGAGGCGGTAACATTAGTTTTGGTGGAAGAAATAGTGGCGTTGGATGGTTTTAATGGCGGTGGTATTGGTTTTTTCTTTTTGAATCAAAAATAATAATTTTTTTACATGACGGGTAACATTGTATTGTGAAAAGTATAGTTGGTTGTTTTTTACACGATCAAAAAAGGCGGATAAATCAACCAACTATACTTTTCACAATACAATGTTACCCGTCATGTAAAAAAATTATTATTTTTGATTCAAAAAGAAAAAACCAATACCACCGCCATTAAAACCATCCAGCGCCACTATTTCTTCCACCAAAACTAATGTTACAGCCTCCACCACTTAGTAACACCTTCGACCGCTTCCACCACTCACTTCTTCCTATACTACCACCACCACTACTAATATCTATTGAAATAATTTTTGTAAAAATTATTCATTAGTATAAAGCAGAGTTTAGCTAACTTTGCCTATCTGAGTGGTGGTCAGGATTTATCCTTAGCAAAGATAAATCAAAAGTTGTGGTTCTCCGTGCCACAGCCTACAAGTCACACACGTGGTGTTCATTCCAATATTATGAATTAAAAATGAATACTCAAGTCAAGATATGGAATTTCAAAAATTATAACGGGGAGGTTTGAACTCATGACCTATTGTGTCATAAGAGTGGCCTCTAACCATTGTTCCACCTTGGTTGGAATTGATAGAAAAGATAAATCAACAGTGGTTGTTTGTGCAACTTTAATATTAATTAGTATAAGTGTTTTATTAATTAGTATAAGTGATTTGTCTAGAGAGAAGATAAATCTATAGTCATGGTTTGTTCAACTTAAATATTAATTAGTATAAGTATTTTATTAATTTATGTCTCATTAATTTCTCATGATAAATGATTTATTAATTTTACATCATAAATATCCCTTAATTAATATTAATACATATCTCCATCAATAAATAATAATTTTGACAAAAATTATTTCAATAGATATTAGTGGTGGTGGTGGTAGTAGAGGAAGAAGTAAGTGGTGGAAGCGGTGGAAGGTGCTACTAAGTGGTGGAGGCGGTAACATTAGTTTTGGTGGAAGAAATAGTGGCGTTGGATGGTTTTAATGGCGGTGGTATTGGTTTTTTCTTTTTGAATCAAAAATAATAAAAAAAATTACATGACGGGTAACATTGTCTTGTGAAAAGTATAGTTAGTTGTTTTTGACACGATCAAAAAAGGCGGATAACAAATACTTTTGGGATGATACCAAATCATATAAGACAAAATGGTTGTTTTTGGTACCACTGCTATCTTTGGTAACCGTTCGTACGCATGATTTTCAGTATTAACAAAAAACGTATAGTTGAATAAATTAATTGACGACCTAAGTTTGTTAAATCTAAACTTTATAAATGACGTGTGGGATTAAAAGTTATAAGTGTGCCCAATATTCTACGAGGGATGGAAAATGGTGGTTGAGAAAGAAGTGATATCTGGTGGTTTGTGGTACTGACCGGTATTGATGAGTAGTAATTGACTATGTTAATTATGTGCTGCTACAAAAGGATAACACTATAAATTAGAAATGTGGTTGATCGACTTAATGCTAATATAAACTCGGTTAAAATACATGAAAATTAAGAAGAAGAAAAAAACATTTAGATGTCAGGTTATATAATAAATAACACTAAAAACTACATATTTAGTATCAAGGGTTCTCCGTCTAATAGATATATCTAAGGTTGTATTGAGATCCCGTAAGCAGAGGGCGGGTTGGTCTTGGATTTCTGAATGATAATGAATATAATGAAACGCTCCCTCTCGGTTTCTCCAATGAAAACCGAAACCTTCTAAAAAAAATAATCAATCGAACAACACTTAGATGGAATGCATCACCACCAGTGTAAACTTCTCTGAATTGCTACATATCCAGTGAAATTTCTACAGATTAATCTGGTGATTTCGTCCTACCGTAGTTTTTAACGAGGCATGCAATTAAATCTATAATAGTGATTTTAAAGGTATTTAATAATTAAAAAATTCTCTTATAAGTTTTGTTTATGCAAGTATTGATTTAACTTGGGTTCTTTTATATTTTTGTGTTAAGTTGATGACTTTTTAATTTGAATACATGTTTGGTTAACAAACTTTGATACATATATGGTATTTTATTTGTAGAACTGATGTTAGTCTTTCATTTTTCCTGTTGGCACTTTGTTTCGATCCCGTATTTGTAGACATTATTTGATTAATATTGGGGTATTTGTTTAATCTCAAGGCCGATTAAACCCAATATGTGTTGTATACAATGAAGGCGACAGAAGTTTGTGTCGGCTTTACCTTGAAACTAATAATTTTTCTTCGGAAGGTTAGTTGAATTTATGTAGATACAAATATCAATATGACTATGCTCTTTAAAACTCCAAATTACTTGAGTAACACTAGATGTGAGAACGTCATTCATGCACTACTTAGCATAGTTGGTGTTAAAAAAAATTATCCACAAATTTCTTCAATTTTATGTTATCAATATGATTGAGAAAGAATCTTACACATGTTTTGATTTACTATTATAAGTTTATTTTTTCAACTCACATGTGTATATCTCAGCCTTATAATAGCCAAGGGTTCTTCATTTTTATAACTCTCACATTAGCAAAAAATAAATAAATAGTGTTTATCTATAGTAGGGAAAATATTATGGGTTTTTGCTTCACTCCTTAGAGCCTTAGTTATTAATAATTTCGGAACAAATGTATTCATAAACATCATGGAGTTGGATTGGCAGTTTAGGTATATGTACTGTTAGATGAAATATTCTTTTTGAAGTTTGAAATTATAATATGATGGAACAATAAATGGGGAAATTTTTTATTTACTGTATTTTTTATTTTATTTTCATGTTGGCACAACATTATTACTCCATCCAGATAATAAATTGGAATAACATGCTTAAGTAAAAAATAAAAAGATCAGGTAACCCGTTTTGTATCACAAAACCTATTTGAATATCAAAATAATTACTCATGAATAAAATGAAGCAAGAGGAATGTGAACAATATCGTATTAGAGACAAAACATCCCGTGCCGTTACGGCACGGGTTAAGATCTAGTTAATAATAAAATAGGGAATGGGAGTGTGGGACCGGCAATGGCCGAGGCATGGCCGGCTGGCCAATGGGCGCGGGTCCCAAGCCACTCTTCCCAATTTTACCAAATTTTGATGATTTTAGAGAATTTTCATAAAATCAAGGAAATCTGTTAAAAACTAAGATATTTTGTTGAAATCAGGGAGTTTTCATGAAATTAGGAAACAAAACACCAAATAATAATAAAATAATAGGCATGTGGGACCCGTTAGGGCATGGCCGTCCGGCTAGAGCCCGGTCCCACAATTTTGTTCCTAATTTTTTAATATTTTCTATGATTTAGAGAAAATACATGAAATTAGGTAATTTTAGGGAAAATTCATGAAATCAAGGAATTTTCATAATTAAGAGAAATAATAAAATAATAGGGACGTGAGGTGTGGGACCGGCCACGACCAAGGCATGACCGGCCAGCCGGCGGTCCCATGACACCTTTCCCTAATTTTATTATTTTTTGATAAAATCATGTAATTTAGATAAAATTCATGAAATTAGGTAATTTTCATGATTTTAGAGAAAATTCATAAAATCAAGGAATTTTCATAATTTGAGAGAAATAATAAAATAATGGGGATGTGAGGTGTGGGTCGACCACGACCAAGGCATGACCGGCCAGCCGGCGGTCCCATGACACCTTTCCTTAATTTTATTACTTTTTGATGAAATCATGTGATTTAGATAATTTCTTTGAAAAAATATGAGATTTGCTCGAACGAGAGAATTTTCGTGAGATCAGGGAAAAATAGTATAAGTATGATAAAATATAAAATTGGGCGCGAGACTGGTCACGGCATGACTGGCCGGCTGGTGAGCCCAGTCCCCCGGTGCCTTTGTTAATATTTTATTATTATTATTTTTCCTTCATATTTTGCATAGGTTCCTCGTTCGTTCGTATTTTTTGAAATGCTCGTTCGTGCATTCAAAATGCTGGTCTGTGCATTATATGTTAATTACACTTGCACCATTTTTTGTCAGGGCTTATTCGATGCTCAGATGCCTGTTTCGTTGAATATTTATCACTAACCCGTGGCATTCTGTTGGGAAGAACCACGAATTGAAGTGACGAAATATAACGAAGAATCATAGAATATTGCTGGATATTCATACGATTAAAGATGGCTCGTAGAATATTGCTGGATATTCAGACGATAGTTCGTACAATATTGCTGGATATTCAGACGATTTTAGATAATTAATTGATGGCTCTATACTCGAAGGGCTTCCTGTCTAGGAGCATTAATCATCTGAGGGTTGAGCAATATGAACTCGTTGAAGTGTCATATTCCTCTTGCATAGTCGGGGAAAACGTGGTTGCATCCCGAAGACGTTGTCGCTCTATACCAGAAGGCATGCTGTCTAGGAGCCATCCAATCTTTCAATTCTATACAGTATGAGATGTGCTCTCAGCTGGGAGACTACACATCTACATCTTCTCTGAGAGACTTTCTCCATCAGAGGTTTATGGCATGAGCTTTCATGCTTAGAGACATGAGTCTCGATACTCATCCGATTGCCGGATCCGAAGTAATTACTGAAATTGCTCAGTATTCATGATATGTGTCGTGGTCTCAGCTGGGAGACTACACATCTACATGTACTATGAGAGACAGCCTTCCCGGTCAGAGATTTATGGCATGAGCTTTCATGCTTTAACGAGAGACATGAGCCTCAATACTCATCCGGTTGCCGAATCTGGAGTATAGTTTTACAATTCTACCCTTTGTTGAAAATCCACCATCTACACAAACCATTGAAACTCATCGCACTTTGGGTGATTCAAACACCTTAGAAACATTCTTCCATTTTCAGCATCATCATTTTTTGCAATCCAAAACCGGCGTGTCCCATCACCGTTTTTACACTTCGAATAAACAAAAGGACAGTCCAT
Source organism: Papaver bracteatum (assembly GCA_023529315.1). Classification (NCBI taxonomy): domain Eukaryota; kingdom Viridiplantae; phylum Streptophyta; class Magnoliopsida; order Ranunculales; family Papaveraceae; genus Papaver; species Papaver bracteatum. The sequence goes on from JAJJWX010001294.1 coordinate 561,275, forward strand.
GGCTAGATGAGAAGGTGACTTACAAATTTGACAGCTGCAATGATGAGTCTGTAAGAGAATATTATATTAGTGATACGTCCTACTAGAGAAGATTTTAACTGTCCACATATTGTTAGTAATGTTGAATCTAATTACTTTGTAGGTAGAGCTTGATGGTGGTTTGCAAAAAGAGTTTGTTGATGAATCTCCCATCGCTTGTAAAGCTAGAACCGTGGGTGCTTGATTAATTTTTTGAGGATTGCTTTCTTGAGATAAGGATTTTTGCTATTTGGTGGGTGCTTTCTGTAAATTTTTCCAAAGGAATGGGGAGGTATTATATAGAATGAAGCTCCAAAAATCTTATTTTTCAAAAAACTAGCCCTTTTTTTTTAAAATTCCGAGCTACCGGCATGGTCACATAAATATACTCAGTTGAAACTGATCGTCAGAATGCCTCCATTGAATAATAACCAAAGACTATACCGGCACCAGTGCAGGAGTTGAAGTGTGATCAACATACTATACCGATATCCTGAACCCAGTTTAAACTTAGTGTCAGAATGCCGGCATTGAATTATCCCATCTTTCCATGCCGGCGTTCTGACTGTTACAAACTCCTTTAAGTTATGTGGCGGTTTCAAACTCCTTTATCCCAATTATGTGACGGTTACAAACTATGTGTCGGTTACAAACTCCTTAATTATATTTAAGTGACGGTTATAGAAAGGAAAGTATTCCATCATTCCATCTCTCTTTGTTTTTACTTCTCGGCTCTTCCAAAAGAATTTCTAAAACCACTAAACTCCCTTATTTTCTTTCATCTAAGAAGAATGGGTCGTCGCAAACCTCCTGAAAAACCCAAACCCAATCCCGAAGAATCTGTTGATGATGTAAATCGAAATCAAAAGCGCAACAAGTGCACGAAGCAAGGATAAATCAAGCAGCTCTTGAACAAGATAATGATGAGGAAATAAAAATTTTGATGCGGTAAGTGATGTCTATGTTGAATTGAAGTTTTTTTAGGTTTTATACCATGCTAGAAAACACAAATCGATAGTTGCATGTTTAGTCTCACTACTACATTAAAAGTAAAATTTGAAATTGCAATATAGTCAACTGAAATTCAGTTACAATTTTGGTTCGCCATAGAATTCAATTTCAATACCATGCTAGATTATATGTGTAGTTGCAGGAAATCCCACACTACACCCAACTCAAGAATTTATGACACAATTTGAAGATTAAGAACCTTTTTTATTGATATGATCTTAAAAGAATTACAGTAATCAAGAATACAATTCACTTAATAAGATTTTCTCTCTCCTAAAAACTTTCTTAGCACTCAAAAATTCATCTCCCTCTCTCTGGAACTATTCATTTCCTTTATATAGGCATTTACATAATAGATTACAGCTCATGACAGCTCATTTACAGTTAAGATTCCCTTTAATTTCGGATCTGAGTTCTTGCGATAAATCGCAGTTAGCACCGCCTTAATCATTCGCAGGTTTTATTGGTTCGTCGCAGAAATGTCACACTTTACTCATGTTTCTGTCGTTTTCATCTGATATGTCGTTCCTTACGTCACTTTGAGATGTGTCACAGAATATCATTGATGTATCGCAGAACTGCTGTTTATTTCGCAGGAATATTGTTGTGACAATATTCTGTTTCTACATCTTGCCTCTTCTCATATCTTTTCTGCGAAGAAGATAAAGATCATGAGAATTTAGATCTCTTGATTTGCCGCAACTCCTTATTTTTTCGCGCTTCCTTCACTTTAACACGTCTCTGCATCCACATCGCTAGATATTCTACGCGTGTTTCTTCTCTCATTTATTCCTTGACACATCTCTTTTCAACCGTTGAATTCTGACCATTCACGTCTTTTCTTCATTAAATGCATTGATGTTCTCAAGAATCTTTTTCTCTTATAAATATCCTCTTCGCTACTCTCTCCTCTTCTTTTTACTTTCTCTTTTTACTTTTTCTCTGCAACTCTACTGTTCTTCATCTTCTTCCGCAAATTCCGGATCTATTACTGTTTCAATTTCGTTTCTTTATTCTTCTTCATCTTAATCATCATTCCCATACTAAAAAATGGCTCCTGCTAAAAAAATTAGGTCAACCCACTTTCCAAAAACACCAACAAAAGCTCAAAACTTTAGGTTTCACACTTTCTGAAATTCCTGGTCAAACTTCAGATTCTGATCTCTCCATTGATCTAGTTTCAGGATTTCCTTCTTCCAATAGGAAAATCCTTATTTCGCTAGGTCAACTAGAATCTGGCCTTCCTATCCCTCTTTATAACCCAGATCTCCCTCTTTTTTATGAGATTATTTCTCACGCTAAGTTTTCACGAGCAATCTTCCAATTAAGTGGAGATTGTATTCGCCTCATTCTCGAATATGCCTTTCGTGGAGCTGGTAAAGGATCACGCTATCCTGAATCTGCGAAACATCCTGATTTTAAAGATATCCCAATTATTCCAGCGAAATATACCGTGATTATCAAGTGATTCCCATGAAGAAAGATAGCACGTGTTGGGCTGTTCGTTTGAATAGGAACAAAAAAGTTGTGAAGGATAAACTTCTTATGCAAGATATAGATTATCATTCAAGTAAAAACCAAGGTCCACGCTTCTCAAAAGATGATAAGTGGTGTAGATTTACTCTCCTCCTTGAAGGTCCATATATCTCTGGCGCTCTCTATCTTCCTGCGAATCCTGCAAATCTTGCGGCATATTGTCCTTGGATTTTTAACTGGTCTGAAAGGAATTCTGAGGTATATTTCGCAGCATTTATCATTATTCGCAAATTTGGATAAATTTATCATTCTTATTGATTATATTAAGATATCTTTTATCAGATTGAAAGAATGAAGCTTAACTATGTCAATACTGGGAATCCCAATCTCCTTCAAATTTTGAAAACCTTCACAGATGAAGTAAGAAACAATCTTCTATAACCTTTAACAATATATTGTTGCCCCTGTTTCTTATCTTTATATGTGATTGTTTTCAAGGAAATACCATTTGTCGCGGTGGTTGAAGCCAAAGATAAAGGCAAAAGAGTAGCAACTCTAAATGAAAGTTCTGGTGCTTCTCCTCGCCGTAATAAAAATCAAACCACTGACGGTCCTCCAAAGAAAATGAGAAAAACTCAACCACTTCCTTCTGATAATTCTCAACTCAAAGAAACTTCTACTATCGCTGAAAAAGATAATGATATTGAAAAAAATAGTGGAATTAATAATGATGCCTCTGTGGGCACTTCAATGCATATCTCTTCCACAAGAATCAGGTCTGCGATGGGTCTTTCTCAACCTGAGACTCCAATGAATCAATTGTCAAATATTTTTAGAAACCCCTTACAAGGTATTGGAGATGATGATATTACTCGTACTTGCGACTATCTCTCAAAGATCTGCGACGCTTCAATCTTGACTAATAATAAAGATCTTAAAGGAGTCTCAAGATTTATTAACCCAGGATTTCTTCATGCGTTAGCTTCGTTGGTATGCCCCTTTCCTTCATTTTTCTTGTAGTAAACTTTTAAATTTTTCTTGAGTATCAAAAATCTTTTACTTATCTTACTTATTTTCTCTTTTCTGTCACAGACTGCCAGAGCTTCTTTTTCTATTGCTTCAGAATTAGAAAATAGATTATCATCATCACAGAAAAGGCTTACTGATTCACAATCTGAATCTGCGAAACTTCTCGAGAAAAATAAGCAATACGAAGCTGAAATCTCCATTCTTCGCGAAAAATGTAAACAGTTGGAAGTAGTTGGAAATACTGAGCTTCTTAATAAAAACAAATCGCTTGAAGTAGAAATTCAAGTTCTTCAACAGAAATTAGTTGACAAGGAGAAATTATGCAAACAAGTTATTGGTATAAGTCTTTCCCTTTTTTTTTTTTTTTTTTTTTTTGAGCTTATTTGGGCAACCATTTTGCAGATTCCTATAATCTTACTGATGAAGCCATCATTCTTAATTCTTTTGATGAACCCATAGATGAAACCACTCTTCTTGAGCGTCTTAATGATGCTTTAAATAATTATTCATATGAAAAAAATTAATACTTTGTCCATTGATGAGCTTAAATATCATATCTCCCTTATGAGAATGGATTATAGATCTATCTTGAGTACATCCAATAGTTTAAAGACTTGCAGAGATGAATTTAGAGAAAAAAATCAAAGTCTTAAAAGCCAAGAAGAGTGAACTTGAGAAGGATAAAGAATGCATTACTCTTCAAGGCGCTGAAGCTCTATCAAAATTTCGCAATACCCTTATTGATACTGAACTTGAGAGAGATAGACTTAAGGATGAAAACATTAAGCTTCTTAAGAGAGAAAAACAAATCCGTTCCCATCTTCTCATTCAAAATGATGATGAATTCGCATGGGCTACGACAATTCTCGATAATGCTATGAAAAACTTAGCGATAGATGTCCGTCTTCATACCGAGAAAGCAACATTGATACAAGAAATGATCCATGAAAGAGAAGGTTATTTATTGTTCCTCTAATATCTTTGTATTTCTTATAGATTCCCAACCAGTTTCTAATTTATTGTTGTATCATCGCAGAATCTGAAGGAAGATATTTCAAAAGGGTAGCAGAACTTGAGGAAGAAAAAAGTGGTCTTGCGACCCGTAATGAAAAAATCTCAAGACTGCGAGAGAAAATAAAGATATCCAACTCAAACTTGCGTAATAACCTTCTCACCGTTCGCAATAATGCTATTGAGAAAGTTTGCAAAGATAATGATCTTCCTCTTATTCTATATCCTTGTCTTATGGATAATATCTCAGCCAGTTCTGAAGTACCAGTTATTTCTGACAGTGAGGCTGATGTAGACGAAAGTGAGAGAGAAGATGAGGAACGAACTAATGATGAAGACGGTGAAGATGAAGATGAAAATAATGATGGAGATAAATTTCAATAGTTTTATTTTTCTTTTTGATTTTCTCCTGTATTTCTCCCTTTCTTTCTTGCGATAATTATCTGCGACAAAATGTAATATTCTGCGAATTATCTGCAACTTCTGATGTCTTTCAATATATAAATTCTTTTTTGCTTCTATCTGTTTGTTATTTATATGAATTTATCATATAATGATGAATAACAATATTTTCCATTCTATGCATCATTCCCATACTTGCCCCTTGTTATTAATATGCAATGTGATAAATGAAGTATCGCAAATAATAGTGCGAAAAATCCGTTATATGCTTTGCAGATATAACCTCTCTTGTGTTCTTATTTCGCCTTCCTAGTTAAAGGTCTTATTATGCCACTTTTATGCGACAAGATCACAGGACATTCTTACTTTTACATGTAATAATCCATTGATCTTGTCTTATCATTTATTTTGATCTCTGCGACAATATGATAAGTCTAAGCCATCTTGCGAGATTAATCTCTCTTTGATTTTTAAGACTCATGACATTGGCGTCTTTTCGATGAAATCGCAGGACGTTTTTGCGATTTATATCTTCTTATTATTAATTTCATTTATATCGTCTTTTATTCTTATCGCAAAAACCCATTGATCTCATCTTAACATTTCTTTTGAGGCTTTTTGGCCTGTCACGCGACAATATGACCGGCCTAAATATTCTTGCGAATATAAAGTCCCATGACATTGCCGTCTTTTTTGATACATAACTCCCTAATGGAGGGTATCGCCCTTATCTCTCCCCCTGGTTTCCCCTTCAAGGAGACGTACTTCTGCCATACAAGACTAGCTCCTCCCATCCGGTTCTAGAAATAACTTGTTTTCGTAGTCTCTTATCCTTTATGCCTATATGGCTTATAGTTACGAGACTACACCCTAGTGGGGTTTTCTTCGGGTCGAACACATCGTAAGCCAAGAGTTTCCGTGGATGGCCAGGGTAGGTTCATCCGTCCCGGGCACCCACAGCTCAACCATGTACCTCGGCGCCTTGATCATACTTTGCATTCCTTAGGAGAAACTCTCGGGCGCCCAACCAGGGTATAACCTTATATAGCTGGGAATCCAAGTTATCTCTCCTGGATGGATTTTCTATAATCCCAAATCTCCATGACTAGGTTCCAGCAGCAGTATAGCCTTTCCCATAGTCATGCAAAGAGATACCCCCCTTATGACGCACTTTAAGGACATTGCCTCTTACGGAATAGAATCCACGAACTAAGGTGTACGTCATAAAAGTTCGTCCCATTCTTATATGTTTTTATGCGATTTGCGCCCGTCTTATGCATTTGCATTTAAAAATTCTTATATGATTTGAAATCATCATCTTTTTCTCTTAATAGAAAAATTCTTATTTTTGAATAAAGTTTTTCTTTTAATATTCTGTCTGCATACTTCTTGCTGTTCTTGTTTTTTGATTGTTCGCAATATGATATTGTTGCACTTCTTTTCTTTTGTAATGATTATTCGCAATATCTTGCTATTTTTTTATTTTCTTGCGAGGAATGAAGATTTCAACCTTTCCCAGCTCCTTGCACTTGTTTATTTTCTTGCAAAGGTTTCAAATTTTTCCCCTCTTTGCGCAATTAATCACCATTGATTCTTTAGGCACAAAATATTCTTGTAATATATCTTTTCCCCGCAACTCTATACTGTCCACCATTAATTTCTCTGATCTCTGAGTTTTCTTCCTGTTATGTTGCCAATTACGGTTTCTGGCGTTCCTTTCTTCGCAAGTATTAATGTCAACTTCATAACACTTTTTCCCTTCAAACCAATCACCTTTAATTATCCCAATACCATGAGGATGTGGAAACTTTATGCATTGATGATATGTGGATGCTATGCCTAAGATTCCATGGAGCCATGGTCTTCCAATTAAGGCATTATAAGGATATTCTATATCCACTACACAGAACTTAATTTTTGAAGATATCTTGTTCAATGGGATTTCCATAGTGATTTATCCTTTTGGCTTATTCGCAGTGCCATTAAAACCATAGATCTTGTAAGTGGAGGGGATTAATTCATCATCTCTTCCACCCATTATACGGTAGGTATGATAAAATAAGATGTCTACCGAGCTGCCAGTATCAATTAAAACTTTATCTATTGCCCAAGAATCACTTGCTGCGTCACCATCATCTTCTTCTCCCTCTCTGTACTTTGGATTTATTTCTAACTTTACCACCAATAGGTTGTCATGCATCTTCCCTGGCTCTGGTATTTCTTGTGCAGTAAAAGAAATAACTTTTTTCTGCCATTCTTCTAACGGAGAAATTTTCGCAATATTCATCACCTCTCTTCCCTCTATATCCCTCGCAAATACTCTACTTAGCACATTATCATGAAAATCTTCTATTGTTTTCTGCGAATGTACAATTGAATTGCAAAATATATTTTTTGCTGTTGCTCCTACTTCAATGACAAATGTTTCTGCGTCTTTCGCAACATTGACTCTACGAATTTCTGGTGCTTGCGGCAATTGTTGGGGTTGTGGATATCTTGCTAGAAAATGATTTAACTTCCCTTGTTTAATCATTCGCAGAATAATTCTTTTTACATTTCTACAATTATTCACAGAATGGCCATGAAAATGATGATAAGGACAGAACTCTTGATTTTGGTTGTTATGATGTGGTTCTTTCCCCATGTTCCAGGGTGAGGGTATATTCTCCATCAAAATAATCGTTTCCCAAATCTTGTCTATATTGGTATTTAAAGGTGGCAATTTGACATCTTCCCATATAATCCTTTGACCTCTTTGCTCTCTTGAATAATTCTGCCTCTGTCCACCATAAGTCTCCTGCGGTTGATCAAACCTTGGTACCTTATCATTGTTATTGCGATTATAGAAATTTCTCTCCTTTTCCAATTCCTCCTGATCTCTACTCCCCATTGATACTATCTTACGTTGATTATCAATCTCCATTTTCTCTCGCTGATTTTGGGAGGTACTTGCTACTGTATTAATCATCCTTGGTAATAAACTTCCATTTGCTGCGGTTGAATTTGTGCCTGCGAGAATTGGATATGACTCCATCTCATTTTGTTTTTCCTCCAAAGCGATATACTCTTCTTGCAATTCTCGCAGTTCTGTCATAGTGATTGTGTTTTTAACTCTGAATACCTGGATGTATAATAGATTTGTCACAAACATAGCATTTATGAAGGACAAAATGAGATATATTTCATCCACTCTTCCTGCCATTTCACTACACATTGTCCTCCATCTTATCGTTAAGTGCTTTAAACTCTCGCCAACTCTCTGCTTTAATCCAAACACATCTTCAATTCCAGGTCGTGTAGAGTTATTACTTATGTATGCTCCTAATAAGGTAGTTTGAAAGTGCATGAACTAAGTTATTGTATTCTTGGGGAGACTTTCAAACCACTTCAATGCTTCGCCAGTTAAACTTGACGCAAAGTATTTGCACAAAATGACATCATGGTTCTCCCATTGTAGCATGCATCGAATATAGGCTTTGATATGTTGGACAACACATGTAGTCCCATCAAAAATACTGGTCAACACCGGTAATTGCATTTTGGAGGTATCCCTCCTAATTGTACTTCTTGAGTAAATGGAGTTTTCGCAGCTTCTTCGATTGCCTCATCAAGTTGTCTTCTTCCTCCTTCTCTTCTGTTACTTATCATTCCTCTCATTTCTGCTAATTCCCGCAAGATTTGTTCATTCCTATCAGAATTTTGCTCCATTGGCCTTTTCAACGCAGCCTCTCTTCGTCTGCGTTCATGCCTTTCTTGTCTTGCGGTATTTCACGCTTCTTCTTCAACATCTTGATTTTTCCTTCTTCTACGATTTTCTTCTTCTTGAACTTGCAAGTTAATTTGTCTTTCATTCTCTTCTCTGCGAATTTCCTCATCCCTTATTGTTTCTCTTCGTTGCCTTTCTATGTCTCTGCGAATTCTCTCATATTCCTCATTAAGATTATCATTATTATGATTTTGTGCACGTCGTCTTTCTCGATTATCATGATTATTCTGACGCAATGCTGCTTGAATTTCTTGTTCTTCTACTTCCGCTCGCAATCTCTCTCTCTCTCCCGCTAAATGTACTTGCTCAATATAATGCCTCTCAATATCATCTTCAATTATTCTGCGATTTCTTCGAATCTCCTCATCACGTAACATTCTCCTTCTCTCTTCTTGATTTTCTCCCTCATCTTGATTATGTCTAATGTCCAAAGTTTCACCGCGTGGAATATAACGATCATTTATCAAATTCTCGCCAATATTTTGTATATGGGGATTTTGTCGTGTTTCTTCTCTATATGATCTTGAATTTGATCTCATACTGCTTATTGATCTTCTGTTTTGCAACCTCAAATTTTCCATTCTTAGTTCATGATTTTGCCTTGTAAGATTTGCACGTTCTTCTGCCTCTAATCTTCTTTCTTCCTGTATCCTTTGTCTCAAATCATCTACTATTTCATGCCCTTCATGAATTACTCATCCGTCCGCTTCTTGATTTCTTTCCACTTCTTGATTTTCTACCTCTTCTATCGAATTCGACCTCCAAGTATGCACACTTACTCTATCATAATCCTCATTTCTATCTTGTGCTTGTGTCTGTTGATTTGGTGGTTGAATTGAATTTTCTACTCCATTTCTCATTCTACTTCTTCCTGATCTAATCCTTAAAGATCCTTCCAATTCATCTGTTCCTTCTCCTGCAATTCTTTTACTTCTTCTCACTGTTGTTGGTGGTTCTGATGTATTTCTTCTTCTCCTAGCCATTTCTTCAATTTTAATAATTTTTTCAAATCTTCAGATTGCAATTTGAAATTTCTCAAATTGATTCTCCCCTTTCTCGGACGCCTCCAAAATGTAGTTGCAGGAAATCCCACACTACACCCAACTCAAGAATTTATGACACAATTTGAAGATTAAGAACCTTTTTTATTGATATGATCTTAAAAGAATTACAGTAATCAAGAATATAATTCACTTAATAAGATTTTATCTCTCCTAAAAACTTTCTTAGCACTCAAAAATTCACCTCTCCTCTCTCTGGAACTATTCATTTCCTTTATATAGGCATTTACATAATGGATTACAGCTCATTTACAGTTAAGATTCCCTTTAATTTCGAATCTGAGTTCTTGCGATAAATCGCAGTTAGCACCGCCTTAATCATTCGCAGGTTTTATTGGTTCGTCGCATAAATGTCACACTTTACTCATGTTTCTGTCGTTTTCATCTGATATGTCGTTCCTTACGTCACTTTGAGATGTATCGCAGAACTGCTGTTTATTTCGCAGGAATATTGTTGTGATAATATTCTGATTCTACAATATGTCTTGTATCCCCATTTTATTACATGGAAATACCGGCATAGGTTATCTCTAATTTACCAAGCCGGCACCACTACCGGCAGTGTTTTCTATTTACCAACCATGCCGGTTTTGGTTCTCTTCTTTTGTTAAGTCTCTATATAAAATTCCCAAAATACCGGCATTGTTGGTCTCTAATTTACCAAGCCGGTACCAATGTCGGCAGTGTCGTTATGTTTACCAACCATGCCGACTTTGGTTCTAAAGTCTCTGTATAAAATTCCCAAATACCGACATTGTTGTTTACTTATTTAGCATGTCGGCACTGTTTTCGACAGTGATTTTATGTTAACCATCCATGTCGGATTTCTATATATAACTCATTTAACATATTTGGACGTAGGTCTAGAGCAACACAAATGAAGAAAGGAAAGGGAAAAGTTGTTGAAAAAGGAAAACATAAGTCTTCTAGGCCTCGACGTAGTCGTTCTGATCCGGATCGTTCTAAGGTCATCATTCAGGAGCGTGCATGGGAAACAAGCAGTGATGATGATGATGATGATGATGAGTGGCAAAAAAAAATTGAACCGGCCCGAGCAGGTGGCTCATCCTCACAAGGCTTAGGACAATCTACAGCTGAAGTTGAAGCCGGTGAGAAAAAGAAAAAGGAACCCCCATACCACTTTCCTAAAAGATTTGACATGATTCCAGACCGCAATGACGGCAAACAATGGGGTGAAGCGAGAAACCCGCAACTCTTATTTGACTACAAGCACTCTTGGGCTCGTTGAATCTATCAAACTTATGTAAGACGTTTGCATCTTATTATATATTATTTATCTGTGATCAAGTGAATTTAATTTAGTTTGGTGTTTTTATAAGACCACAAAAAATCCTTATGTGTTAGCCGCCATCAATCAATGGATATATGGCCTTTGGATCTTGAGTGTGACGCTACTAAAGCATTAGTTAGAGCATCTGGGTTGTATCCCACGGTAGAAAATTATGTGGCCACTTATCAAGTCACGGAGAATTGCTTTTTGGAGAGGTTTTTTGGTGAAACTGATACCATGCATTTTCCTTTTGGCGAGATGACCATTATCCCTGAAGATATCCAAAGAATACAAGGTCTAGAGGTTCTTGGGAAATCCATTAAAGAAGGAGATCACTGTAAGGACCTAGAATGGGCCAAATCTATCAGCTGACTAAAAAGTTATTTGGGTGGGACCAGGAAACGACTATGGAAAATATGTACAAGACGGACCGTTCCAGGACAAAGACTATCAAATTCGTCGATCATGTTCGATTGTTTGGGAATACGAAGGACAAGGAATTGAATCCCGAACAAATTCCGCAAACTGCCGTTTCTTATCTGTTGTTTGCCTTGAGCTCCGTAATTTTCCCTGACGCTAATGGTAAAAGGGTGCATATGAACAACCTACAATACTTGGATCCCTTGGATAAGGTTCATGAGTATTCATGGGGCACTACTTTCTTCGCACATTTTATGGAATAAATTCATAGAGCTTCTAAGGCTAACACCTGTGAATTTAATGGGAACTTCACTGTAATTCAGGTATAGTGAACTAGTTATTTTGTGATCATTGTCATTAATTTTGTTATAGTGTCCAATTATTTCTTTTCTTATACATTTCATTAGAACGATCTTTCATTGGCATAGGTGTGGGCTTATGAACACTTCCCAACATTGTTCACGAACTATTTAAGGATTGAAGTTAGTATGTGAATATCAACCTCAACAGTCTCTAGCTCAGAAATACTTTTTCAACAATGCCCCGAAGCCCAATAACAAGAAACGGTTATTCGCCATGAGATTGTCTTTGGACTCAGTCGTTGCCAAAGATGTTGTTTTTGACCCATATAGGGATGCCAGAGGAGTTTACTTTACAAGGCGTGACAATGTTTCATTTTACAATGACCCGTTATTTCATCCAAAAGGATTTGTTATGCACAACCCTCGTCGTGTAATGCGCCAACTTGGGTACAAGAAGAAAAGTCTAATGGATACATCATATCAAAAATTCTCTCATGTCTTTGATCAATGCCAAGCAAATAAGAAGCATACTCAGGTAGTTTACGACCCAACTCCCCTTCCTGCACATTGGAGGGAAAGGGAACAAAAATAACTTATGCTGGATAGGGTTGGTTGAGAATTAGTGGAAAACGGCTATGAGTCCGAACTAAACTTCCTTGGAGGTAATTTGAGGTACTCGCATCCTTATATTGTATGCCCGGCCGCTGTTGAAGTTCCTCCACAACCAGAACCTCCCTCCACCACGCCGGATGAATTAACTGTTCCCGTACTTCAAAAGACCCTTACTTTGTTGGTACTTAATTCTTGATCACTTCTTATTCTTTTAATCTATATCCATTAACTTGTATAAGTATAAATACTAAGTACCTGTTGAAAAATATGACAACAGCGTCAGCGGCTTGGGAAATTAGGAAAGTTTTTTAACTGCAAGAACAAGAAAGGAGAAGTACTGACCCTGGAAGAAATGCAGACGGTCGAGAAAAAGATAGACAAAATTGAAGATCCAGATGCAAAAGATTTGTGGGGAGAAAGTAAGAAGAGGGTACATAAGAAGCCAAGGACCGAGTGATCGAAGATGTTTGTTAATGTTTCTTCTATGGTATTAGTTAGGTCTTGAACAATCTAGTGTTGTTGTTTTATTTATTATGTTTTTAAATAATCTAGTGTAGTTATTTGATTTATTATGTTGATAAACCTGTGTCAAATTACCTCTTTGCCGGCATACATTTGGAATGTCGGAACTCTGAATTTTTAAGATCACAGAAATTTCAAAGTTTTTCTAACCGTAACGGCATGGTCGAAAATGGTAACAACAATGCCGGCACTCTGAATTTTCAAAATCAAATAAATTACAGAGTTTTGGCATTGAAGTTTTTTTTTGAATACCATGCCGGTAGTATGTATTTTCCATACGCAAAATATTTTTGTCAAAGTACCGGCACAGTTTGTAATTAAATTTAATGCCTGCAAATTTACTAATTTCTCTGGATATGTTTTCAGCATTTCCGACATTGTTTCAAAATTTAAGTTCTACGCCGTGACCAACTAACGACATAGTAGAGTGGAAATACAACCAAGCTGGTATTGCCATCAAAATATGATTTAATGTTTACAATTCAAACTTCAAAAGAAACAAACTATTGCGTATTAGTGAACCACATATATCCAAATTACTCATCATCGCTTCCACACGTATGAAATTGCATCTTCTCTTGGAGAGGTTTTATTGATAAGGCCAACGCATCCCAAAATTGGTGATTCTCCCCGTACAATGCCATCCATTCCTTCCAGAGATTGGGATCTATATCCTTGTTTTTATTCATCCCACAAACCGGTGGCAATGGACAATTATCCTTGAGTTTTAGAATAATGAAATGATTATCGTTCACGAACGCCAAAACAACTCTTCTCTTCTTAAGAGATCCTTCGCATTTTTGCCACTTTGGTGTGAATGTTGCTTGTACGGTGGGGGTAAAATAATGAATAACATAATTAAATGTGTCCGCTACTAGATGCCCACAAACCGGCATTCTCATCCAATATTGAGTAGGAAGGAACTTCATCTCCTGCTCGGGCCCTAACACTTGAGAATACATATTATCAAACCCTTCTTCATCACCAAACAATTGCTCATAAAATCTCTTATTTTTCATAAGTTGTTCGTCCATCTTCTTTCTAGCATATCGGCATGGTGTCATCCCTTTACTAAGAGCCATCTCAAAGATTCCTAATTTTTTGGTCACGGCATGATAACCACAATTTCCATCTCCATCGACATCATCCGTATATACAATATACTCACGAATAACCTTATGAAGTTGCTCTACATAAGACTCTATTTTGGTATGGTAACTTCTAATGGTCCTACCTATTTTTGGATCCTTATACATCTTCATATTACCATTTTTTAGCTTAATTATATCCAATCCATCCTCTGCAATCTCTACACTTCCAATGTCTTCAATATGTGATAGGAGTGGATACTTCCTTGGCCTACCCCTTTGCTTTGGAACTGAAACTACATCAACTTTGGTCATGCCTACGGAGTTGTCACCATCGTGTTGTTGTTGAATAGATATGGGTCGGTTACCTTTACTATCACTTATTTTTGGTGTGGCTTCGGAATTTTCACCTTGATGTACTTGACTTGATGTAGGTTCCTTATTCGTCCTTCCATTTTTGTTTGGCACCGCCGCCTCATCACCTTGTTGTTCTTTTTCACTTGATGTTGGTACCTCTGGAAGCCTACCCCTTTTCTTTGGAACCTCCGCTACATCGACTATGGGTATGGCTTCGGAATGCTCACCTTGTTTTTCTTGCTCAATCGATGTGGGTACCTTCCTCGGCCTACCCCTTTTCTTTGGAACCTCCGATACATCGGCCTTTAGTGTGGATACGGAATCTGTTGTTTGTTGTTAACTTGATATCGGTTCCTTTCTCGGCCTAACCCTTTTTTTTGGAACCAGTGCATCCGTGAACCTTGATTCTGAAATCTCACAAGAAGTTGGATCTCGTTTCTTACTTGCCTCGAGTTCACATTCACCTTGACTCATTTATTTTAATTATTTCCTTTGTTTTCTCCTTTCCGTTTTGGTTTGTGGCCTACCGTGAGGATCTCCCTTTGTTGGCTCTTCACTTTATCCTATCCATGGGCGAGTAATTAGCCTTAGTTATCTCAACAAGGCTTGTTGGCTAGCCGAGTTGCCACGTGAGTAAGCTTCGATGAATTTATTTTCTTTGTTAGTATCCCATGGTGATTGTCCGTGAGCTTCCGTATGGGGAGGGGTTAAAGATAGTTGCTTCCAAAACAGATCAATAACCTCAATAGGTATCACTTATTGATACTTCACAAGCATATGACGACACGGAAGTGCCAATGAAGATATGTCGGGACAAATACACACATCACCCGGTTTTCAGTAGTTTATCTCCTTTTGCATTTCTCCCATCATATGTTTTATTGCCCAATGAGAGACGTTGAATTATATTCATCGGAGCAACTTACCATATTGAAGATATGAATTCATCCTTTCCATTGAGATTTTCTCAAAGGCCTTCTTGATCATATCGATATCACTCTTAAAGTATTGCTTCATTGCCTCGGTGACTGTAACCACGTCTACTTGGATAAAATCGATGAGATCTTTAAATCTCTCATGAGTGGACTCCGCTATACTAGCTGCTTCATTCCCGTAGTGTATATACCAGTTTTTCCATGCACGCACAAATTTTTCCTTGAACTTATCCCACCATTGATTCTGACAATACGAGACGGCAGTCGGATAAACTTCGTGCCAATTGGCAATAAACTTGTCCAAATTCTTTTCATACATATCCTCGGTAAGAGACCAATAAACATTCTCCCATTCTCTTTAAAATTCCAACCACTTTTTATTATTTTCCTCATGTTCTTTGTCCACTCGCTCTTTGATCTTGCATCTTTCATCTTTTTCTTCTTCGGGTGATGGTTTTTTCTTACGAACGTCTTCCTCTAGTTGAACAATCATTCTCTACTTAGTATCCGCCTTAGTGGGTTCAAAAAAGGCATGGCAAGCTTTTACCACATTTTGACTTATATGATATGTACATAGGAAATTTTGTGCATCCGGGAAGACGTCGGATATTGCATTCATTAATGCGTCATCTTGATCGGTTATGATGACCCTCGGAAGATAATTTTCCCGGAACAGTAATTTCAATTATCTTAATGCCTAATTATGATTGTAATCCCTCTTTATTTTCATTATACACCAAGCCAATGTGAATGATACCTTATCTGATGTTTTCCCCACGATGTTAAACAACGGCATATTGTATTTGTTTGTCTTGTAGGTGCAATCCATCATAAGAACACCAAAACATGTGTGAGCCAATTTTGCAAGCAAATGATGCGAAATGAATTTTTGAAGGGGCTTGTTGTCCAGCCCTCTTTTAATGATACACGTGTAGTTGTGATCCCAAACAATCTTCTCAAATTCTTGCATAACGCTCCTCCCGTCCCATTCCACCCTTCTAATACTTTCTTGTGCACTATAAATTATACTTAGAGATGTTGCATTTCCATATCAAGGCTAATCCACCAGCAGTGCCACTTGCCCCTCCTGGGTTAACATACCAGAAGTTTTTAACACTAATTTCATGCATGATTTTCTTAAGATTTTATTTTTTTGTTTAGCCTCAGAGAGGAATATGATATCAGGGTTCAGTTTATTGAGAATATCATTGGGGTAATTCTTAGCATCTCTAGTTCCTAATCCTTGAAAATTCCATGCCAAAGCTGTAATGAATTGCCAGAAATAAGACACAATAGGATATTTGAAAGCTCGTCTTCTAGCAATGTGGTCATAGTATATGGTTATAGTTATCTGAATTATATAGAATAATTTAAGATATCCTACAATGGTAAACTAATGAGAAGTAAGAGAGTGTACCATGTTTTCAGAAGAGGAGTTTTCCAAGGTACCATTAGCCCTTAGGGGAGGAGTATTACCAATCTGCTCATTTGTATCTTCATCCAATCCCTTGAATCTTTTGAGGTTGACAGCTTCCATTTGGTCAGTGTTGTTCGGGAACTTGTTATCCTCACAAGGAATTGGTTTTTTTCTTTTTGGTTCATGCTTGGTGAGAGTCAAGAAATTATCACTTAGATCCTCAAAGCTATGAGCTTTTTTCTTTGCTTTCCAGTTCTCTTTCTTCTTTTTAGCAATCTCATCTTCCATCTTGGATTTGATTTGGGAAAGGGTGGGAAGGGTATTGAAAGGAAATGTTTTTGGGGAATGAGAAGCAGGGAAAATGTTTTCAATAGCCAAGGCATGAAGGTTAGGATTATCAGGGGTGTTGGTATGTTGAGTTCTTGCAACAACTTTCATTTTTGGAAGTTTTTTCTTGTAAGAACCAATAGTTAACCAATGGTTAGCCATATGAGCACTTTCATATCAACCATATCCATCTTCTTCATAACTGGTTCAAATGACTCATAAGAACTAGTTCAAGAGTTGTTCAATTTCTAAGATCTTTATACATAGACACAGTTGAAACAAAATCGGTTTGATTCACTCGAATCAATTCATGAACAATATATCCACGGTTTGAAAAGATTGCATTCCTTATTAATTTATTGTTTAAGTTCATGAACAACCGATTTGAGAAATATAACCAGCTTGAGTATGCGTACGGGTATGCGTACCTTAGCTACCGGATTTGAGTTGGTTTTAGTTTCCAAACTCGGGTAGAAAAGTTCCGCAAGTACGCGTACCTAAGGTGACTAGTTTGTAAGTTCGTAAACTCCAAACTTGGAAGAAATTTACGGACGTGAACTTCCGCCAGTACGCGTACCCAACCTGTCTCCTTCACCAATACCGCATACACACATATGCACACACTTGGTTTCCAGTACATGGACTAATACACTAATGTGCGAACACACTATATATGCTTATATCCGTAGGTGGTTACGTAATCTCAACTCTACATTTCAATCATTGAAACATTCTTCTATAATGTTATAATAGTCGTTAGACATAAAGAATCGACTGTCATATGATGAAGCAATGTTTGCAATGGACTTTTCAAACTCCAATCTCTTGGCAATTTTCAGTTTAACTTCAAATTCAGCTGTAGTATCATCGTCAGAGTAAGGTCTGTAAATTACATATTTTCTAGCTTGGACAGTTTTTTGTTGTTGAGTTCTTAGTGGAGTTGCTGGTTGGGGTGTTGGTAGATATGGGTGGTGGAGGTGAGGTTGGATTGGTGGAATTTCACATAAGGTGTTAGGATGATCAAGGATTCTGCAGACTTTGCAAAATTTGATACCATTAAGAGCATAAGCAACTTCCAGCCAATGGGAGAGAGTGGGTGTTTCAAAGGCTTCAAATCCAAATTTGAGGGGTTTGGTGACATTTATAGTGAGCTTAACTTCCAAATTTTTCTCATATCTATCTCTACCATAGGCTTTTTTTGCATCTTGATAAACTCCAATTGGCTTGACTATGTTTCTGATGTCAGGGATGATATGTGTAGGGATTCTTTTGATGAGGAGCCAAATCATGACTTTGGATAAGAGTTCTTCATCAATCAGTTCAAGGCCACCAGCAAATATTCCCACTAAAACCATAAGCTTGTCAAAAACTCCTCTAGTACCCTCTGTAGTTACAGGAAATCCTACACTACACCCTTGTTAAGAATTTGTAATAACCAACTCAAATTTGAAGATTAAGAACGACACTTTATTATTTGATTTTCAGAAATGTTTACAGGAAATGTAAGAATTCAAGAATACAACTTTTCTCTTGAAGTTTCTCTTTCCTCAAGACTTTCTCAACTCTCAAAAATACATCATCATTTTCTGGACATATTGGGTCTCTATTTATAGGGTAGTTACATAATGGATGACAGCTAAGTTTTCCTCTTATTTTGGATTTGTTCTGCGATTGTACCGCGATAGTTACAATGTTCATTCTCGCAAGCTTTGTAACCATCGCGGGACAAACATGCTTTTCTTATGTTTTCTTCAATCGTCAGCTATTACGTCACTCTTTTGACTGCTTTTGTGACACTCGCAAAGTGTTGTTAAAAAGCTTGCGGTGATGCTCGCTGGGAAGTGTTGTTAATCTCACAGAGAAGTGTTGTAGCGATATTCTGGTCCAACATCCTCTTTTCTCAAGGTGGAATAATCTTCCTCATGGGTGAGCCTGAGAATATAATATTTTCTTCTTCTGTTCCAAACATCTACTTCAACTCTGCTCTGAAGCTCCCAGTTAGCATTGATGAAATTGTTAACTCTGGTAGTTTGAAAGCAAATATTGCTGCATAGTTTAACAATAAAAAACCATTTTTAGTCTAGGGGTTGTTTAGATTTAACATTATCAGGTGTAGTTGCAGGAATTCCTACACTACACCCCTCACAAGAATCCGCAATAATCAACATATATTTGAAGATTAAGAACAACACTTTTATTGATTAATTCTCAGAAATGTTACAAGAAATGGAAGAGATCAAGAATACAACCGCTCACAAGAACTTTCTCTCTCCTCAAAACTTTTCTCCACACTCTAAAATTGATCCCCCCCTTCTAAGTCTATTGGTTCTCTTTATATAGGATAGTTACATAGTGGTTGACAGCTAAGCTGTCCTTTAATTTTGAATCTGACTCACGATATTCTCGCAGCAATGTTAATTTTAATTCTCGCAAGTGCTATAATCCTTGCAAGATCATCATGCTTTTATCATGTTTTATCTATCATCATCCGTCACGTCATTCTTTGGGTCAATCTGCGTCGTTCGCGAAGTGTTGTTTAAGAGCTCGCAGAAACGTTGTTTATTAATCTCGCGAGAGTATTGCATCTTGACTCTTCTCATGTCTTCTCTGCAAAGTGGAAATGATCATGAGAATTTTTTTTCTTCAGATTGTCGCAGCTACCCATTTTTCCATATTCTTCTCTCGACAAAGCCCCGTAAATTAAGTATAACTGCCTATATGTGTCGAATATTCTTTTTTTTTATTCGGTCACCATCCCTTTGTCTAAAAAAGGTAGAATCTGGTACATAAATAATCTTCTTCTTATACTTCTCTGTCTTCCTCGTCTTTTCGTTTGTTTATACTTTTTTCCGTCTGCAGCTTTATTCTTTCAAAGATTCATCTGCTACTGCTTTCATGGAGTCATCAAGGTATATGTTCTTATGATATTGATAAACTCAGTCCTGCTTATATAAATTACGTTCATCAAAATTATCTGATTTGTCTTTATTTAATTTTATGTAATTCCCATACTGTGTTTTTGTTTCAGCTGAATCCCTTCTAACACCAAATTTGCAGTCCAAAACCCTAATTCTTCCTGAAATTCGCAGCAAAAACCCAATGAAAAGAAAAGGAAGCCTGCGAATCATAAGGTAGTAAAAAATATTTGTTTTCTTAATAACAATATATTGTTGCCTCTGTTTTTTATCCAGATTATTATTCGCAAGATGGTGAGAATACTAGTGCACCTCGTAAGAAATTTCGCCAGGTTAAAGCTGTTGATTTTGCCATTGCTATTCCCAAGTTAATTTCTGCCAATTCTATTCCAACACCTTTGCAAACTGAACCTTCAAATTCTGTCTGCGAGAATATCGCTATAAATATTCCTGCCTCAACTGATCCTGTCATAAATGAAATTCCTGGAACTGCTGCGAATGAAGTTTCTTCCCCTCTTATTATAGTTACTTCTCAAGTTAACTCTATTTCAATTCCAGTTATTACTTTTTCAGAAACTAGATCTTCGGATGAATAATTCGGTGCGAATGATTCAAATCTCCAAATTTCTACTGTCATCGTTTTGCCACCTACATCTCTTCCTTCTTCTAAAGAAACTTCAGTAGGAGTAGATGTTGCCTTTAAAGTTTTGTCCGATATCTTAGATGATGCTAGAAAATCTTCTATTGATCCTGTTAGGCATGGTGTCTGCAAGGTTTTAAGTAAATATTTTGGTTCTGACCGAATGTCTTTACAAGCATCTCTAGAAAATGAAGTTGAAGCTTTAAAGAGAAGTCTCCAAGCCAAAACTTTAGAATGTGATATTCTGCATCATAAACTTAACAACTCTTTACTGAACTGCGAGAATATTCGCAAGAGAAATGATGAATCAAAAGGTATATCTTTTTCTATATCTGTCTTTAATTTTCCTTCATTAATTGTTCTTCTTCTTTTCATACTTAATTTTCTTAAAATTCTTTGTTCGTACATTAACCCTTAAACCAGAATCGATTAATGGGAATATTCAAAGCTGAATCCGTTGCTGAAGAGATTCATGTTGATAGAGATTCTTGGATGGACCAATATAACCGATTAGATAACCTTTATACATATTCTATTGATCAAGTAGAAAACCTTACCAAAGAGAACATACAATTATCACTGAAACAAGATCTATTAAGTAACGAAATATCCCGCATCTCTTATTTGTTAACCAAGGATATTTAGCAATGGAAACTTTATTAGACGAAAATAAGATTTTATCTCAAGAGAAGTGGGATCTTTCAAATAAGGTGGCGATATCCTCGCAGCAACTAAGTACTCTTAAAAGAATGTATGATAACCAAGAACGATTTTTTCATTCGCTAAAGGAAGTAACTGAATCATCTATCACTGAGAAAAATGCACTCATCCAAGGTAGAATAGATTTAAGTATAAAGGTAAGTCAACTTAAAGAAGAATACTCCAAATTAGAAGAATCCAACTCTTCATTTGCAAAGAAAAATACATATCTTCTTTCTAAAGAAGAAAGTATAAAATCTCGCCTAAAAGCATAGTTGGAGATAAATTTGATGACGCCATGGACCATTGGGAGAATTCTTGCATGTCATTAATTAAAAAATTAACTTCGCAAAAGGAAGGTAGTCATTTTGGCTGCCTCAACTGTTAATTTCTCTATTAATTTTCTTTATAATTCTTCTTGCGAAATCTTCGCCTGAATATCTTTTATGTTTACTCTTATTTTTCGCAGAATCTGAGAAGAGCCTTCTTTCAACTATTTCTGTTTTGAATGGTAAATTGGCTAAAGTTCGCCAAGAAAATGGATTGCTTGCTGCTCATCTTGCCCGTTCTCGCGATCGAGAAGAAAGAAGGTATGACTACCTAGAATATAGAAAAGACATGGATATCAGAAACCGTGATAGGGCTTTTCTTCGCCAAGTTCATCTTAGCGCTGAAGTTCTTGTGAATGAAATTTTGTTGTCAAATTCTCTTCCCCCTACATCAATCAAACCTTTAGAAGTAGATGATGATGAAATTCGTCGTTCCCCTGATGATGATCATGAATATGAAAATGGCGAAGAAAATATTTCTCAAGAAGATTCAGAAGATAAAGTAAAAATCTCTCCTGAAGAAGCAGTTGTTGGTGGTGAAGCTACAGTTGGCAAGACAGTTGGCGAGAATTCAAATGAAGAAGAAGCTCGTGTTGATCATAATAAAAGAAATATTAGCGAAGGTGATAACACAAGCAAAGATAACGAAACCGGCGAGGCTAATACTGAAGCTTGAGTTATGCTTTTGTTTTCTTGAATTATCTCCTCTTTTCCCCTTTCTTGCCAATAATGTACTTTTACACAAATTTAGAATTTAGTTATGTTTCTGTCATTTTAAGTACTTGCGAGAAAGATAATGATATTTAATTTATGAATTCCCATACTTGCCCCTCATTATCTTTCTTGGAATGAATAAATCTTTCCTGCATTCTTAAAAAAAAATAGTTAATTTTTGGAATTATTCTATTGGTTTTATTTTGCCTTCCTAGTTAAAGGTCTTATTTTGCCAAAAAAATTTCTTGCGACAAAATCGCAGGACGTTCTTACATTCGCATATAAGAACCCATTGATCTTTCCTTATCCGCGCTTTGTCAATTTTGTTGCGACAATATGACAAGCCTAAGTTTTCTGGCGAAAGCGAAGCCCCATGACATTGCCGTCTTTCGATAAAATCGCAGGGCGTCTTTACACTTTCATGTAAAAACCCATTGATCTCATCTTATATTTTTTCTCTTGGCTTTTTTGCCTCTGTAGATTTGTTGCACAAATATGACAAGCCTTAATACTCCTGTGAGTAAAAAGCCTCATGACATTTGCGTCTTAAGACACTTATCAGCTCCCTAATGGATGGTGCCGCCCTTATATTCCCCCTGGTTTCCCCTTCAAGGAGGCGTACATCGGCCATACAAGACTAGATCCTCCCATCCGGTCTTAACAACAACCAGTTATTTTCGCAGCCTCTTGTCACGTTCGCCTATATGGATTATGGTTACGAGACTGCACCCTAGGTGGGGTTTTATTCGGGCCGAGTGCATCATAGTCAAGACTTGCCAAGAATGCCCAGGGTAGTTTCATATTCCCCGGGCACCCTTGGCTCAACCGTGTACCTCGGCGCCTTGATCATACTCTGCACTCCTTGGAAGAGACCCTCAGTCGTCCAACCTAAATCAGAAGTTCAGGTTGAAAATCCAAGGTACCTCCCCCGGATGGGCTTTATTAACCCCAAATCTCCATGACTCAGGTTCCAGCAGCGGTATAACCTTATCATATGACGCACGTTAGGTCTTACATTTTCCTCTTGCGAAATTTTATCCGCGAACTAGAGTGTACGCCATAAAGGTTCGTCCCATTCTTATATTTCTCTTGCGAATATCGCCATTTCTTATTTTTTATTTCTTATTGTAATCTTGAATAATCTTGCAGCTGCGATAAAAATAATCTTGAATACTCTTGCAGCTGCGATAAAAAGCTGCGATAAAAATAATCTTGAATACTCTTGCAGCTGCAATATAAAGCTGCGATAAAAAGCTTTCTCAAAATTTGTTACTGGAAATATCTTTTTATATATAGTATGTTCCATGGTCTACCAAGTATTTGACCAATATCTTTACCCTCCGGGTCCATCAATTTATATGCCCCTGTTCCAACCATCTCTTTAATGACATACGGTCCATCCCATTTTCTTGCCAACTTTCCACCATTTTCTCGCTGATAACCAGGTGTTTCTCGCAGCACTAAATCACCTGGTTGGAACTCACGTATTTTGACACCTTTGTTTTACTCGCGAGCCAATCTTCGCTGATAATTTTCCATATGTTGTAAAGCTTTTTCTCTCTTCTCTTATAACTCATCAAGTTTACTTAGAATCGTACCAGCACCCAGATTCTTTTCCCAAGCCTCACTTTTTGTTGTAGGGATAACAACTTCTGTTGGCAGTACTGCTTCAACACCATATGTTAGACAAAAAGGTGACATCCCAGTTGCTTCTCTTCTAGTTGTATTGTAGGCCCATATTATATTATGCACTTGTTCACACCATGCCCTGTGGTGTCCCTCTAATTTTTTCTTGAGTATATCTGCGATTGTCTTATTGGTTGCCCCTGCCTGCCCATTGGCATGTGGATAAAGAGGTGTTGATATTCCACATTTGATCTTGAATGCATTAAGTAACATTTCTATGTTTTGTCCTTCAAATTTCTTTCCATTATCAGATACCAACTGTGCAGGAATTCCAATTATGCAAATTATATTTTCAAATATGAATGTAAAAATATCTTTATCACGAATGTGTTGTACGCCCTTTAATTCTCCCCACTTTGTGAAATAATCTGTAGCGACAATCAAATATCTTCTTTGTCCAGAACCGAGTACAAACGGTCCCATAATATCCAACCCCCATTTTCCAAAAGTCCATACACTTGTGGAAGATGACAATGGTGCTCCTGGTGCATGTATCTTCTTTATATATCGCTGACAATTTTCGCAACGTCTTGAAAGTTTCTTCGCGTCCTCATGCATGTATGTCCAGTAATAGCCTTGCATTTTTGTTCTGTATTCCAAAGATCTTCCCCCACTGTGATTACCAGCGTCTCCACTATGCAACATTTTTAACACCTTTTCTCCTTCTTCCCGTGTCAAGCATCTAAGTGATGGTCCATTAAAAGATTTGCGATATAATACTCCATCTCTTAATTCATAATTTGTTGCTCGGCTTTTAAATTTATGTGCTTCTAATCTATTTCTTGGTGTTTGTCCTCTCGCAAAATATGCATGAAGTTGTGCTCGCCAGTCTGCAATATTGCCTCTCGGTTCTTCTTCACCACCTTCTATCATCATCACATCTGCCTATTTTTCTTCTTCTTTATTAATTGAAGGTAATATAAGTGTCTGAATTTTTATGCATCTCGCAGCTGAATTTGTCATCATACTGGATATGAAAGCAAAAGCATCTGCGAGTCTGTTATCTTTTCTTGATATATGTCTCCATTTTATTTTTGGAATTTTTGCTGACAGTTCTTCAACAAGTTTCTTGTATTTCTTCAAAGATGGTTAATTTGTTGTGTATTCTCCTTTTATTTGGAGAATAACCAATTGCGAATCACTGGTAATTCTAGCATTCTCCAACTTCATTTCTATTGCGAATTTTAGAGCATGTATTATAGCTTCATATTCCGTCTCATTATTAGTGGATGCAAATTCCAATCTAAATGAAAAAGCCATTTTTTCTCCTTCTGGCGAGATAAAGATAACTCCAAATCCATTACCTTCCTTGTTTGATGATCCATCCACCAATATTTCCCACATGTTGGGTTCTGTTAACAGATCTCTTGGGTCTCCATGTTCTTCTTCTTCCACATGTTGGGTTCTGAAAATTGAAGGAAGAATGATCAGAATCAAAAAGGATTGTAGAAAGTTGAAAGGTGATGTAATAATAAAAGAAATGATTGATAGATTTCATGAAAATATCAATGGAATGATACATAAACGGGATTTTGAAGGAAGGAAGATTATCAGAAATAAAGTTGCGAGTTTTGGAGAAGATGAATAATAAAATTGAAAGATTGGGACTTAAAAAACAAGAAATGCAACTATATTTTGGCGCCCGAAACAAGGAAAGAATTAACGAAAATAGAAGAGAAGAATATAAAAATTCAAGAAATCATAAAGTAAATCGGTGAGAAAATGAAGGAAGAATGATCAGAATCAAAAAGGATTGTAGAAAGTTGAAAGGTGATGTAAAAGAAATGTAGACATGAAAATATAACCACAGTGGAGAAGATATCATCAATGAAAGAAAGGAGAAAGATTCAAGTCATACATCTCCAGAAGAATGGTCACAATAACCACTATACCAATGAGAAAGGAGAAATCGATAAAATCTGAAGAAGAATGGGCTATGAATAGAACTTTAGTAGACATAGGAAGTTCTGTAGACATGATATTTTATCATACCTTCAAGAAGATGGGATATAAGGATGAAGAAATGTCTCATTCAACGCATTATGTTCATGGCTTTGGAAAGTCTATAAAAAAACCTAAAGGCGAGATAATGGTACGAATTCCACTAGGAGAAATTGAAACACAAATATCATTATGTGTGGTAGATGTGGAATCGCCGTACAATATGATATTGGGAAGACCGTGGATACACGCAATCAAGGCTGTGGCGTTAACATTACATCAATGTGTTAAATTTCCTATGCCTAGTGGAATTGGAGAAATCAGAGGAGATGTGGATTTCGCGAGATTGTGCTACCAAATTGAAGTAAGAAATTGTGAAGAACGTCCAAAGCTGCGAAAAGCTCGCAGAAAATTGAACAGAGAATCAAAGAAAGAAGAGGAATTTAAAATTTACATGATAAGGGCAAAAGAAGGAAAAGGGATACCAAGTGAAGTTTCGCGAGAGTTATGAAAACGCCAACACCAATGGGAGAACCTGAAGCCATCTACACTGCTGCTGAACCAACAAAAGAAATAAATATTGGAAGTAAAGAAGAACCTAAAATGCTGAAAATTGGGACTAGAATGGAGGCAGATGAGGAAGAAAGAACTATAAATCTTTTGCGAGAATATGCAGATATCTTCGCGTGGAACATGGATGAGATGCCAGGGATAGACCCGTCAATAGCATGTCATAAATTAGAAATCAACAAAAACATAAGACCATTTAAGCAAAGAATAAGGAAGATCGCAACAACATATCATTCTCAAATAGAAGAAGAACTACAGAAGATGCTCGACGCAGGAATTATAAGACAAGCAAAATATCCAGAATGGATTGCAAACATGGTGGTGGTCCCAAAGAAGAACAAAGGATAAGAATTTGCATAGATTTTACGGATCTAAACAAGGCATGTCCAAAAGATAGTTTTCCGTTGCCAGATATTCCACAAATGGTTGAATCAGCAGCAGGAAACGCAAGAATATTATCATTGGATGGGTATAAAGAATATAATCAAATCCCTCTCGCTGAAGAAGATCAAGAACATACTCTATTTTTTGCTCCAAGAGGATTATATTGTTATACAAAGATGCCATTTGGCTTACGAAATGCTGGTGCAACATATCAAAGAATGGTGGAAAAGGTGTTTGCAAAGTGGATCCACAAAACATTAGAAGTGTATGTAGATGATATGATGATCAAAAGCAAAGAAGCTCAAAGTCATGTGCAAGATTTGAGAGAGATTTTTGATCAAATGCGGCAATTCAATATTAAAGTGAATCCTGAGAAGTGTACATTTGGAGTAACTTCAGGGAAGTTTTTGGGGTATATTGTGTCAAAAGAGGGAATACAAGTCGATCCAGAAAAGGTACAAGCAATTCGCGATAAGCCAACTCCTGCGACGGTAAAAAATGTGCAAAAACTAAATGGACTCTTAGCCTCGCTAGGAAGGTTCATTTCGCGATCTTCAGATAAGTGTAAACATTTTTTCAATATACTCAAGAAGGGAACAAAATTCAAGTGGACAGATGAATACAAAAAAGCTTTTCAAGGAATAAAAGAACATTTAGCGAGTATATCTATATTACAGAAAGCTGAACCGGGAGAAGAATTACTGATTTATCTCGCAACAACTCCAAATGCGTTAAGTGCTGTGTTATTGTGAGTAGACGCAGGGGTAGAAAAACCAATTTATTATATCAGCAAAACATTTAATTCAGCAGAGAGAAATTATTCAAAGATTGAGAAACTAATTCTAGCATTGGTGCACGCAACCTTTAAGCTTCGAATTTACTTCCAAGCGCATAAGATCAAAGTGTTAACGAGAGTGCCAATTGAATCGGTGATGAAGAATTCAAAAAGATCAGGAAGAGTCGAGAGATGGAATGCGCAAGTAGGGCACTTTAATATTCAATATGAAATTCTATCCTCGCCAAAATCACAAGTTATCGCAGATTTCTTAGATGAATTTCCTTTAGAAGATGACGAAGTTATAGAAGAGATGATGGATATAGAAGAAGAACATGGAGACCCAAAAGAGCTATTAATAGAACCTGACAGATGGGAAATACTAGTGGATGGATTGTCAAATGGAGAAGGAAATGGGATTGGAGTTGTTTTCATTTCACCAGAAGGAGAAAAAATAACTTTCTCATTTAGATTGGAGTTTGCATCCACTAATAATGAGACAGAATATGAAGCTGTAATCCACGCATTGAAGTTTGCGATAGAAATGAAGTTGGAAAATTCTAGAATCACCAGCGATTCACAATTGGTTATTTGCCAGATAAAGGGAGAGTATACCACAAATGAACCATCTTTGAAGAAGTACAAAAAACTTGTTGAAGAATTATCTGCGAGAATTCCAAAAATAAAATGGAGACACATTACAAGGAAAGATAATAGGCTTGCAGATGCTTTTGTTTTCATATCAAGTATGATGACAAACCCACTTGCGAGATGCATAAAAATTTAAACACTTTTGCAACCGGTGATAAACAAAGAAGAAGAAGAGGTAGATGTAATGATGGTAGAATCTGGCGAGGAAGAAATAGGGAATAATGCTACAGATTGGCGAGCAGATCTTCATGCTTATTTTGCGAGAGGATAAATCCCCAGAAATCGATTAGAAGCACATAAATTAAAAAGTAGAGCAACCAATTATGAACTAAGAGATGGGGTATTATATCGCAGATCATTTAATGGGCCATCGCTAAGATGTTTGACGAGAGAAGAAGGACAAAAGGTGTTAAAAATGTTGCATAGTGGTGATGCTGGTAATCACAGCGGGGGTAGATCTTTGGCATATAAAACAAAGATGCAGGGTTATTATTGGCCATATATGCATGAGGATGCAAAGCAACTTTCAAGGCGTTGTGAAGATTGTCAGCGATTTGGGAAGAAGATACATGCACCAGGAGCACCATTATCATCTTCGTCAAGCGTATGGCCTTTTGGAAAATATGGATTGGATATTGTGGGACCATTTGTGCCTGGTTCTGGACAAAAAATATATTTAATCGTTGCTACAGATTATTTCACAAAATGGGGAAAAGTTAAGGCCGTACAACACATCCGCGATAAGGACATTTTTACGTTCATATTTGAAAATATAATTTGCAGATTTGGAATCTCAGCACAGTTGATGTCTGATAATGGAAAGCAATTTGAAGGGAAGAATATCGAATTGCTTCTTAATGCATTTAAGATAAAATGTGGAAAGTCAACTCCTTTATATCCACAAGCAAATGGTCAAGCTGAGGCAACTAATAAGATAATCGCAGACATCTTGAAAAAGAAGTTAGAAGGTTATCACAAATCATGGTGTGAGCAAGTGCATAATGCAATATGGGCATATAATACAACTAGACGAGAGGCAACTGGAATGTCACCTTTCTGTTTAACATATGGAGTTGAAGCTGTCCTACCAACAGAGGTTGCTATCCCAACAACAAAAAGAGAGGCATGTGAGAAAAAGCTAAGTGCTGGCATGATTTTACATGAGTTAGATGAACTAGAAGAAAAGAGAGAAAAAACTCTAAAACATATGGAAAATTACCAGCGAAGATTAGCTCGCGAGTACAACAAACGAGTCAAGAAACGTCAATCCAACCTGACGATCTAGTTTTGCGAGAAACACCAAAATATCAGCAAGAAAGTGGTGGAAAATTAGCGAGAAAATGGGATGGACCATACATCATTAAAGAGATAATTGGAAATGGTGCATATAAATTAATGGATCCAGAGGGAAGAGATGTTGGGCATAGACTTGATAGACCATGGAATTGATTATTTCTGAAAATGTATTATCAGTAGCAGTTTTTGCGAGGTAAGAAATACAAATGTAAGATGAAACAATTAAAAAATTATTCTTTCAATATCAAAATTAATGCGATCATCATCGCAAGAATAGCGAATAAAATTTCGCAGAGATTAAAAGAATGGGACGAACCTTTATGGCGTGCACCCTAGTTCGCGAATAAAATTTCTTAAGAGGCAAATGTAAGACCTAATAGCGCGTCATATGAGGGGGTATCTCTTGACATGACTCAGCGATAAGGTTATACCGCTGCTGGAACCTGAGTCATGAAGACGATGGGGTTAAAGAAAACCTATCCGGGAGAGAGATCTTGGATTTCCAACTATATAAGGTTATACCCTGGTTGGACTACCGAGAATCTCTTCCAAGAAGTACAGAGTATGACCAAGGCGCCAAGGTACACGGTTGAGCCAAGGGTTCCCGGAGCGTACGAAACTCTCTTGCCATCCTTGGTAAGTCTTGGCTACAATGCACTTGGCCTGAAGAAAACCCCACTTAGGGTGCAGTCTTGTAACTATAAGCCATATAGGCATAAAGGACAAGAGGCTGCGAACACAACTGGTTGTTGGCAAATCTGGATGGGGGGATCTAGTCTTGTATGGCCAATGTGCCCTCCTTGAAGGGGTAACCAGGGGGAAGATAAGGGCGGCACCCTCCATTAGGGAGCTGATAAGTGTCTTAAGACGGCAATGTCATGGGGCTCTATGATCGCAAGAACATTTAGGCCTGTCATATTGTCACGTGATGTAAATATTGTAAAGGCAACAAGCCACGAGAGAAATGTTAATATGAGATCAATGGGTTTTTACATGAAAGTGTAAAAACGTCCTGCGATTTCATCGCAAGACGGCAATGTCATAAGGGTAAATTCTTGCGAGAGAATGTATGCTTATCATATTGTCGCAAAGATTTTGAAAGAAACATGGATAAGACAAGATCAAAGGGTCTTTACATGCAAATCTTAAGAAATCCTGCGATTTTGTCGCAGACAGAAAAAGTTTGGCAAAATAAGACCTTTAACTAGGAAGGCGAAATAAGACCAAAAGAATAATCTTACCAATTAACTATTTTGATTTAAGATGGCAGGAAACATTCATTCATCGCAGAATTATATACAAGGAGGCAAATTTTTAACATCGCGGATTCCCTCAGAATTTTTCAGAAAAGTGCAACAATATTCCTTATATCGCAGATGTATTCAACACAATTTCGCGAAAATGCAACAACACAATTTCTTAAAGAAGATAATGAATATTCACCATTTCAAGCAAGATAATGAAGGGAAAGAAGGAGAATAGAGAAGTAAGATTACATTATCTTACTTGAAAATATTCAAAGTAAGCTAAATCGAAAATTAAAATTCTAAAAGTCTCGAAGATTACATCACTCACAAGAAAGAAGAAGTAAAAGAAAGCAAAGATAAAATTCAAGTTTCAGCGATGGTTTCGCCAGATTTATTCTTCATGCTCGTCGGATTTATTATTTCTGCCAGAGTTATTATCTTCATCAGCATCCTTCTCATCATGAGTATCTTCTTCTTTTGACTCTTCATCAACATTTACTTCACCACCCGCAGCTGTTTCTTTGGGAGGACTTCTTTTATCTTCTTCTTCTTCACCATCTTCTTGAGTAATATTCTCTTCCTCGTTAGTAAACTCTAACTCTTCATCCATGGGAAGAGGAATTTCATCATCGTCAACCTCTAGAGGAGGGACAGAAACAGGAGAAATAGAATGGGAAAGCAGAATATTGTTCACGAGAACTTTATCCCTAAGATGGACTTGGCGAAGAAGAACTCTTTCACGATTCCTAATTTCTATATTCAAGATAATCAAGTCTTCTTTCTACTTTGTCGTGAGCACTAAGGCAATTAGAAGCAAGAGATTTATTTTCTTTGTGAACTTTATCCAATGTAGAGGTCATATCAGTGATGGTAGAATGAAGATTTCTTTCGGATTCTGCGAGCAACAAAATAAAAAATCAGTTATACAAGAATCTCACAAGGAACATAATATAAGATTTTATGAGAAGATCAACAAGAGAGGCAGTCAACTGACTACCTTCTTTTTGCGAGGTTAAGTTTTGGATTAAAGAAAATAAACAGTTCTCCCACTGATTCATGGCATCATCGAATTTATCGCCAACCATACCCTTCAGACGAGATTTCATGTTTTCTTCTTTGTTGCGAAGATATGAATTTTCCTTTACTAATGAAGAATGAGATTCCTTTAACTGAGAGTATTGGTCTTGAAGTTCGCTGGCTCTTAAAATAAGAGTTAATCTACCCTTGATAAGCTTATCCTTTTCGGCGGCAGATGATTCAGTTAACTCCTTGAGCTCCTTCTTAAGAGAATGAAGAGATTGATCTTGACTATTAAATGTACTTTGAAGATTACTTATTTGCTGCGAGGAAATCGTCATCAAGCTTGAAAATTTATGTTTTTCTTGAGAAAGGGTTTTATTCTCATCTGATAAAGATTCCATCGCCAAATTAGCCTTAAAAAACAAATATGAGAGGCGATCAAGCTCGCCACTCAAAAAATTCTACCTTTGCAATAATTGATTGTTCTCATTAGTAAGATTATTTATGCGATCAATTGAATAAGTGTACAGATTTTCTAGTCTAGTATGTTGATCTATCCAAGAATCTCTTTCAAAGCGAACTTCTTCAGCGATAGATTCAGATTTGAGTCTTTCTATGAAACGAGCCCGATTTGAAACTAATATATGAATCAAGAATTTAGGAAGGAGGTCTAAGTACGGAAAGTATGTATATGAAACAGAAAAGCAAAAATAGCAGAGGCAAGAAAAATATACCTTTCAGCTCGTCATTTTTTCTGCGAAGATTCTCGCAATCTAGAGAAGAGTTACGGAGCATGTGATTCAAGGTATCACACTCAGCAGTTTTAACTTGAAGAGTTTTCCTCAGAACTTCAATCTTATTCTCTAAAGCCGCTCGTGAATCATTACAAAAAGAGCCAAAATACTTAAACAGAGTCTCGCAAGCTTCTTGTTGGAGAGGGTCAGTGGAAGACTTTCTAGCATTGTCTAAAATATTAGACAAGACTTTAAAAGCAACATCAACACCTGCGAAAGTTTCGCTTGATGAAGGAAAGGATTTAGAAGGTGAAATAGTAGTGAGAGTAAGTTTGTGATCATTTGTGATGGTTGAGTTATCAGGAGGAGTATGTGGAAAAACAACAGTTGAAGGCCGTAAAGGACTATAAGGAACCTCAGTCACAACAACTTTAGAAGCTTGGTTTGTCAAAATGTCAGAAGGGGTAGAGGTATGAACAACGATATTCTCGCGAATAGGAGAAGAAAGATTTGGTTGCGATGGTGTGGGAGTAATCTTCACAGATGTTAACGAGGGCATAATGAGATTTTCCCCGAGTGTCTTAAAATGGCGAGACCTTTTGGGAGGTTTATCAGGATTCACGTCATTCTGCGAATAATAACTTGAGATAAGAGAAACAGAGGCAACAATATTGTTATTAAAAAATAAAGAGTGTTTCTTACTACCTTATCATTCGCAGAACTTTTCTTCTTCTTGTCAGTCGGTATTTTGCGAGGATTAGGGTTGTGAGTAGTAGATTGTGTATTAGAAATCTTTCCGCTAAAAATAAGACATAACAAGGAAATAAGAAAGATTGGAGAATGAAAGTAAAAACTGACTTAAAATAAACAACATAAATCAAGAAACAAACCTTGAGGACTCCATTAGAACAGTAGCAGAAGAATATGAAGAAGAGGCAAAGTTGCAGACGGAAGATGAAGAAGATGAAGAAACAGAAAAGTAAAATTAATTTTGAGATTAGTTCAACCTTTTATAGACAAAGGGGAGTGGACCTATGGAGTAGGAACGTGTCAGTAAATGAATGGATTCACAACACGTGTAAGAAAGGATGGATTAACAGGACCTTGTCGAGGAGAAAGTATAAAAGAGGAAGAAGTTGCGAAGAATAATAAATATTAGTTCTCATGATCTTCTCTTCTTCGCAGAAAAGACATGAGAAGAGGCAAGATGTAATACCAGAATATCGCCACAACGATATTTTCGCGATGGAAACAACACTTCTGCGAGAAACCTAAACATTTCTACAAGTATTAATAACACTTTGACGAGAACATCGCAAGATTCTTCAATGACATTTGGCGGGTGTCACAAAAGAGTGATATAATGGTCAATGACTGAAGATATATGAGAAGAATAAGTGTTTCACGACGGTTACAAAGTTGGCGATGGTGAGGACTAAAGTTATAGCGATGAGATCGCAGAGTAGATCCGAATTAAGGGAAAATCTTAGCTGTCTTCCACCATGTATTTTCCTATATAAAGGGTTCTACTAAATCCAGGGGGGATGATGCATTTTTGAGAGCTGAGATAATTTTGAGGAGAGAGAAACTCTTGAAAGAAAGTTGTACTTCTGAGTTTTGGTATTTTATGTAAATCTTCCTGAAAGTGAATTAATAAAATTATTGTTGTTCATTCTCGATTATGACTTAATTTTTATAGAATCTTGACAAGGGTGTAGTGTGGGAAATCCTGCAACTACACTACTTGTGCATTCCATCTCTCAACTCTGCCTGATCTTTTTGAATTCTTCATTACTGACTCAATTGGCACCTTTGTTAATACTTTTACTTTATGTTCTTGAAAATAGATGCGAAGTTTAAAAGTTGCATAAACCAATGCCAGAATTAGCTTCTCAATGTTTGAGTAATTTTTCTCTGCAGTATTAAATGTTTTGCTAATGTAATAAATTGGTTTTTCTATTCCTGCATCCACTCGCAGTAACACTGCACTTAATGCGTGCGAAGTTGTCGCAAGATAAATCAATAATTCTTCTCCTGGCTCCGGTTTCTGTAAGATTGATATGTTCATTAAATGTTCTTTATTTCCTTGAAAATCCTTTTCACATTCATATGTCCACTTGAACTTTGTTCCCTTCTTGAGTATACTGAAGAAATGATTGCATTTGTATGATGATCGCGAGATGAATCTTCCTAGCGAAGCCAAAAGCCCATTCAACTTCTGCACATCTTTTACTGTTGCTGGTGTTGGCATGTCGCGAAATGCTTGTACTTTCTCTGGGTCAACTTGTATTCCTTCTTTTGAAATAATATATCCTAAAAAAATTCCTGAAGCCACTCCAAAAGTACACTTTTCGGGATTCACCTTGATATTAAAGTGTCGCATTTGGTCGAAAATCTCCTTCAAATCCTGCACATGGTTTTTAGATTCTTTACTCTTGATTAACATGTCATCTACATACACCTATAATGTTTTATGGATCCACCTCGCAAACACTTTCTCCACCATTCTTTGATATGTTGCACCAGCATTTCGCAAACCGAAGGGCATCTTTGTATAGCAATATAATCCTCTTGGACCGAAAAATGCGGTGTGTTCATGATCTTCTTCAACGAGAGAAATATGATTATATCCTTTATATCCATCTAACAAAGATATTCTATCATTTCCCGCTGTTGATTCGACCATTTGAGGAATGTCTGGTAATGAAAAACTATCTTTAGGACAAGCTTTGTTTAAGTCAGTAAAATATATGAAAATTCTTATCCTTTTATTCTTCTTTGGAGCCACCACCATATTTGCAATCCATTCCGGGTATTTTGCTTGCCTTATAATTCATACGTTAAGCATCTTCTATAATTCTTCTTCTATTTGGGAATGGTATGTTGTTGCGATTTTTCTTATCCTTTGTTTAAATAGCCTTACATCCTTGTTAATTTCTAACTTATGACATGCAACTGACAGATCTATCAGGCATCTCATCTATACTCCACGCAAATATGTCTTTATATTCTCGCAAAAGGTTTACGGTTCGCTCTTCCTCATCTGCATCCATTTTAGTTCCAATTTTCAGCATCTTAGG
This sequence comes from Papaver bracteatum, assembly GCA_023529315.1. Classification (NCBI taxonomy): domain Eukaryota; kingdom Viridiplantae; phylum Streptophyta; class Magnoliopsida; order Ranunculales; family Papaveraceae; genus Papaver; species Papaver bracteatum. The sequence goes on from JAJJWX010001294.1 coordinate 597,001, forward strand.
TTCTTCTTCACTTTTAATATTTGCTTCCTTTGTTGGTTCTGCTGCGGTGTAGCTGGCCTCAGGTTCTCCCATTGGTGTTGGTGTTTTCATAACTCTCGCAGGTTTGTCTCCTTCTTGCGATATTTCGCTGGGTATTCCTTTTCCTTCTTTTACTCTTATCATATAAACTTTAAATTCTTATTCTTTCTTTGTCTCTTTCGCCATTTTTCTGCGAGCTTTGCGCGCCCTTCATAATTCCTCACTTCAATTTGGCAACACAGTTTCGCTAGATCAGTATCTCCTCTAATTTCTCCAATTCCACTGGGCATAGGAAATATGATGCATTGATGCAACATTGATGCTACATCCTTGATTGCGTGTATCCATGGTCATCCTAATAGTATGTTATAGGGTGATTCCATGTCTACCACACATAATGTTACTTGTGTTTCAATCTCTCCTAGCGGAATTCGTACCACTATTTCTCCTTTAGGTTTTGTTAAAGATTTTCCAAAGCCATGAATATGATATGTTGAACAAGACATCTCTTCATCCTTGTATCCCATCTTCTTAAATGCATGATAAAATATTATATTTACAAAACTTCCTGCATCCACCAAAGTTCTATTCACAGCCCATTCTTCCGTAGATTTTGTTGTTTTTTTCTTGTTCATTTGTATAACGGATACCGTGATTACCAACGGAGATGTATGATCCAAATTTTCTCTTGGTATTTCTGCTTCTATGAATGTAATTTTCTGCTTTTCCCAATCCTTCAGAGGTGATACTTTCTCCACCGTCATAATCTTCTTTCCTTCAAAATCTCTTTTATGAATCCTTCCTTTGATATTTTCATGAAATTGGTTGATCATCGTTTTTGTTATCGTATTACATTCCAACTTCCTGTAATTCTCATTGGCTTTAATCATTTTTCCTTCAACTATTTCGCCAACTTGTTCGATCATCTTCTTAACTTGAATACTGATATTTAATCTTGATTTTTCTACGATTTTCAACTTTCAATCCCTGTTTCTAGCGCCATTATGTAGTTGTTGGAATTCCTACACTACACCCCTCACAAGAATCCGCAATAATCAACATATATTTCAAGATTAAGAACAACACTTTTATTGATTAATTCTCAGAAATGTTATAAGAAATGGAAGAGATCAAGAATACAACCACTCACAAGAACTTTCTCTCTCCTCAAAACTTTTCTTCACACTCTAAAATTGATCCCCCCTTCTAAGTCTATTGGTTATCTTTATATAGGGTAGTTACATAGTAGTTGACATCTAAGATGTCCTTTAATTTCGGATCTGACTCGCGATATTCTCGCAGCAATGGTAATGTTAATTCTCGCAGGTGCTATAATCCTCGCAAGATCGTCATGCTTTTATCGTGTTTCAGCTATCGTCATCCGTCACGTCATTCTTTGAGTCAATCTGCGTCGTTCGCGAAGTGTTGTTGAAGAGCTCGCAAAAACGTTGTTTATAAATCTCGCGAGAGTATTGCTGTAGCGATATTTTGATCCTACATCAGGGTTGGGAAAAACCTTTGGAAATAAATCAGAAGGGATAGAGAGGTCTGAGTTCATTTGGTTTACTAAGTTATCAATATTGGTAGGATTGGTGTTAGAAGAAGAAGCCATGACAAGGTGGGAAAACAGTTTGAGGAAGCGGTGTAGTGGTGTGTGATGTTCACTGTAAGAGAAATAGGTAAAGGGAGGTGAATCAAGAGAGAGGAAAATCATACAGGCTTTATTTTGAAATAAAATCATGGGTGAGAGTTTTTTTGATGTTGTACACAGAGTGTTGTACCCTCATTTTAGGTTTTGACCATAATTTATGCCAAGAAAGGTGATGCATGGGGTGTTGGAGCCAATAGAGACCAAAGAAGTTGAATTTGGTACATCAATCTTGTCTTTTGGTGGCTAACGGTACCCTGGAGAGAGACTTGCAAGTAAAGTACAATGCAGCTGGGTTATCGCAAAGAGTATAATTATAGCTTACCTGATTGCCTGCTCTGTTGGTAATGGTATCTTTGAACGTGTACTTGGGCATGTTGTAAAGTTGATTGTATGCCGGGTTCGGGTTAAAAATATGATCCGAGAGATATCGCCCATGTAAAAGGACTAGGTGGGCCCATTATAGGTTAGTTTTCTTGGTCGTTAGAACACCATCATGATCAAAATCATATAGCCCAATAGAGAAGTGAATTGTAGGTAAACCAGTGCCATTGGCATGCTTACCGCCAGATGGGGAGGTATTGCATGTTTCGTAGTGGTTAGGCATGCTAAGTGGATCCAACTGCATAGAGCATTTCATTAAGATTGTTTTATATGCGTAATGATGGTCTATAGACATGACCAATCGGCTGCCTTTGATTAGCGCGTCTTAGATAGGAAGTGTTGAGAGAGTAGCGTGGAGCAGTTACTTTTGACGGTAATAAATTCAATCATTTTGCTCTTACCAGAAATATAAAAAATAATTCTAGGCAACTGTTCATTTTTTCCTTCTTCTTTATAAGACAAAGAAACCAGAGAGGAAGATCTTCCCATAGAAGATAGTAGCGAAAATACGTCGAGTATTTTACAGTGAAGATGGTATTGTTGAGGAGACTCCATAGATTTTGCAAGAGCGTAATTTAAGTTGGTACAATCCCAACTATCCAATTTAAAGTTTTCCATATGGTTTTATATTCCCTAATGGCCGAGAGGCTATCAACTATACTCGCAATTTTAATTGGCACTGGGAGAATTTGCGCAATAATCGAAGAGTGAAAATGGAGCAGATGTATGATCAAATTCCACCAGGCCATGGGAGGGTTATGGAGCCAATAGAAATCAGAGAACTCAATCACATGCAAGTACTCAATTTTAGCTTTAATCCCATTGTTAAAGATTATCATGTACTAATTTGTTTATTGATGATGTCTGAAGCGCCATGCAAGGGTTGAAATGGGAATGAAAACAGTTTCTCAAGGTAGTATTCATGCTGATGTGTAGGGGACTAGCAGGAAATATGAGGGTAAAATAGTATTCCAGAATAGTGTGAGTGAGATTGGGAGTGGGAGTAGTAGTGGTAGTGGTGCTAATGACGATGAAAAGGTTGTGGCTGATGAGGATCCAGGTGAGATACCCCCTCCAACACCCATTGCTTCAAATCAAGAGCCAAACCATGGGTGGAGTGTGATTGATGTCTGGGTTGTATATGCATCTCATGCCCAAATTGGGCAGTATGTGGTGAATGAAGGTGTTGTTCTTGTTGGAGATCGATATGTGGTTGTTGGTGGAGTGCGTCAGGGATTCTTTGCCAATGTGATGCCGACTTCAGTTAGGGTAGAAATTCATAGGAATGAAAGAATTCATCTTCCTCTTCATGCCATTTTGTTTCCTCATCTCGATATGTTGTGTCATGTGGTTTGTCGAATTGCAGTTGAAGTCGCAACAATAGCTAACACTGGTTATGGGGATGTTAATCCACCACCAGTACCAGAACCAGCAGAGGCACCTGAAGTACCAGCACCAAGTATAGCACCAGTAGGAGTATCTGAAAGGCCAGGATCTGCAAGGAGGAGAGGAGTACGAAACTATCCACCTGTACGTCCAGATAGAGTGCAAGGAGTACGAACTCGAAAAGTGCTACGAGGTGTTGGTCAAAGCAGAGCTAATTCTGTCTAACCAGGTAATTTCTAGATCAAGATCCTTCAACAGACAATGGATGATTTTTTGGTTTTTGGAAGTGGCCGGTGGTGTCACTATTTGGAAGAACATGTTACTTTTGGTTTAAACTAAATTAAGAAGACAGTTATATGTAAGATGTTTAAGGCAACAAAGTTTGATTTTTTTAATTTGGGATTTGCTATGAATGTGAATGCTTAAAATAGAATGAGTAGAAGCTTTGATTAAATGGAATGTATTAGTATGCAAATGTATGCTAAGATGCTTATGTCAAATGGGGCTAGCCCAAACAATAGGATTAGTGAGCCTTACTAAACCACTCTTAGGGGTAAAGTGATAGAAAGTAGCTTCTGATGGGATGAAATAGAATTTGAAAACAAGTTGAGTTAGTAACAGTACCTTTCCAGATTTTACCTTAGAGCACCAGAGATTTGTGAGGAAATTGAGACCATCGAGAAAACAGATTTTCAGATGGTCAATGCTTAGCTAAACATAGATGAGTGATTTGAGTGAATCATAGGTGAAAAGATAACCTGTAATGGTCTTTACTTTAAGATCTTTAGTTTTGTAGTTCCAATTGATCTCTTCAAGATTTGTTATGGCATTTATAACCACATTGATGAAGCTTTTGAGTGATTTCCATAGGATTCCTTTTCATAGTGACACAGTGACTTATTCCAAAGGTTTTAATGATTGAGATTGTGTGAATTTCTCTGTGATTTTGAATTTCTCTATGATTGTGAGTTCTGTGATGATTGATGTAATGATTTATGTGATGACATTCTTGATTGGATTCCATGAGAATCAACGAAATAAAAGGGTTATGAAAAAGTTGGGGTCTAACAACCTCACCCAATATTTCGCTTATCAATCTGTATGGACTAACTCCAATATACTTTTAAGAGAATCAACTAGACAGTCAGACTCAATCTTAATAAAAAGTATATCAAAGAGTTATATCTCAATTTCTCAATTCAATCCCAACTCAACCAAATAGAAATATGTGAGTCTGATTAAATACAAGAGAAATAACTTGAACGGTACCAAAGACCAATGTTCAAGGATCAATCAATTTCAATCAATAACCAAAGGTTGGATTTACCAATTGATCGATACAACACACAACCTTTGATATTTCAATTATATAACAAAATATAATGTGGAAAAGAAATAACACAGACACCAGAAGTTTTGTTAATGAGGAAACCGCAAATGCAGAAAAACCTCGGTATTAAGCCGCTACAGACACTAGCCTACTACAAACTAACTTCGGTCTGGACTGTAGTTGAATCCCAATCAATCTCACACTGATCCAAGGTACAGTGATCCTCCTTAAATCTTTGATCCCAGCAGGATACTACGCACTTGATTCCCTTAGCTGATCTCACCCACAACTAAGAGTTGCTACGACCCAAAGTCGAAGACTTTAATAAACAAATCTGTATCATACAGAAAAGTCTATAGGAATAGATAAATCTATCTCCCACATAAATATCTACGAGTTTTGTTCTATCTTTTGATAAATCAAGGTGAACAGGAACGAATCAATAACCCAAACTTATATTCCCGAAGAACAACCTGGAATTATTAATCACCTCATAATAATCTTAATCGACTAGCGAAATAAGATATTGTGGAATCACAAACGATGATACGAAGATGTTTGTGACTTCTTTTCTATCTTGCCTATCGGAGAAATTAATCTCAAGCCAATATTATGATAGAAACAGCAAGATCAGATCACGTAACTATAGAGAAAATAGTTGGGTCTGGCTTCACAATCCCAATGAAGTTTTCAAGTCGTTAACCTACAGGGTCTCGATAGAAACTTAAGGTTAAAGGAGAATCGACTCTAGCTTATACAACTAGTATCACACAGGAGGTGTGGGGATTAGGTTTCCCAGTTGCTAGAGTTCTCTTTTATATAGTCTCCAAATCAGGGTTTACAATCTAAGTTACCTTAGTAACAAAGCATTCAATATTCACCATTAGATGAAAACCTGATTAGATTCAAGCTAATATCTTTCAACCGTTAGATCGAACTTAGCTTGTCATACACAAATGAAATACACATTCATTTAGGTTTGTGTAACCATACCTAAACGTGTACACCTAGTTGGTTCAACATTAGTTAACCAATGGTTAGCCATATGAGCACTTTCATATCAACCTTATTCATATTCACCATAACTAGTTCAAGTGACTCAAATGAACTAGTTAGAGACTTGTTCAATTGCTTAGTTCTCATAGAAGTATACAAGACATAATCGAAGCAAAAACAATTTTGATTCACTCGAATCGATTCATGAACATTATAGCCAGGGTTTGTAAATATGCATTCCTTAATTTAAAAATTTCTTAGTTCACAAATAAACTGTTTTTAGAAAATAACCCACTTAAGTACGCATACAGGTACGCATACTTAAGTACCCGAACTGAGCTTGTTTTCAGTTCACAAACTCCAGCAAAAATTCATGGGATGTGAACTTCCGACAGTACGCGTACAGGTATGCAGACTTAGCTCCGGTTATCCTAAACAGCAAAGTACACATACTTTGGTTCAAGGATTTTGGACTTACACAAGTATGAGTTCACATACAATGTTTATATCCAATCAAGGTTATATATTCTAAACTCTCATTTCAATCATTGAAATATTCTTAGAGGATGTTATATATAGCGTTTATTCACACACTATTTTTCATCAAAGTGATTTTCAAGAGATTGAAACAATAACATGACTTTCGTCACGAGTAAAGATGAACTTGGCCAAAGCGAAAGCTTACCAACACATATTTCAAGAAAAATATAAGCGAGATAAACTCGGCTCAAAACAGCAAATGTGTATGATCGAAGTCTATATAGCAATACGACTTTTGTCTTAAGATAGGAGATAAAGTAGATAGAATTTTGAGTGATAGATAATTTCAAGTCTCCACATGCCTTTTTGTCGATGAAGGTCCACCAATTCCTTAACTAGTTCTTCGTCTTTGTATGATGAACACCGTTGAGTCTAGAGCTCAACTACATTTTCTATCCTAGTTCGAGACTTAGCTATAAGTAGACTAGAAATCAAGACTTATAGTTTTGGCAACTAAACTTGACAAACATGCTTGAGATAGCAACGCTTGCGATTTCGACCGAGCAGTGCTCTAACAATCTCCCTCTTTGTCAATTTTAGTGACAAAACTATCAATACATATGGAATACAAAATAAATAAACTTTGCGGTTTCTCATCTACATGCATGATTTCCTTGGTTCTTCAACATTACTTGAAATCTTCGTCACTTCCAAGTACTCCAATGATTCCAAAGATATTCAATGCAGCATCACCGTTGTTGAAGATCCGTATCCATAACAATGAGAAAACAAAAGCTCTCAATCATTGTTACACTGTGTCATGGTATTATTACACAGCATCAAAGTTCAATTGTATCACAACTTCGAAAACAATACTATGGTGATATATATCACTCCCCCTTAGTCAATACTCCATCTCACATGGAAACCACTCCCCCTTACTTAATGATCCGAATACCATATGTATTTGTAGTGTGAACTACACATTAATTCTCCCCATTTTTGTCAATAAAATTGGAAAAGGTACGAAACCTAGTGGGATCCTAATGAAATTTCCATAGAGACATTTCATGACCAAAAGAAAGTACATACCAACTTTTTAGATGCAATCATATAGCCGAAACTAAATGCATTCATCAAGGAGTTTATAAAGGTACAAGATAACCCCTATAATATTCCACAGCCGCACTCCCCATAAAGATTTGGCAATTAAGCACAAGTTCAATTAAGAACTCTCCCCCATAAAATGTCATTCTCGAAATAAAAACAAGAGCGACCTTACTTTCACAAGAAAAGAAGGATTTTTTTTTTTTGGACATTAACAAATCACATAAGAATACAAATTTGTATAAAAAAACTCAATTAAATTAACCACAAGAAAGCCCATGACTAATTTAATCGGAAATGCTCACATAAGAGAACTTATGGAGCCGCATAGTATTTAACATAATAATATGGATCATGGAAGATCAATACTGCGGAATAGACAAAGATTCATTCTATTCTTCATAACTATTTGCATAATGACATACAATATACTTAATCTTTGTAAACAAAAGCTCATCCTATCTTCCATCAATATTTGTATAATGACATAATAGGCTTATCTTTTGTTTGTAAAAAGTTCATTCAATCTTTTATCAATACTTGCATATAGACATATGAAGGGCTTAACTTTTGACCACGTATGGGATAGTCACAGTTCACGGATGCAAACACACATATCCCATAAAAAATTGCAATATATAAAACCATAAAGATTAATACTGCAGAATCATCTTCCAAATCAACTTTTAGAATTTAAATAAACAAATCTAAAAACATTGCAAGATGAAAATCGTTGGCCATAGCTATGGCTAATCACAAAAACGATTATTCCAAACCCTAGTTATCCTTCTTAAAAACACAAGAATAAATTCTCATAAGAAGTTTCCTAGACATTGAGACCTCTGAAAAATTCTTTATCGTCTCCGAACTCCTTGTCGTCAACAACCATGAGAACATATGGTTCGTGAAGAAATGAGTCAATTCCAACAAACCTTCTAGGCTGATGATGTCGAACCAGGGTTTTCTGAATTTCAAGAGTTGTTATAACAACAGCCTTTATTTATTGAATATCCTTTCTTGTCTCCTTCAACTCTTCAAGAACATCAGAAAACTTCTGAGAATTTGAAGGAATAACTCTTGGCTTCCTCACATTCCTTCTTTTTCTTTTCAAAGTTGGTGGTAACGGAGATTTTACTCTTTCCTTCATGATTGATCGCTTGACAATCATATTAACATCTTTTCCATCATACGACATGATGCTTGGAGTATCCATATGCATACGGGTTTGTGAGAGGAAATCACAACTTAAACTCAACAAGCAGTCTTAAGTTAAAAAGAGTTTCATAGAAGGAAAAAAGAATGTAGGGTTACAAAAAATTTAAACACAGGTTCGCGCACGCACAACTCACAACCCTAAGAAAGGAAGAATTATCGAGAATAACCCTCTTTTCTTGATTGACCAGAGAAGTCCTTTCCAGTATCAATTAGATATGGAAGAATTACAAGTTGCAAAACATGCAGAGCTAAAAAGAAAAACAAATAATTTTAAAACCATTTCTCTTTTTCTAAAGCCTTGGATGTGCAAAATCTTGTCTCTTTTGATCAGGCACATGAGACAAGATGCACTAACCAACACAATTAAAGTTATGCTGGGGTGAACAACACTAGTACAGAAATGGGCTTTAACCACTCCAGAAATAAATTTCCATGTCACGCCTTTCTGGTTTTGGCGTGTCTATAGGGCAGAAGTTTACCCTATAGACACGCCAGGTTCTATGGGCATGTTAATATAAGTGCTTTAAGCCATGCCATGGCTAGTAGTGTGTCCAAATATCAACCGTTCAGTCATGTTAACTTTTTATTTTTGATTGGGCGTGTTTATAGACCAGTGTATGGCACGTGAACCAGTTGTGGTATGTCCATAAAAATAGTCACGCCACTTGAAGCGTGGTTAAAAAGTTAGTTTAAATAGTCACGCCACTTGAGGCGTGGTTAAAAAGTTCGGTTTATTGGACACGCTAGTGTGCATGTACATAGTGGCCATTTAATAGCCACGCTGATTTTGTTGCATGGCTAAAAAGTTCATTTTATTGGACACGCTAGTATGCGTGTCCATATTGTGCGTTTTATAGCCACGCCGGTTGTATTGTGTGGCTAAAAAGTTCGGCTTATTGGACATGCTAGTATGCGTGTCCATAGTGGGCATTTAATAGCCACACCGGTTTTGTTGCGTGGCTAAAAAGTTCGGTTTATTGGACACGCTAGTATGCGTGTCCATAGTGTGCGTTTTATAGCCACGTCGGTTGTATTGCGTGGCTAAAAATTTCGGTTCATTGGACACGCTAGTCTGCGAGTCCATAATGTGCATTTTATAGACACGCCAATTCTATTTATTACTGGGTACATGAAATGGGCTGTAACTGCGACAACACTGGCCCATCTCTGTTAAGGGCCATTTTCTTCTCCAACCCAACAGTCATTAACTGACTTTCAAAAAATAAATAAAAAGCTTCTACTCAAATTTGAAGTCATGGTCTCGACTCGAAGGAGGTAGGTAACAAGACGAATCAATTCACCAAGATGCAAATCTATAGTTGTTTAAGATTAGTTACAATAACCTATTTCTTCTATTCCATAGGGACCAAAGGATAGTTACAATCTATAGATGAATCATTTGATGCTCCGCAACTCACAAAGAAGAAATTCTTCCTCATCCTCCTCATGCTCTGCAACTCATTCATCCCTTTTACCCCAAACCTATATTCCCAAACACTAGCACTAATGCTTGGACTTGGTTTTGTTATTGTTTCTTGTTTGCTACATGAATCCATTAACAACAAAAACTAGACCAAGATGCTCTGCCAAGTTAACCTGCATATGATTGTCTATAGATAACACATTTGATAGACTTACCTCCTATGAATGCATAAAACCAAACGGTTGACCTAACAATACACCTCTTAATTGGATTAAAAGTTAATGAATGAAGCGACTAGATTTAGGCTTTGGAAATAAGGTACGTTTAGCAGAGTAATGGCGGCTTTGAAGATGGTGCGCATGGCATTGAAAAGGCGTTAATAGCCAAGCGACAGACACTTTACCAATCTCCATAAAAGACCATTTATGGCTCAGCTAATACCATTAATTAAACAAGGCAGGGGATAAACAGATTATTATACCAAAATAAGAAGTCATAGAAATCGAGATTAAGAAAACAGATAATGGCAGAGAATGCTAGTAGTTCAGCAAATGGAAATCACACCGAGCCACCACCCGATTCAGAAGCAATGTTACATGCAAAGTTGACAATTGGGACTTTATCAAGCTCTGATATTGAAAGGTTGATTCCTTTCCTGAATCAGGAAAAGATAAGGAAGAAAGAGCAAGAGGAGCGAGAAGAATTTGAAAGATTAAGGGTTGAAAATGATGAGGATTTTCAGTTATGGATGAGAAAGTTGGATGCCAAAGATGCACGTCGACATAGGCAGAAGCTTCAACGATGATGAGAGTGGAAGTTTTCACGAGGGAAAACTCGCAGTGCGGCAGAAAGTGATAGTGAAGATGGAGAAAAGAACTATGAAGGAGGAGAAGACGAGGAGCGCAGTGATGATTCAATAAAGAGATATGAGAGAGCAAAAGAAGCAGAGAAAAAGAAGAGAAAGAGGCAAGAGTTTGAAGATGTGATGTATAAGTGCTATCTCACCGAAAAGAAAAACAACCCTCGTAAGTTTGCTCGAACCATGTCGGAACCCCTGAACATGGATTCTGACGGAGAGGAGATTCCTGGGTTAAACCTCGATGGAGAGCCTGTGTTTTCCGGTTAGATGGTGGCTTGCAGTGAAGAAAAAGGTAAGAAGAAAACGAAAATGATGATCTCCAGGGTCCCTACATATCTTCTGAAGATGATGATGGTACTGGTGCCTACTATGAAGAGGATAAGTTAAACTACATCAGCAACAGTGATGTCGATTATCGGTGTTTGCCTTATACTGCCAAATCCCTTAGAACTAGAGTAATGTGATATTTTGATTACTATTTCTCTTGTGCATCTTCGTGAAAACTTTTGGGGATATTGATGGTACTTTATGTTGTTGTAAAAGTGTATGGATAATGGGGTTTCTATTTCAGACATTTGGTGGTAGTTTATTTATTTTTTTGTTTTTTGTTTGATAGATGGTGTTGATGAAGAAGATGCCAGGGGGATTTTGGGGTTCAGTTTGCAGCAGGTGTATTGTTTGGATAACATCTGGGAGAGTTGTAGTGGTTATGATTGGGTAAACATATTATGTCAGGTATATTAATAATGTTTCATCTTTGAATTTTGATTGTAAAAAGAAAGTTGTAATGGCACTGGTAGCCTATCGGGTGTTTAGAAGTCGTATTCTGTTTGCTTTGTCATTCTTTAGATGTAATTAAACTAGTTGTGTTCTTCCATTTGTTTGAATTTTCAGTAATACTAAACTTGTGATTGATGTATGTTTGAAGGGTTTGAACATAATGTGTAAGTTTTTCTTACTCTTTTGATTTCAGTAGTAATGGATTGAATACAGTAAATGTACAAACAAGCAATGTTCTTGGTGAATGATTCTAAATTTCCAATGATTGTTAAGTAGAGATGGGTAGGAATGAATGAATTAATGTATCAATAGGGTATATAAAATGTTGTTTAAGATGGTAGAAATTAGGGTATTACTCCAGTTTATAAAATGTTGTTGGAGTAAGATTAATTCAAAGACTATTTTCGGCCCAATTCCAAAAAAAAATCTATGTGCAAGCCTTGTACTATTACTACTAATCCTAGCATGACTGAATATTAATTCAACAATCAGTATAGCCAAATCCAAACTCATCCAACATTGCTAAAACCCATCTGCATACAAAACCCCACCATGATTTAAGAATGAATTTTTTTTCGACAATCCAAACATACATTCTCTAGTTAACAGAAAAATCCAAACTGCTAACTTAAATTTGAACCAAATTCAGTACCATGATGATCATCATTACCAAAATAGTATAACCCAAAACCAAAAACAAAGGCTAAGAGAATATAATTTACACTAACCAGTTCCTTAAACAAAAACCAAAAAATGTTCCAACTTAATCATTCATCTATTAGAAAACACAAACAACTACATTCTACCACCTTGCATGATTATCGCTTAGTCCTTGGAAATGGTTGCTTAGATGCAGTCGTTTGAGAAGCAGGGACTGCTGTTGGTGCTGGTGCTTTCCTTGCAGTTCTACCCTTAATGTCTTCCCGATAGTAATCATCCTTGGATGTCCTTTGCAGGTAAAGTTTATCTACCTTTGGCTATTTATACTCATTCCAACAAACAACTGCCGTACTGAATTCCTCATCGACTTTATCACCAACATATTTCCAGATTTGGGTAGGTGTACCTAACACAATAGACTTTTTTTTTATTTTCCTGGTCTGGCACATAAAATACCTAGCTTGGGAGGCTACAACGAAAGGATCATCCTGGAGTCCCAACTTATCAAGCTCAACCAAAATGTAACCAAGTTTGTCTTTTGAGACCCCTGCTTTGGTAACCCATTTACACCTGAAAAGTGGCACTTTCAACGAATGATATGTCATCACCCATATCTCGTGTAAAACATCATAATAATCCGCCAGATTAAGGGTAATCCCCGCTTTTCTAATGTGTGTGTCTGTTGCCTCTACGTAAACCCCGCTATTCTGGTTAACGGAACCATCAAGAGATTTTGTGCGAAATAGGTATCCATTGATGTGATATGCTTCTTATGTCTCTACTTGTGCATTCGGTGGGATTGATAGACACCTTAAGTCCTGATTGAAGTTTTCCATAGAGTCTTCCCACTCACTTTCAACCTGAAATACATTATAAGGATTAGCCTCCGTCTCAACGCAAAAGTTAGATAGCAAGAGTGACATTTTCTGCTAACTCTTACCACTTTTTGTAACCATTTGGCGAACTCTTCACAATGTTTTTAATCTAGCTGTCTATCACTCATACCAAGATATTTATCTTTCAAAAATTTCTGGCGTCGGCTGGACAGTGCAATGATTAATGTTATTATCTTCATAGAAATTCGGACACAAAATCAAAAACTAAATAAAAAATGAGGTTATTTGGTTAGATCTAGTTATACTTACTCAATGTAAGGAGCAACTTCAGGCGAATTCCATAATACATAGAAATGCGCTTTATCAAACAAATCCTTGTCAACACGAGGAAACTTAGGATTTGACATTGGTTTCCCCCTGAAAGAATAAGAATCTTTGCCAGTGTCAGATGTGTTGAGTTTATCTGGTGGAATTCCGACTGTATCATTCATGCTTTGTTGGTGCTCACTGATAACCTCAATTGTCTCTTCCACAAGGTCCCCTTCAGCAATGCTTCCTCCAGGTCTGTTTCTGTTTCACACATGCCCTTTAATGACCTTCATGCACCTTTCAAATGGATACATTCATCGAAAGAATACAAGACCAAAAATTTGCACTTCCCTGGTAAGATGTACAGATAAATGAACCATGATGTCGAAAAAGTATGGAGGAAATTATTTATCGAGCAAGCACAACGAGATCCAACTGTAATTTTTCTAGCTCTGGCACCTTGATTTCTTTGTCAGATATTGCCTGAAAAAGAAACAAAACCTGATAATAGCATATCTTGTTGGCTGCAGCATAATTGATTTAATCGCAATATATGGGAAAAAAATGCTGCATTAGCATGTGATAATCATGCGATTTTAGTCCGATAAGCTTTCGATCTTTTCGATTCACCAGGGTTGAAAAGTTTAAACAATACCCTTGTGGAACCTTTATCTCGGATAATATTGCACGAAACTTGTCCTTTTCCTCCGGGCTTAATGAGTGACATGCTAGCAACTCGTCTCTAAAACCCATATCCTTCAGGTCCATTCGAGAAACAAGGTGGTCTTTCGACTTAAACTCATTGTTCAACAATGTTCCAACGATACTCTCGCATACACTCTTTTCGACATGCATGAAATCTATGAAATGGTGGATAACATGATACCGCCAGTAGGGGAGGAGCCGGAACCATATATTGAACTTTTTACAGTAGCCTTTCGGTCTCCTTCTCCTTCCCCTTCCCCTTTTTTGGGTCGATGGTCTTTTCGATTATCTTCATCTTTCCACCTCTTCCATGGTTATCCTGCATGAATTCCACCACAATGTTCTTCCACCCCTTTCCCCATTTATTCTTTATAGACTTTACCTCATTGTATATTTGTGACGGGGTCATAAGTTTCGGAGCCTTTTTAGTTTCATCTTTTCCGTTGAACCCCTTCTGACGTCTGAATGGATGATCGTATGGTAGGTATCTTCTATGCCCGGTATAAACCTCTTTTCTACAATGTTTTAGCATGACATAGTAAGTATTTCTCCCACACAACTTACAGGTGTCTCGTCCCTGGTAGGGGCAGCCACACAGTATACCGAGAGCAGGGTAGTCATTTATTGTCCATAAAATAACCACACATAGCGTAAAATCTCCTGTTTCAGCGCATCAAAACATTGGACTCCCTCAAACAATTCCTTGAGATCCTCGACAAACCGTTGTAACATAACATCAATTTCCTTACAAGGCCCCCTATCGATAATTAATGACAGCATGGTGAACTTTTTCTTCATACACAACTCTAGCGGAAGGTTGTAAATCACTGTCAGAATTGGCCACACGCTGTGCTGTTTTTGCATGCCTTTGTTTATGTCAACCCCGTCAGCCGAAATGCCTAGCCACAGATTTTGAGGATCATCACGAATTACGAGATATCTTTTAATTATATTTTTTCATACTGGTGAGTCCGCCGGATGCCGTAAAACACCCTATTCTTTATTTCTGGTATCGTGCCACAATAAATATTCGACAATTTTCTTTGATTGAAACAACCATTTTAGTCTTGGGATAATTGGGAAATACCACAAGACTTTTGCCGGAATATTTTCATAAACCTCTTGGGTGGTTTCGTCAACTTTCCATCTTGATTCCCCATAGGCGGGACACTTGATGTGATCCTTGTAATTCTTCCTATAGAGAATGCAGTCAATTATGCATACATGTATCTTTTCGTAACCTGAACTCAAATCTCTCATCACCTTCTTAGCTTCATATGTACTTTTCATCATCTCATTTCCTGGAGGGAGCATGGATTTTAATAGAGGTAGAAGTTCATTAAATAACTTGTCGGAAGCTCCGTGCTTGCTCTTCAGTTTAAACAAGTCACACATTGTAGATATCTTTATAAAATCGGCACATCCTTCGTATAGTGGTTTCCCAACATCTTCGAGTATCCGTTGCATCTTCTTAGAATCCTTTGAAAAGTTGTCTCCTAATAAATCACTAACCATTTCTATAATCTCTGCAACATGTGTTGGTTCATCAGAGTGCGGACCGTCGCTTCCATTACCATCCAGAAGTGTCCACCTTGATGACTCATCTCCTGCTCCGTGCTTAGTCCATACCGCATAATTTTGAATGAATCCAGAAGAATATAAATAAAAACTTTACTTTACTTTCCGTGTGCGCGTAGAGGTTGAGACATTTCACACATGGACATAGAAACTTAACTTTGCCCTTGTCGTATGGTTTTCGTTTCCCATTGGCAATATCATGTTGGTATGTATGTGTAGCAAAATTTATAAATGCATCGACTCCATCTTGATAACGCGTTTTGGTTCTATCGGTATACATCCAAGATTTATCCATTACTCTAGGATCCATTATGAATTCTCAGATACCTGGACAGAAAAAAAACTTGTGAACATCTTGTGAAAATGCTATCGTGGTCCGAATAAAACTACGAATTATCATTGCAAAGAGTAATACGTACACAAAGAGTAATCACAAATCACAATGTGAGTTCAGTTATCATATATGAATCATACAAATAATCAGAGGTTAGATACTTACATACAGTTGCATATGAAGACAATATTTACCCTACTATGACCGTTAGAGTTACAATCTCAGTTAACAAAGTAGTACTGAAAAGAATTACTTACACTGTCGATTCAATTATTCTGCAGCAAAACTGACAGGGGAATATATGGTTTATCCAGGAGATAAATCAGATGATCAAAGTAAACTACTTGTTTCGTTTTCTAAGGGGAGGTTAGAAGATTCAAGAGTAGAAACATGAAATGACTTAAGACGAGAGAGATGAACACAGAGGGAAAATGGAAATTTGGAAATATTTTTGCTAATAAATAATTTGGCAAAATATTTAAGTGTATATCGTAAATGATTTGGTAAAATAGGAAGGTAAAGATCCTTCAATTTGCATGTTGCACGTTCTATGTTAAGAATTTTCTTAGTCAAATCTTGTTATCCTGCTGCATAATTTTCTGCTTTGACGGCTCTAAAAGACCGGAGTGCAATGCTACTAATATTCATTCCATCCTAAAGTTTTTTTTTGTTCGTACCCGAATTCAGAAAATAAATCAAAATGATAGATAAAAAGCAGAGTACGTGTTTATGCAGTTTTTATAACGGTACTAAAGTAAAAAACTAACTTTGTAAAAAGTGAAGTACATGTTGGTACAGTTGAAAAATAAAATCGTAAGAACTGGAAGAAGCTATGGCCCCAATTAGAATTAAGTGAATTAAAACATATTACTCTAATTGTGTGTTATGTCCAATTAGAATTAATATCTAAAACCAAAGTTTGATTCACCCAATTAACATAATAGGTTTGATCATTGATGGATTTCATTAAAGTCTCACAATCTGATTCATAGATAACATAATTAAAGTTCTTAGAGGGTGCCAGAGTAATAGCTACCAGCATAGCCTTACATTCCAGCTCCTCAGCTTCAGCTCCTATGTTCATTCCTCCATTTAAGCGTTGTCCTTGCACCCAAAAGCAGCTACCTGCACAATTCCTCACTATTACCCTATTCCACCTTATAATGAATCTGACTTAAAGAAGCATCAAAATGTAGAAGAAACAAGATTAGTTCCAGGAGACACAAGTTTATTAATGCCATCTATTAACATTGTCCTATTTGGAGTTATATTCTGAAAAATATTTGAACATCAAATAATCCAAACTGATGTTTAAAAAAAGTGTCCAAACTGAAACCATTAGCAATTTATTAATCTCATGTCTAGTAATTCCTGCACCAAAGGTAATATTAATATTTAAAACCAACCAAATAGATATAGCATAGCCACATTCAAGGAATATGTGATTACTGGATTCCACATGATGACTACACAAACTGCAATGCAATGAAGTAAACGATTGCAATGCCAAATAAGAGTATGAAGTCCGATTCACCCACCATTGAGTTCTGGTGATACTCCGTAGTTGGTGGTACTCCGAAAATATGAATACTATGAAGTAAACGATTTCATCAAATGTGAATGCTTCCCCCTTTTCCTCTAAGTAACGCGCTTTCACGGCTTCATGCTACAAAAACAACACACAAACTTATTTGGTTACATATAAGTTGAAAAATATATTATGCCGAATAAACCATAAAGATACGTACAAGTTGTAGAGGGGACAAGCTATGGTGGCTTTCATGCGATATCCGGTGTTTGATTTTAAAAAACCCAGCTACCGCATCTAGGATGATGTTGTGCCTATCCTTCATTTGTTGAACACTTCTTCTTTTCGGGTTCCCATAATCTTGGCTAAATTTGTTATGTATCTTCGCCCAATAGATCTCGGTCGTGCAGCGATCTAGAACTCGAATTTCGGCTGCCCATGCTTTGGTGATTTCCAAATCTTCTGCGGAGTCAAACGATGCCATTTGTTGTATGTGGAGGTAGGGAATGAGTATGCTCTCTAATAGGATACAAGTGGAGTGCACGTGTGTTGCTGGTCGAACACCGAGTTTCAAATGCGTCTTCTTCCCTGTTAAACTAATTGCTTAGCATGATAGAACACTGTTGCGAAGTGAAGAAAAACAAAATCGAGAGAATACAACAACAGATTATCCTTTCCGGCTCTATAACAACGCCGGCTTAATCTACAATGCAACTTTTACTCCTTACAGCAATAGAAGCTAATTCCTAAATCCATAAAAAACCACTAGTAACAAAATTTAACTCAACCTAAACCATATTCCACAATTTCCGTCACAAAATTAATACTGTCTAACAAAAATCAATAAGGAATCATAAGGAAATGTGATCATCCATATGAACCCAAACCTAAAATTACAATCTTATTATTAGAATTTATCAGAGAATGCTCTAGATGAACTCTTTCTAAATTGGTTTATGATCATAAAAAAATGAAAGACCTGAAAAAAAAAAAAAAACCCTAACAATATCGATGTGCTTTCACAATTTCCATCACATATAAGATATAGAATCCCAGCCAAGATCATAAAAAACTCTTAAAATTGACAGAACCCTAGGTTTACTGAATATAGTAGAAAACGGTTTTAGTTTTAGGAAATGTATATACCTGAAACCCTAGCGATAGTGATTTCAAATTAAGAAAAACCCATCCCCCATTCATGAAATTAAACAAGCAAGTTATAATTTAATCTAATAAGAGAAGTATAGAAATTTTTTTTCTATTTCCTTACCTAGGGTTTCTCTATTTCGCCTCTTCCAGTATTTTTTCCGCGCAAGTAAGAGAAGGAAATAACTTTTTAATTTCTTTTTTCTCTAGTTATTAAAGCTACTTTAATTAACCAAAATGCCATTTTACCTAGGTTTATCACGTCATTATGACATAGTGGTCTAGACTAGGGAACGTGTTCTTTATCTTCGAAACAGGCGTGACCCTCCAAGAATTGATAGTTCCTGATAGAGTAGATAGAGTAGTTTATTAGGGGATTAACATGGAAACCAAAGAGTTAGAGAGAGAGAGACCAAATAATTTCGGAGAGAAATTTGTAGAGGGAGATTACTGTTTACTGAATTTTTCTAAATCAAATCAATCAAAATGGCTGGTGATGATGATCAACACAGACGAAAGGGTAAATCCCCCATGACTGAAGAGCAACTATTAAAAGAGTTGGAAGAGAAAGAAAAACGAGAAAGGTTATCAGCCACTATGCAGATGATTGGGCAGATAACCAAGGATGATCTGGAGAAGGTACAAAAGAGAGTAAGTGACGTGTTATATGATATTAAAATCCAACCTCTCTGGGAAGATATGCATGCCTTAATGAACGAAAACAAAGCAGAAGAGAAACCAGTTAAAAAACCGGTAGAGAAACCGGTACAGATTTTGTAAAATAAGCGTCATCATGATTTTTTCATGGAAGAAAAAGAGGAGGAAAATTTTTGGGAAGTGCAGGGTAAAAAGATGAGGTTGGATGAAATGGAAGTAATGAAGAAAGAATCTGGGCCGCATGATAGTGATGCAACTGCTTCCGAAGATGAAGAGCCTGCTATTTTTGTTGATTATCGAAGTGATACACATACTATTTTTGTGCTACAAGAGATAATTAAGGAATTTCTCCAAGATGAGAGATTTGGGATTAATGATTCATTGTTGGACCAAAAGACCGATTCCGAAGAGGATGATGCAGATGAAGATGAGGAGGAAGAGGAGTTTGATGAGGAGGAAGTTGAATCTGATGATTCTAATTTCGAGTGATGGGTATGACAATGAGTAAGCCTTATCGACATTTGAATTCTTCCGTAGATATGGTGGATTTTTGGGTAAGTGCTCGAATGGAAATGATGACATAATGTTAAAAATGGTTAAGAGATAAATATCATCATCAAAGTATATAGAAGAATTCAAATGGAGAGGGGTCTAATGAAAATAGTAAGTCACTGAATCATGTGTTTCTTTTTTGGTTCTGGCAATGGAGACTGAAAATGCAGGGTAATGTTATGTTTATTTTGCTTTTTTCATTTTCTTTTTGGTATTTGGACTTTTTGTGGGTAAGATGGTGAAATATTTGTAAATGGGTATGTTTTAGTTTATGAACATGTAAGTGGATATCCAATGATAGTGTTGCTGCTAAATGTTGCTCAAGACTGAATGAACAGAATAGTTGTAACATTTTTAAATGCAATATGATGAAGTCAGCTTATTTATATTGTCCAACGATTGTGTGTCGATAATGCTGGAGATGCAGGATGTATTCCAGAAACTAAAACTACAATCAAAGAACTGGAACATGTACAAGACTAAAGTGTATAGAAAACAAATGCATACTGAAAACAAGTCAATTTAGTGTTTCTCTATGCAGTCTAATTCACTTGGTGGAGAGGCATATATACACCTAGTCTTAATCTACAATCTGGCAAAGGGACAAATTACGAATATCCATATGTGTTTGATCTTTATATCTTCTGTAAAATACATGACTAACAAAAATTGGCTTGCGTTGGTTGCGTGTATTCGACTTGCACATAACTGACATGAACACTACTTGGTGGAGCCTTATGCACACCTAATTTTATTCTACAATCTTACAGTAAATACAAATCACAAAGACTCCTGAGATGCTGCTTCTCAAAACTGAATACAAGCTTTATTCACCAATGCTGACATCCTACAACCAAATACTATATGTCTGAGTTTAAGATCATCCGTCAACTGACATATAAAACTACTTTGTGGAGGCATAAATCATGCAATTGAGATGTTTATAATCACCAAAAAATTCTAAAAACATGATACAATTTACAGCAACATAATAAACCTAAAATATGAAACATATAGATGTTCATAATCACCAAAACATTCAAAAAACAAGATACAATTCACAACAACATAATAAACCTAAAATCTGAAAGATAAAGATGTTCATAATCACCATCAGAAATTGTACCATTCAAAATCAGTAGTGTGTAACCTCCAATTTGTAAAATCATTAAACCCCCAAATGAATGAATGAGAAATACCTTAGATGAAGATGACCAAGATTTGTATTTCCAAAATTATGAATCACTATCAATACTTCTATGAGAGATCGATTAAACTTAAATCTAGGCCTGAATCAATCTTTCACATAAGAATCAATTGATTCATTGTTGTTGATGAATTTTTTTGCAGATGAAGTGTTGTGCGGCTCAAATGAATGACATTAGATGAAATGACAATGAGTAATGTCTCATGCGCTATTGACATAGTGCTGGTAGATTGTTTTGGCTCATTTGAGTCGTTGGTCAGGGACCAGGGTATTGAGAGATGGCATGATGCCTGAGCCAAGCCATGTTGCAGTACAAGATATGGCTTATCTGTTTACTAATTAAAATTAAATGAATATACACGACCTATTATGTTTGACCATTTTTTTATTTTAATTGTTGGTCACTTGGTCAAGTACTTGAGACATGGAATAATACATGATCTAAACTTGTGAACCCTGGTGAACCATAATTCTACAGTTATGGCCTTCAAATTAGGTAACCGCCTCGTTTTACTCTTAAAGATGCGCAATTAAGAGATGAGACAGTTCTGGAGAGGATAATAATGATGTACTCGGCCTATTTTGAAAAATTGCGTCTTGAGACTAAAGACGCGTGGTCTTCCAAGGGACTAGATATTTAACCATGCACCATAAATGGACATTTATGGTTAATCTAACCACTCTACAAAAGGATGAGAAACTAATATACTTGCAATTACTCTAAATTGAACCAAAAGAATAAAGAAAATTTTCAGAGAGAAGAAGATTAAGAGATGGTTGAAAATTAATCACCAGCATTAGAAAATGCAAAACAAGCAACTCATTCATTAACCAGTGAAGAGGCTCAGAGATTGAGCCAAACCATGCTGCAGTTCAAGATATTGTAATACACCAGCGTCACATAATGCCTGTCAACAGGTGCTGGCTCTATGAAAAACGCGTAAACCCTGGTAAAACCGTGCATGATCAACAAGTGCTGGTGTCTATGAATTTTGTAAAAAATCAATTATGATTGTAGTAATAATGTAGTAGGAAAAATTGCGTCAGAAATTCAATAAGGAAGGAGTATTTTGTTAAATAAGGAAGGTAAAATTTTAATTTTAACAAGTGTACTATCTCATTGACATGAATGCTTAACATGTCAGGATATTTAGAGATATCTGTAGGTTACGGCATGATTATAGGCGTCTAATTAGAACTGACAATCAGTAGTCTAATCCTACAATCCTAAATGCAATATTTTTCTACTCGGTCTCGCAAAATCCGCAAAATCGCACTTTCCATGTATCACCTTGATTTTTGTTTGTTATATTCATGGTAAACATAACCCACCGACTATCTTTAGATTTGAATACTAGATATGTATAGAAAAAAATAATAAAAAAAACTATATTTAGCTAGATTTGGATCATAGAAATAAGAAATTAGATACCTCGTTCATAAGTAAAACAAATAAGGAATTGAGAGGATGAGTTCGAGGATGAGTTCTAATGAGAAATGTGTTGTTCCTTCCAATGGTCTTATTAATAATGATCATCTGCCTCCGAAGGGATTTGCTTCATGGGATGACTTTGTGGAAATCATTGGTGATATACTAGAAGATTTTGTCGATGAAGAATGGGAATTAGTTCATAATAAGAAAATGATCCTCCTCCTAAGGGTTTTACATCTTGGGATGCATTTGCGAAAAGCTATGATGAACATTTGGATAATGATTACAATGAATAAGAACAGGGGAATCCACCAAGACAACAAATTTATGGCTGAGCACTCAGCATTGAATAAATTCAAGTTTTTTACATTATTTTAAGTATGCTAATTTTATTAATGTATAAGCACAATTATGTAGCAGTCCTAGGCCTACTGTTCAATTGTTCTGTCAATTCTGATTTTTTTTTGGTAAAGTTTATCAGATTTGGCATTGGAATTTATGAAAATTTTGGCTATTTTCCCAACTCTGATACAAGACTCAATATACAGTCCCTATCATATTCATGATCCTATAACTTTAAAAGAAAAGCCACAACAAAATCATGGTTAACCCTAACATCCAAAACTCTACACCAAGCCCCCTTAAACGCATTACTCGTTCATTCTGTTTTGTCAAAATATTGATACTCCAACAGATGAACAATGGACAAAAATTAAACAACATATGCACTTGGAATCTAAAGAAAATATTGCATCAGTAAATATTAAACATTCACAAAAATTATACTTCCAAGCAGCTTTACAAAGAGACTAATTAAAAATCCAAAAAAAAAAACAACAACATAAGATTACACTAATAACAAAAAACTAAGAAAAACACACACACACATATATATATAACTAAACAAAATATGAGGGATCAAGATGTGATTGAATACCATTCTTGCATAACAGAACCATGAAAACAAAGGACTAGATCAGTTAGAATCCGCTTCTTCTTCACTGCTTCTGTCGACAATCGTAACCACATCTTTGTATGGAAAATCATCATCGTCATCATCATCGTCTTCATCTTCATCCTCAAGCGCTGGCCCAAACCAAAATAAGTGTTCTGGATCATCTAAATCATCATCATCATCCTCACCATCATCACCATTCTCAAAATCATACTCATTATCCTCTTCATCGTCCTCCTCTTCTCCATCGTCAACAACATCATAATCATCAACATCTCCAAAACAAGGAACAACCTCGCAACCAACATAACCAAAAATCTCTTTGTCTTCATCAAGAAGAAGAAATCGGAAGGAAGTTACTTGAAGAGCAGTCATTTTGTCTGGTTTGATACTAAAACTTTCAGTTTTTGATACTGAAACCCTAGTTTAGAGAGAGACTTGGAAAAAAAATAAAGCGGTACCGTCCAGTCTCCCTTCCTTGCTCGTGTTTTATACCGTGACACACGTTTTCACTTTACCTCCAGCTTAGCCATGTGCAAACTTGGCTAGTGAACAAGTATGCGGCTTTGGAAAATAAATAAAAAGTAATATAAAAAAATATTGGATGGAAAATTAACATCAAGGAATTTATCTGGGTGGAGATACTCCCTGTAAATTTAGATTTGGACGATAAATACTTGCTAAGAATCATGACATCGAAATATAAATTGGTTCACAAGCTTGTCCAAGAGTGACATCGGTAAAAATGGAAAATTACCATTAAGCAATTTGTCTCGGTGGAAATACTCCCCGAAAACTTAAATTTGGATGAATAATTCTTGCTAAGATCGTGACATCGAAATAAATTTAAATTGGTTTATAAGCTCATCCAAGATTGACATCGGTAAAAATGGAAAATTACCATCAATCAATTTATCTTGGTGGAGATACTCCCCGAAAAATTAGATTTGGACGATAAATACTTTCGAAGATCATGACATCGAAATATAAATTGGTTTACAAGCTCGTCTAAGAGTGACATCGATAAAAATGGAAAATTACCATTAAGCAATTTGTCTCGGTGGAAATACTCCCCGGAAACTTAGATTTGGACAAAAATTCTTGCTAAGATCATGACATGGAAATAAATAAAAATTGGTTTAGAAGCTCGTCCAAGAGTGACATCGGTAGAAATAGAAAATTACCATTAAGAAATTTGTCTTGGTGGAAATACTTCCCAGAAACTTAGATTTGACGAAAAATTCTTGCTAAGATCATGACATGGAAATAAATAAAAATTGGTTTAGAAGCTCTTCCAAGAGTGACATCGGTAAAAATGGAAAATTACCATCAATCAATTTATCTTGGTGGAGATACTCCGCGTAAACTTGAATTTGGACGATAATACTTGCTAAGATCGTGACATCGAAATAGAAATTGGTTTACAAGCTCGTCTAAGAGTGACATCGGTAAAAATGGAAAATTACCATTAAGCAATTTATCTCGGTGGAAATACTCCCCGGAAACTTAGATTTGGACGAAAAATTCTTGCTAATATCATGACATGGAAACAAATAAAAATTGGTTTAGAAGATCGTCTAAGAGTGACATCGATAAAAATGGAAAATTACCATTAAGCAATTTGTCTCGGTGGAAATATTCCCTGAAACTTAGATTTGGACGAAAAATCCTTGCTAAGATCATGACATGGAAATAAATAAAAATTGGTTTAGAAGCTCGTCCAAGAGTGACATCGGTAAAAATAAAAAATTACTATCAATCAATTTATCTTGGTGGAGATACTCCGCGTAAACTTAGATTTGGACGATAATACTTGCTAAGATCGTGACATCGAAATATAAATTGGTTTACAAGCTCGTGTAAGAGTGACAACGGTAAAAATGGAAAATTAACATTAAGCAATTTGTCTCGTTGGAAATACTCCCCGTAAACTTAGATTTGGACGAAAAATTCTTGCTAAGATTGTGACATCGAAATAAATAATAATTGGTTTAGAAGCTCCTCCAAGAGTGACATCGAGTCTTGTCGACGATGCCAATCATAGTCGTTCGTGAATTCATAATGCTAACCAATCAAATAAACTAGTTTCACCTGATAACCTAACATCCCCCAACATCATTGCCAATATTATCGGCTGATCGGTCCGATTCGACCAATAATGCGATATTATCGGATATTCATATGTATCGCTGATATATCATGTTTCGTCTAGATTAAAGGCACAAACATGATAAAATCCTATATTTTCGGCCAGTATTTAAAAAAAAAATACTGATCTCGGTTCTTTTAATACAAATTTAATTGTAATATCTAGCTAGAATTGCTTCTAAGAATATGAATTGGGATTTTAATCAAAAAAATTGCACCGAAAAGAGTTAATGATCTTCCAAGGCACTAGCTAGTACTATATATTAATCATTTATTATTTTGCTTTTAAGAATATGTAAATTGGGAGTAAAATAGTGCAATGTAGTTGACTCAGTAGTAAAGAAAAGATACTACTATATCCAAGGTACTAGTAACAAAGGAATTAGCTAGTACAATAATAAATACTTCAGTTTGCAGTGGTATTTTTTGATCTTTGATCATTTCTACTTTAACAATTTGTGTAGAATATTGTAGTTGGACCCTATCCTAAATACCATCCGCATCACTAAATACTAGGAGTATATATATGGAACATTATGATTGATTTTTGGATTTAAGGGTACATTCCTATGGTAGTTGTACTTTAGGACTTATTGTTATGTGTGACTAAAAGAAAAGTATGAGTCAGTATTGTATACCCCACAAGATCTGATAACTTTTGGTCTTATCAAAAATAATAAAAAGTTGGTATAGCCTTCTCACACTTATATTTTTTTAATTTATTTTTTTTGGTAACAAGATATAAAGCAGAGAAAGAAAACAACATAACTGTATGCTTCTCACACCTTTGACTACCTAAGTAGCTTTTGTCAATCATCATTACACCTCAGTTTCTCATATTTTACTTCCACTAATATATGCAATCAGAATGAGTCCCTTATTTTTTGTGCGCATGCAAAAGAAGAAGATCTAGGTAGATGTTACGGTCCTGCAATAAATGGGCATGTGACAGTAGCCATAATGAGTATCTTGTGCGGCCTTGTTGGGTACATGCAAAAGAAAATATAGATCTCTTCAGTACTCCTCTTCTTCTGTTTTGCCAAATAATATAGAGAAGATTATTTTTTGTTTCTAAAATGTCTGTCACATTGGGTTGGCTTGACCCAAATTTGGCATTGGTTCCAAGATCTCCTGTGGTTCAGTCTTTCCATAAATTAATGTTATGTTTCTTCCATTTTGGTTGTGCCTAAATTAAAATTAAAATCTGATAACTGTCATAAGGGATTATGTTTATATAAGGTATATTGTGGAAAACTGAGTTGACTCGACGAGTTAAGATAATGAAAATTAATTGATTAACAAACAAATACCAAGCAAAGAATTTGAACACATTGAGCATATATTAAAGAACCAATATTTTTATATTATTCATTCTAAAACTAAACGAAGCAAAATAATACCAACATCCTCTATATTTAAAAATAAAAATTAATCAAATTAAATAATTTCTAAAAATAAAAACCACATTATTCGAAAGTTTTTTTGATAATATGCTCAACTAAAACCATCGCATCTGGTACTCCCGTTGCAGCATTAGTAGGCTGTGCTGGAAATTCAAGTACCTTTTCTTCTAGAGGTGTCTCCCTGGGTATTTCTGGTGTGCCAGACACAATTTCACCAACAGGCTCATTCGAAGGAATGGGAGCATGAACACCATCCATTTCAACAGAAGTAGAAGAAGGAAGAGTAAGATTGTCAACATGAGCTTGAACTTCAGCTAACATGGGCATGCCAGGAACCTTACACACGCCATCAATAATTATGGTGATCCTTAGCTTTCTAGGTACAACCATTACTGTCCTTGGACTATTTTTAATCCTCTCGGTATTGTTCTTATTGGAACTCATTTTATTCGTCTAATACAATATATCAATCTATCTTTTATGCGGGTGTGGTTTGTACGACCTCTTTAATAATATATATTAGAAAAACCCTAAAAAAAATTAGGTTAGGAATATTCTCTCGAATTACTTAATTTAGTTGTATTCCGCATATCGCTCTCAAATAAACAAAACATAACAGTTTCCATATCAAGAAATATATGCTCATATACGCGTACAACACCACATTGATTTTAGTATATACATAATTTATCTAAATACAGAAAAATAGCCCGAAAAAATTGCGTAATTGATTGAGTACGTGGAGTATATGCTTTATCTTATAGTAGATCATAATCATGTACTCTTCGCTAATGTGCATGCCTTGGCTACACTCGTTCCAAATCTATAGGTATCTGAAGTATCCCACTCTCCATGATTCGCCATGCCTAATCTTCTCTGAACAAATTTATATTTTTGGTGTAATTCCCTCGATAATTAATTCACACCTACTCAGAGCCATGCTCAGCAACTCTTTTGGCTTTCGTATATTGGTCAACACCATAAATTACAGCTATGATTGGCAATAACAATATATATTGGGGTCATATTTTTTTTCAAAAGATTAATATACTATGGTCATAACCCTAATTTCTTGTCTTCAAAAGGTTAATATACTATGGTCATAACCCTAATTCTTAAATTTGCAATGGACACATAAATATAATGTTGATAAACTGGAATAAATCTCACACAAAACACGTGAAAACATCCGTTTCTTGTTTGGATCATGAATTTTTAAAGAAGGCATGTTGATTAAGGATGCGACCATTAGCCAAACGGTGTAATTGTTCACACCCCTTTAACCGAATAGATTTTGAACATCAAAAAACGTTAAAATTCCAATAGGTGTGTTGTGTGGGGACAAATATATTGCATCCATTGGATGTCTATATAAGCTTTACTCGTATCTTCTAGTAGCATTCAACAAAAACGAAATCCGAAATAATATTTCACCAGTAATAGTAATGGAAATATTACCGGATTTAAATCCTGAGATAGTATACCTCCTCCCAAGTACATAAAGTATTTTGGCAAGCAAATGTGTATGCAAAGAGTGGAATTCTGTCCTTATAGACAAAAGAAATGGACTCATTTTCGGTTTCACTGAAAAAGTGAGAGAAGAAAATGTTACGCAATTCTTCTACAGGGAACAAATTGATGAGGAAGATTACTACACGATGATGGGAGATTTCGATCAGATGTTATTTAGAAACAATGGTTCCTGGAACATCATCCAATCCTACGATGAAAACATGTCACACCCAATCGTTGGATCTTGTAACGGTCTGGTATGTTTTTATGTTTCACACCGCGGCATACAAGATCCTATTTATATTATGAATCCAACAATGGGTGAGCACCTCCATCTGCCACAAATATGCGATCCAACACCAACGCCACAAATTAGTTGGGATCCACGATACGTCGTAGGGGGTTTCGGCTATTGTGAACATACCGGTGAATACAAAGTAGTTCGAATTCAAGTGGGAGGTAAAGTGGACGTACACACACTAGGAGACAACAAGGGATGGAGGAACATTGGGGAATTTCCTTTTACTTTTCGGGATTCAGGTGTTTACGCACATGGTTGTATTTTTTGGATAAATCATTATATTTATAACAATGATCGGATATTATCATTCAATTTGGACAATGAGACATTCCAGTCACATTCGCCACCCCGCATCATATTTATGAGAATGGTGGTTGTATTCCAATACTTGGAATGGTATTGTCTGGAGTTCGCCTTTTATTTTACAACATTCACCATATTTATGATATCCGGATTGATTTTTGGGCACCCTTTGTAGAATGGAATTGGGTACTTAAGAGGAGAATTGATTTGGAAGATCCTTTGAATCCATGGTGGCCGCATTATGTACCGATAGCCTTGGGAAATAACAACGACATCCTATTGCAAAACGACCGTTGTTTAGCACGTTATAATGAACTCACCAGAACTTTGACAGAAATTGGGCAAACAAGGTGGACGATAAAGGTTAGAGTTATTCCTCATATGAGGAGCGCCGTCTCATTGAGGAATTTTGGAGGACAGTCGGAAACATGTACTGACGATGTCCATGCCACAAACATATTCCGTGTGTAGTGTTTTTGTTTTGATCAGAGTAATGTAGTTTGGTGTTCAATATATATATATATATATATATATGTATATATTTATATTTATATTACTATTTTTCATCTTTGATTTTTTTTTCGTATCTTGTCTGGACTAAAAGTTGTTTTTGAAATTTGAAGAAGCGGACTTGGTCTTATTTTGGGTAATAATGGTTGGTATTTTATGTAATGGAGATCGTTTGTGAATAATCTCATTTGGGCATATTACTTCCAGGAGTAACAAAATTGTTTGGAAGTATCTGATATATTTAATGGTCAAGAAACAAAATTGTTTGAAACCAATATTTCAATAGTCTGCAGAAGTTTAATACGATTTTCTTATCTCGTTTCTTTAAGTTTCGATTGTAAATCTTGTATTATCTGTATTGTCTTGTTTAATGATGTAATTGATCAATGTAATCCTTCAAACCTCAATTTGAATGAGGTATAAATAAAATTTAGGAGCTATTCAAAGCGCCCCTGTTTCCATCAAAAAAAAACAAACACAAAACCATAATTTAAATGCGCAAAACAAATTAGAGACATGTAACACATCGTTTTAATTTCCAGAATTGTGTTATTACATTTTTTTTATTAATAAATAACTAAGAAATATAAGAAATACTTATTAATAAGAAACCTATTTTGTCAATCTAGTCTCTTTTTGAATCATGAACTATAAATGCCACGTCCTAGTCGTTAATATCACGAAGCAATTGTTCTTGAAGCCGATCAACTCATTCTTGAAGTATATTCACCTGTTACTGGAGACCAAAAAAATCACGATCAAAGGGACAACAATATCTACTTTCCCCATGCACCAATTCCACATAATGCTCATCGACAACAAATGTATTAATCTCACGCAAACGCTAATAATCTGCATGCTTCCTCATGCAGATTATGAACATGCCGTGTCTAGGCTGAAGAACTCGTACATCGTAATCTGAGATCTTGAAATAGTCTTATAGGGTTCTTCTTAATGAATTATATCTAACAATTTAGGACCCATAACAATAAATTGGTAGCAATAGGATGTGCAGTTCATTCTGATCGAAAAGGAAGAACAATTCACAGGAGAACAAAAACTCCTTGTGTTGACAATTAGATATGGTGGCCGAATTTTTATTTATTTATTAAGTTCTGTGTGTGCAGAAACTACATCCGATTAAAAAGGAAATTATATACCATCCCCATATATATCTCATTATCTATTTTCTGCCATATTTATAGTGATACGGAAACTGAAATATTTGATGTACTTGTAAGGAGGTAAGGAATACCAAACACCTAATTCGCTTAACCTAAAAATGTAAGGGATATAACCGCTTAATAGTTATCCTTTAGATTTTTGCTTCCTTATAAATAAAAATTCAGTTATAGGTTTAAGTTATAACCTCTTATATTAGATAAAACATGCAAATATGTGTTACTTGTCTTCTCATTAAAGATGCGACCTTCTAAATAATGCATGCTCGCCAACAGGTGTATTGGATGTCTATATAAGTATTACTCGTATCTGCTTGTAGCATTCTATAATATTAAGAAAATCTTAAATGCTTAATTTTTTTTTTTATAATCTTTCATCAGTATAATAGTGATAGATATGTTGCCGGAATTAACTACCGAGATACTACAGCACCTCCAAACTGCAAAAAGCATTTTAGCAAGCAAATGTGTTTCCAAAGAGTGGAATACTATCCTCGGGGACAAAAGAATTGGACTCATGTTTATGGGTGAAAACTATTTCTGCTGGTTTTGGTAATTTTGGGTGTGGATGAGAAATGAATCTAAACCCTAAACAAATGCACTGCATGGGAGTGCTTTTGATTCGAGAGATCAATCTATGCAATTATGGCCTAAACCAATAAATGGCCGTTCCAGACTTGCTTCGGTCACAAAGTGAAGGAGATGGGGCTGATCTTAGGGAGGTAAGCGAAGAAGGTGTTGAGATTGTGAAGGCGTTGGCTTTTCATGACTTGTATCAGAATATCGAACTGGCTTGCAATAATGTAAGCAATCAGCTCTGGTGTTTTATGGATATGAATGACAATACTTGGTTTTCTGTGCTTGTCTGTGTTATTTGGAATTAGGCAAAGGACCTATTTATACAAGTCATAGAGCGCAAACCCTCATCTCGGAGGAAGTGGAGGAAGTTGAGTGATGGAGTAGTGGGGTCGCGTGGGTGATTGCAAGATCACGTCTTGGCCCACTTCTTTTATCATCGCTAACCGTCCATGCCGCCTGACACGTTCTTGTGATGGCGCGTTGCACGTTGCATGATGCAAACCGCCAGACCAATACCCTAGTAATTATCCCCCAGTTTGTAACATGTATGATGTCTCGAGTGTGGATCCTGAGTTATTTAGGAAACCAATATTCAAAAATATCATGTATACTCTATGCATGTAATGCATCGAATATATTCAATATGCATAAAGCATTGCTATTTTAAAGCTTAACGGAGTAAGTCACGAATTAAGCATCTTAAAACAGATGCATGTCTAGCCATTTTTGAATGATCGTTTGGAGGCTGCACAGGCAACCCCTCCCTCGGCCGATCACTCCATGTGGTAGAGTGACGGATGGTAATCACCACAACACCTTATTGGCCATTAACTCCTAGCCTGGACTTCCCAACCAAGCTGGTAGATTTGGACGGGAAAGATGATCTGTGACGCTCATCTGCGACCGTTGATAGAGTTTTAGGGTTTTGAAGAGGTGCGCAAGCATCACTCTTCATCTTGACCGAAACCAAGCATGGGAGACGTATTTGGCAGGACCGACCAGGCATGCGTGTAGACGGCTTGTCGGTGTACAAGTATGTACCTCTTTGTCTTATGAAGATGCGATCTAGGCCACTCAATTTGACCGTCAAAGAGGAGTGGTCGAGATCGATTTGCGGCAGAAATCCATTGCCGCAAAGGATTTGGAAGCTGCTAAGCATACCACTTTCGGGCGCACGTTTCGTGGTCATCGAGTCCTAGTCTGCTTAGACCGACTAGCGCCACGCAAAGGTGGGCCCATGGTGATCATGTTGACATGCTTGGGACCTTTTAAGTCTATATTTATACCCGCCAATAGGTGTATTGGATGTCTATATAAGCATTACTCGTATCTTCTTGTAGCATTCTACAATGTTAAGAAAATCTTAAATGCTTTAAATTTTTTTTTTTTTTTTTTTGATAAT
Organism: Papaver bracteatum; assembly: GCA_023529315.1. Lineage (NCBI taxonomy): Eukaryota > Viridiplantae > Streptophyta > Magnoliopsida > Ranunculales > Papaveraceae > Papaver > Papaver bracteatum. The sequence continues at coordinate 629,865 of JAJJWX010001294.1, forward strand.
CTTTCATCAGTATAATAGTGATGAATATGTTGCCGGAATTAACTACCGAGATACTACAGCACCTCCAAACTGCAGAAAGCATTTTAGCATGCAAATGTGTTTCCAAAGAGTGGAATACTATCCTCGGGGATAAACGAATTGGACTCCTTTTTGGTGTCACACCAAGAATATGGAAAGAAGTTACTCAACTCTTTTATAGAGAGGAAGATTTCAGCCCGATCGTAACAGCCAACAATCATGGCTCCTCGAATGATGAAACCCATGAATATTTGACTAAGTTGCACCCAATAGTTGGATCTTGCAATGGTCTGGTCTGTTTTTATGTTTCACACCACGACATACAAGATATTGTATATGTTATGAATCCAGAAACTGGTGAGCACCTACATCTGCCACAACTATGCATCCCAATTATTGCACGAGATCAAGTACTTTCTTGGTATCCTGTAATTGGGGGTTTCAGATACTATCAATGTACCGATGAGTACAAGGTAGTTCGAATTCACATGGATGGTAAAGTTCAAATACACACTCTAGGAGACAAGAAAGGATGGAGGAACATAGCATGGAGAGTCCTCATATTTTTCGGAGTTTAGGTGTGTACGCATATGGTTGTATTTTGTGAATAGATTATTGTCAGCAAGATATTGGCATAATATCTTTCAATTTGGACACCGAGACATTCCATCAACATTTGCCACCCCCACATCATATTCCTCAGAGTGAATTTTGGATAGATACTTACGCATCACTTTGGATGGTCATGTTCGGAGTTCGCATTTTATTTTACTACATCCATGAGGGAATTGATCGACCCCGGATAGATTTTTGGGCTCCCATTTCCAAAGAAAATATTCATACATGGGAACATGGCGGGGAATGGAATTAGAATTATGAGATAATCATTTTCTTTGAAGAGGATGAATGGCCGACTCATAACCCGATAGCCTTTATAAATAACAAGGAACTCTTATTTTGGCAGAATAGGCGTTTATTGCGTTACAATACACTCACCAGAACTTGGACGAAAATTTGGGGGGCACTGCTGTGGGAAACAAGGGTTGCAATTATTCCTCACATGAGGAGCGCTGTCTCGTTGAAGAATTTTGCTGGACAATCAGAAACGTGTACTCATTATTTCCATGCCACTAACACATTCTTAGGCTTATCTATGTAGCTTTTTTTTCTTGCAGTTGTGTTTTTTTTTTTTTTTTTTGGGTATTTGGATTTTTTTCTGTGGTGAAATGTATAATTTATTCCTTGGGTTATTTATGTTGCTTTTTTTTTTCTTGTATTTTTTGTTTTTGTTTTGGTGTTTGGATTTTTTTTCTATGTTGAAATGTTCAATTTTGTGCATCAACATGAAAGTGTTGCCGCTAAATGTTGGGGCATTGTGTAACTAGCCAACATTTGGTTTTTTTCCTTTTTTTGTGTTACACCTATGGTCCAGCCGGCCGGGCCACCCCAACCGACCTAGGTAATTAGTTGAAAAGTAGAAAAATTATCAGGGTATTGCCTAAGAGATCTTATATTACATGAAAAAGGAAATTAGATAAATATGAAAATATTCATTCCATATATCTCACGAGATCATAATTTATTTTAGTTTGTTATGTTCTTTATGTATATTAGATTAAAAAGGAGATTAGATAAACATGAAAATATTCATTCCATATCTCCTTATATTGCTACAATATTCGATGTAAATACCAAAGAATAAGTGATTTAAGATAATGATGGAAAACCTAATAAATTAGGATTTTCCTTAGAAATATATATAAATTACACCAAGCATTAAAAAAATTAACATATAGTATTAAGAGGAAAATGAGTTCTGCTAAAAGGGACTGTAGAGATGAAACTGAAGAGAGGATCCAAGAATGTCCTCGACTGATGGCTGGTCCTCGTAAATTGAGGATTATCATTACTGTGGATGGAATAACTACTGTTCCTGGTGTTCCTCTCGATGTTGTAATTAGTTCTGTTGTCAGTAGTGTTGACAATGATGATGTTCCTATTTATGCTGATGTTATTCCTGGTGTTCCTCTAGATTTGTAATCGATAGCGTTGAGGATCTTGATGTTCGCTTATCTTTGATGTTCCTACTGTGAATGATGATGCTCCTGCTTCTATCATTGAAATTATTGATGAAGATCATCCCGATTTTCTGGATATGGAAGATAATCCAAAAGTTAACAAGCATGATCTTAAGAAGCATATGGATCCTAATGAAGCAGAAAATGACAAATCTGAGGATAACAAGGCGCCCAAGCCTGCTGGTTGGAGTGATCAGGTTCACCTCAGCATTGCGAGAAGAATTGTTTGAAGATGGGGATGGTTCATTTGATATGTTTTTTTTTTTGATGATATGGTTTGATTTATCGATTTCATTTTGTGGACGCTTTGAAAGTTTTTTTCGTTTCTTGTTTCATTAGATAATTTTGTCATTTAGAAGAAGGTGATGTTTATGAATTCTTTTATTATTTAGGTATTGGAATCATGAAATAAATTAGATAATTATTTACAAGTTCACAGACTTTACATAATGCAATATACTCTTGCAAATTTATTTATTTATGAGGTGCGCATTCTTTTGGAAAAATAAATATAATTAGCTGAAAGAATGTAGGAAATGTAGAAAAATACGGTCCCCCCCGTAAACAATTAGAATCAATTTATCACTTTAGGCCTGATCTTATTATCTCCTTGCCAATACTTTTAACAAAAATAAGAGTTTGAAAAAGTAAAGTGCTATCGAAAGTAAAGTACCGCTATACAATGATGTTAATGATATTGATCTTTGCGTGGAATTGGATGAGAATGAGGAACCAGACTAATCTGACAAAGAACCAGACTCATCTAACAAGTTCTTTGCTTTTTAAACAGGGTTTTTGATGCGTGATCTTTTAGTTTACATATTAAATATAAAGAATTTCGTCTGACCATTTTGTTTTCAGTGGTGGTTTTATTTATATTTTATGTACTGCACTAGATGGAGGCTTTTTACGATGATAGATAGGTTGACATTTATGTGATGAATGATTCACGTTGAACTTTTATGTTTCCTAGAAATGATGAACATGAAAATGGATGGGTTTAGTTAATTTATATTTATTAGCTTACTGTATGATTAGAATAATATGTTTCCTACATAGGTGCCACTAATAATTCATACGTTTCCTCCCTAAACCAAGAATAATACAGGAGACAACCCAGCTTAAAATTATTAAGGTAAATATTATTCGAAATAAGAAAGTAATTTTTTTCCATAGCCTCTTCTCGAGTTGGTTAGAGATAGGTGTAGGTACTGAATATCGCAAGATAGTAGTTCACGAGTATCATAATAAATAAAGGAGGAGAGAGTTATAAAATGATACGATGATAGAAGTAGCGCGGGGAAATATGAAGTTTTGCGAGGATGAAATAATTTTGCTAGGATAAATTGCGATACTTCGCAATTCATATACAGCTACATAAGTTTCACTATAAATAGGAGTTCAAATGTAAAATTCGAGAGGTTCTTTTATTGAGTGTAAGAAATTATCTTAGGAAAGAGAATAGAAAAAGTTATAACTATTCTAATTCCATTTTGATAATTCTATGTAATCAACTAAGAAAATTAATAAGAAAGTTATCATTCACCATCAAGAACTTCTTGAGTTTTTACTAATTCTATTGAGGGTGTAGTTGTAGGTTATTCTGCAACTACATAATTGGCGCTAGAAACAGGGATTTGAAGAATTCTGTGTGGAGAAAAAATGACAAGAAGAAGAAACACATCAGAACCATTAACTGAAGTAAGAAGAAGTGTAAGACTCGCAGGAGGAGAAGCAAATATAGCAGGAGAACCTAGTAGGAGAAGGAGTAATCGAAGAAGTCAAGCTCAACAAATAATAGATCATGATCGAGTGAGTATACACACTTGGAGAAATGAAGAAGAAGAAATTCCCGATATTCGCATGAGAAGAATGAGAAGAATAGAAAGGGAAGAACAAGAATTCCAAGATGCTCTGCGACTAAACAATTATGATAATTTAGAAAGAAGATATTTGCAAAATTATGCAAATGAAAACATTAATGAATAATATGATAGCATGCGAAGGATCGCAAGGGAGGAAGCGCAAGAACGCAGAAGAAGAGAAGCTGCATTAAAAAGACCAATGGATGACAATTCTGAGGCAAATGCACGGATCTTTCGAGAATTAGCAGAAATGAGAGGGATGATAAACAATAGAAGAGGAGAAGATAGAAGGCAATTAGATGAAGGAATAGAAGAAGCTGCGAGGACTCCATTTGCTAGAGAAGTACAATTGGGAGGAATTCCACCAAAATGCAACTTACCCACACTTACCAGTATCTTTGATGGGACTTCATGTGCTATTCAGCACATTAAAGCATACATAAGATGCATGTTACAATGGGAGAATCATGATGCTGTGTTATGCAAGTACTTTGCATCAAGTTTAACAGGGGAAGCTTTAAAGTGGTTCGAAGGACTTCCTAAGAACACTATTATGTCATTCAGTCATTTGCAAGCAACTTTCCTTGGAGCATATATCACAAATCACTATTCACGGCTTGGTATTGAAAATGTATTTGGTTTAAAACAAAGATTGGGTGAAAGTTTGAAGCATTTAGTAAGACGATGGAAGACTATGTGCAGTGATATGGCAGGGCGCGTGGATGAAAGATACTTGATTTTGTCCTTCATAAATGCGATGTTCGCAACTGAACAATTATACGTTCAAATCTTCAGAAGAAAGAATTCCATAATGATGGCAGAGTTACGAGAATTGCAAGAAGAATACATTACACTAGAGGAAAAGCAAAATAGTATGGAGTCATATCCAGTTGCAAACAGTAGCAATCAATATGGAAGAGGAAATTTACTTCCCAAAATAATCAATGTAGTAGCAGGTACTTCGCAAACATCCTCACAAACTTCTTCGCAAATTTCAGAAGAGAAGAAAATCAATGATAACCAGCCAAAAATGGTAGCAATGGGTAGTAGAGATCAAGAAGAGTATGATAGAGAGAGGAATTTCTATAATCGAATAGGAAATAACCAAATTCCAAGATTAGATCAACAACAAGAAAATTATGGGGGACAAAGGCAAAATTATTTTGGACAAGGGAACCAGAGACAAAATTATAACAATGGTCAAGGAGGTCAAAAAATGGCGAGGGAAGAGATAAAATTGCCACCTTTCAATACAAGTGTAGAAAAGATATGGCAGGCAATTATCCTAGTAGAGCATATACCAACTCCATGGAACATGGGAAAGGAACCACCAATGGGTCCAAGAAGTCATGAATTTTGTTCATATCATCATTTTCATGGACATTCTAAAAATAATTGCCATAATGTCAAGAGGATAATCTTGCGAATGATTGATCAAGGAAAACTAAATCAATTTTTACTTAAGCAGACACAGTCGCAACAATTACCACAGGCTCCAGCCATAACTCGCAGGGAGAACACAACACAAGAAAAGGGAGAAGAAACCCTACATATAGAAGTGGGATCAAAATAAAGGAATGTTTTCTGTAATTCCATTGTTCATTCATATAAAACCATAGAGGATTTTCATGATAATGTGTTAAGCAAGGTATATGCGAGGGATGGTGAAGGAAAGGAAGTAATGAACATTGCAAAAATTTCACGACTTGAAGATTGGCAGAAACGTGAAATTTCTTTCGAAGCCAGTGAAATTCCAGAAGGTTGTGAAGCACATGATAATCCATTGGTAGTAAGATTAGCAATCTACATGAATATGAAAGAAAACGAAGATGATATGGAGGAAGAATCAATTGGTCTTAATAGGATTTTGATTGATACGGGAAGTTCTGTCAATATTCTCTTCTATTCTGCTTACAAAACTATGGGGGAAAAGATGCGATTTAATACCTTCTACCTACAGAATTTATGGTTTCAATGGAACTGCTAACAAGCCCAAAGGAGAAGTGAGCATGCGAATTCCATTAAGTGGAATGCGAACTGAAATTCTGTTCTGCGTTGTTGACGTCGAATCACCGTATAATGCTTTGATAGGAAGACCATGGCTTCATGGAATTCTAGGCGTTGCTTCCACTCTACATCAGTGCATAAAGTTTCCTCATATGAAGGGTGTTGGAATTATCAAGGGTGATTGGGCTGAGGGAAAGAAGTGTTACGATACATAAGTAGAAGTTTGCGAAGGAAAAATTACTGAGAAGGAAAATTGGAGAAAAAGAGCAAAGGCTGTGAAAAGAAGTGAAAATTTAATGGTGGAGGATTAAGGCAAAAGAAAATAAAATTACGATAATAATCATACAAGAAATTTACGATGATAATGAGGGGTTATGATTTGCGAAGAAAGAAGAAAGAAAGTAATAAAACAAGAAGGTAATCAATATGTTTGCTCGTGGAAATGAGGTATGTTGCAAAACAAAAAATTTATTTCGTGATAAATTTTACGAATATTGTTTGCTCGCAGGAAATTGGGAAAAGTTACGAGTTTAAAGATTTATATTGTGATTAAACTTTCATTAATTTGCGAATAAAAAACCGCAATCTGTGATCAACCTCCAAAAAAGAAAGAGAGCCGCATAAAATTTTATACAGGCAAACCTTTGTGGCGTACACCCTAGTTCGCGAAGCTATATTTCGTAAGATGCAAAGTCCTAAAGTACATCATTTAAGGGGGTACCTATAAACGTGGCTAAGGGTAACCGGAACACCACCAAGGGCCCTTAGTACATGGTAAAAATTTATGGGTACAACCCAATAATGGGGTACCTATCCGGGTTAGACACCTTGGATTCTCACTTAATCTAGCGACATTACGCAATATAAAATGCGATGTAAGAGGATTTAGGTTGGGCGACTAAGGCATACTGTCTTTCCCAAGAAGTGCATAAAACGATCAAGGCGCCGAGGTACACGGTTGAGTCAAGAGTCCGGGTGAGGTTGAACCACATCTGCCATTTTTGACAAGTCTTGGAAAATGATGCACTTGGCCCAAAGATACCCCATAGGGTGCAACCTCGTAACTATAAGCCCTATAGGCAAAAAGGATAAGAGGTTGCGATCAAAAGCTGGTTGTTGGCAGAATCGGATGGGAAGAGATAACCTTGTATGGTCGATGTACGCTTCCTTGAAGGGGTAACCAGGGGGAAGATAAAGGGCAGCACCCTCCATTAGGGAGCTGATACGTGCTATAAGACGCAAATTTCACGAGGCTTCTTGTTTGCGAAAACATAAAGGCTTGTCATATTTGTGCAACAAATGAAGTTCTGCGAGCATTCTAAAAAAAAAAAAAAAAAGAGAAGGAAAACATACAAAAAGAACTCGCAGAATGAAACAAAAAAGTTAAGATGAGATCAATGGGTTATTACATGAAAGTGTAAAAACGTCCTGCGATTTCATCGCAAGACGATAATGTCACGAGGTTGTATGTTCGCAAGAATATTCATACTTGTCATATTATCGCAAAAACAAAAATTTACTACAAAAGAGGTGGCAAAATAAGACCTTTACTTAGGAAGGCATGATAAGACCACAGCAATTAAAAAAATTCATTACATCAAAATCATTGAAGAAATTATACATGAATATACATTATGAAGATCTGAAAAGAAGACAGCTTCGTCAATATCATTGAATAATTTTTACAAGAAGTCCTATCAAAGAAGACAACCTCATTTAAGAATTTTCACGAAGACTTAACAAAAGATGCGATTTTGATAGCAATCAAATACAGATAAGTTCATATTCGTAAAATTTTACGAGAATTACATACTTCTTATACTTATCCATATATTGAATATTTCTTCAAAAGTTGAATACTTCTTATAATCCTTCAAGAATATCTCATATGTATTATACTTCTTCAACGGATATTTCATTTGGTGAAAGTTAAGTAATCATTATACTTCGACATATGTTACGTAATTATTCACAGATTGAATACTTCTTATATCTCTTCATTTGATGGATTGAGTACTTCTGATACTTCTTATTTCTCTTCATTTGACGGATTGAGTACTCCTTATATATGTAGTATACTTATTAAGGATATTTCATATATTTTATTTCTTATACTTAAAAGGGAGGATTTCTTATTTACAATCGTAACAAGTTGAAACTTCGTAAGATAAATTGAGGCAGATATTTTAATATTTCCAACAATGTTTAATCATTTAAAGAGAAATAATAGGGGAAAAAAGGAGGTACTAAGCTTTACCTATGAGTTATATATTATTTCTCTTCATATGATCAAATGGGGAAAAATAAGGAAAACATTTAATTAAAGGAAGGTTAAATCATCTTCGCAATATATCAGATATACTTCTTAAGAAAGGTTAAATCATCTTCGCAAAATATCAGATGTACTTCTTAAAAGACAGAATTGTTCGCAAAAAGAAAACCAACAGTAACTAAGGGAAGGAATTCAAAAGAAAGGAGAACAGGAGAGTCAATGATAAATTGAAACAAAAAAGAATATTATCATGCTTCATCAACACTCTGTGCTGGATCTTTAAGATGAGTAGGGTCATTAGCAGCTTTCAACTTTTGCGAGATATCATCCTTTGAAGAATGTGCAACAGGAACATCTCCTTGAGGAGTAGATTCTTTCTCGTCATCAAGATCTTCATCATCACTCTCATAATCGAAATCACTATCAGGCTCACGAGCAACTTCATCATCAGATATTTTCAGAGGAGTGATTTTCACAGGAGGCAAAGCTCTTGATAAGAGAATGTTATTTGTAAAGACTTGAGCTTTCAGATGAATTTCACGAAGTATAGCTTTTTGATGGTTGGTATCTTCAATATCTTTGGAATAAGCAAGATAGTTGAATCTCCGAGTAGCACGGTCATGAGAGTTGATTAAGCGGTTAGAAAGCAAAGCATTTTTCTTACGAAGCTCGGAATAGGAGGCTTCTAATCCAGCTTTCGCATTACGAAGGTTGTTCTCAGATTCTGCGAATAAAACAAAATTCAAAGGGTAAAATTTGTGAGTATAACGAAATTTAAAGATATACCAGAGGAAGTCAAATTTTAATGACTACCTTCTCTTTGCGAAGCAAGAGATTGAGCTAAAGATAGACAACAATTCTTCATCTGATTCATCGCATTATCAAAACCATCACCAACTAATCCTTTAAGTCTAGATTGAAGCTTTTGATCTTTAGAAAGAAGAAATTTTTTATCCTTCGTAAGTTTGGCATTAAGACCTTTTAATGACGAATAATCTTCTTCAAGTTGATTCTTCTTAGTACTCAAGATTATATTCTTATTAATAAGGGAATTCTTCTCAATAACAAAAGAATTTCTTTCAGCATCTGAAGACTTCTTTAATCCCTCGAGTTCACCTTTCAACAAAGAAAGAAGATTTTCTTGATCGCAACATTTATTCTGAAGAGTTTTTAATTCTTGCGAAGAAACAATCATTGTATTCAAATACGAACATTTCTCTTCTGATAAGGTTTTGTTCTCTTCTAATAAGGTTTCTATTCTCAAATCAGCTTTAGTTAAGAAAGAAAAAAGTTGAGAAATGTCATCATTCAAAATTTTTCGATCATATATTAGTTGAGTATTCTCTTGAAAAAGAGCGTTAGAGTTGTCGAGAGCACACGAGTAAAGATTAGATAAATGAGAGAATTGGTTTGAGAGGCTTTCATGCTTGGTTCGATATTTTGTTGCATCTGATTCATGGTGAAGTACCAATCTTCTACATTTTTGGATGGATTCTATAAAGGGGAATGGGTTTTAATGGATGTCTCAAGCATATGAAGAACATAAGTAAATAAAAGGGAAAATACGAAGATAGTAATCATACCTTTCAATTCATCATTTCTTTTGCGAAGAATCGTGCAATCAAGAGAATCATTTTGAAGACGATAATTTTCTTTACGGAGATCCTCACATTCTGCTTGAGAGTATTTCAAAGATTGACGAAGCAATTCAATTTCTTTTACCAAGGATTGATGTGAAGAAGAAATATCTGGATTGACGAAACTATTTAGCACTTCGCAAAACTCATATTGCGAACGAACATTAGTAGACTTCGCAGTATTGGTCAAAACCTCAGATAACATTCGGAAAGTTGAATAAATTCCATCTCGAATTTCCTGAGGAAGAGGAGAAGAATTCGAAGGAATAAGAGCAAGCTGCAAATTGTCTGGAGAAATAGCACTCAAAGGATTTGGGGACAAGATAGGTTTTTCAAGAGAAGAAGTTGAAGAAATATTTTGAGAGGGTTGATCTTGAAGAAGTGTTGATAAATTGACATTGATGGGAGATTGAAAGGTAGGTAAAGGAGTAGAGGAAGGAGTATGTGAAGAAGCATTTTCACGAAGAGGAGAGGAAAATTCCTTATCAACTTCAGGAAGGAAATCATCAATCGGAATTAATGGTGTGGGTTTAGCTACTCGAGATCTCTTACTGGGGTTTGGTTTTTCGCCAACCTGCGAATCAAAATGTAGATTAAAAACTGAGGCAACAATATATTGTTCAGGAAAGAAGGCAAAGTATTTTAACTACCTTTTGATTCTCAGATTTTCTTCTTCGTGGATTAGGGCTTGAATTTTTTAGTTGAAGTTTCATCTGAGGAGTTATTTCGCTGAAATAAACCAAAATTAGATAACAAATTATACAGAGATTAAAGAGAAGAACAAATGAAATGCGCGAAGATAGAAGGAAATTACCTTGGAGAACTCATGAAGATATAATAGAAGGAAAAATTGCAGAGAAAACAGTAATGGAGAGTATGAACAGAAGATAAAATTGCAGAAGTAAATGGAGAAAATAAGAAGAAGAAAAGGGAAAGAATATAAAGGAATTATATAAGGGAATAACTAGAAAAGGACGGTTACAAAAGACGTGTCCAAGTTCTAAAGACTAAGTAACGGTTATGTTCTCATGACATTTCTTCTTCGTAGAATTGACACGAGAAGAGGCAAGATGTAGGTACTGAATATCGCAAGATAATAGTTCACGAGTATCATAATAAATAAAGGAGGAGAGAGTTATAAAATGATACGATGATAGAAGTAGCGCGGGGAAATATGAAGTTTTGCGAGGATGAAATAATTTTGCGAGGATAAATTGCGATACTTCGCAATTCATATACATCTACATAAGTTTCACTATAAATAGGAGTTCAAATGTAAAATTCGAGAGGTTCTTTTATTGAGTGTAAGAAATTATCTTAGGAAAGAGAATAGAAAAAGTTGTAACTATTCTAATTCCATTTTGATAATTCTATGTAATCAACTAAGAGAATTAATAAGAAAGTTATCATTCACCATCAAGAACTTCTTGAGTTTTTACTAATTCTATTGAGGGTGTAGTTGTAGGTTATTCTGCAACTACAATAGGAAACTAAATTTCGAAAATTTAGGGAAACAATTTTATCATAACTGTCTACGATATATTCTCTTATAAAATAAGGAAACTAACCATATTGGTTACACATCAAAAATTTGAAAATAAAAAAATAAAAAAACCAAAAATATTTTGTTTGGCAGGTGATGAAAATGGATTTTACTGGGCGGGATGATTTCAAAAGGAAAATCAATTCCCGCCTGATGGTTTGGTTAAATTCCAAAAAGAAAAAGAAAGATGATTTCTCTCTATGAAATCATAATTCTACTACTATCTCTAATCTTTACAAGGAACCTACCTCTTCAGACTCGATCTTTGTTGTTGGTATTATTTCTACAATCCACTATCGAATGAGTATTAAATTGATGTTAGATTTTGTTCGATCTCGTGGAATCAGATGTTAGATCTTATAGGTTTACTAGTTAAAGCATGATTAGGGTTTTTATTCTATCACTTCTTATAGGTTTACTAGTTAAAGCATGAGTAGGGTTTTTATTCTATTATTATCTCTAATCTTTACAAGGAATCTACCTCTTTAAACTCGATCTTTGTTGCTAGTAATATTTCTACAACCCTGAATGAATATTAAATTTATGTTAGATTTTTTTTTTATCTCATGGAATCAGATGTTAGATATTATAGGTTTACTAGTTAAAGCATGATTAGGGTTCTTATTCGGCTATATCAAAGAACAAGTTAATGATAATCACGGGTTGTACGATGAGATGTGATTTCATTTTGTTACAACAATAATATTTTAGGCTTAAGTTACATGCATGAACTATTATAAGATTTAGGTAAGGATCTTTCTTTTATGTTACTTAGTTAGGTTTTACTAGTTAGTTAAGTTTTACAAAATAAAAATAAAATAAAAAACTTAACGATACTAATTTTTTTCTAGGGTTTTTGTTATTATTTGGGTTGGATTTTGATTGAGAGTTAATAACTCTACTTTGATCGATGATGTTGTGTCAATCATATTTATAAACAAGGCTTCTCAAGATTTAATCTTTTGAGTCTTTGTTACTTGGCGAGCCTGTAACATCTGCATTTTAAGTTGCCACTTTTAATAATACCATGTTGCTGGTTGGCCAATTTGACTATATCGTCAAGCTAAAAATGGATAATCATTATCTAGTGCTTTAGTGCTCTTGGATTTTGTAACAAAAAGTTATATTAGATCGTTTAACCGGTACATTTCGCTTTGTGGATAGCACAATAATCATGAGGAGATTTTGTGTGTTGCAGTGATGTTTTTTCCTCAAGTTACATGCATCAATGAGTTCATGTTTGTTTTCTTTTCGTATAATAGAAAATAGGTGTAACACATGTTGCCTATCCTGTTAGGTTTAGCTAATATTTTCCAAAATAAGCTCAAACTCCTAACTGAGATGTACGTCCCTACACAGCTTTTGTCATGGGAGAAGATGATGGTTACGACCAATGGAGGGAATCATATGATGATGTGGATTCTGATAAAGAAACGATGGATTTAGATCAGAGTCATGATGACATTGTACAATCAGATGACGATGATGGTGAAGATATGGTCCACACTGCTAGATTTGAAGAATTAACAGGTAATGTGCGAAACCTTGTACTTATTTGTTTCTACTTAAACATCACATGGTTTCATATGTTGCCTCGGTTATTTCCAGAGTCATAAGTTTCTGAAAATGATGAGTTAGAGGTGTTAGAAGATAAATAATTGGAAAATGCTTCAGAAGCAGAAAAGCAGCCACAACAAGAAGACTCTATAGAAGTGATCATAAAAGAGAGGGGAATGACAAGAATGTTGAATCTGCATGGATACTTCTCGGAAAAAATGCCAAAAGAAAGGATATTGAATTTGAAAAAATGTTCCGGCCTATTGGTGACCATAGAATTGAATTCATTAGTTACCTAGGCTATTTGGCCCGTGATATGGTTGGCATAAAACATTTATGTTGGAAGGAAGTCCCTTCAACAACAAAAGAAAATATGTGGGAGAAAATTCTGGTATGCATATGCGGTTACCAATTCTTCATTTTTGTTGTCTAACTGTGAGTCTGTGATTAACATACATTAGATGTTATTGTAGCTTCATTTTGAGGTGCCCCATGATCTGAAGCGAGTGGTCATAAAGCGTCTACCTATTCAGCTGCGGGGATTCATAATGAAATTGTACAACAAACATGTAAAACCCTTCCTGGAAAGGCCGCACAAACTAAGAACTTTCCCCAAAAAGTACGAAACGGTAATGGACCAAGAAAACTGGGACAATTACCTTAATTATGTACTAACATTGCCTATATTTAAGGTATGGAATACACATTGCTTTTTTTAATTCGTGTTTCGTTCTTATTATCTATCCCAGCATACTAATGAAATTATTTTTATTTTCTCTGCAAGAAAAATTCGGAGAGGGGAAAAGAGGCAATATCACAATCCAAGTTCCCACATCGGACGGGACGAGGAGGAGACTCGGGATTAAAACTAAAATTAGTAAGTTTGTTGTCTTATTTATTATACACTGCACAGTAAAACCGGCCATATCAGATACTTTTGTTTTGTATGTCGTGTTGCGTGGCTCATATATGCAGAAACTTATAATGGTATAGGGATGTGTCCTCTTACATAAATCTATAATTTTGTCACATTAGATGGTTTGGAATAGGTTTTCTGTTTTACACAGTTAATATCTGTGCAGACGTAAATCCTTACTTGTTTCTGGTAACTACTAGGTCCAAAGCGGAAATATTGCCGAAGAATATCTTGAAGACCGGTGATTCATATGGGCAAGAGCACACGAAAACAAATACAGAATTGTTCCAGATGAGTTTGTCAGGAAGAAGAAATCTGAAGTTGTGAGAAAACATAAACTTTACAGTCTTCATATTTTTAACCAAAGTAAGTGCAAAGTAATTGCGCAAGGTTTAAATCATAATTTAACACATTATTTGAACAGGAAGAGAAGTATAAGATGATTCGAGAGGGAACTCTAATGGTTGGTCATAACGAGGATGCCCTAACAGTTGCGATCGACCCGGATAAGGGTGGACGTGTCAAGGGGGATGGATTTGGAGTGACGGAAACCCTTTACTTTCCAAATGGAAGAAAACCAAGACACTCGAAAGAGAACGATGAACTGCGTGAAAAGCTGAAAGCTAAGGATAAAGAATTAGAGTCTACTAAAAATGCGTATCAGAGATTAACAGATAACTTGTTATCTCAAGGATTCAACATTGCGAAATTGTGGGCAATAGTATCAGCAAGTCTGGAGGAGAGGTAAGTGAACTGAGTTTTGATTAGATTGTGTAATTTTAAAAAAAATGGCAGACAATATCTGATTTTTTCAAACAATGTGTTCAGCTACAGTCACAGGATGCATGACCTAGCAATGCCTCCAATCGATCTAAGAAAAACATAGGTCCAGAATCAGTTAAGCAACTTCCAAAAAAACATAGGAAATCTGGTTTGCATAAGTCATCTGAAAGCACCAAAGGGTCCGCGAAGCGGGACTCTCCTTGTACTAAAACGCCGACCGTTTCTACTAAATCCCCGGTATCTTTAGTATCAAAAAAGAAGTCTTCGTCTCCTCCATCCACTGAGAATCTCAAAATGTGGCATCTGAGAAAGTTACCATTGATGTATGGTTTTCCAACGCGTTTAAATTTTTAATCTTCCATTTACTATCTCTCATGCACCTTGTGTTTCTGCCAGGCATATGATGCAAACTTTGGCTTAGAGAAAAGGACAACATTGTTGTCGTTGGTAGAGCTTACTCTTCAAAGAAGGTATCTCATAAAATGAAGTCAGGAATGACGGGTGAGGTTACATGCTATATCGTCCTGGTTAGTGAAGTACTAAATGAAACCATCAAATTACCCTTTGGCACATCTTCTGGAATAAAAACTTTAAAAGATATTGGTGATGCTAAAATTAGTTGGCCATCAAATCAAACCATCTTGGATCAAAAGGTTGGTTGCTATGCTTGTTTGCTTTATTAACTCATTGGATATGTTTTTACACAAACCAGTTATATATATATATATATATATATATATATATATATATCTTGTTTGATATAAGAGACGAATATGTTATCAGCTATATGAATCATGGACGTTAGTGTATATTTTAGAGAACCTTATAGAACAAGATATGTGGTTAGTTATTTGATTATGAGTCAGTTGTGCATTTTGCTTAAATGGTTACACTGCAAAAAGAAGGTACAACTTTCATTTCAATTTTATGATGCAGGTAAGTTAACCAAAACATTCTGAGGCTGTGAAATCACTGGATCTACTCAACGGAAGCCAATCTCGTATCTGAAAAAGTTCTGAAGGTATGTGTTTTAAACCAGTTACATGATATTAAAAACATATGAGTCTGAAATATGCTATCAACTATATGAATCACGGACGCTAGGGTGTATTTTGGAGAACCTTGTATATTTGCTACCTATTCAATTCATATGTGTCTTCGCATTCATGGTAGAATTTGGTATATCTGTTACCCGAATATGGAATATTACTCTACTGCTGCAGGTGACTCAAAAAAATTCGGGGAAACATACTCTGGATGTGACATCAAAACCTACATTTGATCGGAGAAAATCTGAGATCACGACAACTGCAGCAGTTCACCCGGTATCTGTTTTATTTTTACATGCATTTTAAATCTCAAATTTTCTTTGAAGTTTTCGCTTGAAGATGTTCATCTGCCATATATTTCCGCAGGGTAGAAGGTGCTACCTTTTTAATGAGCTGTTGTTTTAGGGTGAAAATGGTTTCTGCTGGTTTTGGTAATTTCGGGTGTGTGGGTGAGAAACGAATTTAAACCCTAAACAATATAATACAAGGGAGTACTTTAGATTCGAGAGATCAATCTATACAAATCCGGCCTAAGCTAAGAAATGACCGTTCCAGACTTGCTTCGGTCACAAAGTGAAGGAGAACGGTTGGTTTTTGGGAGGGAAGCGAAGAAATTATTGAGATCAGAATAGTTGATTCAGGAAAAGTAGTTATTTTACAACTTGTATCAGAAAGTGGGAAGCTAACAGATGGAGATCTATCAAATGTTTTCTAAGTGTTGTATGTTCCTAACCTGAACTTGTTGTTCAGTGGAAATAGGTAATTCCTATTTATAGAAGTCGAAGTGAAACGTACTCTGGTCTCATTAAGAAATGGAAAACGGGTGAGTAAATGGGAGGAGGTGGTAACCGGTAACGCCTGAAATTAATGTTCCATGAAAGAAAGCATTTCACCATTGCTCCCTGTATTTACTAACCGCCTCATCCTTATGACACTTTCTTATAACAGGAGTAGTGTACACCGCATGCTGTAAACCTCCAAACCAATACCCAATGAGCATCCCCCATTTTGTGACATGCGTTGATGTCTGGAGTGTTTTCGTGGAAAACATGTAGCGCGTTGTTGTCTGGAAAGTTGAGCTTGAGAGACTTACCGGCTCGGTGGCGACCTTTGACAGTCGAGATTTTGTATCTTAAGAAGAAAGGTAGCCGTTTATTATTGCAACCCTTCGTTTGGTATCCAGTGGCATGAAAGCATGATCAATATGGTTTTAATATGGCCTAGTTTAGGCGCGGCCAAAAGTTTGGGTTTTGGCTTTGTTTAGGAGCGACTAAACTAGGTCCAAAGGTTGACATGCGTTAGCTGGTAACCTTGGACGGCCAAGATCTGCACCTTAGATGAAAAAGTGGTCGTTGATTTTTGCAGGCCTTCGTTTTGGTAGCCGCATAGGGAAGGCCGGTGTGGCATGACGCGGCAAGGTGGTTGGTATGACATTGGCACATGTGGTATGGTATGCCTTGGCGCGGTTTGGCGTGGCCAAAACTAGGGTTTTGGGCCAAAGGTTACCATGCGTTGTTTGGAAACCTTGGACGGATAGGATTCACATCTAGGATGGAAGGGTGGCCGTTGATCGTCGCGCGCCTTCATTTTGGTAGCCGCAATAGGGAAAGCCAACATAGTATGGCGGGACAAGGTGGTTGGCATGCCATTGGAAGATGTGGCATGGCATTCCTTGGCGTGGTTTGGCATGGCCAAAATTTAGGGTTTTGGGCCAAAGGTTACCATGCGTTGTTTGGCTACCTTGGACTGCTAGGATTTGCATCTAGGATGAAAGGGTGGCCATTGATCATCGCACACCTTCATTTTGGTAGCCGCAATAGGGAATGTCGGCATGGTATGGCGCGGTAAGGTGGTTGGCATGCCATTGGAATATGTGGAATGGCATGCCTTGGCGCGGTTTGGTGTGGCCAAAACTAGGGGTTTATGGCCAAAGGTTACCACGCGTTGTTTGGCGACCTTGGACGGCTAGGATTTGCATCTAGGATGGAAGGGTGGCCGTTGATCGTCGCACGCCTTCGTTTTGGTAGCCGCATGGGGAAGGCCGGCATGGTGTGGCCAAGGAAAGGTGCGGTTGGTTTGGCATGGTGGGGCTAAGGGTTTGGCACAGACGGCTTGAAATGGTGGGGCCAAGGTAAGGTGCGGTTGGCTTGGCTTGGTGGGGCCAAGTGTTTGGCATGCCATGGGCGCATGGCGCGGCTAGTATGGTTTGCATGCCTTGGCGTGGTAGACGTGGTTGGCATGGTTTTACATTGGCACAGTGGTGCGGCTGACATGGTTGGCATGCCTTGGCGCGGAGATGTGGCTGGCATGGTTGGCATGCCTTAGCACGGTAGACGTGGCTGGCATGGTTTGCTATTGGCACAGTGGTGCGGCTAGCATGGTTGGCATGCCTTGGCGCGGAGATGTGGCTGGCATGGTTTTCTATTGGCACTGTGGTGGGCTGGCATGGTTGGCATGCCTTGGCACGGTGATGTGGATGGCATGGTTTTCCATTGGCACAGTGGTGCGGCTGGCATGGTTAGCATGCCTTGGCGCGGTAGCATGAGAATTAGGGTTTGTCATAGATGATGTCAGTCGATGTTAAGGGTTCTGCCTTGGAATATGACCCACGTAAAAAAAAAAGGTACCCCGATAATTCTTGCGTGGGCATGCTGATTGATTCAATAAATGTACTAATAGTCATATTGACGTCATGTTATTTGTGCGGTTTTATGATTTTAACCCTAAGCTAAAAACCACCATCAACATTAAGTCCCCTGCTTAGATCGGAACGGGAGCATCGTTGCGAGGTAAGCATAAGATGGTGACAGGCCAGGACAAAAATCGAAACAACAAGTTATGAAAAGATGGTCAGGAAGGTCCGACTAACCTTTTTCGTGAGGTAAGGAGAGTTCATGATCCTCGTGTTTGGAGGCCTTGCATAGATTCTATTTGTGGTGTAGACCGTGAAGTGGTGAGATAAAGATCGTCTGCTTAGTCTGGATATACATCATCTTGGCTGGGTTAGGCAACATCATGACACTGGCTTGGCGAGTTGTTGGTGTTGGCATGGCAGACGACTTGGCATGGTGGGGCTAAGGCAATGGCGCGGGCGGATTGGCATGGTAGGGCCAAGGCATGGTGCAGACGACTTGGCATGGTGATTTGTCTTCGCGGGCCCGGTTGTATCTTTTCCTTACTTGACTCAAATAGGAAGTCCTTTCCTTAGTCAAACTCCCAAATATCACGCCTATAAAAGGGGCCGGCCTCTCCTTTTATTTCGCACCTTTATTATTATTATTATTATTATGAAGAGATGCCACACAGGCTTTTATTAAGCAAAACACGAGTCGATTTACAAAGATTCAGCTGGAAGCCGTGCAACAAGTTGCGCTCCAACTCCAAAGTTTATTATTATTATTATTATGAAAAGGACGCCGCAAGGCTTTTATTATAACTCAATATCGAAGTCAACGTTACAGGAGATGGTGGGCAACCTAGCAACAAGCTGGGCGCCGACACCTTTTTGGAAGCCTAACAAGCTAAGATCCAACGACATACTACTACATTAATTGAACAGGTTGCTGTGCTAACCTACTAGCGAGCCTCATGGGTAACCTAGCCAAGAGAGCCTAAACGGGCTGAGATTGTGTCACAAGGGGGAAAACTAACACTACCTTCCATGTTAATTCCTGCAATATTACTCCATTGGGGACTCAAACCTGGGACCTCCTGGAGCGCATTAAACTTTGGGGAACGGGGATGACCAGCTGAGCTAGGGGCCCGTTCTTATTATTCTTATTCTTATTATTTTTATTCTGGCTGTGTGGTAATAGTAAAGAAGACGAGCGAATCCAGGTATGTCTTCCAGCACATCCTCTTTAACTTGTTTTTTTTTTTAGTGCGAACCCTAGATGTAGGCTTACCATTTCATGATCTTGTAGAAAATATTGTCCTTCTATGTTGGCATGAATCTTAGCTATAGGTATGTTTTGCACGACATTGTAGTAGCATTTAGGCGTGGATACCGAAGCAATATTGACCGCTCAATTTACTGTACAAAGTAGGCATGCATGAGCTGGTAACTGTCATTCCCTTCTCATGAAAAATCTAGTTTTTAGGGTTTACTCCTTTTCCTGGTGTGTCCGTGTGTATGGTTCCCATAGTGTGGGGGCGCCTCCTTGGCCGAGCGCAAATTTTCCGCCGCAGGGTATGGCCCAAATTAGGACAATATTTAGGGTTTTGGTCCAAAGGTTACCATGCGTTGTTTGGCGACCTTGGATGGCTAGGATTTGCATCTAGGATGTAAGGGTGGCCGTTGATCGTCGCACGCCTTCATTTTGGTAGCCTCAATAGGGAAGGACGGCATGGTATGGCGCGTCAAGGAGGTTATCATGCCATTGGCACATGTGGCATGGCATGCCTTGGCGCAGTTTGGTGTGGCCAAAACTAGGGTTTATGGCCAAAGGTTACCATACGTTGTTTGGCGACCTTAGACTGCTAGGATTTGCATCTAAGATGGAAGGGTGGCCGTTGATCATCGCACGCCTTCATTTTGGTAGCGGCATGAGGAAGTCCGGCATGGTGGGGCTAAGGAAAGGTGCGGTTGGCTTGGCATGGTGGGGCCAAGGGTTTGGCACAGACGGCTTGGCATGGTGGGGCCAATGCAAGGTGCGGTTGGATTGGCATGGTGGGGCCAAGGGGTTGGGATGCCATGGGCGCATGGCGTGTCTAGCATGGTTGGCATGCCTTGGCGTGGTAGACGTGGCTGACATGGTTTGCCATTGGCACAGTGGTGCAGCTGGTATGGATGGCATGCCTTGGCGCGGAGATGTGGCTAGCATGGTTTGCCATTGGAATAATGGTGCGGCTGGGATGGTTGGAATTCCTTGGCGTAGTAGACGTGGATGCTATGGTTTTCTATTGGCACAGTGGTGCGGCTGGCATGGTTGGCATGCCTTGGCGCAGAGATGTAGCTGGCATGGTTTTCCATTGGCATAGTGGTGTGGCTGGCATGGTTGGCATGCCTTAGCGAGGTGATGTGGATGGCATGGTTTGCCATTGGCACAGTGGTGGATGGCATGGTTGGCATGCCTTGGCTCGGTAGCATGAGAATTAGGGTTTGGCATAGATGATGTCAGTTGATTTTAAGGGTTCTGTCGTGGAACATGACCCACGTAAAAAAAAAAGGTACCCCGGTAATTCTTGCCTAGGCATGCTGATTGATTCAATAAATGTACTAATGGTCATACTGACGTCATGTTAGTTGTGCTGTTTTATGATTTTAAACCTAAACTAAAAACCACCATCAACAGCTGTCTAAGGCGAATGTCGTTGCTAGAGGTAGAGCTTTTCTGTTAGCAGGAAAACAACAATTACATGAAAAGGATGGGGTGGAGGTTGATTGCCACAAAATCCTGATTGAGGAAGTAATAAAACCGAATTTCTGTCTACCCGTACGATTTGATGGTATGGAAGCATTATGACAAACTCTTGGAAAAGCGATTCCTTGGCCAAAGTATGGTGTTAAGCTTACCAAGCCTGCTAAGAAGGTTTGTTGATTGGCTTGTTTGATTTGTAAGTCGAATATACATAAACCAGTCTATCAATTATATGAATCACCGATCCAAGTGTAAATTAGAGAACCTAGAAAAATAGTGGATTGACGCTGGAATATTGTATCGACTGGTTTTCTACCGTGGAAGAAGTGCTTGAGTTTAAGAGGGTACCAGCTACTCGTGTGGTTCCTCTTGTTACTACCCGCTTTCGAGGAAGGGCTGCTGTTTGGTGGCGGCAATTAAAAGAAACTCGTATACAACAAGGTAAACCAGCAATATCATCTTGGCCTAGACTTGAAAAGTGTATGCGTGCAGCATTTTTACCTTTTAATTATACTCGAGAGCTATATATTCGTCTTCAAAAATATACATAAACCAGTCTATCAATTATATTAATCACCGATCCAAGTGTAAATTAGAGAACCTAGAAAAATAGAAATATGTTCAACTTTCAAAAGTAACTAATAACTCTTTTAATCTTATGCAGAACCCTACCAGTAATTCACAACCAACTACTTCTCTGCGGAAGTCTCCTTCACGTAGAAACCATTATGATGGGTCTAAGAAACAATCTCCTAATCTTATGCAAAACTCTACCTGTAGGATCAGAATATCGCAACAAAGATACACTTGTGAAATCTTCACCAACAACACATTGCGAGTGTCGCAGGGTGATTTAAGAGATGGCGTAGCAGAAAATGACAGTGTAAACACGAGAAAATTGTGAAGATGTAGCGAGATTTAGGACGTTTGTGAAAATGTACATTTGTAAACTTATGAGAGTACCGCAAGCCAGATCCTAAAATAAAGGATAAACTAGCTGTCATCCACTATGTAATTTCCTATATAAAGAGCCGAACATTCTTAAGGAAAAGAGAGATCTTTTTCGAGTGTTGAGTAAGTCATTTGGAGAGAGAAAGTCCAGAGCAGTTGTTAATTTCTTAGTTTCATCTCTTTCCTTCCTTGTAAAATTTGTGAGATTAATCAATAAATATTGTGATTGTTTATCCAAAAATGACTTGATTATATGAATTCTTATGAGGGGTATAGTGTGGGATTTCCTGTAACTACATAATGGCGCTAGAAACAGGGATTTAGGGTTGAAAGTTGTGAAGATCGTCGTAAAGATTGCTCAAATCAAGAAAATGATGAAAGAAAACAACAAAATAGTTGAAGAAGAGACAATCAAGATCAATGAAAATAAAAAAAAGGTTGGAATGTAGCGTAATCACAAAAACAATGGTTAATGAATTACATGGGAACATCAGAGGAAGGATACATAAACGAGATTTTGAAGGAAAGAAAATCATGATGGTAGAGAAGATATATCCGTTGAAGGAATGGGAAAAGCAGAGAATTACATTCACAGCAGCAGAGATACCAAAAGAAAATTTGAGCCACACATCTCCTTTGGTAATCACGGTAACGGTTGCACGAAAAGGAAAGGAGAAATCAGCAAAATCTATGGAAGAATGGGCGGTGAATAGAACTTTAGTGGACATAGGAAGTTCAGTGGACATAATGTTTTATCATGCATACAAAGGAATGGGATACAAAGATGAAGAAATATCTCATTCAACATATCATATTCATGGTTTCGGCAAATCTACGACTAAACCAAAAGGGGAAATAGTAGTGAGAATTTCGCTGGGAGAAATCGAAACACAAGTGACGCTATGTATGGTGGACATGGAATCTCCATATAACATGCTGTTAGAAAGACCATGGATACACACAATTAAAGTCGTAGCATCAACATTACATCAATGCATCAAATTTCCAATACCGAGTGAAATTGGTGAAATAAGAGGAGATATTGATAGTGCAAAATCGTGTTATCAAGTTGAAGTGAAACATTATGAAGAGCATCCAAAGAAGTGAAAACTTCGCAGAAATATGGTGAAAGAGGCAAAGAAAGAGGAAGAGTTTAATATTTACATGATTAGAGCAAAATAAGGGAAGGGAATACCCAATGAAATTTCGGAAGAAGAAAACGAACTTGCGAAAGTAATAAAAGAACCAACACCCATGGAAGAACCTAAAGCCAGTTACACCGCAGTAGAACCAACAAAGGAAGTGGATATTGGAACTAAAGAAGAGCCCAAAATACTAAGAATTGGGACCAAGATGGAGGCAGATGAAGAAGAAAGAACTATTAATCTTTTGCGAGAGTATAAAGATATTTTCGCATGTAACATGGATGAGATGCCTGGAATAGATCCGTTTGTGGCGTGTCATAAGTTGGAAATTTACAAGAGTGCAAGACCATTTAAACAAAGAATAAGAAAAATCACAACGACATATCATTCCCAAATAGAAGAAGAGCTGCAGAAGATGCTTGAGGCAGGAATTATAAGACAAGCCAAATATCCGGAGTGGATAGCAAACATGTTTGTAGTCCCAAAGAAGAATAAGGGGATAAGAATTTGTAAAGACTTCACTGATCTAAACAAAGCCTGTCCGAAAGATAGTTTTCCATTACCAGATGTCCCACAAATGGTTGAGTCAGCGGCGGGAAATGATAGAATATCCTCTCTAGATGGGTACAAAGGTTACAATCAGATTCCTCCCGCTGAGGAAGATCAAGAGCATACTGCTTTTTTCTCACCAAGAGGATTATACTGTTATACAAAAATGCCATTGGGTCTGCGAAACGCTGGAGCAACATATCAAAGAATGGTGTAGTTGCAGGAAATCCCACACTACACCCAACTCAAGAATTTATGACACAATTTGAAGATTAAGAACCTTTTTTATTGATATGATCTTAAAAGAATTACAGTAATCAAGAATACAATTCACTTAATAAGATTTTCTCTCTCCTAAAAACTTTCTTAGCACTCAAAAATTCATCCCCTCTCTGGAACTATTCATTTCCTTTATATAGGCATTTACATAATGGATTACAGCTCATGACACTCATTTACGATTAAGATTACCTTTAATTTCGGATTCGAGTTCTTGCGATAAATCGCAGATTAGCACCTCCTTAATCATTCGCGAGGTTTTATTGGTTCGTTGCGAAATGTCACACTTTACTCATGTTTCTGTCGTTTTCATCTGATATGTCATTCCTTACGTCACTTTGAGATGTGTCGCAGAATATCATTGATGTATCGCAGAACTGTTGTTTATTTCGCAGGAATATTGTTGTGACAATATTCTGATCCTACATCTTGCCTCTTCTCATATCTTTACTGCGAAGAAGATAAAGATCATGAGAATTTAAATCTCTTGATTTGCCGCAATTCCTCATCTTTTCGCGCTTCCTTCACTTTAACACGTCTCTGCATCCACATCGCTAGATATTCTACGCGTGTTTCTTCTCTCATTTATTCCTTGACACATCTCTTTTTCAACCGTTGAATTCTGACCATTCACGTCTTTTCTTCATTGAATGCATTGATGTTCTCGAGAATCTTTTTCTCTTATAAATATCCTCTTCGCTACTCTCTCTTCTTCTTTTTACTTTCTCTTTTTACTTTTTCTCTGCAACTCTACTGTTCTTCATCTTCTTCCGCAAATTCCGGATCTATTTACCGTTTCAATTTCGTTTCTTTATTCTTCTTTATCTTAATCATCATTCCCATATTAAAAAATGGCTCCTGCTAAAAAATTAGGTCAACCCACTTTCCAAAAACACCAACAGAAGCTCAAAACTTTAGGTTTCACACTTTCTGAAATTCCTGGTCAAACTTCAGATTCTGATCTTTCCATTGATCTAGTGTCAGGATTTCATTATTCCAATAGGAAAATCCTTATTTCGTTAGGTCAATTAGAAGCTGGCCTTCCTATTCCTCTTTATAACCCAGATCTCCCTCTTTTTTATGAGATTATTTCTCACGCTAAATTTTCACGAGCAATCTTCCAATTAAGTGGAGATTGTATTCGTCTCATTCTCGAATATGCCTTTCGTGGAGCTGGTAAAGGATCTCGCTATCCTGAATCTGCGAAACATCCTGATTTTAAAGATATCCCAATTATTCCAGCGAAATATACCGTGGAGAATTTCTTTGCGAATTATCAAGTGATTCCCATGAAGAAAGATAGTGTAGTACCAGAATATCGCCACAACGATATTCTCGTAATAAGAACAACGGTTTCACGAGAAGGTCAAATATTCCTATAAATATAAATAACATTGTTCACGAGAGTGTCGTAAGGATTCTTCAGCAACATGTGACGAGCGTCACAAGTGAGCTTCATAATAACTGACGATTGAAGAGACATGTTATGAGAGTGTTGTTTCACGAGGATTACAAAAGTTGGTGAAGATTAGTATTGCAAATACCACGATAAGATCGCAGAATATATCTGAAAGAAGGGGAAAACTTAGCTGTCACACACTATGTAATTTCCTATATAAATGGTTCAAGTAAGTCCAGAAAAGGATGATGTATTTTTTAGAGTTGAGAAAATCTTGAGGAGAGAGAAACTCCAGAAAGGAAAGTTGTAATTCTGAGTTTGAATATTTTCTGTAAACATTTCTGAGATTTAAATAATAAAAGTGTCGTTTAATTCTTCAATCTTCAACTAGTTTCACTCAGATTTCTATAGAATCTTAATAGGGGTGTAGTGTGGGAAATCCTGCTACTACATTTTGGCGCCGACTAAGGGGAACGTTGAATTATCAAAATCGAAGAAAAGGTAAAAAAGAAGACATGGATTATTCAAGATCAAGGAAACTTTGAAGGAGATTGGTGAAATATTCAGAAGAAAAATGATTAGAATTAAAGAAAATTTTAGGAAATTGGAGTATGAATTAGTGTCAAGAGAAATGATCGATAAATTTCATGAAAATATTAAGGGGAGGATACATAAACGTGATTTTGAAGGAAGAAAAATTATGATGGTAAAGAAAACGCCATTATTAAAGAATTGGGAAAAGCAGGAAATCACATTTACAGCAGCAGAAGTTTTAGAAGAAAATCTAGATCATACATCTCCTTTGGTGATTACAGTACCCATGATACCAATAAGGAAGGAAAAGTCAATAAAATCTGTAGAAAAATGGACTATAAATAGAACTCTAGTTGACACAGGAAGTTCTGTGGATATAATGTTCTATCATGCTTTTAAGAAAATGGGGTATAAAGATGAAGAAATGTCTATCTCAGCATATCATATTCATGGTTTCGGAAAATCTATAACAAAACCAAAAGGAGAGATAATAGTACGATTACCACTTGGAGAAATTGAAACACAAGTAACATTATGCGTGGTGGATATGGAAACACCATACAACATGATATTGGGAAGACCATGGATACACGCAATTAAAGCTGTAGCGTCAACCTTACATCAACGTATCAAATTCCCTATGCCTAATGGAATTGGGAAAATTAAAGGAGATACAGATCTTGCGAAGACATGCTATCAAATTGAAGTAAAAAATTGTGAAGAACGTCCTAAGCAGCGAAAAGCTCGCAGAAAATTGATGAGAGAAACAAGAAAAGAAGAAGAATTTAAAATTTACATGATAAGAGCAAAAGAGGGAAAAACAATACCCAATGAATTTTCGCGAGAAGGAGATGAACGTGCGAGAGTCATAAAAACACTAGCACCAGAAGTCAGTTACACTGCAGCTGAACCAACAAAAGAAGTAAATGTTGGGAGTGAAGAAGAACCTAAAATACTAAAAATTGGGACTAGAATGGAGATAGACGAGGAAGAAAGAACTATAAATCTTTTGCGAGAATACAAAGACATTTTCGCGTGGAACATGGATGAAATGCCAGGGATAGATCCATTGGTAGCATGTCATAAATTAGAAATCAACAAAAATGTAAGGCCGTTCAAGCAAAGAATAAGAAAAATCGCAACAACATATCATTCTCAGATAGAAGAAGAATTACAGAAGATGCTTGATGCAGGAATAATAAGGCAAGCCAAGTATCCAGAGTGGATTGCAAATATGGTAGTAGTCCCAAAGAAGAATAAAGGAATAAGAATTTGCAAAGATTTTACCGATTTAAATAAAGCTTGTCCTAAAGATAGTTTTCCACTACCAGATATTCCCCAAATGGTTGAGTCATCAACGGTAAATGCAAGAATATCTTCGTTAGATGGATATAAAGGATACAACCAAATCCCTCTCGTTGAAGAAGATCAAGAACATACTGCATTTTTTGCTCCACGAGGGTTATATTGTTATACAAAAATGCCCTTTGGATTACGAAATGATGGTGCAACATACCAAAGAATGGTGGAGAAGGTATTTGCAAAATGGATCCACAAAACACTGGAGGTATATGTAGATGATATGTTAATCAAGAGCAAGGAAGCTGAAGATCATGTACAAGACTTGAAGGAGATTTTTGAACAAATGCGGCAATTTAATATCAAAGTAAATCCTGACAAGTGTACTTTTGGAGTGACTTCAGGAAAGTTTCTGGGGTATATTGTATCAAAGGAAGGAATACAAGTTGATCCAGAAAAAGTGCAAGCGATTCGCGATATGCCCACACCAGCTACAGTAAAAGATGTGCAAAAATTGAATGGGATGTTAGCCTCATTGGGAAGATTCATCTCGCGATCTTCTAATAAATGCAAGCATTTTTTCGATATACTCAAAAAGGGAACAAAATTCAGATGGACATATGAATGCGAGAAGGCCTTTCAGGGAATAAAAGAGCATTTAATGGATATAACCATTTTACAGAAAGCTGAACCAGGAGAAGAGTTATTAATTTATCTCGCGACAACGGCATATGCGCTAAGTGTGGTATTGCTGCGAGTAGATGGGGGGATAGAGAAACCAATTTACTACATTAGTAAAACATTCAATTCAGCAGAGAAAAATTATTCAAAGATTGAGAAATTAATCCTAGAATTGGTACATGCAACTTTCAAGCTTCGCATTTACTTTCAAGCACATAAGGCCAAGGTTTTAACAAAAGTGCCAATTGAATCGGTAATGAAGAATTCAAAAAGGTCAGGAAGAGTAGAAAGATGGAATGCACAAGTGGGACATTTTGATATCAAATATGAAATTCTATCTTCGCCAAAATCCCAAGTCATCGCAAATTTCTTAGCTGAATTTCCTTTGGAAAATGACGAAGCAGAAGAAGAACATGGAGATCCAAAAGAATTATTGACAGAACCCAATAGATGGGAGATATTAGTGGATGGGTCATCTAATGGAGAAGGAAACGGGATTGGAGTTGTTTTTATTTCACCAGAAGGAGAAAAAACAGCTTTCTCATTCAGGTTAGAATTTACATCCACTAATAATGAGACAGAATATGAGGCTGTTATCCACGCTTTGAAATTTGCAATAGAAATGAAGTTGGAAAATGCTAGAATCACAAGCGATTCTCAATTGGTTATTCGTCAAATAACTGGAGAATATATAACAAATGAACCTTCTTTAAAGAAATACAAGAAACTCGTGGAAGAATTATCTGCGAGAATTCCAAAGATAAAATGGAGGCACATATCAAGGAAAGATAACCGGCTTGCGGACACTTTTGCCTTCATATCAAGCATGATGACAAACCCACTTGCGAGATGCATAAAAATTCAAACACTCTTATTACCATCAGTAAATAAAGAAGACGAAGATGTGGATGGGAATTCAGTCAAAATTGACAAAGAAGGAGAGAAAGATGTGATGATTGTAGAAAATGGCGAAATAGAAACAAAAGAGAGAAACAAAGATTAGCGAGAGGAACTTCTTGCTTATTTGGAGAAAGGAGAAACTCCAAGAAATAGATTGGAGGCACACAAGCTAAGAAGCAGGGAAACTAATTATGAGTTAAGAGACGGAGTGTTATATCGCAGATCTTTTAATGGACCATCGCTAAGATGTTTGACAAGGGAGGAAGGAGAAAAGGTGTTAAAAATGCTGAACAGTGGAGATGCTGGTAATCATAGTGGAGGTAGATCTTTGGCATATAGAACGAAGATGCAAGGGTATTACTGACCTTACATGCATGAAGATGCGAAACAACATTCAAGGCGTTGTGAAGAATGTCAGCGATTTGGAAAAAAGATACATGCACCAGGAGCACCACTATCATCCTCAACAAGTGTATGGCCCTTCGGAAAATGGGGATTAGATATTGTGGGACCAGTTGTGCCTGGCTCTGGACAAAGGAGATATCTCATTGTGGCTACAAATTATTTCACAAAATGGGGAGAAGTAAAAGCAGTACAACATATTCGTGATAAAGATATTTTCACATTCATATTCGAGAATATCATCTGCAGATTTGGAATACCAAAGCACGATTGATGTCCGATAATGGAAAACAGTTTGAAGGACAAAACATAGAATTACTACTCAATGCATTTAAGATAAAGTGTGGAAAATCTACTCCTTTATACCCACAAGCAAATGGTCAGTTTGAGGCAACTAATAAAACGATCGCAGATATTTTGAAAAAGAAATTAGAAGGGTATCACAAATCATGGTGTGAACAAGTACATAATGCAATATGGGCCTACAACACCACTAGAAGAGAGGCTACTGGAATGTCACCCTTTTGTTTAACATATGGGGTTGAAGCTGTATTGCCAACAGAAGTTGCTATTCCTACAACAAAAAGAGAAGCGTGGGAAAGGAATTTAAGTGCTGGTATGATCTTACATAAACTAGATGAATTTGAAGAAAAAAGAGAGAAGACTTTACAGCATATGGAAAACTACCAGCGAAGGTTAGCTCGCGAATACAACAAACGTGTCAAAAAACGAGAATTCCAAATTGGTGATTTAGTTCTGCGAGAGACACCGAGATATCATCGAGAGAATGGTGGAAAATTGGCGAAAAAATGGGATGGACCTTACTTAATTAAAGAAATAATTGGAAATGGGGCATACAAATTAATGGATCATGAAGGAAGAGATGTTGGCCAACGACTTGATAGACCATGGAATAGACTATTTTTGAAAAGGTATTATCAGTGACAAATGCTGTAAGGTAAGAAATATTGGCATAACTAAAGGTTATTATCAGTGACTATTTTTATTTTAAAGATTACGCGAGCAATATCGCGAGAAACGCGAATAAAATTTCGCAGAGATTAAGAGAATGGGACAAACCTTTATGGCGTGCAAATTAGTTCGCGAGTACAATTTCGTAAGAGGCAAATATAAGACCTACAAGCACGTTGTAAAGGGGGTATCTCTTTATATGATTCAGGGACAAGGTTATACCGCTACTGGAACCTGAGTCATACAGATGTAGGGGTTAAAGAAAACCTATCCGGGAGAGAGATCTTGGATTTCCAACTTTATAAGGTTATACCCTGGTTGGACGACTGAGAATATCTTCCAAGAAGTGCAGAGTATGACCAAGGCGCCGAGGTACACGTTTTAGCCAAGGGTGCCCGGGACGGACGAACCTACCATGGCCATCTTTGGTAAGTCTTGGCTACAATTCACTTGGCCTGAAGAAAACCCCACCTAGGGTGCAGTCTTGTAACTATAAGCCATATAGGAATAAAGGACAAGAGGCTACGAAAACAACTGGTTGTTGGTAAATCTGGATGGGAGGAGCTAGTCTTGTATGGCCAATGTGCCCTCCTTGAAGGGGCAACCAGGGGGAAGATAAGGGCGGCACCCTCCATTAGGGAGTTGATAAGTGTCTTAAGACGACAATGTCATGGGGCTCTAGGATCGCAAGATCATTTAGGCCTGTCATATTGTCGCGTAAATTATACAGAGGCAAAAAGCCATAAGAGAAAAAAGTTAAGATGAGATCAAGGGGTTTTTACATGCAAATGTGAAGACGTCCTGCGATTTCATCGCAAGACGGCAATGTCACGAGGCTTTGTTTTTGCGAGAAAACTTAGGCTTGTCATATTGTCGCAATATAATAAAGAAATATAGATAAGGCAAGATCAATGGGTCAATACATGAAAGTTTAAAGACGTCCTGCGATTTTGTCGCAAAAATAAAAATGGGCAAAATAAGACCTTTAATTAGGAAGGCAAAATAAGACCAATAGAATAATCTCAAAATTTAATTTTTCTTTGATTAAGCATGCAGGGAAGATTTCTTTATCACAAGAAACAAGTTGAATTTAACAAGTCTCAAGAAATTTAATGAAGAGGCAAGTAAGGGAATAAATATGTAGGATTTCATTAAATTTTTTGAGAATATTATAGTTCAAAAAAGGGTTATATCATTTGCGAGAAAGAAGAAGAAAAGAGAAATTAAAAATAGAATTCAAGCTTCAAGCGGTAGTCTCGCCAGATTTAGAATTGTCAGGATTGTTATCATCACCAATATTTCTTTCATCGCGAACATCATCGCCAGAGTTCTTTTTGTTATGATCTTCTCCTTCTTTTGGAGAGTTTTCTTCTTGATCATCTTCTTCTTCCGCGTCTTTTTCAACATCTCCTTCAGAAGACGGGTATTCTAAATCTTTATCCATAGGAAGAGGGACTTCATCATCGTCAACTTTCAAAGGTAGAACGGATACGGGAGAAAGAGAGTTGGAGATCAAAATTTCGTTCACGAGAACTTCAGCACTAAGATGAACTTGGCGAAGGAAACCTTTGTCGCGATTTCTGATCTCTATATTCTTGAAATACTCAAGATAATAAAGTCTTTTTTCTGCTTTATCACGAGTTTCTAAAAGGTTGAGAATAAGAGTCTTGTTTTCTTTGCGAACACTGTCTAGCTCCTTAGTAAGATTGGTGATAGTAGAATGAAGGCTTTTTTCAGATTCTGCGAGCAACAAAATAATGAAAGGTTATAGAAATAAGTATATCGTGAGAATATCAACAAGTGAAATGTAACATAAATTGTGACAAGGGAAATCAACAAGTGAGGCAGTCATAATTGACTACCTTCTTTTTGCGAAGTTAAGTTTTGGATTAATGAAAAGAGGCAGTTCTCCCATTGGTTCATAGCATCATCAAATTTGTCGCCAACTATGCCTTTTACACGAGATTTCATGTTCTCTTCTTTGGTGCGTAAATATGAATTTTCTTTTGACAATGAGGAATGAGACTCCTTTAGTTGGGAATATTCATCTCGAAGCTTGCTGG
The DNA here is from genome assembly GCA_023529315.1 of Papaver bracteatum. Lineage (NCBI taxonomy): Eukaryota > Viridiplantae > Streptophyta > Magnoliopsida > Ranunculales > Papaveraceae > Papaver > Papaver bracteatum. The sequence continues at coordinate 662,124 of JAJJWX010001294.1, forward strand.
CATTCAAACTAAGAGTTAGTCTACCCTTGATAAGTTTGTCTATTTCAGCAGCAAATGATTCAGTTACTTCGTCAAGTTTATTTTTAAGAGAGCGGAGAGACTGATTTTGGTCATCACATATCCCTTGAAGATTGTTTACTTTCTGCGAGGAGATCGCCAAAAAGCTTGATAATTTGTGTTTCTCTTGAGATAAAGTTCTATTCTTGTCTGACAAAGATTCTATAGACAAATTAGTCTTGGATAACGAATATGAGAGACGAGTAACCTCGTTGTTTAGAAAACTGTGATTTTGCAATAATTGATTATTCTCATTTGTGAGATTTCTTATTTGATCAACTGAATACGTATAAAGATTATCTAATCTACTATGCTGGTCCATCCAAGAATCTCTTTCAATGCGAGCTTCATCAGCTATGGTTTCAGATTTAAGTTTCTCGATGAAACGATTTCGGTTGGAGACTAATATATAAGCCAAGAATTTAAAGGGAAGATTAAGTACGAAGAATATGGAAATAGAATAAAAAGATAAAAGGACAGAGGCAAAAATAAGGTTACCTTTTAGCTCATCAATCTTTCTAGCGAGATTCTCGCGATCCAGTACAGAGTTATTGAGCTTGTGGTTTAGAGTTTCACATTCAGAAATCTTATTTTGAAGATTTTTTCTCAATGAAGCATTTTCATTTTCTAGAGAAGCTCGTGAAATAGAATTGTCTGAGCCAAAATATTTGAGCAGAGTTTCGCAGACTCCGCTTTAGAGAGAATCAGTAGAAGAATCTCTAGTATTATTTATAATGTTAGATAAAATTTTGAAAGAAACATCAATTCCTGCGATGGTTTCATTTGATGAAGGAAGGGATGTAGAAGGTGAAATAGAAGAAGTGAGGACAAGATGATGATTTGAATCATCAGCAATAGGTATATCATCAGAAGGAGGAGTTTTCGGGAAAGTAACATTTGAAGGAAGTAAAGGGCTAGAGGGAGTTTCAGTTATGATGGGTTTTGCAATTTGAATTGGTGAAGGACCAGTAGAGGTAGTGGTAGTGAAAGCGAGCTTCTCGTCCGAAGGAGGAGGAAGGTCATTATTGCACAGGTGTAGGTGAAGCTTTCGCAGATGTTAAGGGAGGAATGACGAAATTACTTCCAAAGGTCTTATTTAATTGGCGAGATCTTTTAGGAGGATTAACATTACCCTCGTCATTCTGCAAACAATAATCTAGATAAGAAACAGAGGCAACAATATTGTTATTAAGAAATAGAATGTGTTTCTTACTACCTTATTGCTCGCAGAATTTTCTTTCCTTTTTCCAGTCGGCCTCTTGTGAATAATAGGTTTTTGAGTCGAGGATTGGGAAATAGATGCAGCTCCGCTGAAGAGAACATAATATGGGGTTATTAAGAATTAAGTAAGAGAAGATCGAAGAATATAAATAAAAAGTTTGATCTAAGAAAATATCATGATCAAAAAATATACCTCGAGGACTCCATTAATGTAGTAGCAGAAGAATGAGAAGGAGAAGAAGTTGCAGAACAAAAAGCAAAGAAACTAAGTAAAGAAGAAAGAGAGTTAAGAAAAGGAAACTAAAGATGAAATTCAACTCTTCCTTTTATAGGCAAATAAGGGAGTAAATTATGCGAGACGTGTCAATACAAAAGGGCAGATTTACAACACGTGTTAACAAGGAAAGCTGAATTAGCAGAATATTGTCGGAGAAAAAAGTTTGGATATTCTTGTGATAGTTAAAGATTCTCATGATCTTTCTTCTTCGCAGAAAAGACATGAGAAGAGGCAATATGTAGTACCAGAATATCGCCACAACGATATTCTCGTAATAAGAACAACGGTTTCACGAGAAGGTCAAATATTCCTATAAATATAAATAACATTGTTCACGAGAGTGTCGTGAGGATTCTTCAGCAACATGTGACGAGCGTCACAAGTGAGCTTCATAATAACTGACGATTGAAGAGACATGTTATGAGAGTGTTGTTTCACGAGGATTACAAAAGTTGGCGAAGATTAGTATTGCAAATACCATTATAAGATCGCAGAATATATCCGAAAGAAGGGGAAAATTTAGCTGTCACCCACTATGTAATTTCCTATATAAAGGGTTCAAGTAAGTCCAGAAAAGGATGATGTATTTTTTAGAGTTGAGAAAATCTTGAGGAGAGAGAAACTCCAGAAAGGAAAGTTGTAATTCTGAGTTTGAATATTTTCTGTAAACATTTCTGAGATTTAAATAATAAAAGTGTCATTTAATTCTTCAATCCTCAACTAGTTTCACTCAGATTTCTATAGAACCTTAATAGGGGTGTAGTGTGGGAAATCCTGCTACTACAGATAGCACGTGTTGGGCTGTTCGTTTGAATAGGAACAAAAAAGTTGCGAAGGATAAACTTCTTATGCAAGATATAGATTATCATTCAAGTAAAAACCAAGGTCCACGCTTCTCAAAAGATGATAAGTGGTGTAGATTTCCTATCCTCCTTGAAGGTCCATATATCTCTGGCGCTCTCGATCTTCCTGCGAATCCTGCAAATCTTGCGGCGTATTGTCCTTGGATTTTTAATCGTCTGGTTTTTAACTGAAAGGAATTCTGAGGTATATTTCGCAGCATTTATCATTATTCGCAAATTTGGATAAATTTATCATTCTTATTGATTATATTGAGATATCTTTTATCAGATTGAAAGAATGAAGCTTAAATATGTAAATACTGGGAATCCCAATCTCATTCGAATTTTGAAAACCTTCACAGATGAAGTAAGAAACAATCTTCTATAACCTTTAAAAATATATTGTTGCCCCTGTTTCTTATCTTTATATGTGATTGTTTTCAAGGAAATACCATTTGTCGCGGTGGTTGAAGCCAAAGATAAAGGCAAAAGAGTAACTCCAAATGAAAGTTCTGGTGCTTCTCCTCGCCGCAATAAAAATCAAACCACTGACGGTCCTCCAAAGAAAATGAGAAAAACTCAACCACTTCCTTATGATAATTCTCAACTCAAAGAAACTTCTACTATCGCTGAAAAATATACTGATATTGAAAAAAATAGTGGAATTAATAATGATGCCTCTGTGGGCACTTCAATGCATATCTCTTCCACAAGAATCAGGTCTGCGATGGGTCTTTCTCAACCTGAGACTCCAATGGATCAATTGTCAAATATTTTTAGAAACCCATTACAAGGTATTGGAGATGATGATATTACTCGTACTTGCGACTATCTCTCAAAGATCTGTGACGCTTCAATCTTGACTAATAATAAAGATCTTAAAGGAGTCTCAAGATTTATTAACCCAGGCTTTCTTCATGCGTTAGCTTCGTTGGTATGTCCTTTTCCTTCATTTTTCTTGTAGTAAACTTTTAAATTTGTCATGAGTATCAAAAATCTTTTTACTTATCTTACTTATTTTCTCTTTTCTGTCACAGACTTCCAGAGCTTCTTTTTCTGTTTCTTCAGAATTAGAAAATAGATTATCATCGTCACAGAAAAGGCTTACTGATTCTCAATCTGAATCTGCGAAACTTCTCGAGAAAAATAAGCAATACGAAGCTGAAATCTCCATTCTTCGCGAAAAATGTAAACAGTTGGAAGTAGTTGGAAATACTGAGCTTCTTAATAAAAACAAATCGCTTGAAGTAGAAATTCAAGTTCTTCAACAGAAATTAGTTGATAAGGAGAAATTCTGCAAACAAGTTATTGGTATAAGTCTTTCCCCCCCTTTTTGTTTTTGAGCTTATTTGGGCAACCATTTTGCAGATGCCTATAATCTTACTGATGAAGCCATCATTCTTAATTCTTTTGATGAACCCATAGATGAAACCACTCTTCTTGAGCATCTTAATGACGCTTTAAATATTTATTCAGATGAAAAAATTAATACTTTGTCCATTGATGAGCTTAAATATCATATCTCCCTTATGAGAATGGATTATAGATCTGTCTTGAGTATATCCAATAGTTTAAAGACTTGCAGAGATGAATTTAGAGAAAAAATCAAAGTCTTAAAAGCCAAGAAGAGTGAACTTGAGAAGGATAAAGAACACATTACTCTTCAAGGCGCTGAAGCTCTATCAAAATTTCGCAATACCCTTATTGATACTGAACTTGAGAGAGATAGACTTAAGGATGAAAACATTAAACTTCTTAAGAGAGAAAAACAAATCCGTTCCCATCTTCTCATTCAAAATGATGATTAATTCGCATGGGCCGCGATAATTCTCGATAATGCTAGGAAAAACTTAGCAATAGATGTCAGTCTTTATACCAAGCAAGCAACATTGATACAAGAAATGATCCATGAAAGAGAAGGTTATTTATTGTTCCTCTAATATCTTTGTATTTCTTGTAGATTCCCAACCAGTTTCTTATTTATTGTTGTATCATCACATAATCTGAAGGAAGATATTCCAAAAGGGTAACAGAACTTGAGGAAGAAAAAAGTGGTCTTGCGAAAAATCTTGCTTCCCGTAATGAAAAAATCTCAAGACTGCGAGAGAAAATAAAGATATCCAACTCAAACTTGCGTAATAACCTTCTCACCGTTCGTAATAATGCTATTGAGAAAGTTTGCAAAGATAATGATCTTCCTCTTAGTCTATATCCTTGTCTTATGGATAATATCCCAGCCAGTTCTGAAGTACCAGTTATTTCTGACAGTGAGGCTGATGCAGACGTAAGTGAGAGCGAAGATGAAGAACGAACTAATGATGAAGATGGTGAAGATTAAGATGAAAATAATGATGGAGATAAATCTCAATAGTTTTATTTTTCTTTTTGATCTTCTCTTGTATTTCTCCCTTTCTTTCTTGCGATAATTATCTACGACATAATGTAATATTCTGCGAATTATCTGCAACTTCTGATGTCTTTCAATATATAAATTCTTTTTTGCTTCTATCTGTTTGTTATTTATATGAATTTATCATATAATGATGAATAACAATATTTTCCATTCTATGCATCATTCCCATACTTGCCCCTTGTTATTAATTTGCAATGTGATAAATGAAGTATCGCAAATAATAGTGCGAAAAATATGTTATATGCTTCGCAGATATAACCTCTCTTGTGGTCTTATTTTGCCTTCCTAGTTAAAGGTCTTATTATGACACTTTTATGCGACAAGATCACAGGACATTCTTACTTTTACATGTAATAATCCATTGATCTTGTCTTATCATTTATTTTGATCTCTGCGACAATATGATAAGTCTAAGCCATCTTGCGAGGTTAATCTCTCTTTGCTTTTTAAGACTCATGACATTGGCGTCTTTTCGATGAAATCGCATGACGTTTTTGCGATTTATATCCCCTTATCATTAATTTCATTAATTTCGTCTTTTATTCTTATCGCAAAAACCCATTGATCTCATCTTAACATTTCTTTTGAGGCTTTTTGGCCTGTCACGCGACAATATGACCGGCCTAAATATTCTTGCGAATATAAAGTCCCATGACATTGCCGTCTTTGTCATGCGACAATATGACGGGCCTAAATATTCTTGCGAATATAAAGTCCCCTGACATTGCCGTCTTTTTTGATACACATCTCCCTAATGGAGGGTATCACCCTTATCTCTCCCCCTGATTGCCCCTTCAAGGATACATACTTCTGCCATACAAGACTAGCTCCTCCCATCCGGTTCTAGAAACAACCATTTGTTTTCGTAGTCTCTTATACTTTATGCCTATATGGCTTATAGTTACGAGACTACACCCTAGTGGGGTTTTCTTCGGGCCGAAAACATCGTAAGCCAAGACTTGTCGTGGATGGCCAGGGTAGGTTCATCCATCTCGGGCACCCACAGCTCAACCGTGTACCTCGGCGCCTTGATCATACTTTGCATTCCTTAGGAGAAACTCTCGGGCGCCCAACCAAGGTATAACCTTATATAGCTGGGAATCCAAGTTATCTCTCCTGGATGGATTTTCTATAATCCCAAATCTCCATGACTAGGTTCCAGCATCAGTATAGCCTTTCCCATAGTCATGCAAAGAGATACCCCCCTTATGACGCACTTTAAGGACATTGCCTCTTACGGAATAGAATCCTCGAACTAAGGTGTACGTCATAAAAGTCCGTCCCATTCTTATATGTTTTTAGGTGATTTGCGCCCGTCTTATGCATTTGCATTTAAAAATTCTTATATGATTTGAAATCATCATCTTTTTCTCTTAATAGAAAATTTTTTATTTTTGAATAAAGTTTTTCTTTTAATATTCTGTCTGCATACTTCTTGCTGTTCTTGTTTTTTGATTGTTCGCAACATGATGTTTTTGCACTTCTTTTCTTTTGTAACGAATGATTATTCGCAATATCTTGCTATTTTTTTATTTTCTTGCGAGAAATGAAGATTTCAACCTTTCCCAGCTCCTTGCACTTGTTTATTTTCCTGCGAAGGTTTCAACTTTTTCCCCTCTTTACGCAATTAATCACCATTGATTCTTTAGGCACAAACTTTTCTTGTAATATATCTTTTCCCCGCAACTCTATACTATCCACCATTAATTTCTCTGCTCTCTGAGTTTGCTTTCTGTTATGTTTCCAATTACGGTTTCTGGCGTTCCTTTCTTCGCAAGTATTAATGTCAACTTCATAACACTTTTTCCCTTCAAACCAATCACCTTTAATTATCCCAATACCATGAGGATGTGGAAACTTTATGCATTGATGATATGTGGATGCTATGCCCAAGATTCCATGGAGCCATGGTCTTCCAATTAAGGCGTTATAAGGAGATTCTATATCCACTACATAGAACTTAATTTTTGAAGATATCTTGTTCAATGGGATTTCCATAGTGATTTCTCCTTTTGGCTTATTCGCAGTGCCATTAAAACCATAGATCTTGTAAGTGGAGGGGATTAATTCATCATCTATTCCACCCATTGTACGGTAGGTATGATAAAATAAGATGTCTACCGAGAAATGGCCAAAGTATCAATTAAAACCTTATCTATTTCCCAAGAATCACTTGCTGCGTCACCATCATCTTCTTCTCCCTCCATGTACTTTGGATTTATTTCTAACTTTACCACCAACGGGTTGTCATGCATCTTCCCTGGCTCTGGTATTTCTTGTGCAGTAAAAGAAATAACTTGTTTCTGCCATTCTTCTAACGGGGAGAAATTTTCGCAATATTCATCACCTCTCTTCCATCTATATCCCTCGCAAATACTCTACTTAGCACATTATCATGGAAATCTTCTATTGTTTTCTACGAATGTACAATTGAATTGCAAAATAGATTTTTTGATATTGCTCCTACTTCAATGACAAATGTTTCTGCGTCTTTCGCAACATTGACTCTACGAATTTCTGGTGCTTGCGGAAATTGATGGGGTTGTGGATATCTTGCTAGAAAATGATTTAACTTCCCTTGTTCAATTATTCTCAAAATAATTCTTTTTACATTTCTACAATTATTTACAGAATGGCCATGAAAATGATGATAAGGACAGAACTCTTGATTTTGGTTGTTAGGATGTGGTTCTTTCCCCATGTTCCAGGGTGAGGGTATATTCTCCATCAAAATAATCGCTTCCCAAATCTTGTCTATACTGGTATTTAAAGTTGGCAATTTGACATCTTCCCATATAATCCTTTGACCTCTTTGCTCTCTTGAATAATTCTGCCTCTGTCCACCATAAGTCTCCTGCGGTTGATCAAACCTTGGTACCTTATTATTGTTATTGCGATTATAGAAATTTCTCTCCTTTTCCAATTCCTCCTAATCTCTACTCCCCATTGCTACTATCTTACGTTGATTATCAATCTCCATTTTCTCTCGTTGATTTTGGGAGGTACTTGCTACTGTATTAATCATCCTTGGTAATAAAATTCCATTTGTTGCGGTTGAATTTGTGCCTGCGAGAATTGGATATGACTCCATCTCATTTTGTTTTTCCTCCAAAGCGATATACTCTTCTTGCAATTCTCGCAGTTCTGTCATAGTGATTGTTTTTTTAACTCTGAATACCTGGATGTATAATAGATATGTCGCAAACATAGCATTTATAAAGGACAAAATGAGATATCTTTCATCTACTCTTCCTGCCATTTCACTACACATTGTCCTCCATCTTATCATTAAGTGCTTTAAACTCTCGCCAACTCTCTGCTTCAATCCAAACACATCTTCAATTCCAGGTCGTGTAGAGATATTACTTATGTATGCTCCTAAGAAGGTAGTTTGCAAGTGCATGAACGAAGTTATTGTATTCTTGGGGAGACTTTCAAACCACTTCAATGCTTCTCCAGTTAAACTTGACGCAAAGTATTTGCACAAAACGATATCATGGTTCTCCCATTGTAGCATGCATCGAATATAGGCTTTGATATGTTGGACGGCACATGTAGTCCCATCAAAAATACTGGTCAACACTGGTAAATTGCATTTTGGAGGTATCCCTCCTAATTGTACTTCTTGAGTAAATGGAGTTTTCGCAGCTTCTTCGATTGCCTCATCAAGTTGTCTTCTTCCTCCTTCTCTTCTGTTACTTATCATTCCTCTCATTTCTGCTAATTCCCGCAAGATTTGTTCATTCCTATCAGAATTTTGCTCCATTGGCCTTTTCAACGCAGCCTCTCTTCGTCTGCGTTCATGCCTTTCTTGTCTTGCGATATTTCGCGCTTCTTCTCCAACATCTTGATTTTGCCTTCTTCTACGATTTTCTTCTTCTTGAACTTGCAAGTTAATTTGTCTTTCATTCTCTTCTCTGCGAATTTCCTCATCCCTTATTGTTTCTCTTCGTTGCCTTTCTATGTCTCTGCGAATTCTCTCATATTCCTCATTGAGATTATCATTATTACGATTTTGTGTACGTCGTCTTTCTCGATTATCATGATTATTCTGAGGCAATTCTGCTTGAATTTCTTGTTCTTCTACTTCCGCTCGCAATCTCTCTCTCTCTCTCCCGCTAAATGTACTTGCTCAATATAATGCCTCTCAATGTCATCTTCAATTATTCTGCGATTTCTTCGAATCTCCTCATCACGTAACATTCTCCTTCTCTCTTCTTGATTTTCTCCCTCATCTTGATTATGTCTAATGTCCAAAGTTTCACCGCGTGGAATATAACGATCATTTATCAAATTCTCGCCAATATTTTGTATAGGGCGATTTTGTCTTGTTTCTTCTATATATGATCTTGAACTTGATCTCATGATGCTTCTTGATCTTCTGGTTTGCAACCTCAAATTTTCCATTCTTTCCATTCTTAGTTCATGATTTTTCCTTGTAAGATTTGCACGTTCTTCTGCCTCTAATCTTCTTTCTTCATGTATCCTTTGTCTCAAATTATCTACTATTTCATGCCCTTCATGAATTACTCCGTCCGCTTCTTGATTTCTTTCCACTTCTTGATTTTCTACCTCTTCTATCGAATTTGACCTCCAAGTATGCACACTTACTCTATCATAATCCTCATTTCTATCTTGTGCTTGTGTTTGTTGATTTGGTGGTTGAATTAAATTTTCTGCTCCATTTCTCATTCTACTTCTTCCTGATCTAATCCTTAAAGATCCTTCCAATTCACATGTTCCTTCTCCTGCAATTCTTTTACTTCTTCTCACTGTTGTTGGTGGTTCTGATGTATTTCTTCTTCTCCTAGACATTTCTTCAATTTTAATAATTTTTTCAAATTTTCAGATTGCAATTTGAAATTTCTCAAATTGATTCTTCCTATTTCTGGACGCCAAAATGTAGTTGCAGGAAATTCCACACTACACCCAACTCAAGAATTTATGACACAATTTGAAGATTAAGAACCTTTTTTATTGATATGATCTTAAAAGAATTACAGTAATCAAGAATACAATTCACTTAATAAAATTTTCTCTCTCCTAAAAAATTTCTTAGCACTCAAAAATTCATCCCCTCTCTGGAACTATTCATTTCCTTTATATAGGCATTTACATAATGGATTACAGCTCATTTACAGTTAAGATTCCCTTTAATTTCGGATCTGAGTTCTTGCGATAAATCGCAGTTAGCACCGCCTTAGTCATTCACAGGTTTTATTGGTTCGTCGCAGAAATGTCACACTTTACTCATGTTTCTGTCGTTTTCATCTGATATGTCATTCCTTACGTCACTTTAAGATGTGTCGCAGAATATCATTGATGTATCGCAGAACTGTTGTTTATTTCGCAGGAATATTGTTGTGACAATATTCTGATCCTACAAATGGTGGAGTAAGTGTTCGCAAGGTGGATACACAAAACATTAGAAGTGTATGTAGATGAAATGTTAGTAAAAAGTAAAGAAGCTAAAGATCATGTACAAGATCTGAAGGAAATTTTTGAACAGATGCGGCAATTTAATATCAAGGTTAATCCTGAAAAATGCATTTTTGGAGTTGCGTCAGAATTTTTTTTAGGTTACATTGTATCCAAGGAAGGAATACAAGTTAATCCAGAGAAAGTGCAAGCAGTTCGTGACATGCCAACACTAGCGATGGTGAAGGATGTACATAAGTTAAACAGACTCTTAGCTTCACTGGGAAGATTCATTTCGCGATCATCAGATAAATGTAGTCATTTCTTCAACATACTCAAAAAGGGGACAAAATTTAGATGGATAGATGAATGTGAAAAAGCTTTCCAAGGAATAAAAGAACCTCTGATGAATATAGCTATTTTACTTGGTATACGCCATATTTAAACTTCGCATATATTTTCAGGCACATAAAGTCAAAGTATTGACGAAGGTACCAATTGAATCAGTAATGAAGAACTCAAATAGGCCAGGCAGAGTTGAGAGGTGGAATGTGCAAGTAGGACATTTTGAAATTAAATATGAAGTGTTATCTTCACCAAAGTCACAAGTTGTCGCAGACTTTTTGGCAGAATTTCCTTTAGAAGATGATGAAGCTGTAGAGGAAATGATGGATATAGAAGAAGAGTGTGGAGATCCAAAAGACTTGTTAACAGAACCGAATAGATGGGAAATATTGGTGGATGGATCCTTGAATGGGAAAGATAATGGAATTTGAATTGTCTTAATTTCGCCGGAGGGAATGAAGATGGATTTTTCATTTAGATTGGAGTTTGCATCCACTAATAATGAAACAGAATATGAAGCTGTGATACATGCCCTAAAACTCGCAATAGAAATGAAATTAGAAAATGCTAGAATTACCAGTGATTCGCAGCTGGTTATTCGCTAAATAAAAGGAGAATACACAACAAATGAACCATCTTTGAAGAAATATAAGAAACTTGTCGAAGAATTATCAGCGAAAATCCCAAAAATAAGATGGGGTCATATATCAAGGAAGGATAATAGACTCGCAGATGCTTATGCTTTCATTTCAAGTATGATGACAGATCCAACTACGAGATGCATAAAAATCCAGACACTTATATCACCATCAATCAATAAAGAAGAGGAAGAAGAGGTAGATGTAATGATAATAGAAGGTAATGAAGTAGAACCAAGAAACAAAATCACAGATTGGAGAACAGAACTTCATGCATATTTAGCAAGAAGGGAAACACCAAGAAACAGATTGGAGGCACACAAATTAAAGAGTCGTGCAACAAATTATGAACTAAGAGATGGGTTATTGTATCGAAAATCATTTAATGGACCATCACTTAGATGTTTGACACGAGAAGAAGAAGAAAATGTGTTAAAAATGTTACACAATGAAGACGCTAGCAGTCACAGTGGGGGAAGATCTTTGGCATACAAAACAAAAATGCAAGGTTATTATTGGCCATATATGCATGAAGATGCGAAGCAAATATCAAGATGTTGCGAAGATTGTCAGCGACATGGAAAGAAAATACATGCACCTGGGGCACCATTATCATCTTCAGCAAGTGTATGGCCTTTTGGAAAGTGGGGCTTAGATATTGTGGGACCATTTTTACTAGGATATGGACAAAAAAGTTACCTAATTGTCGCAACAGACTATTTCACAAAATGGGCAGAAGTAAAGGCAGTACACCATATTCGCGACAAAGACATCTTTACATTCATATTTGAAAATATCATTTGCAGATTTGGAATTCCAGCACAGTTAGTATCTGACAATGGGAAATAATTTGAAGGGCAGAATATAGAAATGTTACTCAATGCATTCAAGATAAAATGTGGAAAATCCACTCCTATATATCCACAGGCCAATGGACAAGCTAAAGAAACAAATAAAACAATCGCAGACATATTGAAGAAAAAGTTAGAAGGACATCATAAAGCATGGTGCGAACAGGTACATAATGCAGTCTGTACTTACAACACAACTAGGCGAGAAGCTACATGAATGTCACCTTTTTGTTTGACATATGGAGTTGAGGCAGTGTTACCAACAGAAGTTGTTATTCCCACAACAAAGAGAGAGGCTTGGGAGAAGAATCTTAGTGTTGGCATGATCCTAAACAAACTTGATGAGATAGAAGAGAAGAGAGAAAGATCTTTACAACATATAGAGAATTATTAGCGAAGATTAGACCGAGAATACAATAAGTGTGTCAAGATACGTGAATTTCAACTAGGTGATTTAGTTCTTCGCGAGACGCCAATTTACCAGCGAGAAGGTGGTGGGAAACTAGCGAAAAAATGGGATGACCCCAACATTATAAAAGAGATAATTAGAACGGGGGCATACAAATTGATGGATCCAGAGGGTAGAGGTGTTGGTCAAAGGCTTGATAGACCATGGAATAAATTATATTTAAATAGATATTGCCCATGAAGGACTTTGAGAAATCTTAGATAATGAAGTAACGTATGATGCAACAAAATGAATATGAACAATAAATTTTATGGAAAAGCTACTGCGAGATTATACAAGATCAAAAAAATATGAAAATATGCGAAAATTTCGCAAGAGAAAATCAGAAATTAATGACATATTAGAATGGGACGAACCTTTATGACGTACACCCTAGTTCGCGGATAAAATTTCGCAAGAGGAAAATGTAAGACCTTAAGTGCGTCATAGAAGGGGGTATCTGTTGCATGGCTTAGGGATAAGGTCATACCGCTGCTGGAACCTGAGTCATGGAGATTTGGGGTCAATGAAAGCCCATCCAGGAGAGGCACCTTGGATTCTCAACTTGAGCATATGACTCAAGTTGGGCGACTAGGGTAATAAGGACTCTCCTAAGGAGTGCAGAGTATGATCAAGGCGCCGAGGTACACGGGTGAGCCAAGAGTGCTCGGGGCGTATGAAACTACCCTGGCCATTCTTGGCAAGTCTTGACTATGATGCAATCGGCCCGAAGAAAACCCCACTTAGGGTGCAGTCTCGTAAACATAATCCATATAGGAAAAAAGGATAAGAGGTTGCGAAAACAACTAGTTGTTGTCAAGACTGGATGGGAGGAGCGAGTCTTGTATAGAAGAAGTATGTCTCCTTGAAGGGGCAACCAGGGGGCAGATAAGGGCGGTACCCTCTATTAGAGAGCTGATAAGTGTCTTAAGACGCAAATTTCATGAGGCTTTTTACTCACGGGAGTATCAAGGCTTGTCATATTTGTGCGACAATCCTAAAGAGGCAATAATACAAAAGAGAAGATAAGGCGAGATCAATGGGTCATTACACGCAAGTGTAAAGACGTCCTACAATTTCTTCGCAAGACGACAATGTTATGGGACTTTAATTTCGCAAGAGAATTTAGGCATGTCATATTGTCGCATCAAAAAAGGCAAAAGAATAAAAGGTTAAGACAAGATCAATGGGTTTCTGCATGAAAATGTAGAGACGTCCTGCGATTTTGTCGCAATGACAAAAGATGGCAAAATAAGACCTTTAACTAAGAAGGCAAAATAAGACCACATAACATAATTTTTTTTTTATAAATACTAACTATCTTTTATGCAGATTATTCATCCCAAGAAAGATAATGAGAGGCAAGTATGGGAATTAATAAACAAGAGGCATTATCTTTCTCGCTGCAAAGTATTTAAAGAGTAAATTTCAAAGTTGATTGAGGAGCACTATTCGCAAAAAGTAAAGAACATGAAACAACTCAAGAAGACAGAATTAAATAAGAAACTCAATATTCAATATTGACTTCGCCAGAAGGAGTTGAAGGGTGTCCATCGCTATTTTTCTCACTCTCAACAGCATTTTATTCAAGGACTTGATTAATTCTAGCTCTATCTCCACCTTGATGTTCGCCAGTGATAATTTCTTTAAGAGGGATTTCTTTTTTCATTTCCGTCTTGGTCATCACCAGCAGATGCTTCTTTAATAGGATGTTCTTCTACTTCATCTTCTTCTTGAGAAATAGTTTCCATGTCACTTTCATAATCAAAATCAACATCAGCAGAATGAGGAACTTCATCATCATCTACTTCTACAGGTGCAATTGATACATGAGGAATAGAATTGGACAACAAAATTTCATTCACAAGAACTTCAACCTTAAGGTGGACTTGGCGAAGGAATGATCTTTGGTGATTCATATCTTGGATATCCTTGAAATAGGCAAGATAATCAAGTCTCTTTTCTGCTCGATCGCGAGAAAGAGCAAGGTGAGCAGCGAGAAGTGCATTTTCCTTGCGAATATTAGAATACTTCAAATCCAAATCAGAAAGGGAAGAACGAAGATTTCTTTCATATTCTGCGAAATGAAAGAATACAAAAAGTTTATTAAAATAAAGAATTAGCAAGTAGCATATTATAAACAGATTTAGCAAAGAAATAATGGTTGAGGCAGTCAAAATGACTACCTTCCTTTTGCGAAATTATGTTTTGAATTAGTGCCAAGCAAGTACGCTCCCAATGATTCATTGCGTCATCAAATTTATCTCTAACCAAACCCTTCAGGCGAGATTTTAGTTTCTCTTCATTAGAGATGAGAAAAGTATTCTGCTTCGCAAGTGAAGAGTAAGATTCTTCTAATTTGGAATATTATTCTTTGAGTTGACTTGCCTTTATACTTAAAGCCATCCTACCTTGGATGAGTGTATTTTTCTCAGCAATAAATGATTCTGTTACTTCTTTAAGCTCATTTTTCAGTGAGTGAAGAGATTGTTCATGGTTATCACACACATTTTGAAGAGAGTTTAGTTAATGCGAAGAGGTCGCCACCTTATTTAAGAGAGTTCGCTTTTCCTAAGATAAAGTTTTGTTTTTATCTGATAGAGTTTCCACCTCTAAATTAGCTTTAGTCAAAGAATAAGATAGGCGAGATATTTTACTATTTAATGAGTTTTGCTTCTGAACTAATTGAGTATTTTCTTTGGTAAGATTATCTATTTGATCAACAGAATATGTATGAAGGTTATCTAATTGATCCATCCAAATATCTCTATCAACAAGAGCTTCTTCAGCGGCAGATTCAAATTGATATCTCTCCATTATTTGTTTCTGGTTTAAAACTTAGCATACAAATAAAAGACTTTAAGGGAATTACAAGAGAAAAAGGCATAATTACTTATAAGATAAATCAAAGGCGAAGATCAAAAAATCATACCTTTCAGCTCATTATTCTTCTTGCGAAGAAGTTCACAATCCAGCGAGTTGTTTTGGAATTTTTGATTTTACAGGCGAAGAGCATCACGTTCCAAGGTCATTGTTTGAAGATTTTTGTTCAAAATCTCCACTTCTTTCTCCAACGCTATTTGCGAAGCTATTCTCTCAGAGCCAACATACTTATTTAAAATTTCGCAAGCATTCAATGTGATAGGGTTATTGGAAGATTTCTTGACACCATCCAAAGCATCAGATAAAGTTTGGAACACAATATATATCCCCTCTAAAGCATATTTTGAAAAGGAAGATAATTCAGATGAAGAAGTGGTGATATTAGAAGATTAAGGAACTGAATCATTTTTCGTAATAACTGTGTCATTTGAAGGTGAATTTGGGGGAAAATTAGTAGTTGGGATCAAGGAAGAGTCAATTTGAGAAGCATTAAAAACAGGAGAAGAAAGGGTTTCATTCGCATAAGAGTTAATAAGATGAGTTTCGTTTGTAAGAAGACCAGTTGAAAGGGAAACGTCTGAGGAAAGATTTTAGCGAATAAGAAGTGAAGGTTCAGATTGCGAAGGTATCGCAGGAGAGTTTAAAGGGATAAGTGAAGAAAATGGGACAGAAGTTTCAACAATCTTAAGAAGACGAACTTTTTTGGAGTTGTTGGCATCTTTGTCACCCTACGAATAACAATCTAGATAAGAAACAGAGGCAACAATATTGTTATTAAAAGAATAATGTTTCTTACTACCTTATTATTCGCAGACTTTATTTTCCTCGCAACAACTTTTGGCTACGATTTTTTGGGTGAATTAGGGTTTTGAGTTGTAGATTCAACATTAACAGAGTCTTTGCTGAAACGGAAACAGTATGGGAATTACACAAAAGACAAAATAAACAAGATGATTCCAGTAAAATAAGATCAGTTTCAGCAAAATCAAAGAAGAAAAAGAAGAAAACTAACCTTGTTGATTCCATGGGAGCAAAAAGGAGCAATAGCAG
Organism: Papaver bracteatum; assembly: GCA_023529315.1. Taxonomy (NCBI): domain Eukaryota; kingdom Viridiplantae; phylum Streptophyta; class Magnoliopsida; order Ranunculales; family Papaveraceae; genus Papaver; species Papaver bracteatum. Next base: position 678,567 of record JAJJWX010001294.1, read on the forward strand.
GAAGATAGGGAAGATGAATAAAGTTGCAGACGATGAAGAGTTACAGAGAATATGAAATATGAAGACGAAGTAAAAGAAGAAAATTATTTATTCATTAGATCCATCTTTAAATAGACGAAAGAAGATGACCAGTTTAACCGGTAAATAAAGGAATGATGACACGTGTATACGGTTACGCTAAATTTAAGGAATCTGGCCAATAGAGAGGAATATTGGAAAGATAGGCAGCTGCGGCACTTGGAAGTACAATTTCTCATGACATTCTATCCTTCGCATAGAATACATGAGAAGAGGCAAGATGTAGGATCATAATATCGCAACAAAGATACACTTGCGAAATATTCACCAACAACACATTGCGAGTGTCGCAGGGTGATTTAAGAGATGGCGTAGCAGAAAACGACAGTGTAAACACGAGAAAATAGTGAAGATGTAGCGAGATTTAGGGCGTTTGTGAAAATGTACATTTGTAAACTTACGAGAGTACCGCAATCCAGATCCTAAAATAAAGGATAAACTAGTTGTCATCCACTATGTAATTTCCTATATAAAGATCCGAACATGATTAAGGAAAAGAGAGATCTTTTTCGAGTGTTGAGTAAGTCATTGGGAGAGAGAAAGTCCAGAGAAGTTGTTAATTTCTTAGTTTCATCTCTTTCCTTCCTTGTAAAATTTGTGAGAGTAATCAATAAAGATTTTGATTGTTCATCCAAAAATTACTTGATTATATGAATTCTTATGAGGGGTGTAGTGTGGAATTTTCTGCAACTACACTACCAGTAATTCCCAGCCAAATCCTTCAATATCTATAGAGAAGTCGTGCACATCTACGGCAGAACCTCTGGCTAAGACATCTAATGGAGTATTTTTTTTATTTTTTTATTTTTTCTTCGTAAATCTATATTGCTAATTCTAGCATCTTCTTTTTATATGATGTTCATATGCCGTATCTCCGCAGAAAGAAAAATACGACTTTTAGAATGGATCTAGGGGAAACGTCGTTGCTAGAGGAAGTATTTTACCTACGCTTCCTAACCAGAAAATACATGGACAAGATCTTCCTAAAAACTGTTATGTTGTCAATATTCAGGAGGTTGTAGTTCCATCATTCGTGTTAACCGAACCAAGTAGTGAGTTTGAGTTACTAGGGAAGCTAAAGATGGTTTTGTGGCATGCCCGAAAGATAACTGTTCCATCTCTGAAGACAAGGTTAGTTTCTTAACTCTTTTGCTTTGTTAATCAAGTATATAAATTGATTTACATAAATCGTGTATTCAGTTTGATTAAAGAATAAGTACGAGGTAGAAATTTATTAACACCTAAATGGAACATGAATGCCAGTGTAAATTAGAAAATTCATATTTGGTTACAGATTTTATTATGGGCATCAGCTGTGAAAATGCCGCGACCTTCAGTGAAGTTGGCTTTACTACATTGTTGGAAAAATGACCTTTGTCTGTCTCTTGTTGAGAATTCATATGACAGACGAATTCGCCTTGGATTTAGAATATATATATATATCATTAGTATAAAACAAGGTTTGGACAAGTTAGCCTTTGTTAGTGATGGTTAGGATTTGTCCAGATAAAGATAAATCAAGGGATGTGGTTTCTCTGACCACCCCTTACATCTCGCACGTGTGGCGTTCATTAATTAATTGCTATTTAGTGAAAATCAATGGTTGTACTTCTCCGTTCCACACCCTACAACTTGCACATGTAAGTGACGGTCCAGATTTTCTCTCCGAATACATAATTCTACGGCTGCGGTTTCACATCGCTTTACCGTACGCTTTTCTTTTATCGGCATTTGGCAACGATCAAAATTCTCATTAATTCGACGGCCATGAACTCTTCCATTCAAAGAATTGAAAAACCAAGTGAGTAAATCTTCTTTGTCTCTTTGTTTATACTCCTCCGTCTTTGTTCTTTCTTAAAATTAAACCAATGGCCTTGGTGATGTTATTCCTGACGGAACTTTATGTCACTTCACCTCTGAGGATCAAATCCAACAACTTTCAGTTGACTCACTTGCCGCCGGTAAAATCTTTGGTGTCCCCGGTTCTTTTACCCCTACTTACTTGCAGGTATGAATCCTATGTTTTTTTTATCGCTTGATTTATATTTTAATTTCAGGTTAGGGTAAAATCTTAAAGTAATTTTGATTCATGTGCATTTTATGGTCATCGAAGGATTGATATTTTAGATAGAAATTAGAATGTACAGTTCAGTTTGATTTCGAAATTAATTAGTTTTTTTTCAATTATTAACCTCTGCATTAGTCCATTTGAGATTGAGATGTGAAAACTGAAAAACCTAAAGAGAAATAAACTCTAGAGATTTTCCATTCCAATCGACATACTTATGAATATTTTTTTTTTATAGTTTTTTATCTCCCAAAAAAAATAATCTCAATTAGCTCTTCATTGTGGTTGCATTTCTTCATCAATTACAAAAAAAAAAAAAAAAAAAAACTGTGAGAGATGGAAAAGAATTCACAGAGTAAACACTTAGTTCGACTAATAATTGTTTTCAAAGTTCCTAGATCTGGATGTATCTTATTGATTTGTTTTTATGGTGCCTACATTTTTGCTGTGAAAAGAGGAGGTAATAAATTATCCCCCCTTTGCGTTTCCTTTGAAGATCAAGTTGATTAAATTGATTCGAATGATTTGATTTTGTTTTTTTTTTGGTGTCATTTTTTGTTTTTTGGGTTTCAAATTTCTGTGGATTTTTTGGAATTATGTGTTTCGCATAATTGAAGAATTTCGAGGGTTTGTCATTAGTTGCTTAATTTTTGATTTTATTTTTTTGTCTAAGTCTTTGCATCTAGAGGAGGAGGAAGCAGAAATTAGGGCCTGGCTGCTACCAGGACCTAAAGAAAGGAGGAGCACAAGAAGACATGTCGCTGATAAAACTAACCGAGAGAAAATTAAGTGGAGATGATGTCAAGGTTGCAAGTACATTATGTGGACAGGAAGGATGGTTGTTTGGAAGTATTATGTCTAGGTTGCAGGTATGTAACATCTATTTCTAATATAATAATGTTTACATAGTTCTGGTAACTGACTTCTTCTGAAATCATGGCTGTGTTTTTGCTTTGTTTCGTTTGCAAGTGGAAGTTCAATTTTGCTATAGCTGTGGAGTCGAGTGGGAGCAAATTATTTCTATGTCTGGTTGTTCTTGATCAGTGGAGGACATTGTGCACGCAATTTTTCTGTATAATCATGTGAGGAATCTTTTCATTTTATTATTCTGTGTAGTCTCCCTACTGCGTAAGTCCACAAATTGTCACAACTTTAACATTTTGAATTTTCTTGAATCATTTTTTTAATGAAGTGACAACTAAGGATAATATATAGGTCTTTTAGTCTCTGGCATGGAAAAAACAGGGGAGTGTTGTAGTAGAGTACGCTCCAAAATAAGTTAATATGTATCCCTTTTTCAGTTGTTTTTTCATGAAATTTGATGAGATTGTATCTAATAAAGCAGCATTTGTATTGATATATCGGTTTTACACAATAGGCAACAAAATAGAGAGTGGTTAATAATATTTGCTTAGATGCTCACATATAACTTTCGTTGTTAGGCTTTTTTAGGTCTTCTGTTATTTCGTTACAAACCTTTTTTTTTATTTGCTTTAGTTCTGAGTAAAGTTGCTTGGCTTAGATACCTCAAAGGTTTGCCTCCTGGCTGCTTTCATTATTAGAATTTGTTTTGAGTCGCTTTCCGTTCTATAAACTGCTTATCCCTTGGTCTAGATGGGCCAGTTGTTTAGTGATTTGTTATTCAGTACTATGATTTAACCTTAATCTCACTTATTATTTTTAGAGACCTTTCATAGTTGTGACTATCATCTGTGGTCTTCGCAGATAATCCTAAGTGCATATGTATGGTTTAACTATATCTTTGTATTCACCGATTCATATATAATGGTTCTTCATCTATCCAAGAAAAAATATTTTGACTTTTCAAGAAAATATATGTCTCTAGGATTTTTGCACCACTTTTTTGCCTATATTTTTTCACATTACAAACACTAATTTTTCTATGATGGTGTATTTCAAAGATGATGGTTGAAGTTAATGAAGGAAATAAATGAGGAGGATCCAACATCCATAATTATCACTCTGTCAGTTTTCATGCCTCACAAGATGGGACTAAACTAGAAATGATTATAAATCATTTGAGGTAATACCTACATTTCCAATATCGTTGATTTTTTTTTTTTGAAAGCGGTTTTCGGTTTCTTTTTGTTCATTGAGGTATTCTTCATCTGTCTTCATTTTCGTTTATTATTGTTACATTTATCTAGACATGGATTCCATTCTTCACTTATCAGGCGGATACAGTTGTTTATCAAATGAATGTTTCAACACCTTCAGTCCTGATCTAATAATTTTTCATAATAAGGTTTTCATGCAAAATTCATATAACAGACTACTATATCCAATGTTGCAAATTCTGATTTATTGGTCTTCCCTTAGCATTCTACTGTAGTCGACAAATATATTGTATGTTAAAAAAATTAATTTCTTAAGCACAAACTCAACTTAAATGATTTAATGTCTATTGATTCTGGGATTTCAAATACCATTTACACACATGTTAAAGCTATCAAAATATTTATGCCAACTGTTAAAGTAATAATATACATTTTAGGTCTGAAGCCTATTGAAGCTCAATTCATAGATGAACTCTTAGGTATGTGATTGCTCATGTTGAAGTGCTCAGGTCTTAATTTGTCACTGATGTTGCTAAGAAAATAATCATGGGTTAATTAATTGGATAATGTAGTTAATTAGTTGTTGTATATAATTTGCAGGCCAGGTTGGGGATTTTTGTGGCTGCAATAAGAAAAGCTTTGCAAGTTTGATATTTAATATATACTTGCAAACGTACAAAAGTAGCATGCAATCTTTGGTAGAAGGTGCCTTGAAGGAAGACTCAATGTTTCTGGTGGTGATTCTATTAGGTAATGAACTTAGTGAGTCATTAGGGTTATAAGTTAGGAAAAAGATCGTAGATGGTGGGGTGGCTACTGTTTTATGGTAAAATTTCCTGAATTGATGGTGCTGATGTTGGTCATTCCAGTAGGTTGTTTTATGGTGGTGGTTTTCTTGAGGTGGGTGATGCTGGCATAAGTCTTCTATCAGTGTCTAAATGTTTCCCTTTTGGGGTGTAAAAGAAAGGATTCTAGCATACTTTCAATTACATTTGTAACCCGTATGTTAGCGATTATTCAATGGTCTTTAATAAAAAACAATTTTGGGATTAAATAAACAAGAGTAAGAAAATGTTGCTCCGCAAGTAACGTTATGTTGAAAAAAGGTCAAAATGTGTTTACAATATGTCAATCACGTGCCGTTACGGCACAGGTTAAGCCCTAGTATAATACATTTAATCTCTTGCTGCAGGAAACTCCACATCATGGAAAACCTCATAAGCAACCAAAACCAGTTTTAGATTCTGAGAAGAAATTGGACAGTGACCTAAGAACAACAAGAAGCCTTGCAGAAGATAACTGAATGAGGAGCACCTAGCAGTCAATCCACAGTCGGGGAGTCATGCAGCCTCTGACAAGCTTCCAAAGAAGATTAAAAAAGCGTAGAGAAAGTTTTATGTACAAAGTTTAGATCAGGCATACCAACTTACAGATGGGAAACATAGGATGACAAGGTTTGTCGCGTCGAGAATGTCACAACCTGATCAATTGCTTGAAGAGACACCACCATCAAAAAAGTTGAAGAAAAACTGATGATTTTTGGATAAATGCTCTTTAATATTTTCTTTTGCAAACTATTAGACCAAAGCTCAACATTTTTTACTGTGTTATTAATGATAATATGAATTTCAGATTTAACCACAATTTATAAAGTATATAAGAGAATTTGGATAGTTCCAAGTGGATGGTTTAGATGCGTCATATCTGAACGGATTAGAGGCGTCACACGCGTAATACACATGCTTCGAGATTAATTGGCGTGGCTAAACATAACATAAATACACATTAAACATATATAAATTGGCATAGCTAAATATCACATAAGGCCACGCTATATGGCGTGTCTATAGGTTCTCTGATGAACGGCTCTCAATGTTACATGTGGATGGTCAACGTTACATCTGAATGGTCAATATTGCATCATCTTAAACGAGATCCAATGGTTCCTAATGCATCCACGTGGATGAAGGTAATTGTAAATTGGTGTGACAAAATATCACATATAGCCACGCTATATGGCGTGTCTATAGATTCTTTAATAAACGGCTCACAACGTTACATGTGGACGGTGAAGGATGCATATAAATTAACGGTGAATATTGCATCATCTAAAATGAGATTCAGCGATTCCTAATACGACTACGTGGATCAAGGTAATTGGGAATTGGCGTGGCTAAATATCACATATAGCCACGCTCTATGAGGCGTGTCTATAGGATATCCAATGAACGGCTCACAACGTTACATGTGGACGGTGAATGATGCATATAATTGAACGGTCAATATTGCATCATCTTAAATGAGATCCAACGATTCCTAATACGTCCACGTGGATCAAGGTAATTGTAAATTGGCGTGGCTAAATATCACATATAGCCACGCTATATGGGGCGTGTCTATAGGATATCCAATGAACGACTCACAACATTACATGTGGACGGTGAAGGATGCATATAATTTAACGGTCAATATTGCATCATCTTAATGAGATCCAACGATTCCTAATACGGCCACGTGGATCAAGGTAATTAGAAATTAGCGTGGCTAAATATCGCATATAGACACACTCTATGAGGCGTGTCTATAGGATATCCAATGAATGGCTCACAACGTTACATGTGGATGGTATTCAACGGTTCCTGATACACCACGTGGCTGAAAGCAAGTGAAATTGGCTTGGCTAAAACATAGCATATAACCACGTTAAACCTATATGGCGTGTCTATTGGATAACCAATGGCTACACCAAAAAGCAATTTGCGTGTCTAAAGTGAACCAAATAGCCACGCTAAAAATCATTTTGGGTGTCTATAGTGAAACAAATAGCCACGCCAAAAAACATTTTGCGTGTCTAAAGTGAACCAAATAGCCACGCCAAAAAGCAATTTGTGTGTCTATAGTGTATCAAATAGCCACGCCAAAATCAATTAGCATGTCTATAGTGAACCAAATAGCCACGCCAAAACAATAAATCGCGTGTCTATCGAGTACCAGTACTTAAAGTTTTTGGGACACTATATAGCAACGCCTATATGGCTCTGGCATGTCTATTTCATGCAGAAATAGACACGCAAGGAAAGCGTGGCTATAAGATGCCTAAAACCACGTCGTGTTACCTAAAACCACGCAAGCAGAAGCCACGCCAAGTCCAAACCAAATTGGCGTGTCAAAACCCCTATGGACACGCCAATTTGGCGTTGCAAAAGGGTGTGTTTATACCATATCTGTTTTGATTGGAATTCATAGAACCCTATTTCTCATGGTGTTTAGACCATAAACTTCTTTCAAATGGTCTTATCTTATCCTTGGAAACTAACTTCTTCGATGAAGATAAAATCTTACATACCTCAGCGGTCTTTTGAAAAAGTTTTAGCTTGTTTGCTAATCGATTCGCTCTTCGTTGAAGTTTGTTGACATGCCTCAATTTGTGTTTGTACTTGAAAAAATTTGATAGTTCATGACCTTTAAGCGAACAATAAGAGCATGTCAACCTGGAATATGAATCAGGCATCCGAGATGTGCAAGCTGCTAGACACATAGTGGAACCTGAAAAATTTGACAAAGAGTTTCCAACAGAAAGGTCAATTTTTTCTTCCAGATTGGTTAAGTTTTCTTCTGAAAGACTATCGGGATTGATGTATGTATATCTACAATTATCAAAATTAATATTTTCACAAAGAAGTGCAACACTTGACTTTTCGTCTACATTAGAATCATAGTTGTCAGACATTTCATCAAGAGTTGCAGCAAGACCTTTGTTCCCACACTAGTACAGAAATGGGATTTAACCACGCCAGGTATAAATTTCCCTGTCACGCATTTCTGGTTTTGGCGTGTCTATATGGAAGACTTCTACCCTATAGACACGCCAGGTTCTATGGGCGTGTTAATATAAGTGCTTTAAGCCACACCATGGCTAGTAGTGTGTCAAAATATCAATCATTCAGTCAAGTTAACTTTTAATTTTAGGTTGGGCATGTTTATAGACAAGTCTATGGCCACGTGAACCAGTTGTGGTGTGTCCATAAAAATAGTCACGCCACTTGAGGCATGGTTAAAAAGTTAGTTTAAATAGTCACACCACTTGAGGCGTGGTTAAAAAGTTCGGTTTATTGGACACGCTAGTATGCGTGTCATAGTGGCTATTTAATAGCCACGCCGGTTTTGTTGCGTGGCTAAAAAGTTCGGTTTATTGGACATGCTAGTATGCGTGTCCATAGTGTGCATTTTATAGCCACACCGGTTGCATTGTGTGGCTAAAAAGTTCAGTTTACTGGACACGCTAGTATGCGTGTCCATAGTGGGTATTTAATAGCCACGCCGGTTTTGTTACGTGGCTAAAAATTTCGGTTTATTGGACACGCTAGTATGTGTGTCCATAGTGTGCATTTTATAGCCAAGCCGGTTTATTGCATGGCTAAAAAGTTCGGTTTATTGGACACGCTAGTCTGCGTGTCCATAGTTTACGTTTTATAGACATGCCAGTTCTATTTATTACTGGGTACATGAAATGGGCTGTAACTGCGACAGCACTAGCCCAGCTCTATTGAGGGCCGTTTTATTCTCCAGCCCAACAGTCATTAACTGACTTTTAAAAAATAAATAAAAAAGCTTCTACTCAAATTCGAACGCATGGTCTCGACTCGAAGGAGGTAGGTAACAAGACGAATTAATCCACCAAGCTGCAAATCTATAGTTGTTTAAGATTAGTTACAATAACTTATTTTTGCTATTCCATAGGGACCAAATGATAGTTACAATTTATAGATGAATCATTTGATGCTCCGCAACTCACAAATAAGAAATTCTTCTTCATCCTCCTCATGCTATGCAACTCATTCATCCCTTTTACCCTAAACCTACATTTCCATTTCCTCCTCCTTTACTACTCTTTCAGCCCTTTAATCCCAAACACTAGCACTAATGCTTGGACTTGGTTTTGTTGTTGTTTCTTGTTTGCTGCATGAATCCATTAATATATTTTGGTGCTTGTGCAAGTGTTTTAATGGATTCAACAACAAACAAGAAGACAACAAAAAAAACTAGTCCAAGATGCTCTGCCAAGTTAACCTACATCTGAATGTCTATAAATAACACATCTGATAGACTTGCCTTCTATGAATGCATAAAAAAAACGGTTGACCTAACAACACACCTCTTAATTGGAGTAAAAGCTAATGAATTAAGAGACTATATTTAGGCTTTGGAAATATGGTACGTTTAGCAGAGTAATGATGGCTTTGAAGATGGTGCGCATGGCATTGAAAAGGCGTTAATAGCCAAGCGACAGACACTTGACCAATCTCCATAAAAGACCATTTATGGATAAGCTACTACCATTAATTAAACAAGGCAGGGGAATAAACAGATTATTATACCAAAAGAAGAAATCATAGAAATAGAGATTAAGAAAACAGATAATGGCAGAGAATTCTAGTAGTTCAGCAACTAGAAATCACACCGAGCCACCACCCGATTCAGAAGCAATGGTACGTGCAAAGTTGACAATTGGGACTTTATCAAGCTCTGAGATTGAAAGGTTGATTCCTTTCCTGAATCAGGAGAAGATAAGGAAGAAATAGCAAGAGGAGCGAGAACAATTTGAAAGATTAAGGGTTGAAAATGATGAGGATTTTCAGTTTTGGATGAGAAAGTTGGATGCCAAAGATGCACGTCGACACATGCAGAAGCTTCAACGACGAGGAGAGTGGAAGTGTTCATGAGGGAAAATTCGCAGTGCGATAGAAAGTGATAGTAAAGATGAAGAAAAGAACTGTGAAGGAGGAGAATATGAAGAGCACAATGATAATTCAATGAAGAGAGATGATAGAGAAAAATAAGAAGAGAAAAAGAAGAGGAAGAGGCAAGAGTTTGAAGATGTGATGTACAAGTGCTATCTCATCGAAAAAAAGAACAAACCTCGTAAGTTTGCATGAACCATGTCGGAACCCCTGAACGTGGATTCTGATGAAGAGGAGATTCCTGGGTTAAACCTCGATGGTGAACCTGTGTTTGCCGGTGAGATGGTGGTTTACAGTGAAGCATAAGATGAGGAAGAAAAAAGGAAGATGATGATCTCCAGGGTCCCTACACATCTTCAGATGATGATGATGGTACTGGTGCCTACTATAAAGGGGATGAGTTAAACTACAACAACAACAATGATGGAAATTCTCGGTGATTGCCTTATACTGCCAAATCCCTTAGAACTAGAGTAATGTGATATTTTGATTATTATTTCTCTTGTGCATCTTCGTGAAATTTTTTTGGGATATTCATGGTACTTTATGTTGCTGAAAAAGTGTATGGATAATGGGGTTTCAATTTCGGACATTTGGTGTTAGTTTTTTTTTGTTTGTTTTTTGTTTGATAGATGGTGTTGATGAAGAAGATGCTAGGGGGATTTTGGGGTTCAGTTTGCAGCCGGTGCATTGTTTGGATAGCAGTTGAGAGAATTTCCAGTGGTTATGATTGGGTAAACTTTTTATGTCAGGTAGATTAGTAATGTTGCATCTTTGAACTTTTATTGTAAAAAGAAAGTTGTAATGGCACTGGTAGCTTGTCGGGTGTTTAGAAGTCATATTCTGTTTGCTTTGTCCTTCTTTAGATGTAATTAAACTAGTTGTGTTCTTCCAGTTGTTTGAATTTTCAGTAGTATTAAACTTGTGATGGATGTATGTTTGAAGGTTTTGAACATAATGTGTCAGTTTTTCTTGCCCTTTTGATTTCAATAGTAATGGATTGAATACAGTAAATGTACAAACTAGCAATATTCGTGGTGAATGATTCTAAAATTCCAATGATTGTTAAGTAGAGATGGGTAGGAATGAATCAATAGGGTATATAAAATGCTGTTTAAGATGGCAGAAACTAGGGTATTACTCCAGTTTATAAAATGTTGTTGGAATAAGATTAATTCAAAGACTATTTTAGGCCCAATTCCAAAAAAAAAATCTATGTGCAAGCCTAGTACTATTACTACTAATCCTAGCATGATAAAATATTAATTCAACAATCAGTATAGCCAAATCCTAACTCATCCAACATTTCTAAACCCATCTGCATACAAAACCCCACCATGATTTAAGAATCAATTTTTTTTCAACAATCCATACATTCATTCTCTAGTTAACAGAAAAATCCAAACTGCTAACTTAAATTTGAACCAAATTCAATACCATGATGATCATCATTACCAAAACAGTATATCCCAAAACCAAAAACAAAGGCTAAGAGAATATAATTTAAACTAACTAGTTCCTTAAACAATAACCAAAAAATGTTCCAACCTAATCATTCATCTATTAGCAAACACAAACAACTACATTCTATCACCTGTCTTGATTATCGTTTAGTCCTTGTAAATGGTTGCTCAGATGCAGTCGTTTGAAAAGCAGGGACTATTGTTGGCGCTGGTGCTTTCCTTGTAATTCTACCCTTAATGTCGTCCCGATAGTAATCATCCCTGGATGTTCTTTGCTAGTGAATTTTATCTACCTTTGGAAATTTATACTCATTCCGACAAATAACTGCCGTACTGAATTCCTCGTCGACTTTATCACCAGAATATTTCCAGATTTGGGTAGGTGCACCTAACACAATAGACTTTTTTTTTATTTTTCTGGTCAGACACATAAAATACCTAGCTTGGGAGGCTACAACAAAAGGATCATCCTGGAGTCCCAACTTATCAAGCTCAACCAAAATGTAACCAAGTTTGTCATTTGAGACCCTTGCTTTGGTAACCTATTTACACTTGAAAAGTGGCACTTTCAGCGAATGATATGTCATCACCCATATCTCGTGTAAAACACCATAATAATCCTCCAGATTAAGGGTAATCCCCGCTTTTCTAATGTGCGTGTCAGTTTCCTCTACGTAAACCCCGCTTTTCTGGTTAACGGAACCATCATGAGATTTTGTGCGAAACAGGTATCCATTGATGTGATATGCTTCTTATGTCTCTACTTGTCCATTCGGTGGGATTGATAGCCACCTTAAGTCCTGATTGAAGTTTTCCCTAGAGTCTACCCACTCACTCTCAACCTGAAATACATTATAAAGATTAGCCTCCGTCTCAACGCAAAAGTTAGATAACAAGAGTGACATTTTCTGCTAACTCTTACCACTTTTTGTAACCATTTGGAGAACTCTTCACAATGTTTTTGATCTATCTGTCTATCACTCATACTAAGATATTTATCCTTCAAAAAATTCTGGTGTTGGCTGGATAGTGCAATGATTAATGTTATTATCTTTATAGAAATTCGGACACAGAATCAAAAACTAAAAAAAAAAAAGGTTATTTGGTTAGATCTAGTTATACTTACTCAACGTAAGGAGCAACTTCAGGCAAATTCCGCAATACATAGAAATGCGCTTTATTAAACAGATCCTTGTCAACACGAGGAAACTTAGGATTTGACATTGTTTTTCCCCTGAAAGAATAAGAATCTTCGCCAGTGTCAGATGTGTTGAGTTTGTCTGGTGGAATTCTGATTGTATCATTCATGCTTTGTTGGTGCTCACTGATAACCTCAATTGTCTCTTCCCCAAGGTTTCCTTCAGCAATGCTTCCTCCAGGTATGTTTCTGTTTCACACATCCCTTTAATGACCTTCATGCACCTTTCAAACAGAAATATCCATCGAAAGAATACATGACCAAAAATTTGCACTTCCCTGGTAAGATGCAAAGATAAATGAACCATGATGTCGAAAAATGATGGAGGAAAGTATTTCTCGAGCAAGCACAACGTCACAAAGAGATCCAACTGCAATTTTTCTAGCTCTGCCACCTTGATTTCTTTGCTAGATATTGCCTTGAAAAATAAACTAAACCTGATAATAGCATATCTTATTGGCTGCGGCATAATTGATTTAATCGCAATGGGCAAAAAATGCTGCATTAGCATGCGATAATCATGCGATTTTAGTCCGATAATCTTTCGATATTTTTGATTCACAATGGTTGAAAAGTTTGAACAATACCCTTGTGGAACCTTTATCTCGGATAATGTTGCACATAACTGGTCCTTTTCCTCCAGGCTTAATGAGTGACATGCTGCCTTTAGTATATATCCCCCTTTGACATTTTCCCGAGGTTGCAACTCGTCTCTAAAACCCATCTCCTTCAGGTCCATTCGAGCAGCAAGGTGGTCTTTCGACTTAAATTTATTGTTCAACAATGTTCCAACGATACTCTCACACACATTCTTTTCGATGTGCATGAAATCTATGCAATGGTGGACAACATGATACCGCCAGTAGGGGAGGAGCTGGAACAATATATTGAACTTTTTACAGTAGGGCCTTTCGGTATCCTTCTCATTCCCTTTCTCCTTCCCCTTCCCCTTTTTTGGGCCGATGGTCTTTTCGATTCTTTTCATCTTTCCACCTCTTCCAGGGTTATCCTGCACGAAATCCACTACAATGTTCTTCCATCCCTTTCCCTATTTATTCTTTATAGACTTTACCTCATTGTATATTTGTGACGGGGTCATAAGTTCCAGAGCATTTTCAGTTTTATCTTTTCCGTTGAACCCCTTATGACGTCTGAATGGATAATCGTATTGTAGGTATATTTTATGCCCAGTATAAACCTTTTTTCTATAATTTTTTAGCATGACATAGTAGGTATTTCTCCCACACACCTTACAGGCGTCTCGTCCCTGGTAGGGGCAGCCACACAGTGTACCGAGAGAAGGGTAATCATTTATTATCCATAAAACAACCGCACGTAGAGTAAACATCTCAAGTTTCAGCGCATCAAAACATTGGACTCCCTCAAACAATTCCTTGATATCCCCGAGAGCAGGGTAATCATTGGACTCCCTCAAATATATTTCAGCGCACGTAGGAGCAGCTCATACACAAACAGATGATGAGTTTACTATTTGAACAATTAATTAACAATCAAAAAGGACAAAAAGTAATCATCTTTAGGAGTAATTTTAGCGAGAAGCTTATACAAACATATGTTGGCACCACAAAGGAGAACTTAGCTTGTTGAATTAGCTGTCGGTAGCGAAGCAAATAATATTTTGGCGAGATCTGCTATCGAAGAACAGGATTCTCGTGGTCAAAGATCAAAGGAAAAATAGCATAATATATTAACACTATTGTTTGATGACGTACTCATACTTCGGAAAGTAGAAGGAAAAATACCAATGAAATTAGCTCTATCAATGATTCCAGTGAAAAGAAGAAGTAAATTATTATTACCAATCTTCAGCAAGATGAAGAGGAAATATGGCGAAGAAATATAATTATTCTGCGAAGATATAGACTAGGATTGAAAATAATCCTATACATTCTTCAACATTAGTCAATGAGCGGATGATATGAGAACAGTAAAATGAAGCCAAATGAAGACAAATTCTATTTATGAAACGAATAATGCTCCAAGGATCAATTTCATCATAATAACATAAAGTTGATGTAGACAAATGAAGAAAGAATTAATTTACGAACAACCTGCAAAAATGTACTTTCAAAAAATAATTTATTAATAGCAAAAATGAAGACAATGAAGACAAAGCATAATATATTAATTTATGAAAAGTACTGAAAGGGACACTTTACAATCGTGGAGGAAATTCTGTGAGTAGTGCTTGTTGTGGAAACAAATATATGATAAGAAATTATCAACCAAAGACGTACTGAAGAATTAATTAATTATCAGCGAGGAAGGATAAGGAAAGGGACACTTTTATTCTGGACACCGTTAATGGACCATTATTTTATGACCTTATTATCATTGTTGATGACGATGGTGAAGAATTAATTGCTGGACTACAAAAGGTTGCTTGGGATGGCTGATGACGATGCGTGGGATGCTTATTTGAAGTATAAATCATTGCTGGACTACAAAAGGTAGCGATGATGTTCGCCAAAGATGTGATTGGCGAGAACGAATGGGACGTACTTAGGTCATTGAGAAGAAGTAATAAGGGAATGACAATATAATTTTCTTTCACAAACAGAAGCTATAAAAATTGATTAGCTGCGAGAAGAAGAAGCTTAATATCGCAAGATCGAGTCTCACCGCAGCAATATTTTTTCACGATTTTTCAAAAGTTGCCCGACGAGAAGATAATAATAGCATTTCTTTCGCAAGAAACAAGTAGCCCAAACGGTTAGAGAAGGAGTATGCAAACTATAAGACTTGGGTTCGAATCTCCCTCCTCGTGAAGAATTTTTTGCGCGGCAAAGAAAAGAGTTGACGATTATCTCGCTAAGAATGAAGAAAGTTGACGAAAATTTCGCAAGTTAATTTCGCAAGAGAGAGTTAGAAAAATTGGTATGGTGCAAGAGGCAGATCAAGAATTCATTTCTTATTTCTTCTCATTTCACAAGAAAATCAAATGCTTCGCGAGAGACGTCAGCAACAGAAAATTGCAAGAAAGCTAAGTACCACTTCCTTGAATATTTTACTTACAGAAAATGAAATTTTTTGATTTATTTTATAAAAACGATACTATCGCAATATTTCAAAGAGCATTTCTAAGATTTTTAATATTTCAAAAGATTTCAAAAGATTTGATTTAATTTACCAAAAGCGATATAATCGCCAGATTTCTAAAATTTCAAAGATTTCAAAGATTTTTTGATTTGATTGACAAACAACGATACAATCGCAAGACTTCAAAAATTTAAAAAGATTACAAAAAATGAAATCATCGCAAAAAATTTACAGTTCTCCAAAATTTTCAAAGATTTCCAAGATTACAGAAAACGAAATTATCGCAAAAATTTCTAAGATTTCAAATTTCCAAAATACGCGATACAATCGCAAGATTTCAAAGAGGAATTCAAAGATTTCTCCAGAATATTTCTTTTACAGAAAGAGATTTTTGGTTTAACAAATGCGATACAATCGCAAGATTTTAAAGAATATTTTTAAGATTTTAAAAGATTTTAAGAATATTTCAACTCACAGAAGTGAGCAAAACAAATTTTTATCAGAGCTGCGAGTGTAATCGCGAGATTATTCAAGATTATATAAATAATTGACAGAAATGAAAAAAATGAAGAAACGCGAAAATATTGCGAGAAACGCGAATACAATTTCGCAGAGACATAAGAATAGAACGAACCTTTATGGCGTGCACCCTAGTTCGCGAATAAAATTTCGTAAGAGGAAAATGTAAGACCTAATAGCGCGTCATATGAAAGGGTATCTCTTGACATGACTCAGCGATAAGGTTATACCGCTACTGGAACCTGAGTCATGCAGATGTTGGGGTTAAAGAAAACCTATCCGGGAGAGAGATCTTGGATTTCCAACTATATATGGTTATACCCTGGTTGGACGACCGAGAATCTCTTCCAAGAAGTGCAAAGTATGACCAAGGCGCCGAGGTACACGGTTGAGCCAAGGGCGTACGAAACTCCCTTGCCATTCTTGGTAAGTCTTGGCTATGATGCACTTGGCCTGAAGAAAACCCCACTTAGGGTGCAGTCTTGTAACTATAAGCCATATAGGCATAAAGGACAAGAGGCTGCGAAAACTCTTCCTGATTTCTTTGAATTTTTCATTACTGACTCAATTGGCACTTTCGTTAACACTTTGACCTTATGTACTTGAAAATAGATGCGAAGTTTGAAAGTTGCATGCACCAATGCTAGAATTAGTTTCTCAATCTTTGAGTAATTTTTCTCTGCAGAATTGAATGTTTTACTAATGTAATAAATTGGTTTTTCCACCCCTGCATCTACTCGCAGCAACATAGCACTTAACGCATATGTGGTTGTTGCAAGATAAATCAATAATTCTTCTCCCGGTTCTGTTTTCTGTAAAATAGTTATGTTCGTTAAATGTTCTTTTATTCCTTGAAAAGATTTTTCGCATTCATCTGTCCACTTGAACTTTGCTCCCTTCTTGAGTATATCGAAAAAATGTTTGCACTTGTCTGAAGATCGCGAAATGAACCTTCCCAGCGAGGCTAAGAGTCCATTTAATTTTTGCACATCTTTTACCGTCGCAGGTGTTGGCATATCGCGAATTGCTTGTACCTTTTCTGGATCAACTTGTATTCCTTCTTTTGATACAATATACCCCAAAAATTTCCCTGAAGTTACTCCAAAAGTACACTTATCAGGATTCACTTTAATATTGAATTGCCGCATTTGATCGAAAATCTCTTTCAAATCTTGTACATGATTCTCAGCTTGTTTTCTTTTGATCAACATATCATCTACATACACTTCTAATGTTTTGTGGATCCATTTTGCAAACACCTTCTCCACCATTCTTTGATACGTTGCACCAGCATTTCGTAAGCCAAATGGCATCTTTGTATAACAATATAATCCTCTTGGAGCAAAAAATACAGTATGTTCTTGATCTTCTTCAGCGAGAGGGATTTGATTATATCCATTATACCCATCCAACGATGATATTCTAGCATTTCCTGCTGCTGATTCAACCATCTGTGGAATATCCGGTAGTGGAAAACTATCTTTTGGACAAGCCTTGTTTAAATCAGTAAAATCTATACGAATTCTTATCCCGTTATTCTTCTTTGGGACCACTACCATATTTGAAATCCACTCTGGATATTTTGCTTGCCTTATAATTCCTGCGTCGATCATCTTCTGTATTTCTTCTTCTATTTGAGAATGATATGTTGTTGCGATCTTCCTTATTCTTTGCTTAAATGGTCTTATGTTTTTGTTGATTTCTAATTTATGACATGCTATTGACGGGTCTATCCCTGGAATCTCATCCATGCTCCACACGTAGATATCTGCATACTCTCGCAAGAGATTTATAGTTCTTTCTTCCTCATCTGCCTCCATTCTAGTCCCAATTTTCAGCATTTTAGGCTCTTCCTTACTCCCAATATTTATTTCCTTTGTTGGTTCTGCTGCGATATAACTGGCTTCAGGTTCTCCTATTAGTTTTGGTGCTTTCATAATTCTCGCGAATTCATCTCCTTCTTGTGGGATTTCACTGGGTATTCCTTTTCCTTCTTTTGCTCTTATCATGTAAACTTTAAATTCTTCTTCCTTCTTTGTTTCTCTCGCCAATTTTCTGCGAGTTTTTCGCAGCTTTGGACGTTCTTCGCAATTTTTCACTTTAATTTGGTAACATAATTTTGCAAAATCCGTATCTCCTCTAATTTCTCCGATTCCACTGGGCATAGGAAATTTAATACACTGGTACAATGTTGATGCTACAGCTTTGATTGCATGTATCCACGGTCTTTCCAGTATCATATTGTACGGCGATTCCACATCTACCACGCATAACGATACTTGTGTTTCAATTTATCCTAGTGGGATTCGTACCACTATCTCGCCTTTAGGTTTTGTTAAAGACTTTCCAAAGCCATGTACATGATACGTTGAATGAGACATTTCTTCATCCTTATATCCCATTTTCTTGAAAGTATGATAAAATATCATGTCTACAGAACTTCCTATGTCCACCAAAGTTCTATTCATAGCCCATTCTTCTACAGATTTTATTGATTTCTCCTTTCTTATTGGTATAGTGGTTAATGTGACTACCAATGGAGATGTATTACTTAGATCTTCTTCTGGTATTTATGCTGCTGTAAACATGATTTCTTGCTTTTCCCAATCTTTCAATGGTGATATTTTTTCCACCGTCATAATTTTCCTTCCTTCAAAATCCCATTTGTTTATCTTCCCCTTAATATTTTCATGAAATCTATCAATCATTGTTCTTATTACCACATCACTCTCCAATTTCCTACAATCCTCTTTGATTCTGATCATTCTCCCTTCAATTATCTCACCAATTTACTTAATGATTTCCTTAATTTTGAGAAATTCTTATCTTCTTCTTCACTTTCTCTTCAATTTGTTAATTGTATCCCTGTTTCGGGCGCCAAAATGTAGTTGCAGGAATTCCCACACTATACCCTTGTTTAGATTCTATAGAAATATATGGGAAATCAATTGAACTTCAAAGATTTAAACGACATTTTACTATTCAAATTTCAGAAATGTTTACAGAATTGGACGAAATCAAGATTACAAATATTCTCTTGAAGTTTCTCTCTCCTCAAGACTCTTTTAACTCTCAAAAAATACATCATCCTTTTCTGGATCTATCGACCCCTTTATATAGGGATTTACATAATGGATGACAGCTAAGTTTTCCTTCTATTTTGGATATATTATGCGATCTCATCGCGATCGCTATAATATTCTCTATCGCAAGAATGATGACCATCGCAGGATAAACACATTCTCCTTTTATTTCTTCCATCGTCAGTTTCTTTTGGATGTTCTGTGACGCTCATGAAATGTTGTTAAAGAATTGGCAGTGACGCTCGCAAAAAGGTTGTTAATATCGCAAGAATAGCGTTGTAGCGATATTCTGGTCCTACATCTTGCCTCTTCTCATGTCTTTTCTGCGAAGAAGAAAATATCATGAGAATTTAAAATGCCATAACTGCTTATTTTTTCAGAATTCCCCGTTCTGACACGTTTCTATGTCCTTCGCCAGCTGTTTTCACGAATTCTTTCTTCCAATAAATTTTTGACACGTCTCCTCTAACCGCTGCGATCTAACCACCCACGTCTTTTCTTTGCATTAATTGCCCTCATCTTCTTCGAGAAATTTCTTCTTCTATAAATACTCTTTTCATTCCTTTCCTTTTTCTCTTTTACTTTCTTCTTATTTCTCTCCGTTCCCTCTCTGCAAATTTTACTGTTCTTCGGCGAATTTCGGTTCTATTACTGCTGTGATTTCTTTCTTATTTTCAACCTTTTCTTTCATTCCCATACTCAAAAATGGTTGTTGCTGGTACTAAAAACTTGAAGGCCTTTAATAAGATGCGCGAGAAACTCAAAATCAAAGGTTTTAACTTGTCTTTAATTCCAGATCAGGATTCTAGATCTGAACTTTCTCTTAAATTATTTACTGATGATCAATGTTCTCGCGAAAAAAATCATAGTATCGCTAGGAAAACTTGAAGCTGGTCTTCCCCTTCCTCTCTATGACCCAGAACTTCCATTATTCTACCAAATAATATCTGAAGAGAGGTTCTCGCGAGCAATATATCAACTAGGTAGAGATTTCATTAGGTTGCTACTTGAATATGCTTCTCGTGGTGTTGGAAAAGGATCGCGCTATTCTGAAGATGCTCAAAATCCTCTTTACAAACATATTCCAATCAACTCTGCAGATTATACTGTAGAAAAATTTTTCAAAAATTACAAGATACTCCCTATGAAGAGGGATAACACCTGCTGGGGTGTTCGCCTGAAGAAACTCACTGTCGATGAAGCTCTCATGCTAGATATTGATTTTCACACGAAAACTAATCATGGCCCTCGCCATTCTAGAGATGACAAGTGGTTTATCTTTCCGTTGTGTCTCGAAGGTCCTTATATTTCTGGTTCTCGCGAACTTCCCGCGAGTCTTGCAGAATATCAACCTTGGGTCTTTAATTGGCCTGAGAGATCTAAAGAAGTATATTCTCTCAAATTTTTACATTATTATCATTTACTGTCTTCTTTATATTCTCGCTAACTATTTTGATTTTTTCTCAGATTGATAGAATGAAACTCAGCTATCAAGCTCTTAGGAAACCCATCACTTTCTTGGCTCTGAAATCTTTCACGGATGAAGTAAGAAATATTTATTCATAAATTTTAACAATATATTGTTGCCCTTATTTCTTATCTTCATCTGTGCTCGTAGGAAATCGAAGAGTTAGAACCATTAATACCCGCAAAAACCAAGAAGAAATCTTTAAAAGAGAAGAAATCTGGGAAATCTTCAAAGAAGAAATCTACTGCTCCTCCCAGGGGAAAGCCTTCTGCCCCTCGCAATGAAGAATCTAGCGATCCTCCATTAAAGAAAAGGAAAACTCAATCTTCTTCTTCTTCAGTTCCTCAACTAATTACAGAAAATCCAAATGTTGATCTTGATAAGGATAATAATGACGAGGATTTTAATGTTAGCGGTTTTCCTTCAATAAAAAATTCTTCTGATTCTGATTCTTCAATGACTCATTTATCCAGAATTTTTAGCGATATTTCCCACAATATAACTTGTAATGACGAGGATAAAGATATTAACAAGACATCCCAAGCTTTATCCAAAGTTTGCGATGCCTCTATTCTGGTGGACAATGATTCTCTCCAAGGAGCCTCACTATCGCTGACTCCTAGTCTCTTAAATTCTCTTGGTGCCTTGGCATGTTTTCATTTCTTTAATTTGTTTATATATTTTCTCCATCGCTAGATCTTAATTTATATTTTTCTTTCGCAGGTTGGAAGAGCTTCTTTTGATGTTGCTTTTGATTTAGATAAAAGACGTGCCAACCCTGAAGAGAAAGCTGCTAAACTTCGCCAGGATAAAGAAAAATTAGAATCTGAAGTTATTGAGCTTCTCAAGAAGAATAAACAGCTGGAGACTGAAGCTTTAGTTGATAAGCAAAAGATCTCTGATCTTGATAGAGCTAACCAACAACTCTATGGTATGTATGGTTTCCTTTCTCTATTAATTCCTTTTACTCTATCGCAACTTATTCAAGCGACCACTTTTAACTTGCAGATATTTATGGTCTTACCGACGAGGCTATACTCTTTCAATCTTTCCCTGAACCTGTAGATGATCATACTCTTCTTGCCTGTCTTAATAATTCTTTGAGTAATTTCTCAGATGATAAGATTAAATACCTCTCCATAGATGAACTTAGATCCAAGTTTAATCTCTTAAAAATTGAACACAGATTCAATTTAGGTTTGACTGATAAATATAAACACTTTTATCTTGATTTAAAGAAAGAAATAGATAGATTAAGACAGAAGAATAACGATCTTATTGACGTGAAAGATCTTGCCATCAAAAAGGGATCCAAGACCCTATCAGACTTTCATAAAACTCTCCTTGATGTTCAAATGGACAGAGATAAACTTATCCACGAGAATTAAGATCTTCTTGCGAGGGAGACTCAAGTTCGATCTCGTCTCCTTATTAATAGATATGATGAGTTTGCTTAGGCTGCGAAGGTTCTTGACAATGCCAGGAATGATTTAGGTGTCAATGTTAGCCTTCAAGTTGAACAAGCGGCCTTAATTAGATATATGATTTCTGAAAGAGAAGGTTGTTTGCTGTTCTTCTTCTCGCTATTTTCCTGTTTTTATTACTCTTCTTTATAAAATTTCTAACTTGTTGTCATATATTCTCGCAGGAGCTGAAAAAAGATATCTTGAAAGAATTGGGGAACTTAAAAATGAGAAGAATCAGCTCGGGAATACTCTTGTTGCTCGAAATAATAAATATTCACGATTGAAAGAGCAGTTTGACATTACCACCGTGAATTTCAATAGATCTCTTATTGTTGTTCGTAATGATTCCGTTGAGTTGATCTGCAATGATCATGGAATTTATCCTTCTATATATCCTGATCTTGCAAAGGAAATCCCCGCAATAATCCCAAATCTTAACATCTCTGATAGCGAAGCTGAGGATTCTGACGAGGATGAAAATGATAATGATAATGATAATGATAATGACTAAGGAGAGAAATCTGGTGGAGGAGAAGAATCTAATAAGAATGAATATAGTGATGATAATGATGAAAGGGAGAAATCTGGTGATGAAGAGAAGTCTGATAAAGAGGATGGAGATGGATCCAGCTAGTTCCTCTTTTTCCTTCTATCTTCTTTGTACACTTATTTTCTTCTTTCTGTAACATTGCTATGAGTTTTTTCCAATTTTGTGAATTTCTTTTGCTTCTACCTGTACGAATTAGAAAACAGTTCTTTTTCTGCAAGTCAATCAATCAATATAATTATTATCTTTTAATTATCTCTATGCAATTTTTTATATGATAGATGAATAATAATTTCATCGTTCTCATGCATTCCCATACTTGCCTCTATTATTTATCTGCAATATGAAAAATTGATTAAAGATTAGTCATTAATAGTAAATAAAATTTGCCTTAATATTGGCAATTTTATTGCCAGCAATAACTGCGTGAAATTGCAATTTTCATAACATCTGCGAGTATTATCGCAGTAATCTTGTGGTCTTATTACGCCTTCCTAATTAAAGGTCTTATTTTGCCACGCCTTTTCTTTCTGCGACAAAATCGCAGCACGTCTTTACATTTGCATGTATTGACCCATTGATCTTGCCTTATCTGTATTCTTTTGATTGTATTGCGACAATATGACAAGTCTAAGCTCCCTCGCGGGATCAAAGCCTCATGACATTTCCGTCTTGCGATGAAATCGTAGGACGTCTTTACACTTTCATGTAAAAACCCATTGATCCCATCTTAACTTTTCTCTTTAGGCTTGTTGCCTCTGTATAATTTACGTCACGCGACAATATGACAGGCCTAAATTTTCTTGCGATCATAAAGCCCCATGACATTTCCGTCTTAAGATACTTATCAGCTCCCTAATGGAGGGTGCCGCCCTTATCTTCCCCCTGGTTTCCCCTTCAAGCAGGGCACTTCGGCCATACAAGACTAGCTCCTCCTATCCAGATTTACCAACAACCAGTTGTTTTCGCAGCCTCTTGTCCTTTATGCCTATATGGCTTATAGTTACAAGACTGCACCCTAAGTGGGATTTTCTTCAGGCCAAGTGCATCATAGCCAAGACTTACCGAGAATATCAAGGGAGTTTTTTACGCCCTTGGCACCCTTGGATCAACCGTGTACCTCGGCGCCTTGGTCATACTTTGCACTTCTTGGAAGAGATTCTCGGTCGTCCAACCCGGGTATAACCATATATAGTTGGAAATCCAAGATCTCTCTCCCGGATAGGTTTTATTTAACCCCAACATCTGCATGACTCAGGATCCAGCAGCGGTATAACCTTACCCCTGAATCATGTCAAGAGATACCCCCTCCTATGATGTGCTATTAGGTCTTACATTTTCCTCTTGCGAAATTTTATTCGCTAACTAGGGTGCACGCCATAAAGGTTTGTCCCATTCTTTAATCTCTGCAAAATTTTATTCGCGCTTCTCGCGAGTATTGTAACTCTGATAGAATTTCATAACTTTGAAAATATTGCGATTCTTTCAAGCAGAATATTCTGTTCAATTACATATTCTTCAAACAAATCATTCATAGAGTTCTCTAAAGTTCATCATTTTACCTTTCTACTTACTATTTTTTTATTCTGCTTTTCTGCTACGTTTTACTGTTGGTTCTTTTTCTGCGAGACAATTGCCATCATCTTTTACATCCTCTTTCCTTTATATTGTATCAATCATTAACCTTTCACATCTCTGTTGTTGTTTGAATTTGTACTTCCAATTGCTATTTTTTTCAGCTCTTTCCTCGCAAGACTTCATATCGATTTCGTAACATTTCTTGCTTTCTCCCCAATCTCCTTTAATTACTCCAACACCATTAGGATGAGGAAATTTAATACATTGGTGGAAAGTAGTTGCTACACCTAATATTCCGTGTAGCCAAGGTCGTCCTATCAAAGCATTATAAGGTGATTCGATGTCCACAACACATAATAAGATTTTTGAAGATATTCCTTTTAACGGTATCTGCATTTCAATTTCCCCCTTTGGTTTGTTAGCTGTACCGTTAAATCCATAGATTTTATACGTGGATGGTATCAAATCTTCATCTCTTCCGCCCATGGTTCTATAGGTATGATAGAATAAGATATCAACTGAACTCCCGGTGTCTATTAAGACTCTGTTGATGGCCCAAGAGTCTTCAATTTTACCATCATTTTCTTCATCTTCTTCTTGTATTTGCTTTGGGTTTATATCTAGCCTTACTACTAACGGGTTATCATGCTGCTCGCCAAGCCCTGGTACATCTTGTGCACTGAAAGATATAGTGTGTTTTTGCCATTCTTCTAATGGCGAGGCTCTCGCAATATTTATTATCTCTCTTCCATCTGTATTTTTCGCGAAGACTCTGCTTAAAACATTATCATGGAAATCTTCTACAGTTCTGTATGAATGTACAATGGAATTACAAAACAAATTCTTTGCTTTAGCCCCAACTTCTATTACGAATGATTCGTATCCCTTTATAGTATTTACTCTGCGAGTTTCTGGTGCTGGAGGCAATCGCTGAGATTGTGGATGTCCTACTAAAAAGTGATTTAGCTTTCCTTGTTCGATCATCCTTAAAATTATTCTCTTTATATTCCTACAGTCATTTACTGTGTGGCCATGAAAGTGATGGTAGGGACAAAATTCTTGACTGCGATTGTTAGGATGTGGTTCTTTACCCATGTTCCATGGAGATGGTATATTTTCCATTAAAATGATAGCTTCCCAAACTTTTTCTATACTAGCATTGAGAGGAGGCATCTTAATTTCTTCCCATATGATCTTCTGATTCCCTTGACTTCTGAAATTGTTATGCCTCTGTCCACCATAAGTTTCTTGCGGCTGATCAAGCGTTTGAATCTTATTATTTCCACCGCGATTGTAGTAATTCTTCTCCCTTTCATACTCTTCTTGATCTCTACTACCCATAGCTACCAACTTCTGCTGGTTATCAGTCTCTACTTTTTCTTGCTGCACTTGCGAGCTGCTCGCTACATTGTTTATCATTTTAGGAAGTAAACTTCCATTTGCTGCTCCGGAATTGGTGTTCGCGGTGGGATATGATTCCATCTCATTTTGTTTCTCCTCCAAAGCAATGTATTCTTCCTGTAATTCTCGCAGTTCAGTCATAGTGATTGTATTATTGACTCTGAAAATTTGTATGTACAGTAGATTGGTCGCGAACATTTCATTGATAAAATACAAGATAAGATATCTCTCGTGTACTCTTCCTGCCATCTCATTGCACATTGTCTTCCATATTATGGTTAAATGTTTCAGACTCTCGCCAATTCTCTGTTTTAACCCAAACACATCTTCAATACCCGGCCGCGATGAATTGTTGCTAATATACGCTCCTAAAAATGTAGCTTGTAAATGATCAAAAGAAGTTATGGTATTTTTTGGTAATCCCTCGAACCATTTCAACGCCTCGCCAGTTAAGCTGGATGCAAAATATTTGCATAGCACAACATCATGATTCTCCCATTGTAGCATACATCTAACATAAGCTTTGATGTGTTGAACATCACAAGTAGTTCCGTCAAAAATGCTGGTTAATGCTGGTAAATTGCATTTTGGAGGTATCCCTCTTAATTGTACTTCTTGAGTAAATGGGGTTCTCGCAGCTTCTTCAATAGCTTCATCAAGTTTCCTTCTACCTCCTTCTCTTCTATTGTTTATCATTCCTCGCATTTCTGCTAATTCTCTCAATATTTGCTCATTCTCAGCTGAGTTTTGTTTCATTGGCCTCTTTAATGATGTTTCCCTTCTTCTGCGTTCTTGCCTTTCTTGTCTTGCGAGATTTTGTGTATCTTCTTCTTCATCATCATCTCATATTTCTCTGCGATTTCCTCTTTCATATTCCTTTTGATATCATAACTGCATATCTTCTTCTCTGCGAATTTCTTCATTTCTTCTCATTTCTCTTCGCTGTCTCTCTATTCTCCTCTGTATCCTATCATACTCCTCCTGAATATTACCATTATAGCGGTTTTGCGTACGTCTCCTTTCTCGATTTTCATGATTATTTTGTCGCACTGCTTCTCGAAATTCATGTTCTTCTACTTCTTCCTTTAATCTTTCCCTCTCGCGGGCTAGACGTGCTTGTTCAGCGTAATGACTCTCAATTTCTTCTTCAATCATTCTTTGATTTCTTTAATTCTCTCGCCCATGTAATATCCTCCTACCTTCTTCTGGATTTTCTTCTTCAATTTGGTTGTTTCTTCCCTCTTGATTTATATTTTCACGCGGATTATAGCGATCACCAATTATCTCTTCTTCTCTATTTTGCACTTCTCCTCGAGTATTTTCTCTAACATTTCTTATAGGGGAATTTTGCCTTGGTTCTTCTCTGAATGATCTTGAATTTGATCTAACAGTACTTCTTGATCTCCTTCTTTGTAACCTCAAATTCTCCATTCTTAGCTCATGATTTTGTCTTGTTAAATTCGCACGCTCTTCTTCCTTTAATCTTCTTTCTTCTTGTATTCTTTGTCTCAAATCATCTACTATTTCACGTTCTTCATGAATTAATCCTTCAACCATTTCTTGATTCCTTTATCCTTCTTCTTCATTTCTCAGTTGTCGATTTTCTGCTTCTTCTATCAATCTGACCTCCAAGTATGCACACTCACTCTATCATAATCCACATCCCAATCTTGCGTTTGTGCTTGTTGATTCGGCTGTTGAATTGAACTTTCTGCTTCATTTCTTATTCTATTTCTTCCTGATCTTATCCTTAAATATTCTTCAAATTCACCTGTTCCTTCACCTGCAAGTATTTTACTTCTCATCACAGTTGTTGGTGGTTCTGATGTGTTTCTTCTTCTTCTAGCCATTTCTTCAATTCTAACAATTTCTTCAAATTTTCAAGTTGTAATTAGAGATTTCTTAGCTTGATTCTCCCTGTTTCGGGTGCCAAAATGTAGTTGCAGGAATTCCCACACTACACCCTTGTTAAGATTTTATAGAAATCTATTGGAAATCAATTAAACTTCAAAGATTTAAACGACACTTTACTATTCAAATCTCAGAAATGTTTACAGAATTGGAAGAAATCAAGATTACAAATATTCTCTTGAAATTTCTCTCTCCTCAAGACTCTTTCAACTCTCAAAAATACATCATCCTTTTCTGGATCTATCGACCCCTTTATATAGGGATTTACATAATGGATGACAGCTAAGTTTTCCTCCTATTTCGGATCTATTTTGCAATCTCATCACGATCGCTACAATATTCTCTATCGCAAGAATGATGACCATCGCAGGATCAACACATTCTCCTTTTATTTCTTCCATCGTCAGTTTCTTTTGGATGTTCTGTGACGCTCGTGAAATGTTGTTAAAGAATTGGCAGTGACGCTCGCAGAAACGTTGTTAATATCGCAAGAATAGCGTTGTAGCGATATTCTGGTCCCACACTACACCCTTGTTAAGATTCTATAGAAATCTATTGGAAATCAATTAAACTTCAAAGATTTAAGCGACACTTTACCATTCAAATCTCAGAAATGTTTACAGAATTGGAAGAAATCAAGATTACAAATATTCTCTTGAAGTTTCTCTCTCCTCAAGACTCTTTTAACTCTCAAAAAATACATCATCCTTTTCTGGATCTATCGACCCCTTTATATAGGGATTTACATAATGGATGACAGCTAAGTTTTCCTCCTATTTCGGATCTATTCTGTGATCTCATTGCGATCGCTACAATATTCTCTATCGCAAGAATGATGACCATCGCAGGATCATCGTATTCTTCTTTTACCTCTTCCATCGTCAGTTTCTTTTGGGTATTCTGTGACGCTCGTGGAGCGTTGTTAAAGAATTGGCAGTGACACTCGCAGAAACGTTGTTAATATCGGGAGAATGGCGTTGTAGCGATATTTTGGTCCTACATCTTGCCTCTTCTCATGTCTTTTCTGCGAGGAAGAGAAGATCATGAGAACTAATATTCTTTATTACCCTCACAACTTCTTTCTCTTTTATACTTTCTTCTCGACAAGATTCCGTTAATCTAGCCTTTCATACACGTGTTGTGAATTCCTTCATTTATTGACACGTCTATGCTCAATTGGCCCACCCCTTTTTCCTATAAAAGGTAGAATTAAGTTTCAAAACTAATTTTCTTCTTCCGTTTCTTCATCTTCTTTATTTGTCTACTTCGTCTTCCGTCTGCAACTTTTCTTCTTCTTCATATTCTTCTGCTACTGTTCTAATGGAGTCATCAAGGTATGTTTCTTGACTTATGACATTTATTTAAGATAATTTTTACTTTCATTCTCCAATCTTTCTTATTTGATTCTTCATAACTTCCATGTTATGTCTTCTCTTCAGCGGAACTACACAATCCACGATTCAAAACCCTAACACTCGCAAAAGATTCCATGTTAAGCCTCTGTTTCTTATCTTCCACATTCCCTGTTTCTAGCGCCAAAATGTAGTTTCATGAATTCCCACACTACACCCTTGTTAAGATTCTATAGAAATCTATGGGAAATCAATTGAACTTCAAAGATTTAAACGACACTTTACTATTCAAATTTCAGAAATGTTTACATAATTGGAAGAAATCAAGATTACAAATATTCTCTTGAAGTTTCACTCTCCTCAAGACTCTTTTAACTCTCAAAAAATACATTATCCTTTTCTGGATCTATCGATCCCTTTATATAAGGATTTACATAATGGATGACAGCTAAGTTTTCCTCCTATTTCGGATCTATTCAGCGATCTCATCGCGATCGCTACAATATTCTTTATCGCAAGAATGATGACCATCGCAGGATCAACACATTCTTCTTTTATTTCTTCCATCGTCAGTTTCTTTTGTATGTTCTGTGACGCTCGTAAAATGTTGTTAAAAAATTGGCAGCGACGCTCGCGAAAACGTTGCTAATATCGCAGGAATAACGTTGTAGCGATATTCTGGTCCTACAAGCTCACGATGAACACCTTGAATACTTGGGTGTCGATTTCAAACCTCTCTCTGACGATTGAGGTTTTCTCTATTGGTTAGAAGAAGTGTTCTACGTACTCAAACATTGTTATCCCTGAGATTAAGGAAAGTTCTCACAGAATGAGCAACCGATATTGTTGATGAAAGTGACATTTCCCTTCCACCTTGGAAAGTTTGGACGACAGTGCTCCATATTATTTTATTGACGACGCATTGAGTAGGAGGATTTTCGGAAGGTGCATTTATGTTCCTTCCATGTTGATTTGATCGCGAAGATTCCATGTGATTTGTTTATTTTGCAACCTCTCATAACACTAATATTGCAACAAAAATCGTGTGTCATAACTGTTGTTGTCTCTAGAAACTGTTGTTGTTTATGGAAACGGTGGCTGTTTCTGAGAAGATCTGCAATACTTGAATGTCTATTGTTGTTTCTGAGAAGATCTGCAACGCTGGACTGGTTGTTGTTGTTTCTGAAAATTATTGTTCTTTCTATTGTAGAAACTTTTCTTCTAAAAAAGCTTGGTAAAACAACTATTTTTCGCAAGGGGAACACGATTTTTCTGCTCATAGTCCCCTTAGTCGGTGCCAAAAGATGTTGGTGCAAAAATATTCACTCCAACACTCTTCGAGATGCGTGTAGATGGATTAAATCTCTGCCGTTGGTTTGATTCCACCAAAAAATGTTGTTGAAACTGAGATCAATGTTGACTGATTAATCTCCAACTAATGATTCAGCTCCACAAGAAATTTTTGATGTGATTGATGTTGGATAGTGGGGGGTACCGGCAAAAACACTCCGATGCTAAAGTCAGAGAGAGTTTCTCAGCCGATGTATTATGTGGAAAATGATAGAAAATATGTACCTTTTAATTTAGGATTTAGCCTCTATTTATAGTCAGAAAGTAGATCTAGCTTTAGGGTTGAACAATTATCATAATAACTTCCCTCATCTGTATAAATCCAAGAAAACAACCAGATTCATGATAAAATTTGTTACTCCCTCTAATATTTATCATAATCCTTATTGAAAAAGCGGGTGTCTAACAACCACACCCAATATTTCACTTAGCAATCTGCATGGACAAACTCCAATATACTTTCTAGAGAATCAACTAGACAGTCAGACTCAATCTAGATAAAAAGTATATCAAAGAGTTTATATCTCAATCTCTTGATTTGATTTATACTCAAGCAAATAGAAATCTGCGAATCTTTATCAAATACTAGAGAGATAACTTGGATGGTACCAAAGACCAATATCCAAGTGTCAATCAATTTAAATCAACAACACACAACCTGTATTATTTCAATTATATAACAAAATATAATGCGGAAAAGAAATAACACAAACACCAGAATTTTGTCAACGAGGAAACCGCAAATGCAGAAAAACCCCGGAACCTAGTCCATATTGAACATGCATTGTATTAAGCCGCTACAGACACTAGCCTACTCCAAACTAACTTCGGTCTGGACTGTAGTTGAACCCCAACCAATCTCACACTGTTCCAAGGTACAATTATGCTCCTTACGCCTCTGATCCCAGCAGGATTCTACGCACTTGATTCCCTTAGCTGATCTCACCCACAACTTTCGACTTTAGTAAACAAATATGTATCACACTGAAAAGTCTACGGTAATAGATAAATCCGTTTCCTACGAATATACCTACGAGTTTTATTTTGTCATTTGATAAATCAAGGTTAACATGAACCAATTGATAAACCAGACTTATATTCCCGAAGAACAACTAGTATTATCAATCACCTCACAATAATCATAATCGACACATCGAAAAAAAAATTGGAATCACAAACGATGAGACGAAGATGTTTGTGACTACTTTTTATCTTGCCTATCGGAGATAGAAATCTCAAGCCAATTATTACAATTGTACTTGTATGATAGAAACAACAAGATCAGATCACACAACTACAAGAAAAGTAGTATCGGTCTGACTTCACAATCCCAATAAAGTCTTTAAGTCGTTAACCTGGTTTAGAAGAAGAAACCAAAGGTTAAAGGAGAATCAACTTTAGCTTAGCACAACTAGTATCGCACATAATGTGAGGGGATTAGGTTTCCCAGTAGCTAGAGTTCTCCCTTATATATTATTTCAAATCAGGGTTTGCAATCAATGTTAGCTTGGTAACAAAGCATTCAATATTCACCGTTAATGAAAACCTGATTAGATTCAAGCTAATATTTATCAACCGTTATATCGAAAACATAGCTTGTTATACACACATGAAATGCACGTTTGTAGGATTTTGAAACCGTACCCTAACTTGTACATTAGTTGGTTCAACACTAGTTAACCAAATGGTTAGCCATATGATAACTTACATATCAACCATATTCTTCTTCCCCATAACTAGTTCAAATGACTCAAATGAACTAGTTAGAGAGCTGTTCAATTGCAAGGAAATCTCATGTACTACACAAGACACAATTGAAGCAAAAACGATTTGATTCACTCGAATCGGTTCATGAACTATATAGCCACGGTTTGCAATAGCATTCCTTAGTTTATAAAGATAAGTTCACAAACATCGTTTTTAGACATAACCTACTCAAGTTCGCGGACTGGGTTCGCGGACTTAAGTTCCCGGATGGAGTTCACAAACTCCAGAAGAAATTTTCGGGTTGAGAACTTCGCCAGTTCACAGACTGGGTTCTTGGACTGAGTTCGCAGACTGGGTTCTTTAACTTTCTCCTGTTTCACTTGATCAACAAAGTTCGCAAACTTTGGTTCAAGCAATAAGGACTTATACATATATGTGTTTCCACAACAATCCTTATATCCTCCAATGGTTATATAGTTTAAACTCTCATTTCAATCATTGAAACATTCTCAGAGGACATTATATAGTTGTTATTCACAAACCATTTTTTGTCAGAGCAATTTTCAAAGTGATTGAAACTTAACATGACTTTTGTCACTAGGTAAAGATAAACTTGGCTAAAAAGAAAGCTTTGCCAACACATATTTCGAGAAAAAGATAGGCGAGATATACTCGGCTCGAAATGCCAAATGTGTATAATCTAAGTCTATATAGCAAAACGACTTTTGTCTCAAGTGTAGTTGCAGAATAACCTACAACTACACCCTCAATAGAATTAGTAAAAACTCAAGAAGTTCTTGATGATGAATAACAATTTTCTTATTAATGTTCTTAATTGATCACAAAGAAGTATCTAAATGGAATTAGAATAGTTACAACTTTCTCTATTCTCTTTCCTAAAATATTTTCTAACACTCACTAAAAGAACCTCTCGAATTTTACATTTGAACTCCTATTTATAGTAAAACTTTATACAGCTGTACATGAGTTACGAAGTATCGCAACTCATACTCGCAAAATTACTCCATCCTCGCAAAACTTCATATTTCTCCGCGCTTCTTCTATCATCGTAACATTTTATAATTCTTTTCTCCTTTATTTATTACGATACTCGTGAACTATTATCTTGCGATATTTAGTACTTACATCTTGCCTCTTCTCATGTCAATTCTTTGAAGAAGAAATGTCATGAGAATCCCTATTCTCGTAAATTTAGTGTAGTTATTACCACCCTTCAGATTCGCAACACGTCTTTTTACTTTTCCCTTATCTTTCTGACACGTTTCTTCGTAACCGTTCTTTTCAACCATTCACACTTACTCGTATTAATGAATTTTTATCTTCATCAAACTCTCTTATAAATATTATCCTTTGTTTTTGCTTTTTATTCTCTTATTCATCTTCTTCACCGCTTCTGCCTCTGCAACCTCTTCTATTTTTTCTATTTTCCCTCTTATATTCAATGGCACCAAAGAAGAAAACTATTGAACAAATTAATGCGGAACTTGCTAATAGAGACCTTATTCTTTCTGAGATTGAAGGTTATGATAATAAGTCTTATCTCTGTGTGAAGCTCTTTACCAACTATGTTTGGGATGATCAGAAAGTTTTAATCTCACGAGGTCAAATCCTCGCAGGTCTTCCTCTTCCTCTTTATGATGTTAACTTTCCTTTATTCTACGAAATTATTTCCCACCCCAATTTTTCTTGTGCCATTTATCAATTGACTGGTGATTGCATTCGCCTCTTAGTTGAATTCGCAAATCGTGCTGCTTTTGGGAAATCTTTATATTCAACTGATCTTAGGAAACCTGGATTTGAGAATATAGAAATTGTTGCTGCGAATTATACAGTTGAGGGTTTCTTCAAGAATTACACACTAATTCCTGCGAGGAAAGAAGATAATCGTTGGGGTGTTCGTCTTCATCGTAAAGCTAATATCGCAGCAGATGATCTTCTCATGCATGATATTTATTATGCTTCAGGAAATAATAAGACACCTCGTCGTTCTAATGATGAAGATTGGTATAAGTACCCTTTAATGTTATCAGGTTCTTATATTACTGGGATAGTAGAGCTTCCTGCGAATCTTCGTATCCGCTATTATCAACCTTGGGTTTTTAGAAATGTATGTATTTCCGCTTCCTTATCTTTTTGTTACCCTTTAATTTCAAATGAGGTAAGAAACACTCTTGTATTTTTCTAAACAATATATTGTTGCCTCTGTTTCTTATCCTTATTTGATTTTACAGGTTCCACTTCTTCCTGAGATTGATGCGAGTGAAAATAAAAGTTCTACTTCTTCTAAAAGGCTTACTGCGAGGCAACAAACTCTTCGTTCTGCGAAGGTCTCTCAAGCTTCTGATAGTCAAGATGATGCTCTTCGCAAAGGAAAAAGAAAACTTCAAGATATTGTTTACGATAGAAGGAAAAAGAAGATACTCTCAACCAAATCCCATTCCAATGTAATTTCTTATAATAAGGACATTGAGGAAGATCTTGGTGATGAAGATGATAAATTTCCTGAGAAGGACTTTAGTTCTAATTCTGATACCCTTTCTGAAAAAGGAGATGATGATGATGTTGATGAAGGTGGGAGTGAAAATTATAGTATCCCAGAAACTTTTGCCTCAACAATGGTTAGCATCTCTGAGGCTTTCCTCCATTCTTCTCGTGGATTAGGAAATTCTCCTACAGCGAATGCTCGCAAACTTATTGCGAAGGCTTGCAAAGTTCCTACTGTTATTGATAATAACTCCCTCAAAGGAATTTCAAGATTCGTCTCTCCTGCTTCATTATATGCTTTAGGCAGCATGGTAAGTTTCTTCTCTATTCCTTGTTTATTTCCTTATTTTATTGACTTCTAACCCCTTTTTTTCTTGTTTAGGTTGGAAGAGTTAGTTGTGCAGCTGCTTCTGATTGGGAAAGACGTCATTCTCTTGCAGAGAAGAAAACTTTGAATCGTTGTGCGAAGTTAGAGGTTGAAAATTCAAGTCTCCGTCAGAAAGTAGAAGATTTAAATATTGATAATGCAGAATTAATATCCCGTCACGAACATAATTCACAATCTGCGAGCATCGCAATTGATAATTCTTCTCTTCTTGAGGAGAATAATCAATTAAAGCTTGAAAATTCTTCTCTTCGTAAGGATAAGAAGCAACTAGAAGGTAAATTCTTTGTGATGGTAATTATTTTGGTTACTTTTCCTTCGTAATTTGCTAACCAATTCCTTAATTTCTTTTCTTGCTGCAGAAAATCTTGCGAAGATAAATAATGATCTGGAAACTCTCCTTGCTAATCGTAATAAGAAAATTTCTGACTTGAGATCTCAGCTTCTAATTTCCCCAAAGATAACCATAGTTTATATGTCAAGCGTTTTCGAGCTAAGATGACTCGCAAGATTTGCGAAGATAATGAAATTCCTCTCAAGAAGTACCATACGCTCCTTTCTGAAGAAATTCCTGAAGATACTCCATATCTGAAAATTTCTGAAAGTGAAGTTGAAGATGATAGTGAAGTTGAAGAAGAAGATCATTTTGATGGGAACAGATCGCCTAAAAAATAACTTCATTCTTTTTTTCTTTTGTATATCTGTTCTGTAACTTTTCCATACAACACTTTCTTCTTGATTATGCTTTTAATCAATCCAACAATTTATTTTTCAAAGCTTAATTTGAATTAATCTTTCTTTGATGTTTATTTCCCTTATTCGCATAACTTGATCGTATGGAGAGAAATAATATATCTTAAAGACTTAGCTTAGTATTCCCTTTCCCCTTATTATTTCTCTTCAAATGATCAACTATCGCTGGAAGTATTAGAATATCCTTCTGAATTTATCTTACGAATTTTCTTCTTATTGTGATTATGAATAAAAAATCCTCCCTTCGAAGTATAAGAAATATAAGACTTTTGCTTTTTACGGAATGTTGCGAAGTAAATAATAAATCTCCCCTTGAAGTATAGAAAGTATGAAGTATACAAAATATGAAATACCCTTAAGAAGTATAAGAAGTATTAGCAACATTCAATTTATGAAGAATTGCCCAATATATGAAGAAGTATAAAAATTATTACTCATTGTATGAAGAAGTATAATAAGTACTTAACCTTCGCAAAATTAAATATCCGTTGAAGAAGTATAATAAATATGAGATATTCTTGAAGAATTATAAGAAGTATTCAACTTTTTGGGGAAGTATTCAATATATGGAGAAGTATAAGAAGTATGTAATTCTCGTAAATTTTTACGAATATGAACTTATCTGTATTTGATTGTTATCAAAATCGCATCTTTTGTTAAGTCTTCATTAAAATTCTTCAATGATGTTGTCTTTTTTGATAGGACTTCTTGTAAAAATTCTTCAATGATATTGACAGAGTTGTCTTCTCTTCAAAATTTCTTGATGTATATTCTTGTAAAATTTCTTCAATGATATTGACAAAGTTGTCTTCTTTTCAGATCTTCATAATGTATATTCTTGTATAATTTCTTTAGTGATATTGATGCAATAAATTTCATTAATTTCTGTGGTCTTATCATGCCTTCCTAAGTAAAGGTATTATTTTGCCACCTCTTTTGTATTAATTATTTGCTATAATATGACAAGTCTGAACATTCTTGCGAACATACAACCTCGTGACATTATCGTCTTGCGATGAAATCGCAAGACGTTCTTACACTTTCATGCAAAAACCCATTGATCTCATCTTAACTTCTTTGTATAGTATTTTAGCCTCTTCAGGAATTGTTGCGACAATATGACAGGCCTAAATATTCTTGCGAACATAAAGCCCCATGACATTTCCGTCTTGCGATGAAATCGCAGGACGTCTCTACACTTTCATGTAACAACCCATTGATCTCATCTTAACTTTATTATGTTCTGCGAGTTCTTTATTCTTTCTCCCCTTTTTTTTTTTTTTAGAAGGCTCGCAGAACTTCATTTGTTGCAAAAATATGACAAGCCTTTATGTTTTCGCAAACAAGAAGCCTCGTGATATTTGCGTCTTATAGCACTTATCATCTCCCTAATGGAGGGTGCTGCCCTTTATCTTCCCCCTGATTGCCCCTTCAAGGAAGCGTACATCGACCATACAAGGTTAGCTCTTCCCATCCGGTTCTGCCAACAACCAGCTTTTGATCGCAACCTCTTATCCTTTTTTCCTATAGGGCTTATAGTTACGAGGTTGCACCCTATGGGGTATCTTTGGGCCAAGTGCATCATTTTCCAAGACTTGTCAAAAATAGCAGATGTGGTTCAACATCACCCGGCACTCTTGACTCAACCGTGTACCTCGACGCCTTGATCGTTTTCTGCACTTCTTGGGAAAGACATTATGCCTTAGTCGCCCAGCCTAAATCTTCTTACACCGCATTTTATATTGCGTAATGTCGTTAGATTAGGTGAGAATCCAAGGTGTCTAACCCGGATAGGTACCCCATTATTGGGTTGTACCCCAAAATTTTTACCATGTACTAAGGGCCCTTGGTGGTGTTCTGGTTACCCTTAGCCACGTTATAGGTACCCCCTTAAATGACGTACTTTAGGACTTTGCCTCTTACGAATTATAGCTTCGCGAACTAGGGTGTACGCCACAAAGGTTTGCCTGTATAAAATTTTTTGCGGCTCTCTTTCTTTTTTTGAGGCTGATCACAGATTGCGGTCTTTTATTCGCAAATTAATGAAATTTTAATCGGAATATAAATTCTGAAAATTTGTAACTTTTTCCCAATTTCCTGCGAGCAAACAATATTCGTAAAATTTTATCATGAAATAAAAATTTTGTTTTGCCACATACCTCATTTTCACGAGCAAACATACTGATAACCTTCTTTTTTCCTCGCAAATCACAATCCCTTATTATCATCGTAAATTTCTTGTATGATTATCATCGTAACTTTATTCTCTTAATCCTATGCCATTAAATTTTCACTTCTTTTCACAACCTTTGCTCTTTTTCTCCAATTTTCCTTCTCAGTAGTTTTTCCTTCGCAAACTTCTACTTCTGTATCGTAACATTTCTTTCCCTCACCCCAATCACCCTTGATAATTCCAATACCCTTCATATGAGGGAACTTTATGCACTGATGTAGGGTGGAAGCTATGCCTAGAATTCCATGAAGCCATGGCCTTCCTATCAAAGCATTATATGGTGATTCAACATCAACAACACAAAACAGAATTTCAGTTCGCATTCCACTTAATGGAATTCGCATGCTCACTTCTCCTTTGGGCTTGTTGGCAGTTCCATTAAAACCATAAATTCTGTAAGTAGAAGGTATTAAATCTGCATCTTTCCCCCCCATAGTTTTGTAAGCAGAATAGAAGAGGATATTGACAGAACTTCCCGTATCAATCAAAATCCTATTAATACCAATTGACTCTTCCTCCATATCATCTTCGTTCTCCTCCATATTCATGTAGATTGCCAATCTTACCACCAATGGATTATCATGTACTTCACAACCTTCTGGAATTTCAGTGGCTTCAAAATAAATTTCACGTTTCTGCCAATCTTCAAGTCGTGAAATCTTTGCGATGTTCATTACTTCCTTTCCTTCACCATCCCTCGCATATACCCTACTTAACACATTATCATGAAAATCCTCTATGGTTTTATATGAATGAACAATGGAATTACAGAAAACATTCCTTGCTTTTGACCCCACTTCTATATGTAGGATTTCTTCTCCCTTTTCTTTTGTCGTGTTCTCCCTGCGAGTTATGGCTGGAGCCTGTGGTAATTGTTGCGACTGTGTCTGCTTAAGTAAAAATTGATTTAGTTTTCCTTAATCAATCATTCGCAAGATTATCCTCTTGATATTATGGCAATTATTTGTAGAATGTCCATGGAAATGATGATATGAACAAAATTCATGACTTCTTGGACCCATTGGTGGTTCCTTTCCCATATTCCATGGAGTTGGTACATTCTCTACCAGGATAATTGCTTGCCATATCTTTTCTATACTTGTATTCAAAGGTGGCAATTTTATCTCTTCCCTTACCATTCTTTGACCTCCTTGACCGTTTTTATAATTTTGTCTTTGATTTCCTTGTCCAAAATAATTTTGCCTTTGTCCACCATAATTTTCTTGTTGTTGATCTAATCTTGGAATTTGGTTATTTCCTATCCGATTATAGAAATTCTTCTCTCTATCATATTCTTCTTGATCTCTACTGCCCATTGCTACCATCTTTGGCTGGCTATCATTGATTTTCTTCTCTTCTGAAATTTGCGAAGAAGTTTGTGAGGATGTTTGCGAAGTACCTGCTATTACATTGATTATTTTGGGAAGTAAATTTGCTCCTCCCTCTTGATTGCTAGTGTTTGTTACTGGATATGACTCCATATTGTTTTGCTTTTCTTCTAGTGTAATGTATTCTTGCAATTCTCGTAATTCTGTCATCATTATGGAATTCTTTCTTCTGAAGATTTGAACATATAATTGTTCAGTTGCGAACATCGCATTTATGAAGGACAGAATCAAGTATCTCTCATCTACACGCCCTGCCATATCACTGCACATAGTCTTCCATCGTCTTACCAAATGCTTCAAACTTTCACCCACTCTTTGTTTTAGACCAAATACATCTTCAATACCAAGCCATGAAGAGTGATTTGTGATATATTCTCCAAGGAAAACTGCTTGCAAATGATTGAATGACGTAATAGTGTTCTTAGGGAGTCCTTCGAACCACTTTAGAGCTTCCCCTGTTAAACTTGATGCGAAGTACTTGCATAACACAGCATCATGACTCTCCCATTGTAACATGCATCTTATGTATGCTTTAATGTGCTGAATAGCACATGAAGTCCCATCAAAAATACTGGTAAGTGTGGGCAAATTACATTTTGGTGGAATTCCTCCCAACTGTACTTCTCTATCAAATGGAGTCCTCGCAGCTTCTTTTATTGCTTCATCTAATTGCCTCCTATCCCTTCCTCTTCTATTGTTTATCATACCTCTCATTTCTGCTAATTCTCGAAAGATTCGTGCATTTGCCTCAGAATTCTCATCCATTGGTCTTTTTAATGCAGCTTCTCTTCTTTTACGTTCTTGCGCTTCCTCCCTTGCGATCCTTCGCATTCTATCATATTCTTCATTGATGTTTTCATTTGCATAATTCTGCAAATATCTTCTTTCTAAATTATCATAATTGTTCAGTTGTAAAGCATCTTGGAATTCTTGTTCTTCCCTTTCTATTCTTCTCATGCGAATATCAGGAATTTCTTCTTCTTCATTTCTCCTTCTTCTGTGACTTATTTCTTCTTGATTTACTTGTACTCTGATTCGAGAATTTGGTTCATTCCTTTCCACTTTTGTTTGTTGATTTA
Organism: Papaver bracteatum; assembly: GCA_023529315.1. NCBI lineage: Eukaryota > Viridiplantae > Streptophyta > Magnoliopsida > Ranunculales > Papaveraceae > Papaver > Papaver bracteatum. The sequence continues at coordinate 718,978 of JAJJWX010001294.1, forward strand.
CAATTCTTCTCTTAATTCTTTCATACTCAACATTTTGTTTGTTACGAACTTCTTCATGTCTTCTTACTCCATTCTCGTGATTGTTTTGATGTATTGCTTTTTGTCTCTCAGTTTCTTCCATAAGTTTCTGTTCTTCCTCTCGATTCTGATTGTTTTCTTTATGATTTGGTCTTGTTCGTAAATTCTCCATATTTTGTTCGTGGTTTGGTATTAAAATGAAATGATTTTCTTGATTTCTATCACCTTGATTCTGCGCTTGTTCTTGCATATCATTTTCATTATTGATTATCGGTGAATTTTGTCCTTCTCTTTCTATTCTAACATTTGATCTTGCAACACTTTGAGATTTCCTCCTTTGTATCATCTCATTTTCCATCCTCAATTCTTGATTTTGTCTTGTTAATTTGGCACGTTCTTCAGCTTTGATCATTCGTTCTTTTTGGATTCTTTGTCTCAATGTTTCTAGCATCTCCCTTTCTCTTTCAAGAATTGTTCCTCCCATCAACCTCCCATTTTCTCTGATTTGTGGTTCTCTATCTTCTTCTTCTGGTGTATTAGTTCTCCAAGTGTGTATACTCACTTGATCATGATCTTCTACTTGTTGAGCTTGATTTCTTCGATTACTCCTTCTTCTACTAGGTTCTCCTGTTATATTTGCTTCTCCTCCGCTAATCTTACACTTCTTCTTACTTCAGTTAATGGTTCTGATGTGTTTCTTCTTCTTGTCATTTTTCTGGTACAGGAATTCTTTCTCTCCCTGTTTCTAGCGCCAATTATGTAGTTGCAGAATAACCTACAACTACACCCTCAATAGAATTAGTAAAAACTCAAGAAGTTCTTGATGATGAATAACAATTTTCTTATTAATGTTCTTAATTGATCACAAAGAAGTATCTAAATGGAATTAGAATAGTTACAACTTTCTCTATTCTCTTTCCTAAAATATTTTCTAACACTCACTAAAAGAACCTCTCGAATTTTACATTTGAACTCCTATTTATAGTAAAACTTTATACAGCTGTACATGAGTTACGAAGTATCGCAACTCATACTCGCAAAATTACTCCATCCTCGCAAAACTTCATATTTCTCCGCGCTTCTTCTATCATCGTAACATTTTATAATTCTTTTCTCCTTTATTTATTACGATACTCGTGAACTATTATCTTGCGATATTCAGTACTTACATCAAGATAGAGTAGATAGACTTTTGAGTGATAGATAAGTTCAAGTCTCCACATACCTTTTAGTCGATGAAGATCCACCAGTTCCTTGAGTAGTCCTTCGTCTTGTATGATGATTTCCATGGAGTTCTTGAGATCAACTACACTTTTTATCCTAGTCCAAGACCTTAGCTATAGTAGACTAAAAATCAAGACTTATAGTTTTGATCACTAACATTGACAAACATGCTTGAGATAGCAACGCATGAGAGTTCGACCGAGCAATGCTCTAACAATCTCCCCCTTTGTCAATTTTAGTGACAAAACTATCAATACATATGGAATACAAAAAATATATAAATAAACTTTGTAGCTCCTATTCCACATGTCTAATCTTCAACATTACTCGAAATCTTCGTTACTTCCAAGTACTCCAATGATTCCAAAGGTTGTAAGTTTAACATCATCGTTGTTGAAAATCCGTAGCTATAACAACGAGAAAACAAGAGTTCTCAATCATTGTTATACAATGTCATAGTATCATTACACATCGTCAAAGTCCAATTTCATCACAACTTTAACAACAATACTATGGTGATATGTCACTCCCCCTTAGTCAATACTCCATCTCACATGGAAACCACTCCCCCTTACATAATGATCCGAAAACCATATGTATTTGTAGTGTGATCTACATATTAATTCTCCCCCTTTTTGTCAATAAAATTGGCAAAGGTATAAGAACGGGATCCTAATGAAATTTCTGTAAGAGATGTTTCATGACTAAAAGTTAGCATATATCATCTTGTTTAGATGTAATCATAAAGTCGAAGCTAAATGCATTCATCAAGGAGTCTATAAAGATACAAGATAACCCCTATAATATTCCACAGCCGCACTCCCCACAAAGATTTGGCAATTAAGCACAAGTTCAATTAAGAACTCTCCCCCATAAAATGTCACTCTCGAAAGAACAACAAGAGCGACCTTAATTTCAAAAGAAAGGAAGGATTTATTTGGACATAACAAATTACATACAAGTATGAATTTGAATCCAAAATATTCAATTAAATTAACCATAAGCGAACTCATAATTAATTTAACCGAATATGCTCAACACAAGTAAACTTATGGAGTCTTAAAAAAATATTCAATTTGATTAATCACAAGAGAACCCATAATTAATCTAATCGAAATATACAACTAAACTAATCACAGAAGTAATCAATTTAATTGGTTATGCTCAACCTAAAGTATCTCAAGGAACAACAATTATGCCAAAATAATGACTCAGTCGATAGAGCTCAACATAAGACACTTTACGGAGCCTCACAGTAATTCATATAATATGGATCAAGGAAGATCAATTACTGCGGAATACACAAGGATTCATTCTATTTCCATCACCATTTGCACAATGACATACAAAAGACATAATCCTTGAAAACAAAAGATTTTAAACTATCTTCCATCAACAAAATTGACATAATAGGCTTAACTTTTGTATTTATCAAAAGTCAATTCATTCTTTTGTCAATATATGCATATCAACTCATGACCGACTTTACTTTTGACAAAATATGGGATAATCAAGTTCACAGACGCAAACACATAACCCATAACAATTTTACAATATATGAAACCATGAAGATTAATACTGCAATAATCATCTTCCAAACAGTTTTAGATTTAAAAAAAATAAACCTAAAAACATGAAGATGAAAACGTTGGACATAGCTATGTGTAATCACAATAATGGCTAATCCAAACTCTAGTTATTCTTCTAAACAGAATCAAGAAAAATAGAAGACTTAATAGGCATTAAGAAATCAGAGTTCATTGACAACCTCATATCTTTCAAAGAAACCATCAAAGAAGGTATCACTGGTTTCATTTATTCTCTTGACCTTAGATACACCATGTTCATGAGTTAGAACACTAACTTTACGATCAACCACCCGAGCAAGCTGTAAGATTATTTTGATTCTGTATCAGAAGATTCTGATTAGCAAGAATTATGGCCTGACCATCTAGAAGTTGGTTTATTTGCAATTGAAGATTTTCAAACTCGACCTTTGAATCGTTCTAAAAATGAGTTAAATCCTTGACTGAATCATCAATCCAGGAGTTGTGATCCTTTCTTTCAAGCATCTTCTTTAGAACCAGCTCCTGAATTGACTTATGTTCCTGATTGTCTTCCTCCATATCAAGATGCACAATCTCTTGAGATCTTGCAGGGTTCTCCATAAAATTTTAGAAAAGGAAAAACACAATATATAATAATTATATGTGCATCTGAAAACCCTAGGAGATCACGAGAGGAGGATGCGAACGTTTACGGACCGCCAAAAAAAAACACAAACATAAATAATATACAACATACTTGAGTATTTCTCAATTAATTTCCTTGCACCTCTCAAGTTGGAAGCAAGAAAACGAATACCTGGAGTCAGGTAATATAGTGGAAATTCGTCCCACTATGATCATCGAGAAAGGAGTTGTATATATCATCTGACAGTCTGATCTTTGTGTTCTTCTCCTTTCTTCATTTAACTTTCATCCTTGAAGGGTAAGACATGGCATATCCGTCAGACGGCTTTCTCTGAGGACTAAATCTAGGACCTCTTGCAATTGGTTCGAGAGTAATAGAATAGACATGGATCCATTTTCTAGAATTAGATTTACCAGAAACATTCTTATAAGTACATGGAATGCTTTCATTAGCAACACAAAAATTTATGCCAGAATGCACTTGAGCTATGTGATGATTTCTAGAATAGAGATCATTTTTATAAGGTTTCTAATTTTATGTGGGCATGTGATTCACTGCAGTAGTCGACTGACTATTTGTTCCATTGACAGTGAAGAGAAGCAAATTATGAAGTTTAGAAATTTGTTTCCTTCTGGCAAAGCAATGGATGTCATAGTGATAACTTATCCCACATAAGGTACAGGTTCGTGTAGGAGAAGCAATAATTTGCACCTGTTTTAACTCATAGCCATATGAGAAGATTGCAAGTTATGTAAACCTTTCTTGACACAACCTTCTACTGGAGGACACTTCTTCATGTGCTGTAATTCATGAGAATTAGTTTATACAGAAAAATTTCTCCTTAAGACAGAGTTTTCCTTTTCCAAGGATTTGCACTGTTCATGGGCTAGAGTAAGAGATGCACTTAGTTTCTCAATGCGTCTCGATCAAATGTTTTTCTCTAATTGAGTCTTCCTTAACAATATCCTCAAGAACATTAATCTTTTCATGCTGTAGAGTAGTTTCTTGGAGAAGGTTTTCAATATTCTTAGAGAAGGACTCAATGATGCTATAGAGATCAAGTTCTCGATCAAGAGACTTTTAAAATTCATAAAGAAAATGATCATGATTCTAAAAATCAATAATTTCAGCAGAGTTTTTTGAAATTCTGGTGAGCTCCTTTTCAGCTTTTGCCAGAGTGTCATATGCCTCATGAGAGGTGAAAAAGCAGGGGTCTAACAACCATACCCAATATTTCGATTAGCAACATATATGGACAACTGCGAGTCACTTTCAAGAGAATCAACTAGACTCAATCAATAGAAAATATCTCAAGGAGTTATTATCCCAATCTCTCAATTTGATTTACTCAAGCAAATACAATCTGCGAGTCTTAATCAAATAGAGATAACTTGGATGGTACCAAAGACCAATATCCAAGTGTCAATCAATTTAAATAAACAAGCAATAAGGTCGGATATTCTAATTGATTGAACAACTCACAACCTGTATTATTTTAATTATATAACAAAATATAACGCGGAAAAGAAATAACACAGACACCAGAATTTTGTTAAGGAGGAAACCGCAAATGCAGAAAAACCCCGACACCTATTCCAGATTAAACATAAACTGTATTAAGCCACTACAGACACTAGCCTACTCCAAGCTAACTTTGGTGTGGACTATAGTTGAACCCCAACCAATCTCACATTGATCCAAGGTACAATTATGTTCCTACGCCTTTAATCCCGGCAGGATACTGCGCACTTGATTTCCTTAGTTGATATCACCCATAACCAAGAGATGCTACGACCCAAAGTCGAAGACTTTACTAAACAAAATTGTCTCATACACAAAAGTCTACAAGGATAGATAAATTCGTCTCCCACGAATAAACCTATGAGCTTTGTTCCGTGTTTTGATAAATCAAGGTGAACATGAACCAATTGATAAATCCAGACTTATATTCCTGAAGAACAGCCCAGTTTTATCAATCACCTCACAATAAACTTAATCGACGCAGCGAAGAAGATTATTGAGGAATCACAAACGGTGAGACGAAGTATTTGTGATCACTTATATATCTTGCCTACCGGAGATAGAAATCTCAAGCCAATTATTATAATTGTACTCGTACGATAGAAGATGCAAGATCATATCACACAACTACGATAAAAGTAGTATCGGTCTAGCTTCACAATCCCAATGAAGTCTTTAAGTCGTTGACCTGGTTTTAGATGAAGAAAACCAAAGGTTAAAGGAGAATCGACTCTAGCTTAGCAAACTAGTATCACACAGAATGTGTGGGGATTAGGTTTCACAGTTGCTAGAGTTCTCCCTTATACAGTCTTTCAAATCAAGGTTTGCAATCAATGTTAACTTAGTAACAAATCATTCAATATTCACCATTAGATGAAAACCTAATTAGATACAAGCTAATATTTTATCAACCATTAGATCGAAAACATAGCTTGTTGTACACACATGTAATACACATTTGTTGGCTTGTGAAAACCGTACCCAAACTTGTACATTAGTCGGTTCAACACTAGTTAACCAAATGATAACTTTCATATCAACCATAGTCTTCTTCGCCATAACTAGTCCAAATGACTCAAATGAACTAGTTAGAGAGTTGTTCAATTGCTTAGATCTTTATGTACGATACAAGACATAATTGAAGGAAAAACGATGTGATTCACTTTAATCGATTCATGAACTATAAATCCACGGTTTACAATAGAATTCCTTAGTTTATTAAGATAAGTTCACAAACATCTTTTTTAGACATAACCTACTCAAGTTCGCGGACTTAAGTTCCCGGATAGAGTTCACAAGCTCCAGCAGAAATTCTCGGTCGAGAACTTCCTCCAGTTCGCGGACTGAAGCTCACGCACTTTTCTGGTTTCACTTGATCAAAAAGTTTCGCAAATTTCGGTTCAAGCACTAAGGACTTATACATATATGTGTTTCCACAACAATGCTTATATCCTCCAATGATTAAATTGTCTAAACTCTCATTTCAATCATTGAAACATTCTCAGAGGGCGTTATATAGTTGTTATTCACAAACTATTTTTCATCAGAGCAATTTCCAAAATGATTGAAACATAACATGACTTTTGTCACTAGGTAAAGATGAACTTGGATAAAGAGAAAGCTTTACCAACACATATTCCGAGAAATAGATAAGAGAGATATACTCAAACAGAGGCAAGTGTTGATATAATCGTATTCAAACACCGAAACTGATAGCTTACATCCTGCAAGCCAGTTCAGATTTCTGATACAAGTCATACATAGCCAACACCTTCAAAATCTCAACACCTTCTTCGCTTCCCTCCCTAAGATCAACCCCATCTCCTTCACTTTGTGACCGAAACAAGTCTGGAATGACCATTTCTTGGTTTGGGCTGGACTTGCACAGATTGATCTCCTGAATATACAATCACTCACCGCGCAGTGCATTTGTTTAGGGTTTAGATTCATTCCTCATCCACACACCCCAAATTACCAAAACCAGCAGGAGTAGTTTTCACCCATAAACATTTAGTTTATTAAATCCTAAAATCAATTTCAACAAGTCCGAGTGAACGAAAACCTTATTTACCACTATATAAAATTCGATCAATTTTTGGCGCCGCTGCCGGGGATTTTGTATGCATATATGTTGAGGTATTGAATACGTCTACTTTAATTTCCTAGTAAAGGGCAAGGCCTGGCCAAACAAGATAAGGGTTCGGATTTCATCACCGTTCTTTTCTTGCACACCTTAGGAAAACGATACCAAACACGAACCCAAGCTTAAAATACTGACTAGAACGAGACTGATAGGGTAACGAGCTCAATAGGAAAGTCATTCAAAAAATATTGGTTACTCTTTTAATCATACTTCGAAGTTCATGATGGTTTCTGTAAGTTGAATGCGCCGCCTTGTAATGTCGGTGAAGCCATGGGTATCAAAGCTCCATCGAGCTTCCCTCGTCTCTATTTAACTTACTTTAACTCAGATTGATTCCAGAGGGGTCTGCTTAAATTGTAAAGAATTCCCTTTCGAAGGATTGTAAACTGGTCTAGAAATAATCTAAGTGCATCCATCATGCTTTTTGTTTGCTAGAAATCAGTAGGTTTGTTGTGGTCGAGTCTGCCTTGTTTGTGCTTGTATAGAATTCCCTTGTAGTTAGGATATCAAACTGGTATTATAATAGCCATCACAATGAATATGAATATCCAACTGAACAATGTGGACATCACTCTTTTTATGACCAGAGTATGAATAGTAGTTGGGAACGCCAACCTTTTGAAGGTTATGGGTCATACCATGGTGAGCCCAATTACTATCCACACGTGCATCAGTCTTATGAGAAAGAAGGTAATAATACTAGTTCTTCGTATTTAGAGCATGCAATCAAACTATTTAAAACTAGTCCCTATTATGATCCTTCTGAACCTGTTCTTCCTTTAGAAGAGTCTCTCAAATAATTAACTGAGAATACAAATAGGTTTGTGTTAGAAATGGATAAACAAAATGCACCTATGAGTGAACCTTCTATACACGATACCATAAGGAAGTCATGTGAGTCAAGTCACGATACCGTAAGGAAATCATGCGAGTCGATTCAAAATCTTTTGTTAGAGGCCCAGAACAGAACTGCTCGAAATAATCTTAGTGTTTCCAATAGTACCCTTGAAAATGAGGATAGTTATTTAAATAATCAAGATGACGAGGTTAGAATTGATAACACTACTTGTTTAGATGAGGTTCGACCATTTTCATGTTATTATAGTAATGTTCATGATGTGGATAGTGTTGATGAAGAATCTGATGTTTTTAGGCATAGTGATCAGGAATTTGTTTCTCCAATTGAGATTTATAATGATAGTAATATTTCTGGTTTAAATCCAAATAATTTTAATAATTATTCACCTATTCAAAAGGATGAGGATTTGACTAGAAATACCCTCATTTTAGACGATGTAGTATTTCCTTTTTACGAAGCCGATGATAGTTTTGAGGAACGAGTTTATTCTGAGAATATTGTTTTAGAGTATAGAAATTTAGAAACATTAGACTTAGAAAAAGAAAATGAACTCGTAGATATGAGTGAGGATGAACCTGGCTTAGAAGAATCAATTGACCATTTCCAGGAATCTGATGACCTAGAAATTAGGGAAGTTGTGACTAGTCTTTCTAGAGACCCTGAAAACTCTAAGTTTGGGGGTGATTATTATTCTCCATGTGCTTTAACTCTTAGAAAGGTCCTTCAATTGGGAGTTGACATATGTGCCTCAACCATTTTACAAGATTATCTTCATATACTTTTTCATGAACCTAGTTGTGTCCATAAAGAAGTTCAGTTGTTAGAAACCCATCCTCTGGTTGATGTGGTTAACCCAGGCTACGATACCATGATTGACTTTGTTTTCCCACCAAAAAAAACTTCATTCTAATTGTGGGAACATATGAATTTCAGATGTGTCGGTTATTAAGTTTTGAGACCAAACCTAATTACTTTATAAAATTAGGGTCGACACATTTGCTTAAGAATGACCACCACTGTGGTCAACTGTGTGAGTCAAATCTAATTGACTTATATGATCCCCAGTTATTCAGGTTATTGTTATGTGCTTCTAAGTTCTTAGTTGAGTATTTCCAGACTCTAGAACATGATCTTCAGAATCCTGCCTTTGAGGAAATCCATCCGATGAAAACTTTTTATCTAGACCCTTTTATAGAGCCTGAACCCGAACCACAACTAGATGTAGTTGTCTTAAACAAAAAAATAGATAAGGGCGTGTTGGATATCTTCCTGGTCTATTGCAGTCTCCTCTTCTTGTGGTTAGCACTTTTTGATCCAGATGACCCGCAGTTATTCCGACTGTTGCTTTATGATTCTTCGAGGTGACTAATCTCTTCCAATGTCTGGATGAAGACCTTAAACTTAGCACTTTTTGGGAGGTAACCCATGCTCATGCAACATGGTAGTATCTTTCCTTACTCTTTTCTTCAAGTGGTAACAGTTTCTCATTGTTCATTCTTTTAATTTCATCTTTAGAACATTGAGGACAATGTTAGATTTAAGTTTGGTGGTATGGGAGAAACTTTTTAGTTGCAGTATAAATAAATAAACTCCAGAGCCTAGAAATTTATGCTTATTAAGGTTGGCACTAACCAATCTAAGTGGATGGAAACATCTTGGTTGTAGGAGTTGAGGAACCAATATAATTAGATGGAAACATCTATAGAGTCTATTCATAAAAGCACAGAGCTCAGGTGTTAGCAATAACATGGTAGTTTCGCCATATCTCGTTGAGTCCTTTTCAACTTCTGTTTTTATTTTCTTTTAAGTGATTTGGCGAGGCACACGGTTCAAGTTGTTACCATTGATAGAGTGAAATAGAGTAATTGAGATACCTTGAAAGAAAAATTAAAAGAAGAAAAAAGGAAAAGAAATTGAGACCAGACCATCAGACCTACCGGAATAAATTCAATAAAGTCGACCACTGGTTCCCTTGTATATGCCAGTTGTGTTGACCTAGAGTTAGGATTATCGACCGCTGGTCCCCTTGTATATTCCAGCTGTGTTGATATTAGTCAGACCGGTATCTCAGTCCATTAGGATAGGTTCACCTTGGAAGATGCCTTCCGACAGATATGGGAAACACCGTTCACCTTAGTCAACATCAAAACCATCTACGTTTTTCTCTATATCTATCTTCTTGATATTTTCATGTGATTGGTTTGACTCCGGTTATGATGTCCATAATGAGACTATCTGAGTAGAACTCTGTCACTTATATATGAATTTTAGTATGCTTAAGTGCAAACTCGTGTACATCAATTGGAATTTCGCATCAGGGTACTTCCTCCTGTAGTCAATGAGAGTATGCCAACCAAGGAGATTCTTTAGTGCCTTCCAAGGTTATTCGTAGATATCTAGGGTTCGAAGTAAAGGTTTTGTGGGTACACCTTTGGTCAACCCTTCCGAGACTATATCTCGGTCACTAGGGACACCTACTGAGTTAGGATTTTATTTTCTAGATTAGTTTTGCTCGAGGACTAGCAAATAATAAGTTTAGGGGTATTTGATAGACACGATTTTGTGTCTAAGTTGTCCTCAATTTTCTCTATGTTGGTACTCGATTTTGTACTTATTATGGTGTTTTGTGTGTTTTTAGGTGTTACACTTTTGTAGGAAAAGTTGCTCGAAAAGTTCTATTTGGACCTACGGAGAAAAGTACTAAAGGCACTTCAGTTTTGGCTAAGGGGTAACCCATTTGATAAGGGGCACCTGGATTACTATTGGAAACCGAGCTGTGGTTAAGGGGACACCCTTACGTCTTGCATCTGCGAATTTCTCTGGCTTGGTTTTGGTCGAGATTTTTGGAGAATATTTCGTTGGTTTTGATTGTAATGATCATGTTTCATTAAAACAGGATTGTTGATATGATTGGGTTCGATAAAACAGGGGTTTTATTCACAATTTTAAAAGAACAGATTCACAAGAGCATCGGGTGGTCTGTAATGCTTTCCTGTGTGGGCTAGAGAAGTTAGCGTGTGGCTGCAAGGAGTTTTACTCCATCGAGACCTTTTCTCAGCGTGTTTGAAGGGTACAGGCGTGTGGAAGAGTTAGAATAGGGAAGAAAATATCGTATCTTGCATGGAAGTAAAAGAGATTATCCTTGATTGATTGCCGAGATTATTTGGAGTTATGAGGTTTATTCTCGGTCCAAATGGGTATTTATAGGTGCCTGGGATCACATAAGTGGTTATAGAGAGTTAGGGGAGAAAAATAGCGCGAGAAATCTAGTGCAGTGAGCTTGTTCTTCATCAGCAGAGAAGAGAGGAAAAAGACACACAGACAATATTTGTAGTCTGTGGTTGTTTTAATTGTCATCTATTCATCTCTCTGCAACTGTTGTTCTGCAACAGTTGCGTGTTATCGTTTTCTTTGTAACAACGCTGTATTTGTAACAGGAGGTTCTGTAACACCCTTTCATCGTTGTAAATCTCTGTTTTATTATTTTTCATCCTGGTAAGCACCTTTTTGAGCAATGAAATCATATTTTGAGCGTGTTTCCAATATGATGAGCTAGACCCCAACACTGGGACGACGGAGGAAGACGAACTTCATAATGGGTAAATTATTTAATTTTTTTTAAGACTTTTGCATTAATTTTAATTGAAATATGATTTGAATTAATTGGTTGTCATTTAATTTGATAAGGTATAGCTTAAATGTTTTGATACATCATGCTTAGGAATTATAACTAATATTTTGAGAATCTACCTTGGAAAAATCAGAGTCCATGATAATTTTATTTGTTGAGAATAAATAAATTGAACCCTATGTTATGAATTCGACGAAATCCTAGTCCCATTAACTCTCTTCATCCTGTGACAACATTTTGTATATATTTTCTTTTATTTTAGTTTATTAAATCCTAAAATAAATTTCAACAAGTTGAACGAAAACCTTATTTACCACTATATAAAATTCGATCAGTACGCAACTGGAGAGATGGTGCAACTGGAGAGATTTTTTTCCCTGGTGATCCTGATTCAGTTAAAGAGAAGTGTTAATAAACTTTCTCTTAGGAATTCCATTGAAACAAAGCTAAAGAGAAGTTGATGTTTCAGGTAACCCTATTATTTTTCTATTCCTAAGAAGAAATTTGGTTTCTCAATTGCTTAATTTGTTCATTGAATATGTTTTTTTTTAATTTAGTCGGATTTTGCTATTTCGAAAATCAATGGTTTCAATTCGATCAAAACTCTACTTCAAGGTTTCTTTTGGCACAACAACCCTCCAACATCTAGTGTAACACCCTATATTTTTGGTTTTGAATTTCGGGACGAAATTCTTTTTAAGTTGTTAATAGTGTAAAACCCCGTAATTTTCTTAATATGTTTTTCGCGCTAAAACCCGATCCATATTATTTGCTCGTAGTTTTAAGATAAAACTTATTTTGTAAAATATGGTTGCCATAATAAAAATAAAAAATGTTAATTTATTAGGCTACATTTCTTGAAAATATAAATCATTTTCCATGTTGGTTAATTAATTGATTAGGATTTAATTAGTTATAGCAATAATATGTGCATTGATTGGTAGTTACATGTAATTAATTTTTGACATTTTTATGGAGATTTATATAGTATTATTTTTAGCTAGATAATTGTAGCATGAATTTTAAATACATAAGAAAATTAAATATATGAACTATATTGGCAATTTAATGATTTGTCTCTTATAAAATATGGGTGTATATATTTTACATTAATTAATAGGTAACAAAAAATGCTTATATATATTTGTATTTAAGTTTATAAAGATAAAATAGGAAATTTATTGATTAGTACTAATTGAAGGAATCTTCCTAATTTACATGTGTTAGCAAAATTAAAGGAATTTTATTTAATATAATAAATGTGAATTTATGTTTGCGTTCAAGAAAGGAATTTTATTTAATATATAAATATGAATTTATGTTTGGTTTTAAGAAAGGTATATTTTGATAAAAATAGAAACATCATTAATATTGATTTAAGGAATTTATTTGTGTTTGGATGGCAAGAGTTATTTTGCTTTATTTAAATTTGAACTAATAAATAGCATGCATGGTTTGTAACTTTATTATAGGAAATAAATTTAAATAAAGGGAATACAATTTAAATCAATGAGTTTTTATGTGCATGTGTTTGGTTTAATTAAAAATGTTGCCTAATAAAATATAAAAATATTGACATTATGGTTTATTTGTCTATCTTTCTTTTTTGAGTGAATGTTATTCACTACAGAACAAAAACAAAAACTAGCCATCACTTTCATCTCTCTCTTTTTCTCTTTCCCTCACTCATTTTTCTTCTAAAACTACAAAGAAAACTAAACCTTTTCACCCATCACTTTCAGTAAAGTCCTCTGGTGGTTTTATGTACATTATACAAGAAGAAAAAAATAAAGGCATTTGATTTATTAATCTTAGAAAAAGGTGTCTTATTTGTATCAAGATTTTGGAAACCTATTTGTGGTAGGGGGTTTCTACCTAATACAAAACTCAAAACCTATTTTAGTATTATAATTATATTGATTTGTTTTTTATTTTTATGCTAATAATCATGATGGTTGTTTTAAATTTATTAAGTTGTTTTGTTTGTATAAATTGATTTATTTATGAAATTTTGCATATTGATTATTAACCATTATTATTAGATTATTCTAGATTTTTATTTTAACAATTGATCTAGGTAGATTTTTTTTTTTCTTCTATTTGTTAATGAAATTATATTAACGCATAATAATTTAGTTTTGATTTGTGAAAGTGAACTTATTGAATTAGACTATGTCGGAAATGATTTTGGTGTTTGTACGAGCGTAATTGTGTTGATTAGAAACGGATATATAAGTATCTCTGCTGTTGAAATGTCAGGCCTTTATGGCATCACACCACTGGTGGCTACCCTAGGAAGACTGTTCGGGGAACAATATGGTTTGTTTACCGGAATAACTCTGACAACTATATTAAGAATCATTGAAGAAAGAAAAATAAGATTGTTTGAGGAATAATTGTGGTTTGTTTACCGGAATAACTATGACAATTAGATTAATGATCTAGAATTTGAGATTGAAGATTTTGAGTAAGAAATATTAAGTATTCGTGGTTGAGATTGGCGTAAGTATTGTTGCGGATTTTTGTGCATGAATTTTTATTATTGTATCTACTGCATTTTTTTGTTTTTCGATGCACTCTATTATTTTTTGGAAACTTCCTACTGGGTCGTGGTTTGCTCACCCCTTTTTCCTCCCTTTCCACAGAGACTGAAGAAAGACTAGCCGTAAAAGAAATTATTATGTATCACGGGGATTGGGCATTGCGTTTTATATTCAATCGAGGTGTTGGTCTATTTCGATTGTGTACTTTTAATTATATAATTAGTATTTTGTAATTTTGTAATTTTAAAAGTAATATTATATTTATTTAATAAATTTCGTTTGTTGAGTTTTGTATTTTATTAAAATCTTTTGGAACGAAAAATATGGTCCTACATGAGTGGCGGTCCGGAAATTTAGACTTGCTAGCTGGATCGGACCCGACCCACAAGGTCGAATCCGTGTCCGCTGGAAGTCCGAAAATCCGGGCTTTCACATCTAGAAACCATGTCCAATGCTGGGATCAACAACAAATTTAAGCGCCTTCTCTGTCAATTGAACATTGTTGGTGTGTTTCTCATCTTCTCTGCATTAATTAATAAAATTGTTCAATTTCTACGTATTATCAATTTTTTTCAATCTTTTATCGATGTTTCTTCAATAGAATATCTTGATCGGTGGTGTTTCTTATGAAATTAGAGCATGTTATAGTTTAATTTTTTAACCTAATAAAATATCTAGGGTTTTTCTCATCAATTAAGTTGTCAGTTCTCTCTTTTTCCTTTGTCCCGATTTGAAACTACAGTCAATAACAACTCCATCCATCACTTCTTCGTAATTTGAATTCCTATCACCTATTATCTTTATGTGTTTTATTTAATCTTTTAAATTTGATTTTCAACTTTCAAAATATGGGTATTGTAGGTATTGTAGTTTAGATGATAAGGGTCATATTCTAATGATTGTTATAAAATATATCAACATAACACCCGTGGAAACCAGTATTTGTTGTTTCTAAATTCGTTGAGTTTCGTGTTTGCAACTGTTTAAATAATCTATTTTAAATGGTATTGGCAGGTTAAATTTCATCAAGGGTTGTCGAATATCATTCCTTCTCTTGCGAAAGGTATCTATCTGTTTTAACCACCAAGGGTTCTCTTTGTTGTTGTTGTTGTTTCTATAATGGACTTGCCTGACTTTTGTATGCCTTACTTGAAGGTTAACACTATGGTTCTTGCTAATTCTGGGACTCAGTTGATTATTACTAAAACTCAATGCGTAATATGGGATTTATTGATGTTTTAGTTTATAATTTTGTGTCTTCTGGTGAACTTGAATGAGAAAGGAACTAGATGGTAGTTGTAAACTCAATAGTACTTAGTTTTCTGTACATGATTTGATGTTGTTTTAACATCTGTAAATATGTGGAATTCATGACTGTAGGATTATTTTTGTAGGCTTCTTCTTTCTGCATGTGAAGTGTCGTTTATATTGGACCTTTACCAAGATGGATATTTAATCAGAAAGCTTACAGGGGATTGTTGATTACATCAGTGGCAGAAAGATACATATCTCCCGCAGTTCTGAATTCTCTCTTTTCGCTTTGTCCGGATTTGAGACCACAGGTCACATCAATAACTTCATCCGTTCTTCGTCATTTGAATTCCTATTTTTTTAATGGAACTATGTAATGATGTTTCTTTTCCATATTTAGTATATTACTTAAGAAAGATATGAAAATTACATTAGGCAATCTGAGCTCAAACACATAATGAAGGAAACTCTTAGATATTATTGAAGTCCAAGAATTTTGTTATATTTGAGGCTAAAGTACACCCATTTCCGGAGACTTGGTATCAAGTATTAGTGTTTGTAGGAAACCCATAAAGAAACTTCAACAATTTTGGTATTATTCTTTTTTGCTTTCTCTTATCTGTAATTCGGTGTTAATTTATACAAATGATATTTGAACCTATTACTTTTGGTTGGTAAAAAATTGAAAGTGTGTGTGTTGGGTTGATGTAGTAGTCTAATGATGTTATAGAATACACGGTTGCATGCATTTTATTTGTATCTGTAAAGTCGCTAGCACACGAAGCGTGCTTGAGTTACTCTAATAAATTTATATACTAATTTGTTATAGTTAATGATATGATATTGTTGCATCCTCCTTAACAAAGTCATTGAATTGATCTGTGAAGCTGGTTCTCGATTTTAAATTTGTTTGATATGTAGCTGTGTGGTAACTTTAATCTATCTTTTACTTTTCTCTGTTCTTAGATAATGTGCATGGTTTCTTTGTAGATTTCCTTATTCGTACAGATTGTTGATTACGAATTTATCAATTGGCTGCAGATTGCATATGGCGGAAAGAATAATCTTTTGAATGAAACACAAGAATGCAGCTGCAAGATAAGTGAGTAAATCTTGCTTCTGTAACATACTTAGACAAGTCTTTTAGACCACGGATCTGTGGCGCAATGGTAGCGTATCTGACTCCATGTCAGAAGGTTACGTGTTCGATTCACGTCAGGTCCAATCACGGGTATTTAGTTGCGTGTCCTACTAATAATTGAAATGGTATTTCCTGTTTTGGTTGATTCTAACTGTTTCGTTTCTTATCTGGGTATTTTTCATATAAGTTGTAGTAGATTCTCACGAGATTGACAAAGAAGCTATATTTGCAATATAGAGGTTGCATGCTTCTTTGGCTGCATAAACTGAGAAATATGAGGAAGACCCTTATCAGTGGCAAGTTCACAGATGTTTCTTTTGAGGTAGTTTGTACATGTTGCCAGATTGGAATTTTATAAGATTCATTTACGGTTCTTATGTTCGTAGCAGTAGGCTGCAACCAAAACTATAATTCATCTTATTATTTGCAAGTAGAGTTTTTTTTTTTTTTTTTTTTTTTTTTTATAAAGGGCATTACAAAGCTCAGATGAGCAATTTCGCTATTTTAAATGGATTATTCTTTGTGGTGCAGTTGTAAATGGATTTTTATAGCATGTAAACCACCGTGCACTATAAAGTTCATGGTTAAACATCTGACTCTTTACTTTTCTATTCTCAAGTTTATAGTTGCTTTTTAGGAATATAGGTCATATCAGGTGGATAATCTGAAACTTATAGCTGGAACAATTACCCCCCATCTGTCACTCTGGGATAAATTGTATCATTTACTATGATAATGTTCAAGTGCAATGTAGAAGGGGATCTCCATTTAGCTCCTTGGCCATAGCAGTGGGTGTTTCTAATGCAGTTTTCCTTAAAGAATAATGGAGAAAAATTGCAAATAACAGAAA
Source organism: Papaver bracteatum (assembly GCA_023529315.1). Taxonomy (NCBI): domain Eukaryota; kingdom Viridiplantae; phylum Streptophyta; class Magnoliopsida; order Ranunculales; family Papaveraceae; genus Papaver; species Papaver bracteatum. Next base: position 736,352 of record JAJJWX010001294.1, read on the forward strand.
TTGCAATTTTATTATCTCCATAAAAATTGCAGTTATACATCTAAATTAAAAGAAGATGACGGAAGGTCAATTTACCTGGTGGAGGTTCTAGATTATTATTCCTTGCAAGATGTTTCGAGTCGAACCTTAATTTGTATACAGTTGTACCCAAAGATGTAATTCATTCAATGGTTTATTTTCATACAGAAGTTAGGATGGCACAAAATTCGTATCCATTAACCTTAAAGGTCGCTACTGATGCGTGTCTTATGCGTCAAAAATAATTCACTTCCTCACTTTACTAATTATAAATATAGTATTCGATAAAAAAGAGTTCGTATCCACAGAGAGGCAATTGTTGTTATGCAATTTTCAGATTCTTAAGTAACCAATTAACCCAAGGTGTGTTTTTGTTTTTATCAAAGTAATAAAACTAAATAAAGCAAAGTAAATAGTTGGAATAATCAATAAGGAGAAGATATTGGTTAAGGGATAGTATCATTCATAAACATGTATTTTTCATCTATGATTAGAATTGGTATTTAATCTCTCAATTATCAAAATTCCTAGGATATCTTGATCGCAAGAGTATCCCGTTTATTTCCTGATTTTATCACAAACAACATTAAAAGATGCTATTGTGAAATCTTCTTAAAAAGCAACCTAAAGTGTAAAAGCACAATTAGATTTAACTCCCTAAGACCAATAAGTTCTATGAAATAAGACTAATCGATGCAAATAAACGTGTAAAAGCACTAATTCGTTTTAACAAAGGTTATGATTCATATGCGATTAAAAAGATGTATCACTACAAGTATTAACCACAAGATGCTACTAGAAATCAGAGATAACAACTTTTACGTATTGAAAACCCTAATATAGCTTTAGAGATGAAAACAAATCCAATTGATTCCGGACTCAACCAAACTAGCATTCAAATCATATGATAATAAAACAATGAATCATAAACGATAAAATTGAGACAAAACTAATTCATAGAATCAAATAACATGCTTGAAGAAATCAACTTTTTATCCCATAACCAATTATTGTATTTAGCTACTCATATTCATGGAGTTCATCATCATAATATTCAAAGAAAATAGATGAAACATAAAAGAAAGCAAACCCTAGAAGTAGTTCTCTGCAAAAGCTCCAAGAATAGAATAAAACGTTGTCTCCAAATTGTGTAGAAAACTTCCTTTTTATAGCTTTTTCTCCTTCCAAAAATAGGTTTTGTCTTCAAAGTCCATTAGTTGGAAATCCACCAAGCCCACGTGCGAGATAAACCCATGTAGAAAACCTGTCCCAAAAACGCTCGCCGGAAAACTGGGATTTGGCCGGAATCCGGTACCGGAAAGTCGCCGCTGGTCGCATGAAAATTCACTGCCGTCGAAGGAATATTCCGTCAGATTCCGTTATCTTTGACTGTTGACTAACGGTCTTTAACGGTTGACCGGGTCAAGTTCTGAATCACTGAGTTAGAATCGAGTCAGCATCTAACTCAGTGACTATGCCACTGCACATACCAGGACTGTTCACGGCCAAGATGGCCCTGTCTGTGCACCTTCTGTCACTTCCCCTGCACTTCATTCCCAGCCATGAGGGCTATTCCAATGCCTCTATCACACTTGCAACTGCAACTGCAACTCAGTAGCAATCCTGGCTTCAAACTCCTATGCATCACCGTTGCAGCACAAATCTATAACAGCAGCTCCTTCCTTGACCTCCATCTGCAGCTGCTTTATTCCCAACTGCTACACCTGTAACCTCGCAAGCCTTCAACACCACAACCAAACTCTAGACCATTACAACCACCATTTCCATTGCCACCAGAACCACATGCTCAAATCCACCACCTAAGCTTCACTCCAACTGCTATTCATTCCTGCAGCAGCCTATCTTGAACACAAACCATCACCATCACCTGTAATACACTGCACCCACTTTACAGCTCCATTCTCAGGCCACCTAACCACTCTTCATAACAGCATCATTGCTTCTGCGGCAATAGCTCAACTACTTCCACTGCCTTCCAGTCCAAGTACTGCCAAAAAGAAACCTTTGTACACAGTCCATAAGCCATCCTACAAGAAATGCACCTGAATTTTGAATTACACAGCACAACTGCAGCTTTATCCCCCACATAAGCTAACACTACCACCACAAGATCTCTACCACCTGCAACTGCAACTGGGTAGCAACACAGAATCACCAGCACCAACTCATCTTCTTTACTCAACCAACTGCAGTTCCATTCTCCAATATCAGTAGCAAGCAATCAACACAATTTGCAATATAACTTCCACCATCTCCAGAACTGTCTCATATCATATCCTCAATCTGTTCTTTCAACCCTAGATCCACACCAGAAATACAGTAGCATCAACTCCATTATGGTTACAGCTGCACTGCAAGCACCCATGTAAACCACCAGTAATTCTAGCCCTTATCATCACCTCCTTGAACTTCACAGCCACTGCACATGCCTCTCTGCCACATCTCCACAGTCCATACTTCCTTCTTTCATTGAGCTTAACTGCATTACAGCTACCACCTGAAATGCACATCACAAACTCCATCTGCACTTTACCTACTGCAATTCAGCTCAAGTATCTGTTACAAGAATCAATTGCAGCTTCATAACCATCCATTCTAAATCCTCAACAGTTGCACCTTCAATTTCTCCTCATCAATTCAGTCAAAACCCATTGCTCCATAACAGCCATGGTCACAACATCGATCACAGGGCATCACCAATCGAACCCAATCTCTCAATTCGACCTCATTCTTCTCCTTGAGTTCTTCTCCATTCTGTTGATCTTTAATCTTCAATTTATTTCCAGATTCAAGCCATAACCTCTCATCAACTTCACCAGCAAATCGAAACCCCAGTTCTTCTTTCATCCACTCAAACCCAAGGAAATCATCATCACCATCCCTAATTTCACAGTTCAAACCCACATCTGATTTTGTCTCAACCCCTTTTTTTTTATTCATTCTGAAGCTCACAGAAGCAACACCTTCCTTCAATTCCATCTCCTCATTCTGTTCTTGCTTCATCACCAACACGAACCCCTTCTCAGATCCATACAGATAGCATCCATCCCATAATTGCAATTCCGATTGTTCTTGGCAACATCAACGAGATTCTAAGCTGCGCCTCTCTTTCAGTAGCAAATGATTGAGAAATGAGAGTGTTTCTCGATTTAGGTTTAGGTATCGGGTAGGACGGTACACCTCAGGGATAAAAACCACCCCAAACTGGGGTGCCTATAATAATTGGTCATTTTCGATAAGGGATAACCAAGATTCCCAGCCCCTTAACCTTGACTGCGCTCCAGATAGCGTTTGCCTGTGAAATGACTTTTCCGCCTTTTTCCGTTCCAACTGGACGCCTGAGAGTGACGCTTTTTCCCTTCTCGAATTCTGTCGCCAACGATATCGTCTCTTACTTCTCATATTCACCTCTTCCCTTCAATGTCTTTTCATCACTAAAGTTGTTATGCTTTTCAGACAGAATTTGCATCACTAAAGCCGACAAACTTTTCAGACAGAGATGAAGAAATAAAAGCAAATAATGAGACACAATCCTCCTCCAACGCTTTTGCCATGTTTCCTCTTCTTTTGTTCCAAATGACTCCAAAGTACCTAAATACTCAAAAACAAAACATAAAATACATAATTCACACGAAAAATAACAAAGAAAGCATAAATACTAGATAGTAAATACGGTGTATTCTACACCTATCAAATTCCCCCACACTTAGACTTTGCTAGTCCTCGAGCAAATCAAACAAGAATAATTATAAAGCATACATACAACTTCGTCTCGTCGAGGCTACGGTCACTTTAAGCATAAATAACAAGCCTTTAAACCCCTAGGTGTCCCTAGTGGACGAGTTTTAGTCTCGTGAAGGTTTACAAGAGGTCTGCCTACAAAACCTATATTTCCAACTCCGTCTATTTGTGACAAATCAATGAATGAATCTAAAATGACTACAGGAGGAGGTACCTTGCACAAATTCAATTCATATATTAGTAAAGCTTTAATTAGATAGTCGAACAAGCCACAATACTCGGAAACTAACAAACCACAATCACAATGAAAAGATAAAGAAGATGGATATAGATGTAAATGTTAGCGAATGTTCACAAGTGATCGATGTTTCCCATATCTGTCTGAAGGTCACTGCCAAGATGTACCTATTCCTATTGGATTGAGCTACTTGGCTGAATTCTACATCAACTCACTAGCATATACAAGGGAACCAGGAGTGACTTTATTCAACCAATATAATACTTTCTTTTCTTTTCTTTTCACTTTTTCACTTTTTTTTTTGGACAACATGATTGGATCAAACTGGATCCAAGCGCATGATTCTTATCAGCAAGTACATGATAGTTACCTTGGATCCTGCATTCTACGCTTGTTTAGGCGACGGAGACAGGGACTACGTTTCACACATACTGCTATTCCCAAGTGTCATTTTATTCCGTTTTGGTCTAATTGGTCGGTCACTTTTTTTCTTCTTCTTTTTTTATATTTTTTCTTTTTTTTTTCTTTTTCTAGTAACTCAATCACTCTATTTCATCCTAGCAGTAATAACACGTCGATGTTTAGTGACCCACCAAAGCACTTAGAGAACAATAGATAAATATGGAAAAATAAAAATAGAATGCGATATGGTGATATTCCGAGATATGGTTACAACTATCATGTTAATTGTGATTTCTGAGCTATGTTCGTCCCTTTTAGTTAATTGGTTCCTCAAATCCTGCATTCAAAATGGTTCCATCCACTAATGGTGTCATCCTAAAGGCACAAGTTTCTAGATTTCGGAGTTCAAAAAGCACACATTTTTTCTTGGTTTTTCTATTTTTCTGATTTTTTTTTCAAGGCATAAAACACACTAAAACACACTATACAAACATATAAATGCTCCCCCACACTTAAACTTTACATTGTCCTCAATGTAAAATTGAATCGTCCAAAGAAAGTTCAAGGTGGGAAATTCCGCAAATGATATGCAAAAATAAGAAAAATAAAGAGAAAAGTAAATGCATAAAACTAAAAAGATAAGGGTAAAGATACAAAACTGGTGGGTTGCCTCCCACTTAGCGCTTGGTTTAAATTCGTCAGCCCGACGTGCTCCTTGTTTGCTAAGACTCCTCCAGCGAGAATGCCTCCACAAAGTTCACACCTTCCACAACTTCGGAAGTAAATTTCTCATAATATGGTTTCAACCGGTGTCCATTCACTTTAAACTCCTTACCTGTAGCTATGCTACGAATTTCTACTGCACCATGAGAAAACACATTAGTAACAATAAAAGGTCCGATCCAACGTGACCTCAATTTACCCGGAAATAATTGCAAACGAGAATTAAACAAAAGCACTTTCTACCCAACACAAAATTGTTTTCTAGAAATCATAGAATCATGAAATGCCTTAGTTTTCTCCTTGTAAATGCGCGAGCTTTCAAATGCATCATTGCGTAACTCTTCTAACTCTTGGAGTTGCAACTTCCTTTGCTTTCCAGCCCCATCCATCTCCATATTGCATTGCTTAATAGCCCAAAACGCCTTATGTTCAATCTCAACGGGTAGGTGACAAGGTTTACCGTACACAATCCTAAAAGGAAACATCCCAATAGGTGTTTTGTATGCGGTTCTATAAGCCCACAAAGCATCATTAAGTCGCATGCTCCAATCTTTCCTTGTTGGATTCACCGTCTTCTCTAGAATGGATTTCACCTCTCGGTTCGACACCTCGGCTTGTCCATTGGTTTGGGGATGATATGGTGTTGCAATCTTGTGCGACACATTGTACTTCTTCAACAATCCTTGTAAGAACTTGTTTTTGAAGTGAGAACCCCCATCGCTAATTATGGCTCTTGGAATTCCAAACCTTGCAAAAATGTTAGCTTGCACAAAATCTGAAACCACTTTAGAATCATTAGTTGGGGTGGCCTTAGCTTCCACCCATTTCGATACATAATCAACAACAAGTAAGATATAAAAATTCCCATGAGAGTTGACAAAAGGACCCATAAAATCAATACCCCATACATCAAAAACTTTAATAAATTGAATAAAAGTGTGTGGCATTTGATTTCGGGCACCTAGATTTCCTGTTCTTTGGCACCTATCACAAGTTGTGCAAAATATGTGTGCATCCTTAAATAAGGTTGGCCAATAAAAACCGCTTTCAAGTACCTTGTGAGCTGTTCTTTTACTCCCAAAATGTCCTCCGCAAGCATAGGAGTGACAAAAAGACAAGATAGAGTTAAATTCAGATTCGGGAACGCACCTTCGTATGACTTGGTCGCTGCCATGTTTCCATAAGTATGGATCATCCCATATATATTGGTTCCCTAACCTCTTAAGTTTGTCCCTCTCAGCACGAGACAAGTTCTTTGGGATTTGTTTAGACACCAAGTAGTTCACAATATCCGCATACCATGGTTCCGCAAATGCAATTGAGAATAGTTGTTCATCCGGGAAACTTTCACGCAATGGGATAGATTCCTTGTCCACAGCAAGACGGCTCAAATGATCCGCAATGGTGTTCTCAATTCCTTTCTTGTCCTTGATTTCAATATCAAACTCTTGCAAGAGTAAAATCCATCGTATGAGCCTCGGTTTCGCCTCTTTCTTTGTAAGCAAGTACCTAAGTGCTGCATGATCTGAAAAGACAACAAATTTTGTACCAATTAGATAAGAGCGAAACTTTTCCAAAGCAAAAACAATAGCTAATAACTCTTTTTCAGTGGTAGTGTAGTTTTGTTGGGCCTCATTTAACGTTCTAGAAGCATAATAAATAGCATGAGGTATCTTCCCCACACGCTGCCCAAGTACCGCACCAACCGCATAGTCACTTGCATCACACATGATCTCAAAAGGCTTGCTCCAATCCGGTGGTTTAATGATAGGGGCTGAAATCAAAAGTTCTTTCAAACGATTGAATGCCGCCACACACTTTTCGTCAAAGTTAAAAACCACATCTTTTTGCAATAAGGTACAAAGTGGTGATGCTATCTTGGAAAAATCCTTGATGAATCTACGATAGAAACCTGCATGACCAAGAAAAGAGCGTATCTCCCTCACCGTAGTGGGAGGGGTTAGATCACGAATAAGGTCTATCTTAGATTTATCAACTTCCAAGCCTTTAGAAGATACTATATGGCCCAAAACTATGCCATGAGTTACCATGAAATGGCACTTCTCCCAATTAAGCACAAGATTTGTTTCAACACATCGTTCAAGGATTAGTGACAAATTGTTCAAACAAAGGTCAAATGAATCACCAAAGACACTAAAGTCGTCCATGAACACTTCGATTATGTTTTCAACATATTCTGAAAATATACTTACCATACACCTTTGAAAAGTAGCTGGAGCATTGCACAAGCCAAAAGGCATCCTTCGATAAGCAAAAGTACCAAAAGGACAAGTGAGTGAAAGTGGTTTTCTCTTGATCCTCCGGCGCTATCACAATCTGATTATAACCTGAATAGCCATCAAGAAAGCAATAATAAGAGTGTCCAGCTAAACGTTCAAGCATTTGATCAATAAAAGGTAATGAAAAGTGATCTTTTCTAGTAGTGGCATTCAATTTCCTATAATCAATACAAACCCTCCAACCGGTTTGCACACGAGTTGGGACAAGTTCATTCTCATCATTCTCCACCACGGTCACACCTGATTTCTTTGGTACAACTTGTACCGGGCTCACCCACTTGCTATCAGATATGGGGTAGATAACACCCACTTCCAAAAGCTTGAGTATATCCTTTTTCACAACTTCCATCATAGGGAGGTTCAAACGACGCTGCGCTTCCCTTGTAGGCTTTGCATCGTCCTCCAAATGAATCTTATGCATGCAAACGGCAGGGCTTATACCCTTGATATCGGCAATTATCCATCATATGGCCGTCTTGTGCTTCCTTAGCACCCTTAGAAGTTTTTGCTCCTGTAATTCACTAAGCTCGTTAGAAACAATCACAGGTAACTCTTCATTGTCACCCAAGTACAAGTACTTTAGGTGACTAGGAAGAGGTTTCAATTCTAACTTTGGAGATTTAACAATTGAAGGTAAAAGTTTTTCATCACTGCATGGTAAAGAAATAAAAGAGATATTATGAGTTTCCGGGCATCCTTGTAGTGAGTTGAGATCACCAAGGGCTTCTTTAACCTCAATACCACACTCTACACCATTATCAATGGATGTAGTTAGAACGGTTTTCAAAGCATCTTCACCATTCAATTCAAACATTTGTTGTGCCAATGTATCCATAACATCAACGGAGAAGCAAGAGTGGACATCACTAGGATATCGCATCGTCTCGAAAATGTTGAAACGTATTACTTCTCCATCAAACTCCATAGTTAGCGTTCCCTTATCCACATTAATAATGGTCTTCGCCATTTTCATGAAGGAACGCCCAAGTCGCAATGGAAGAGACGAGTCCGGTGAACCTTCATCCATCTCTAAGACACAAAAATCTGTTGGAAATACTAGTTGATTAACCTGCACAAGAACATCCTCAACAATACCCATTGGGTAGACATTAGAGCGATCGGCTAATTGCAACACAATTTCAGCCTTTTTGAGAGGACCTAAATCAATTGACTTATACATAGATGCAGGCATAACATTAACGGATGCACCTAAGTCTAACATTGCTTTGTTAAATGTAGTAGTACCAATTGTGATGGGGATTTCAAAGCTGCCCGGGTCTTTGCATTTCAGTGGGAGTTTGTGTTGTAAGATTGCCGAAGCATTCTCCCCCACACTAAGCACTTCATTACCTTTGAGCCTTTGCTTATTGGTACACAAGTCCTTCAAAACTTTTGCATACTTTGGAACTTGCTTAATAGCATCAATGAGTGGTATGTTCACATGAATCTTCTTAAGAACATCTAAAATCTCCTTTTCTAGTGCCTCCTTCTTAGAATTTGCAAATCTGCGAGGAAAAGGTAAAGGAGGAACATAAGTAGGAATATGAGTTTTAGAATTAGGAATAGGTACCTCAGAAGTTTGGGGAGAATTCTCGTTCTTCTCCTCCAAAACAGGTTCCTTTGGTGTTTCCACCTTGCCCGAATCAGCAACTTCGGGTTGCACAAGTTGTGTACCACTTCTCAACGTAATTGCATTCACATCTCCTTTTGGGTTGATAGGTTGAGAAGGGAGTTTCCCACTGTTTTGTGCCTTCATTTGGTTCAACTCAAGAGCCATAGAACCAACTTGAGTTTGCAACTCTTTCATCGTGCCCTCCGTTCTTTGCATAAAAGATTTCATCAACTCTTCCATACTCGACCCCTGATTTTGAGATTGTTGTTGTTGTTGTTGAAATTGTTGACGCGGCTGGAATTGTTGTTGTTGATATCCACCCGAATTGTTGAACGTAGGTTATTGAATCGCTCCTTGCTTGTTCGCATAGCTAAAATTGGGGTGATCTCTCCATCCCGGATTGTAAGTATTGGAATAAGGATCATACCGTCTTGGCTGATTTGGAAAAACCGCATTAGCTTGCTCATTGACGTCTTCATACCCATGAGAATTTGGTATCACCGCGGCTGAAACTTGTTGTAGCATTGCTGTGATGTTTCCCATTTGTTGACGAAGTTCCTCCACCTCGCTCACTTCATTGACTCGCCGAAGAAGCACATCCGAACCACGACTCAAGAATTGTTGAGAGTTTGCGGCCATGTTTTCAATCAACTCTCTAGCTTGTGCCACCGTCTTGCTCACTAGTGCACCACCACCCGCTGCGTCGATAATATTCCTATCACTTTATTGGAGTCTTTCATAGAAGTATTGGATGATCATGGCATCACTAAATTGGTGATGAGGACAGCTTGCCACCAACCTCTTGTATCGTTCCCAACAATCATATAACGATTCTCCGACATTTTGCTTCATTCCGCAAATCTCCTTGCGAATTTGAGTAGCCTTAGATGCAGGAAAATATCTCTCTAGAAAGAGTTTCTTGAGCCCATTCCAAGTTGTAACACTCCCGGAAGGCAAGTAGTATAACCAATCCTTAGCATTACCTTCCAATGAGAATCGAAAAACCTTCAACATAGCACCATCCGCCTCCATATTTGCTGGGAGAATAGCCATGACAATGGTGTAGAAATCCATAAGATGCTTGTTTGGATCTTCATTCACCAAACCATGGAACTTTGGTAATTCTCTAAGAAGTCCCGGCTTGATTTCAAAAGTAGAGTCGGTTTGAATGCAACCCTGCTGTATATCCAGCTTGTGAGAAGCTAAGTCTTTAAGTGAATGATTTGCAGGGTCACCCATTGCTTCTTATCCTTCTCTTTCTTCTTTAAAAGGAATATCGTGTTCTACTTCCTCTCCTTATTGTCTAAGAGCTTCGTGTTCTACTTCCAAGTTGTGTTCTTCCGTTGTGCCTTGCCTTGGTTGGAGTATTGTTCCTTTTCGAGTAGCTATCCCGCACCTTGGATAATTCCAATCTTTAGAAGCCAGAGATTAGGTACCTGAAAAACAATTCTCGTAAACAAGTGAGAAACAAGACAAAAAAAAACGAAACACAAGTATGCAAGCAGAAAAATAATAAAAAGAAACTAAAAACTAGATAAAAAGCCGAATGCCTCCCCGGCAACGGCGCCAAAATTTGATGCATGTCGTATGCGTCAAAAATAATTCACTTCCTCACTTTACTAATTATAAATATAGTATTCGATAAGAAAGAGTTCGTATCCACAGAGAGGCAATTGTTGTTATGTAATTTTCAGATTCTTAAGTAACCAATTAACCCAAGGTGTGTTTTTGTTTTTATCAAAGTAATAAAACTAAATAAAGCAAAGTAAATAGTTGGAATAATCAATAAGGAGAAGATATTGGTTAAGGGATAGTATCATTCATAAACATGTATTTTTCATCTATGATTATAATTGGTATTTAATCTCTCAATTATCAAAAGTCCTAGGATATCTTGATCGCAAGAGTATCCCGTTTATTTCCTGATTTTATCACAAACAACATTAAAAGATGCTATTGTGAAATCTTCTTAAAAAGCAACCTAAAGTGTAAAAGCACAATTAGATTTACCTCCCTAAGACCAATAAGTTCTATGAAATAATACTAATCGATGCAAACAAACGTGTAAAAGCACTAATTCGTTTTAACAAAGGTTATGATTCATATGCGATTAAAAAGATGTATCACTACAAGTATTAACCACAAGATGCTACTAGAAATCAGAGATAACAACTTTTACGTATTGAAAACCCTAATATAGCTTTAGAGATGAAAACAAATCCAATTGATTCCGGACTCAACCAAACTAGCATTCAAATCATATGATAATAAAACAATGAATCATAAACGATAAAATTGAGACAAAACTAATTCATAGAATCAAATAACATGCTTGAAGAAATCAACTTTTTATCCCATAACCAATTATTGTATTTAGCTACTCATATTCATGGAGTTCATCATCATAATATTCAAAGAAAATAGATGAAACATAAAAGAAAGCAAACCCTAGAAGTAGTTCTCTGCAAAAGCTCCAAGAATAGAATAAAATGTTGTCTCCAAATTGTGTAGAAAACTTCCTTTTTATAGCTTTTTCTCCTTCCAAAAATAGGTTTTGTCTTCAAAGTCAATTAGTTGCAAATCCACCAAGCCCACGTGCGAGAGAAACCCATGTAGAAAATCTGTCCCAAAAGCGCTCGCCGGAAAAATGTTTTTTTGCTCGGAAATTGGCCGAAATCCGGTACCGGAAAGTCGCCGCCGGTCGCCTGAAAATTCACTGCCGGCAAAGGAATATTCCGTCAGATTCCGTTATCTTTGACTGTTGACTAACATTATTTAACGGTTGACCGGTCAAGTTCTGAATCACTGAGTTAGAATCGAGTCAGCAGCTAACTCAGCTGACTATGCCACTGCACATACCAGGACTGTTCACGGCCAAGATGGCCCTGTCTGTGCATCTTCTGTCACTTCCCCTGCACTTCATTCCCAGCCATGAGGGCTATTCCAATGCCTCTATCACACTTGCAACTGCAACTTAGTAGCAACCCTAGCTTCAAACTCCTATGCATCACCATTGCAGCACAAATCTATAACAGCAGCTCCTTCCTTGACCTTCATCTGCAGCTGCTTTATTCCCAATTGCTACACCTGTAACCTCGCAAGCCTCCAACACCACAGCCAAACTCCAGTCCATTATAACCACCATTTCCATTGCCACCAGAACCACATGCTCAAATCCACCACCTAAGCTTCACTCCAACTGCTATTCATTCCTGCAGCAGCCTATCTTGAACACAAACTATCACCATCAATTGTGTAATACATTGCACCCACTTCACAGCTCCATTCTCAGGCCACCTAACCACTCTTCATAACAGCATCATTGCTTCTGCGGCAACAACTCAACTGCTTCCACTGCCTTCCAGTCCAACTACTGCCAAAAAGAAACCCTTGTACACAGTCCATACGCCATCCTACAAGAACTGCACCTGAATTTTGAATTACACAGCACAACTGCAGCTTTATCCCCCACATAAGCTAACACTACCACCACAAGATCTCTACCACCTGCAACTACAACTTAGTAGAAACACAGAATCACCAACACCAACTCATCTTCTTTACTCAACCAACTGCAGTTCCATTCTCCAATCTCAGTAGCAAGCAATCAACACAATTTGCAATATAGCTTCCACCATCTCCAGAACTGTCTCATATCATCTCCTCAATCTGTTCTTTCAACCCTAGATCCACACCAGAAATACAGTAGCATCAACTCCATTGTGGTTACAGCTCCATAGCTGCACTGCAAGCACCCATGTAAACCACCAGTAATTCTATCCCTTCTCATCACCTCCTTGAACTTCACAGCCACTGCACATGCCTCTCTGCCACATCTCCACAGTCCATACTTCCTTCTTTCATTGAGCTTAACTGCATTACAGCCACACCTGAAATGCACAACACAAACTCCAGCTGCACTTTACCTACTGCAATTCATCTCAAGCATTTGTTACAAGACTCAATTGCAGCTTCATAACCATCAATTCTAAATCCTCAGCAGTTGCACCTTCAATTTCTCCTCATCAATTCAGTCAAAACCCGTTGCTCCATAACAGCCATGGTCACAACATCGATCACAGGGCATCACCAATCGAACCCAATCTCTCAATTCGACCTCATTCTTCTCCTTGAGTTCTTCTCCATTCTGTTGATCTTTAATCTTCAATTTATTGCCAGATTCAAGCCACAACCTCTCATCAACTTCACCAGCAAATCGAAACCCCAGTTCTGCTTTCATCCACTCAAACCCAAGGAAATCATCATCACCATCCCTAATTTCACAGTTCAAACCCACATCTGATTTTGTATCAACCCCCCCTTTTTTTTTCTTCATTCTAAAGCTCACAGAAACAACACCTTCCTTCAATTCCATCTCCTCAATCTGTTCTTTCTTCATCACCAACACGAACCCCTTCTTAGATCCATACAGATAGCATCCATCCCATAATTGCAATTCCGATTGTTCTTGGAAACAGCAACGAGATTCTAATCTGCGCCTCTCTTTCAGTAGCAAATGATTGAGAAATGAGAGTGTTTCTCGATTTAGGTTTAGGTATCGGGTAGGACGGTACACCCCAGGGATAACAACCACCCCAAACTGGGGTGCCTATAATAATTGGTCATTTTCGATAAGGGATAACCAAGATTCCCAGCCCCTTAACCTTGACTGCGCTCCAGATAGCGTTTGCCTGTGAAATGACTTTTCCGCTCCAACTGGACGCCTGAGAGTGACGTGATGAGCACGAAAGTGCGACGCATTTTCACCCATAAATACATTAACTAGGACTCATTTTATCACTAATAATCTTCTTTGTAGGTGTTTTTGTCAAATAAGCGCTTATGGAGAAAGTTACTCGAAAAGTGTTTTTGTACCCCGGAGGACACGTGTTATTCGGACTCTCAATATCAATTAAGGGGCACCTCAATTACTAAGGGGTGTCTAATTGCTAAGGGCCACCTTCTTTGTTATTTGGATCCTGTGGTTATTCGCGCCCCAAGAATTGCTTTTTACACCCAAATTGCTAAAGGGACTTCCGTACAGGATAAGGGGCACCTCATCTTCAACCTTTTGAAATCCAGTTATGGCGGGAAACTAAGGAACAAAATTGGGTTTCGGTTTTGGAGGTGTTAGAAGTCGATTCAATGGCTGGTTTTTGTTGGGTCGACACAATTCATCTAGACAGGGATGGTATGTGCTTTAGAATCGGTTAAAATTGGTTGTAAAATCACTGGTTGATGAAAACAGCAAGAACAGTTTTGGCGGGAAAAGAAAGTTCTTGCACAGCGTAACTTTGGTTGAAGATTCAAGCATGATTCCGTGAGACTAAAGGTCTGGAATTGTTTGGGTATCTTCCTTAGGGCCTAACAGAGTTGGTAAGGCTGTTCGTTTGACCCAGAAGTGGCTAGAATTGGCTAGTTAATTAACAGGTTGGAAACATGAGAGTATGTGGGAAGTTGAGGTATTCAAGGGATTTGGAGAAGATTCAATGTGTTTTGTGCGTGCATGGAAGACTCTAACAGACTGTTGGATCGTGTAGAAGATAAATAAGGAAGCCAGGACACCTGCAGACGCGTACGGAGAGAAGAAAAAAAGAAAGAAAATATTCTCGAAATATTTTCTTTCGCCGAGTTAAAGAGGATTATATGGAGTGAATGAGCGAGATTCGATGGGTCTGTTGGATATAAATATGTTGTTGGGGACTCATAGAAGGGTTATCGAGAGTAGGGGGACAAGAATCAAGAGTTGCAGAGCAACTTCTCTGCTGCTGCAGAGAAGAAGAAGAAGAAGAACAGACTACACTTGTAGTCTGTCGTTTTTAAACTGTCATAGTTCTTTCCCATGAACGACAGTTTTTCATGAGAGTAAAACATTTGTTTTTCTGTAACAACAACACTAGCAAGCAACAGTTTTGGAATTTCATTGTAACGGTGGCCTTTGTAACACCGTTGAAGCGTTGCAAACAAGTTGTATTATTAGTTTTCTTTAATAAAAACACCATTTGAGCCATAAATTATATTTTTGAGTGTGTTTTTATCATGAGAAGCTAGACCCCTACACTGGGTCGACGGAGGAAGCTGAATTTTATACATGGGTGAATTTGTTTTATTTTCTATATGACTTTGCACTTGTTTTGAATTTATTTATGATTCGATTAAATTAGTTGTGATTCAATTAGATAGGTTATGCTTTGTTTAGATAATCTATGCTTAGGGGATACAATTAATATTTTGAGGATCTACTCTGGCAAAAAAATAAGAGCCGGTGTTATTTTGTTTAATGAGCTTAAATTGTTGAGAATAAGTAAATTGAACCCTATGTTATAAATTCGGTGAAATCCTAAACCCACTGACTCTCTCTTTTATTATTTTCGTTAAACCTTTTAATTTAATCTTAACAACTTCCGAGAGAACGAATCTCAATTACTACTTCGAAAACTAAGAAAAATCTTAAATCATTTTGGCGCCGTTGCGACGCGGAATTGTTTTTAGATTATTAATTTTTAGGTTTATTTTTATTTTGTACAGTGTTTTCTTTTAATTTTAGTTATTATTATTATTTTTTATTTTATTTTTTTTTCTTTTCCTTTTTATGCGTTTATTTTTCTATTTCTTTTCAGGATGATGACTTCTTTTGAGGAGACGTCACCTACGATGACGCTGGCGGAATATATGCGTAGAAATTCAAATCATCAGGCAACTTCATCAGAGATGACGCTTGGTGAATATATGCATAGGCAACGGTATGGAGTTTCTGCTCCACATGAGGTACGTGAAGAATCTCCGTTAGAGATTTATGAGAAGTATTATAAACACACACCACTTAGTTTGGAACAAAGACTGAGAATATTGGAATGCCAAAAATTATTTAATGACGACGATGATGAATCTGATAGTGACTCTTTGTCCCAGACTGAACATATATATGACCCTGTGGATGATTGTGTGGAGGATTCGCCTAATTCCATAGATGAATCTACCTCACAAGATCATTCACCCGACTTAGCGGTTGTTTCTAGACCCCTAGACTTCCAAAAGTTTCCTAATTTAGGGTTAGAATTGTGTGCTTCTAAAATTTTATTGGAATACTTTGCATCTAAATACCCGGAGGACTTGCCTATTCCTGATATCGTGCATGAATCAATTAATATTTCCCCAGTTTCAATAAAATCCCCATACTTTGTTCTTTACGCACTTCCATGTGCAGTAAAAACTTGGTTTAGGGGTAAATTTTGTTTTATGACAGTTTCAATGTCCTATTTTTTCCATAAAATAATTGTGAAGCTTTCATTTGTAAATATTGTATTTTGGGTCGATCCCCAAGTTTTCAGGTTATTAATTTATGGGGATCTGTTTTTGTACATTCCAGTAGGTATAATTATTTATTTTTGTTTAATTTTATTTTTATTTCCCATCTTAATTTTTACGTTGGATGACTCAATTTCATTGAGGACAATGTAATATTTAAGTGTGGGGGAGTGGTTAACGTTTTATTTTTCTGTTTCAGGAATTTTCTTGCTTATCATGACCAGCTGTGGAGCGGGTCTCAAAAAAAAAAAAAAAAAAATTTATTATGACCAGCTGTGTAGCGGGTCTTTAAAAAAAAAAAAAAAAAAAAAAAAAAAAAAAAAAAATTTTGCATGATATGACCAGCTGTTGAGCGGGTCTAATTTTTTATTTTATTTTTGCATCATATGACCAGTTGCTTAGCGGGTCTTTTCTGTCTAGTCATGTTTAGCAGACATCTCTATCCTTGTTTAGTGGATTCGTCTCATTGTTTAGCAGACATGTCTCGATCTCGTTGTTTAACAGATCGGTCTAGCTATGTGTAGCAGACATCTCTAGACCATTGTTTAGTGGTTCCGTCTATTGTTTAGCAGACGTCTCTCCATGACCAGCTGTGTAGCGGGTCAATTTTCAGTTTTGCTCGAGGACTAGCAAAATGTAAGTGTGGGGGAATTTGATGAGCACAAAAGTGCGACGCATTTTCACCCATAAATACATTAACTAGGACTCATTTTATCACTAATAATCTTCTTTGTAGGTGTTTTTGTCAAATAAGCGCTTATGGAGAAAGTTACTCGAAAAGTGTTTTTGTACCCTTGAGGACACGTGTTATTCGGACTCTCAATATCAGTTAAGGGGCACCTCAATTACTAAGGGGTGTCTAATTGCTAAGGGCCACCTTCTTTGTTATTTGGATCCTGTGGTTATTCGCGCCCCAAGAATTGCTTTTTACACCCAAATTGCTAAAGGGACTTCCGACAGGATAAGGGGCACCTCATCTTCAACCTTTTGAAATCCAGTTATGGCGGGAAACTAAGGAACAAAATTGGGTTTCGGTTTTGGAGGTGTTAGAAGTCGATTCAATGGCTGGTTTTTGTTGGGTCGACTCAATTCATCTAGACAGGGATGGTATGTGCTTTAGAATCGGTTAAAATTGGTGTAAAATCATCGGTTGATGAAAACAAAGAAGAACAGCTTTGGCGGGAAAAGAAAGTTCTTGCCGGCGTAACTTTGGTTGAAGATTCAAGCATGATTCCGTGAGACTAAAGGTCTGGAATTGTTTGGGTATCTTCCTTAGGGCCTAACAGAGTTGGTAAGGCTGTTCGTTTGACCTTAAGTGGCTAGAATTGGCTAGTTAATTAACAGGTTGGAAACATGAGAGTATGTGGGAAGTTGAGGTATTCAAGGGATTTGGAGAAGATTCAATGTGTTTTGTGCGTGCATGGAAGACTCTAACAGACTGTTGGATCGTGTAGAAGATAAATAAGGAAGCCAGGACACCTGCAGACGCGTACAGGAGAAGAAAAAAAAGAAAGAAAATATTCTCGAAATATTTTCTTTACTGCCGAGTTAAAGAGGATTATATGGAGTGAATGAGCGAGATTCGATGGGTCTGTTGGCTATAAATATGTTGTTGGGGACTCATAGAAGGGTTATCGAGAGTAGGGGGACAAGAATCAAGAGTTGTAGAGAAACTTCTCTGCTGCTGCAGAGAAGAAGAAGAAGAAGAACAGACTACACTTGTAGTCTGTCGTTTTAAACTGTCATAGTTCTTTCCCATGAACGACAGTTTTCTGCGATAGAGTAAAACATTTGTTTTTAATAGTTGACAACACTAGCAACAGTTTTGGAATTTCATTGTAACGGTGGCCTTTGTAACACCGTTGAAGCGTTGCAAACAAGTTGTATTATTAGTTTTCTTTAATAAAAACACCATTTGAGCCATAAATTATATTTTTGAGTGTGTTTTTATCATGAGAAGCTAGACCCCTACACTGGGTCGACGGAGGAAGCTGAATTTTATACATGGGTGAATTTGTTTTATTTTCTATATGACTTTGCACTTGTTTTGAATTTATTTATGATTCGATTAAATTAGTTGTGATTCAATTAGATAGGTTATGCTTTGTTTAGATAATCTATGCTTAGGGGATACAATTAATATTTTGAGGATCTACTCTGGCAAAAAAATAAGAGCCGGTGTTATTTTGTTTAATGAGCTTAAATTGTTGAGAATAAGTAAATTGAACCCTATGTTATAAATTCGGTGAAATCCTAAACCCACTGACTCTCTCTTTTATTATTTTTGTTAAACCTTTTAATTTAATCTTAACAACTTCCGAGAGAACGAATCTCAATTACTACTTCGAAAACTAAGAAAAATCTTAAATCATTTTGGCGCCGTTGCGACGCGGAATTGTTTTTAGATTATTAATTTTTAGGTTTATTTTTATTTTGTACAGTGTTTTCTTTTAATTTTAGTTATTATTATTATTTTTTATTTTATTTTTTTTTTCTTTTCCTTTTTATGCGTTTATTTTTCTATTTCTTTTCAGGATGATGACTTCTTTTGAGGAGACGTCACCTACGATGACGCTGGCGGAATATATGCGTAGAAATTCAAATCATCAGGCAACTTCATCAGAGATGACGCTTGGTGAATATATGCATAGGCAACGGTATGGAGTTTCTGCTCCACATGAGGTACGTGAAGAATCTCCGTTAGAGATTTATGAGAAGTATTATAAACACACACCACTTAGTTTGGAACAAAGACTGAGAATATTGGAATGCCAAAAATTATTTAATGACGACGATGATGAACTCGATAGTGACTCTTTGTCCCAGACTGAACATATATATGACCCTGTGGATGATTGTGTGGAGGATTCGCCTAATTCCATAGATGAATCTACCTCAAAAGATCATTCACCCGACTTAGCGGTTGTTTCTAGACCCCTAGACTTCCAAAAGTTTCCTAATTTAGGGTTAGAATTGTGTGCTTCTAAAATTTTATTGGAATACTTTGCATCTAAATACCCGGAGGACTTGCCTATTCCTGATATCGTGCATGAATCAATTAATATTTCCCCAGTTTCAATAAAATCCCCATACTTTGTTCTTTACGCACTTCCATGTGTAGTAAAAACTTGGTTTAGGGGTAAATTTTGTTTTATGACAGTTTCAATGTCCTATTTTTTCCATAAAATAATTGTGAAGCTTTCATTTGTAAATATTGTATTTTGGGTCGATCCCCAAGTTTTCAGGTTATTAATTTATGGGGATCTGTTTTTGTACATTCCAGGAGAGGTATAATTATTTATTTTTGTTTAATTTTATTTTTATTTCCCATCTTAATTTTTACGTTGGATGACTCAATTTCATTGAGGACAATGTAATGTTTAAGTGTGGGGGAGTGGTTAACGTTTTATTTTTCTGTTTGTGAATTTTCTTGCTTATCATGACCATTTTGTGGAGCGGGTCTCAAAAAAAAAAAAAAAAAAATTATTATGACCAGCTGTGTAGCGGGTCTTTAAAAAAAAAAAAAAAAAAAATTTTTTTTGCATGATATGACCAGCTGTTGAGCGGGTCTAATTTTTTTTTTTTTGCATCATATGACCAGTTGCTTAGCGGGTCTTTCTGTCTAGCTGTTTAGCAGACATCTCTATCCACTGTTTAGTGGATTCGTCTCATTGTTTAGCAGACATGTCTCGATCTCGTTGTTTAACAGATCGGTCTAGGCTGTGTAGCAGACATCTCTAGACCACTGTTTAGTGGTTCCGTCTAGCTCGTTTAGCAGACGTCTCTCCATGACCACTGTGTAGCGGGTCAATTTTGATTTTGCTCGAGGACTAGCAAAATGTAAGTGTGGGGGAATTTGATGAGCACAAAAGTGCGACGCATTTTCACCCATAAATACATTAACTAGGACTCATTTTATCACTAATAATCTTCTTTGTAGGTGTTTTTGTCAAATAAGCGCTTATGGAGAAAGTTACTCGAAAAGTGTTTTTGTACCCCGGAGGACACGTGTTATTCGGACTCTCAATATCAGTTAAGGGGCACCTCAATTACTAAGGGGTGTCTAATTGCTAAGGGCCACCTTCTTTGTTATTTGGATCCTGTGGTTATTCGCGCCCCAAGAATTGCTTTTTACACCCAAATTGCTAAAGGGACTTCCGTACAGGATAAGGGGCACCTCATCTTCAACCTTTTGAAATCCAGTTATGGCGGGAAACTAAGGAACAAAATTGGGTTTCGGTTTTGGAGGTGTTAGAAGTCGATTCAATGGCTGGTTTTTGTTGGGTCGACTCAATTCATCTAGACAGGGATGGTATGTGCTTTAGAATCGGTTAAAATTGGTGTAAAATCATTTGGTTGATGAAAACAGAAAGAACAGTTTTGGCGGGAAAAGAAAGTTCTTGCCTAGCAGAACTTTGGTTGAAGATTCAAGCATGATTCCGTGAGACTAAAGGTCTGGAATTGTTTGGGTATCTTCCTTAGGGCCTAACAGAGTTGGTAAGGCTGTTCGTTTGACCCAGTGGCTAGAATTGGCTAGTTAATTAACGGGTTGGAAACATGAGAGTATGTGGGAAGTTGAGGTATTCACGGGATTTGGAGGAGATTCAATGTGTTTTGTGCGTGCATGGAAGACTCTAATGACTGTTGGATCGTGTAGAAGATAAATAAGGAAAGCAGGACACTGCAGACGCGTACGGGAGAAGAAAAAAAAGAAAGAAAATATTCTCGAAATATTTTCTTTCTGCCGAGTTAAAGAGGATTATATGGAGTGAATGAGCGAGATTCGATGGGTGTTGGCTATAAATATGTTGTTGGGGACTCATAGAAGGGTTATCGAGAGTAGGGGGACAAGAATCAAGAGTTGTAGAGCAACTTCTCTCTGCGCAGAGAAGAAGAAGAAGAAGAAGAAGAAAAGAAACAGACTACACTTGTAGTCTGTCGTTTTTAAACTGTCATAGTTCTTTCCCATGAACGACAGTTTTACAGCAGTAAAACATTTGTTTTACGTATGTGAGCAACACTAGCAACAGTTTTGGAATTTCATTGTAACGGTGGCCTTTGTAACACCGTTGAAGCGTTGCAAACAAGTTGTATTATTAGTTTTCTTTAATAAAAACACCATTTGAGCCATAAATTATATTTTTGAGTGTGTTTTTATCATGAGAAGCTAGACCCCTACACTGGGTCGACGGAGGAAGTTTGAATTTTATACATGGGTGAATTTGTTTTATTTTCTATATGACTTTGCACTTGTTTTGAATTTATTTATGATTCGATTAAATTAGTTGTGATTCAATTAGATAGGTTATGCTTTGTTTAGATAATCTATGCTTAGGGGATACAATTAATATTTTGAGGATCTACTCTGGCAAAAAAATAAGAGTCGGTGTTGTTTTGTTTAATGAGCTTAAATTGTTGAGAATAAGTAAATTGAACCCTATGTTATAAATTCGGTGAAATCCTAAACCCACTGACTCTCTCTTTTATTATTTTCGTTAAACCTTTTAATTTAATCTTAACAACTTCCGAGAGAACGAATCTCAATTACTACTTCGAAAACTAAGAAAAATCTTAAATCATGACGCTTTTGCCCTTCTCGAATTCTGTCGCCAACGATGTCGTCTATTACTTCTCATATTCACCTCTTCCCTTCAATGTCTTTTCATCACTAAAGTTGTTATGCTTTTTCAGACAGAATTTGCATCACTAAAGCCGACAAACTTTTCAGACAGAGATGAAGAAATAAAAGCAAATAATGAGACACAATCCGCCTCCAACGCTTTTTCCATGTTTCCTATTCTTTTGTTCCAAATGACTCCAAAGTACCTAAATACTCAAAAACAAAACATAAGATACATAATTCACACGAAAAATAGTAAAGAAAGCATAAATACTAGATAGTAAATATGGTGTATTCTACCCCTATCAGCTACCACAATATCAGACCATCGAAATTGTCATGTGATAGGAATCAGTCGTCTGTTGGGCAAAAGATCTTCTAACCTGGATAAGAAAGTTAAGCCGGTAATTGTTGGCTTCTAAACTTAAAAATTATAATTCCTAACGGGTATAATCCCGATCATGGGTAATAAAGTGCAAGTTCCTAACGGGTACGACCTTGACTAACGGATAAAGGAGCTTCTCACCTGGATAAGAAAGTTAAGCAGTAATTGTTGGCTTCTAAACTTTGATTCCTAATGGGTATGACAATCGACCAATATGACCTGACTACGCATCGGGGTCGTTGGCCTAGCCTAACCTATAAACTCAACTTATTATACTTCCTCTATTCCTAAATAATAGGAGGTTTGTGTATATAAATTATTGAACCACGAAAGACACATCTACTTCCAAAAAAGATGTTGATGCAATAAATTAACCTGCGCATAGTAATTTGCATGACATGGCTCACCACCGAAAAATTGTCAATTTCAAAAAGTGTAGACTTCTAAACTCCGAAAATTGGCTCACCACTGATTTGACCCGATCGACAAAACACCAGACCGCAGGTTCTAGCTAAGCACTAGGTCGGGGTTGAAGGCCCCTATTATTATGTCCCGGCTAACTAAAAACGATATTATAATAACCTGGTGTTGATGGTGGTTTTTAGCTTAGGGTTAAAATCGTAAAACTCTAAACCCTAGTCAGACAATGACGTCGCAGTGCTTAAGTAATAATATTTTACTAGGCGCATTCATTGAAACCTTTAATGTGTCTGTAAAAAATTACTAGGGTATTTTTTTCTTTTAATACTAATTAGGGTTACGACAAGGCAAACCCTAATTTCCACGTGTGCCAATTGAAAACCATGCCAACCACACCTACCGCGCCAAGGCATGCCAACCATGCTAGCCGCACCCATATGCCAATGGCAAACCATGCCAGCCACACCTATCGCGCCAAGGCATGCCAACCATGCTAGCCACACCCCTGTGCCAATGGAAAACCATGCCATCCACATATACCGTGCCAAGGCATGCCAACCATGCTAGCCGCACCCCTGTACCAATGGAAAACCATGCCAGCTACACCTACCGCTCCAAGGCATGCCGACAATGCTATCCGCACCCCTGTGTCAATGGAAAACCATGCCAGCCACACCTACCGCGCCAAGGCATGCCGACCATGCTATCCGCACCCATGTGCCAATGGAAAACCATGCCAGACACACCTACCGCGCCAAGGCATGCCGACCATGCTAGACGCACCCCTGTACCAATGGCAAACCATGCCATCCACACCTACCGCGCCAAGGCATGCCAACCATGCTAGCCGCACCCCTGTGCCAATGGAAAACCATGCCAGCCACACCTACCGCGCCATACCAAACGCACCTTTCCATGGACCCATGCCAACTTAGTCGCGCCACCTTGCTGGCCTTCCCTACGCGACTACCAAAACGGAGGCGTGCGACAATCAACAGTCGTCCTTCAATCCCAGGAGCAAATCCTAGCCGCACAAGGTTACCAAACGACTTTTAACCCAAAACCCTAGCTTGGTCACGCCAAACCCTTGGCCCCACATGCCAAGCCAAACCGCACCAAGATAAACTAGCCGTGCCATGCGCCCATGGAAAACCCTTGGCCCCACGTGCCAATCCAAACCACATCTAGCCATGCTAGCCGCGCCATGCGCCCATGGAAAACCCTTGGCCCCACATGCCAAGCCAAACCGCACCTAGCCAAACTAGCCACGCCATGCGCCCATGGAAAACCCTTGGCCCCGCATGCCAAGCCAAACTGCACCTAGCTAAACTAGCCGCGCCATGCGCCCATGGAATACCCTTGGCCCCACGTGCCAAGCAAAACCGCACCTAGCCAAACTAGCCGCGCTATGCGACCATGGAAAACACCTAGCCCCACCATGACAAGCCAAACTCCCCTTGCCTTGGCCCTAGCCGCACCACCATGTAGGCCTTCCCTACGCGGCTACCAAAAACGAAGGCGTGTAACAATCAACGGTTGCCCTTCAATCCTAGAAGCGAATGCTAGCCATCCAAGGTTACCAGACAACATATGGTAACCTTTGGCCTGAAAACGTAAGTTTGGCCACACCACCATGCTATTCCAATGGCATGCCAACCTAGTCGCGCCATCATGCAATGCCAACGGCATGCCAATCTAGCCGCGCCACCGTGCTGGCATTCCCTACACGGCTACCCAAGTGAAGGCATGCAATAATCAACGGTTGCCCTTCAATCTCAGGAGCAAATCCTAGCCATCCAAGGTTACCAGACAACACATGGTAACATTTGGCCCGAAATGCCATGTCAATGGCATGCCAACCTAGCCGCGCCACCATGCCATGCCAATGGTATGCCAACCTAGCCGCGCTACCATACCATGCCAATGGAATGCAAACCTAGCCGCGTCACCATGCCATGCCAACCTAGCCGCGCCACCGTGCTGGCCTTCCTTATGCAGCCACCAACGAACGAAGGCGTGCGATGATCAACGGCTACCTTTCCTCTTAAGATGCAAAATCTCGACCGTTGAAGGTCACCAATTTACCAAGTCTTCCAAGATCGATTTTCCAAGAAAAAACAATATGCTACATGTTTTCCACAAAAACATTCGAGACATCAACACATATCACAAACTGGGGGATCCTCTTTAGGTATTGGTTTGGTGGTTTACAGCGTGCGGCGTACACTACGCCTATCATAGGGAAGTGTCATAAGGGTGAGACGGTTAGTAAATACAGGGAGTTAATGGTGAAATGCTCTGGGACATCAATTCCATGCGTTAACGATTTTATGGAACATAAATTCCATGCGTTAACGGTTTTATGGAACATCAATTCCATGCGTTAACGGTTTTATGGAACATCAATTCCATGCATACGGTTACCACCTCCTCCATTTACTTACCTATTTTTCCATTCATTAATGAGACCAGGGTACGTTTCACTTCGACTTGTATAAGTAGGTCTTACCTATTTCCACAGAACGACAGAGGTTTATTCGGGAATATACAACACTTAGAAAATACTTGCTAGATTATCATTTGTTAGCCTTCCCACTTTAATGATACAAGTCGTAGTAACACAACTACTCTTCCAGAATCAACTATTCTGGTCTCATCACTTTCCTTACTTCCCTCCCCAAAACCAACCCATTCTCCTCCACTTTGTGACCGAAGCAAGTCCGGAATAGCCATTTCTTGGTTTAGGCTGGATTTGTACAGATTCATCTCTCGAATCTAAAGTACTCCCTTGCAGTACATTTTTTAGGGTTTAAATTGTTTCTCACCCGCACTCCCGAAATTTCCGAAATCAGCAGAAACCATTTTCACCTACAAATACACATGCATATTTAAATACAGGTTCTGTTATCCCCGATTAACTTACATGTTGACTAAAATACTGTGGGAGGATATAGATGGACGACCAAATAACATAAAAAGGTTGATAGAGGTTGATCCCTGGCCTACGGTTAGCATTCAACTCCTTTCTGTATTTAATTATTTTACTTAATTCAGTTATCTTTCTGCTGGAATTTTTTCACTACCATATGCTCTTCTGCTTGCTGGATTTTTTATTTTGATATTTGGGAGCTGATTTTATCTCGCAATTCGAAGTGATTTCACAGGTAATATATCCCTTGTTAAGAATTTAATGAAACATTGAATTTTTTCTCTGTATCGATTGTTTACCAATATATCCACATTATTTTGCAATATATAGTTGCTATTGATATCAAATTGGAGCCTTATATAATCACGGGGATGTATATATTTGTGATTACATTATAGGATTTATATAATTTCAGTAGAGGTAGGAACATTTAAAAATAAGGGCAAGGATTATTGTTATTCATTCATGACCAGGTTTCAACTTAATCACAGCTAATTTTAAAGTAAGGACTATATTTAACCCTAGAAATTCTAATTCAGGGCAGGGGCGTAGGCCTTGGCTACTATGACATGATTACCTAAATACCGCCTCACTCATTATCGGACGACTAAAATTTTGTGCGAGGATACTGACCGGGTGACCAAATTTGATCAGGCCAGCAAGACATCGAGATCTTCCTTACAGGTTCCATCCTTTAGATTTCAACCTAATCACGACTTATTCATTGGATTATGTTATATTTTTAGCTATATTATATTTTAAGCCATATAAGCTTGGAATTGTTTTTCAAAAACCGCAATATAACCCTCCCCGATAGATCATGTCCACTGATTGACTCTTTGATCACGAAGAAAAACACCACATCTTTTTATAACATTGGTTGTGTTCTGTTCAAATTCACGAAACCAGGGCCACACTTATTAAAATCAAGAGTTTTACCATATATATATCAGCGTTTTAGCATATATATCGTTTCCCGCAAGAGTTTTACCATATACAGATAGATAGATAGATAGATATCAGCTCCCTATCACACACAAATAAACAAAAATCAAACGAAGGTGTGTTCTATTAGTTTTCCATCCACATTATTGTCCATAGTTCCTGCATCAAATAGAGGGTCGATGTCACAGCGGACGCGTAGAGAAAATGAGAGGGAAGAACAGCCCAAACGATGGGAGGAAAAAAAATAGAAACAGTTTATTCAGAACAACAGACAAATTTAATCTCGGTAGAAGTTGATAATCCAATTTTACATTCCTCTTCTTCGCAATTCAATGTAAAAACTTAGGGAATTTTTCTATAGATGTGTGAATAAATCTGCAGTCTTCTTTCTAGGGTACATGAATTAATACATAATTATCAATTCTTGCTAGGATACATGGATTAATACATAATTATCAGTTTTATTATTGTGGAATTTTAAATTAACTGCATTGTTTTGATGATCTTTTAATCAAAATCAACGCGTTTCCCAGCAAGTAGGTTCCCAAGAGCACGGTGATCTTAACCTTCGTAATATCCCTCAAAAAGAGGTATTTCCCCCCTAATATACTTTATCTTTTGTTGAATTGTGTTCCCTGTCTTTCCAAGGGTACATTACATTATTATGGATCCTATTAGGGTTTTTACGTATATATTGATTGAATTTCTCTTGATCGGAATAGTTTTTGGATGTGTTGTATTAGGATAGTATCAATGCTATATTAATATTTGGAATTAAACCATACACTATTTGCTTAATTAGTTTGTTGTCTGTTTAAGATTTGAAAGACCGTAGGTGTTAATGTCAACAATTTCATGACTAATAACTCTTTTACTAGGAAAGTTGTCCAAGCTAAATAATAATGGATGAGGTTATGAAATCTTGAGTTCCAGATCTTATTCAAGTTCCTATAATGATAATCGATCATCTGCTTATTTCTTTTCATTCATTTTGTTGATTTTTTTTGTTCTAGCTATAAGATTCATTTAGAGTATTTAATTTAAGGCTGAGTTGAACATTACCAGTTAGTACTCGCTGAGATGAGGTGATGAAATTGTAATTGATAATGAAGAGCTATCATGGTATCTTTGGGTTTGATGTTAAAGCAGTTGGGACTATTTTTCTTGATGTGTGGCAAACACCAAAATAAGCAGAGACAAACACTTTTGTGGCTAAATATTTCTTAGAATACTGTCCATATTAGTCCTTTAGGTTTGTGATCATTCCATTATATGTATAAGCACTGGCATGTGTAGACATTGTCTATTTAATGTATAGATTGCATTACCTTTTAGTTACTTATGTAATGTAAGACAAGATGTGCATTCGTGCAAATGTTTTTGGAAAATTGGATCCCATCTCAAATGTTACCATGGTATCCAGCATTAGCCAGGACAGGACTAGCGAAGTGTCAAAGATGGAAATAGCAATCCAATGTACTAGATAATCACGTTGTTGATCTATGACTAACTGCTTTTACTTTTTGCCGAGGTAAAGGGATCGACATGAAGGTAACTTTCTGGGAAGAATGGTGTAGATCAGTGGATTGGGAGGTGACAAACATGGAACTGTGTCAATAATTGTTATAATCACTGCAACGTTCATAAGTGAGTTTTAAGGTTAGTGATCTGATTTTATACAGCCACAACGCAACAAAAAGAGATAGTTAGTGATCTGCTCAACTGACAACTGATTTCAATGTAGATACAATTGTTTTGGTTCGGCCACAAATATTCACATACCGGAGGTCAATGAATTCATAAAAATTTAATCATGCATCATCAGAAGTGGACAATGTAATTATTAAT
This sequence comes from Papaver bracteatum, assembly GCA_023529315.1. Classification (NCBI taxonomy): domain Eukaryota; kingdom Viridiplantae; phylum Streptophyta; class Magnoliopsida; order Ranunculales; family Papaveraceae; genus Papaver; species Papaver bracteatum. Next base: position 764,862 of record JAJJWX010001294.1, read on the forward strand.
TAATGCACACTGAAAATGGACAATTAATTTAATTAGGCTTGCTCCAGAAGAAACAAGATTTCAAAGATAAACCTGGCCCTGCAAGATGATCCCACGGAGAATGGAAATACTATCGGGAAGTGATTGATATACTGCAATACGATGTTAACAAGGTAAGCATGTATTTAATCTAATTTATCCATGCATGCATGAAAACTTATTTCTAAGGATACAGTACTGTGAAACAACATTCTTGGGCTTGGTTAACATAAACTGTAACCAACTAACCAATGTCGTGCCAAAGGTGTAGCCTAAATAAATTAACTTATGGAAACAGTTCGAAATGAACCTAAGGTAACAGTTCGAAAGCTTAGTTGTTTTAAGGATCAACCCTTTTTTTAGATTCCCGTATAGTGGCAACTCTTCTGCCACTATTTGGAGCTTTTATTGATGATTCTTAATTGAATTTTCATTTTCTATCAACATCTATGTTATTGTAAGTTTGATATTGAGGTGTATCTGCGAAAAGACTATGAATTTCCTCAAAAGATGTTGAGTTCATTCGAACAGAATCCACTCCGTGTTCTTACTATAAATTGGATTCCAACGTAATGTCATGCTACGTTTTACGTTAACCTTTATGGTTGTCTCCATGTCTTTTTTTTATCAACATGTGTTACTGTTTTTCTATTTTGGTTGAACATGATATATGTAATAATGCATACTACAGCAGGTATGAATATGTACGCATCTATGTAGGGCTTTTTTTTTTTTTTTTTGAGATTACTAATTTATTTATAAGGGTTGAATTTTTTTCATATGCAATACTATTGTAATGACATTTAATCCAAAGTTTTTTCATAAGCAAAAACAGTATTACATTTTTTTTCCTATCGTCGTGTATTTCATGATATACTTTTTATTCCTTTAATGTAGATGTATTTTAGGTGTCTAATGAGATAGTATTACAATAATATTTTATATCGACATGTGAACATCATGGGGGTCTAAGTAACTAAATTGCTTACTTATGTTTTAAAAGTATTTGGATACATTAACTAAGATGTAGTATGTTTTAATGTATGTAAAATGAAGATTATCACGAGGCCCCGGTGATACCTAGTGATTGTAATAAAAATATGTGGTGTTTGTCTCTCCTTGATCAAAGAATCAAAGAGTGGACATGATTTACCAGAGAGGGTCATCCGGCAACCTACAACGTCCGGATCGAGTTTTGATTTGGATGGTTGAGAATATTTGGCTATTGTTGTCGACAAAAATAAGGGGGCGACTATAAAAATTTCCTCCACTATTTTGTCCTCTCCTGCCGTGTAGTAGTAGAGTTGCAGAGAGAGGTTAATTGATTTGGTTCTTTAAATATTCTTATACACCATCACCAAAATCTATCTATAATTTCACATAATCCTCCTTCTAGAGCAGGAAACAGTGGTTTACTAACCACATCATCATCTTCTCATGCTTTTGCAAGTGGTTACAATATCTACATCTTCTTTTACGGATTCAGTATAAATTGAAGGGTTTTTAGGTAAGAAGAAATTTTGGCATAAGTAATTGATTTTGTCATGATTTCAGAATTTAAAACTTAGGGTTTCATATATTTGATGGTAAATTTGGGGGATTTTTAATTTAGTTTAACAAAACTTTAAATTCGGTTCAGTCGCCATTACTAAGATTACCTCAATCATCTCCTGTCTCCACCAACAAAACAAGTGATTGATTCCGTATACATAGTTGCTCTGATATATATTTTTTTGTTAACCTAAAAAATTGAATGTCTTACAGAAAAGCATGTTAACTCTTTTCAGTGTATGGTACGATATATATTCCTTTAGAATGCAAAATTAAACTCTTATCGGATCATATTGTATATATAATGGCGAATGCATTGCTATACCACATCGAATTCAATGATAAAATATGTTTTTCAGTTTAATTAAGTTTGTTTGATCGGTTTTTTATTTTTTTTTTATTTATCATAGCTCTGAAAGTTTTGTTGATCATAGCGAGATCCTTGAAGCTACTGCAACTGAAATTTTGTTGACAATGTCCTGTTTTGGAAAATGCAATGGCAGAAGATGTTGCAAACTTTTCAATGCCTAGCCTCATTCATGTCTCATACTTCTTTTTAAATTATGGACCAGGTGGTATGAGCATTCAAAATAACAGGCATCCACCAGTTGTTTTCAGCAAAAAAAAATAAATGAATATGACATAATTGATGGGAATAGGAAGGGTCTGGAATTGAAAAGCCCAAACTAAGGTATTAAAGTCGGATTTTGGCTACGATTCAAGCCTATGCGATTGTGTTGTTGATTCAATATAATATTAGAATTTAATTTCTATGCTTCACTGTTTTTTTGCTCTTTTTCTAAATATGATTTGTGGAGTGAATGATGTGTATTTAATGTGAATTGTAGGTATTCAAAACCAGTGGATCAAAAGTGAGGTACAGTGTTTAGCCTGTTATGTGAAGATAGAGAAGAAGTAGAAACAATGAAGATAAAAACAGCATCATGAAACACGAAGCACCCTTCTATAAAGTCCTCTTAAGTTAAAAAAAGATGATATACATAAGTTAAGGATGCTAATTTTATAACCTTTAGGCTCACATCACATTCTTTTGGTCTGTACTGATGCAGTGATAGCTTAAATTCATTTCAACTTCCTGAAATTTTTTTGTTTTTTTATTTTTTAATTATTCAATGAGCTTTATGTACTCATCCACCGGGATCATTATGGGACTAGAGATTAAGTGAGCAAGGAGCCACAAGTGATCAGTTACAATAGTTGGTTTTGGGGACAATTGACCATATGGAACATCTTGGTCGTTATCTATATCTTAAATGTTACTCAAATCAAATTGACTTCCTCGATAAAAATTCAATTTAATTGGTCCACTGGGCACTAGATGTGATAGGATTTCTTGGAATACCTATATAATAACCGCAATCGCACGGTGTCTAACTAGTAGACAAAGGCAAGTACGGGTCGAACCCACATGGAGCGGTGGAAATACTGTAATCAATATCTCAATAAACTAACAAGAAATGATGTTTTTTGGATTTTTAGAATCAAGAATTTAAAAGAATATAAAGCAAAAGAAAAATTAATTAAATGTAATAAGAAAGAATCATTAACCAGGGTCTATGGATTCCACTACAATTTATAATTCTGCACCGAAAGAATTTGAATTCCAAATTTATGTATATATCTTTGATCTATTGCAACACCTATTATTGATATAATTTTCGATTATAAACTCGCATTTCCTAAGTATAGCCCATCAAATTCTCTAAGCATGACCTATCAAATTATAATGACGAGGGAATTACCGAAAACATAATTTGTAGATTCACAATTATTATTTGCATCGTCTAAGCATAACTCATCAAATGATTTAATATAAGGATGGATTATTGGTGTGATTTTAATGTTGTAGAAAAAGTGGTAGTAAAGTTCGTTCAAAGACTTGTAAAGATTTTATTTCATACTTAATAGTAAAAATATATACACAAAAAGTTGTCACAATATCGAGAGAACTGGGACTTAGGATTTCACCATTAATCACATTCAATTGGTTTGTATATTGATCCAAAACACTTCTAGCTCTTTTATGGACCTTTTCTTTGCCAAAGGTAGATTTTGTAAAAGATTAATTGTAAATCATAAGCATGGTGCATTAAAATCTCTAAGTCTAAGCATACACCATCAGACAAAATCACAAATAATTAATAAAAATCATAAATCAATGCAAAAGTCATAGAGAAACAAATATAGTTACCAAACAATTGTGAAATAAGGCTTCCTCTGTCGTCCCAGTGTTGGGGTTTAGCTCTTCATGGTGAAAACACGCTCAAAATATGAATTCATTGCTCAAAAGTGTATTAAAGATGAAAATACAAAGAAAATCAATAAAACAGATCAGCTGCAATGTTTATATGCGTTGCAGGTTGACTGTTACAAAAGATACAATGTCTGCTGTTGTAGATAAACTACACTTCTCCGCGACCAACTTTGATCGTCCAATGTTCTTCAACCTTATCTTCTTCCTCCTGCTGCTACAACTTTCTCTGCAGCGTGATTTATTCGTACCAGAACTTCCCCTAAACTACGTATACACCCCAAATTACTCGACCCCCTTTTTGGTACTCCCAGAACCTTTATATACACAACATGTGATCAAAATCCCGAGAAATCTTCTCTTTTCTTACTTCCCAAGTCTTGGCTTTTATTTCTTCTTTTCACTCTCTCCTAAACCAAATCCGACGTACCATACTCTCTCAAAGATACTCCTAAATCGAACACCCAACATTCCTTCTTTGTTTCAAAGTCTCTAAACTAGATAACAAATCATTGCGATTATTTCCCAAGTCTCGGATAACTGCCAAATATATAACCAAAGCCCCGATATCTCAAACTTTCGGTTCCCTATTTTGTTCGTGATTCCTCTTTTCTCGTGAATAAAATCCATTACTTCCCCTGTTTTGATCCAAACTTCCTCGTGCAGATATAGTTGAATTCTAATAGCTCACGTAATCTCCAAAAATACAACCTAAACTTCGAGAATAGTTCCACTGCCTTGTTTTATCAAACCGGTCAATTCATCCCTTTTTTTCTCGAAACTAACTCAACTACCAATCCTGTTACACCATAACAGGCCAAATCCAACATAATTCTATAATAAAATCAGAGTGAAACTCGTCCAAAGCAAATCTAGAGAATTACGCAGGCAGCAACAAACTTTCCCGCCAAATCATGTTTCAAATGGTAGAATACGGTGTCCCATTATCCTTATGTTGGCTGCCCATAGAAGTGGGGTGTGAATAACTCATCTGGGGTGCAAATAGCGGTGGATACACTTATCACTAGGGTACCCCTTATCCATTTGAGGGGTGTCTTCAGTAATTTTCTCCGGAGAGGCCAAATACCACTTTTCGAGCCAAATTCGCCGCAAGAGCTTATTTCTCCAAAAACATAAAATAACCTAATAAGTACAAAATCGAGCACTAACAATATAAATAATTGAGATCAATATAGACACATAAATGTGTCTATCAAATACCCCCACACTTATTATTTGCTAGTCCTCGAGCAAAAATAAAATCCTAACTCACAGTCGCAGGCATCGTCGATTGCATTTAGCATATGCAATAAGCCTTTAAACCCCTAGGTGGCCCTAGTGGCCGAGTTATAGTTTCGGGAGGGCTTACAAGAGATATACCCACAAAACCTTTACTCCAGACCCTAGCTATCTATGCAGAACCTTGGAAGGCACAAAAAAATCTCCTTGGTTGGCATACTTATTGACTACAAGAGGAAGTACCCTGATGCGTAATTCCAATTGGTGTACACGAGTTTGCACTCAAGCATACTAAAATTCATATATAAGTCACAGAGCTCTACTCAGATAGTCGCACTATGGACATCAATATCCGGAGTCAAAACTAATCACATGGATAGATCAAGAAGATGGAAATAGAGAAAAACATAGATGGTTTTGATGTTTACTAAGTGAACGGTGTTTCCTATATCTGTCTGAAGGCCTCCGCCAAAATGAACCTATCCTAATGGACTGAGATATCTGGTCGACTAATATCAACACAACTGGCATATACAAGGGAACCAGTGGTCGATAATCCTAACTCTAGGTCAACACAACTGGCATATACAAGGGTTCCAGTGGTCGACTTTATTGATTTTATTCTGGTTGGTCTAATGGTCTTGTCTCAATTTTTTTATTTTATTTTATGGTATCTCAATCACTCTAATTCACCCTAGCATTGGAAACAACTTGATTCGTGAGCCCCACCTAATCAATTAGAGAAACATAGTTTAAAAACAAAATAAAATAAAAACAGAAGTGAAAAGGACTCAACGAGATATGGTGAAACTATCATGTTATTTCTAACACCTAAGATTTGTGCTTTTATGAATAGACTCTTTAGATGTTTCCATGTAATCAGATTGGTTCCTCAACTCCTATAACCAAAATGCTTCCATCCACTTAGATTGGTTAGTGCCATACTTAACTAACATAAATTTCTAGGCTCTGGAGTTTATTAATGCAACTAACAAGTTTCTCCCATACCCCCAAACTTAAATCTAACATTGTCCTCAATGTTCTAAAGATGAAAATAAAAGCATGAACAAGGAGAAACTGTTGCCATTTGAAGCAAAAGAGTTAAGGAAATATGTTATCGTGTCGCATGAATATTGGGTTACCTCCCAAAAAGTGCTAAGTTTAACGTCTTCAGCCAGACATAAGAAAGGAATAGTCACCTCATAAAATCATAGAGTAATAGCCGAAATATTTGTGGGTCATCAAAACCAAATAAAGCTACCACAAATAAAAGGAATCTGCAATATGCCAAGAAAATTAACAAGTAAATCACACCCTTGTCTAGTTTCCTGTTTAAGACAACTACATCTAGATGTGGTTCAGGTTCAGGCTCTATGAAAGGGTCTAAATAAATTTCTTTGGGATGCATTTCCTCATATCTAAGTTCCGGTTTAGGTATTAGAGTCTGGAAAAACTCAAATAAGAATTTTGAGGCACATAACAATAACCTAAACAACTGCGGATCCTTAAAGTCAATCAGGCTTGACTTACACAATTGACAACCACTTTCATCGTGGTCAATTTTAAGCAAATGTGTCTATTCTAATCTCCTAAAGTACTTAGGTTTAGTCTCAAAACTAAATAATTGACACATCTGAAACTTATACGTTCCCACAATTGGTTGAAAAATATTTGGTGGGAAAACAAAATCAATCTGGGTATCATAGCATGGGCTAACCACATCAACCAGAGGATGGGTTTCTAACAACTGAACTTCCTTATGGACATCACTAGGTTCAGGGAGACGTGTATGAAGATAATCTTGTAAAATGGTTGAGGCACATATTTCAAGTCCCAAGTGAGGGAATTTTCTAAGAGTTAAAGCACGTGGAGAATGATAATCACCCCCAAACTTAGAGTTTTCAGTGTCTCTAGAAAGACTAGTCACAACTTCCCTAATTTCAAGGCCAACTGATTCCTGAAAATGGTTAAGTGATTCTTCTAAGTCAGGTACATCCTCACTCATCTCTACGAGTTCATTTTCTTTTTCTAAGTCTATTGTTTCTAAATTGCTAGACTCAAAATATACTCGTTCCTCTAAACCATCATTGGCTTCATAATAAAAAGGAAATACTACATCATCTAAAACGGTGGTATCTCTAGTCAAATCCTTGTCCTTTTGAATAGGTAAATAATTGTTAAAATTATTTGGATTTGAACTAAAAACATTATCATTATTAACACTACACCAAATCAACGATTAGGAGACATTTAAAGGTGTTGCTTTGAATTTCAGAGACATATATAAGTGTCTCAAATCGTGCGTCCGGAATCGTTTGAGACTTTTCAAGCGACACTTATAAGTGTCTCTTTATTTATTTAAGCGACGCATATAAGTGTCTCTTAATTTAATTCGCGGCGTTATTAAAGCAACATATATAATAATTAAAACAACACATATAAATGTCTCAAATTTTATAATTATTATAAAAAAAATAAAAAAATCACAATTGGAAAATTCAGAAAATTTAATTATTGTATATTCATGAAGTTGCATATCAGTAATTTATGCCTCCAACAAATGATATCAATATCTCAAAACACAAACTGAATTCAAGCACTAAGAAACAATTTAACATCAAACTTGAACATTTTCTTTGCACACATACACCTTTTAGCAGAGTTTCCTTCTTCTCATCAAACTTCTTATCACTTTATGACCATAAATGCTGCAAATTTATCTTCCCTTTGGAGTGACCAACACTTAGTTCCAACCTAAGTTAGAACATGCAAAGCTTCAAAGACCAAAACACCAAGATAATATATATCACTAACAGTTTACTGATATCACTTTGGCTAAGATTACAAATCAGAACCATGTAGAGTATCATGTCATTATATAACATGGTAGAATACCAAGTCACTACCAGCTATATACTAAAGAATCTACAATGCTTTGACATTTACATGTAGAAAATGTTTTCGTCATACTTCTTTCAATCTGTAAAAAACTGATCAACAAACCCAAATATCACTACGAATGAGAAACAAAAGAATTTTATACTACTCTGCTCTGGATTCAAGTAAAACCCAAATATTATTTATCAAGGGGATGAAAACATAGTCTTTCATCCGGTGCAGTATTCTAGAAAGTGTAATATGATACAAGTAAGAACAAAGAAACTGCCTGTAATAACAACAAAATAATAGAAAATTGAAAGTGTCAAGAAGAAAATACCTCTTTCATTTCAAGGAAACTAATCATACAGGTAGCAGGGTGTGTGGTGATGATTCATATCTTAACGCTTTGACCAGGCACATAAAAAGAACAGAAATAACCATTTACTCAAATAGTTAGTTGAACGTCCAGTACTTCTAACGTAATGCATCTTATCGAAATATAAGGAATTACCTCATATTTTGCCTGCCCACCCATCTCATACTTCTTTTGAATGATTTCCACATCTTACTCGTTGCTCAAGTGTTCCCAACGACCATCAGAAGCAAATATCATATTTGCACTCAAGACGGGCCTCTTCAAAGGTTCAAGCAGTCTGAACTTTGCAGCAATTTATTCAGTATAATACTTGGTATCCTTCGTATACACATCACCTACAGATCTAGATACTTGCATCAAATCCGTTATGAGAGTTAATAGCATGGAAACAAAACTAAGGGGAAAACAATTTTCTTACTGAAATTTTTTAAATGCAAACAATGTGGGTTTAAAATGGAAACAATTAGGTACGAACAACAAGAGCTTTAACAGTTGAGTATTGTGTCCATTTCATGGTCAAATTCAAAATCAGTCGACTGCCAAATGAAATAATGAAGTTCTTTACAGTATGCCAATAAACCTATAATTAAAAGCCTGCAAATCTCTCAAGAACGTTTAACTTCCGTAATACCAAGAGAAGAAAACACATAGCCGAGAACAGAAAAAGAAAACCTTCAAGGGAATATTTCTGGAAATGAGCAACACCTCAACCAACCAAACTCCAAAAGTTGTTAAAATTGGCTCAAATACCTCATCAACTATAACCGGTAATCACATTCCACAAATCAGTTTCACAATAACATGATAAAAATCATAAACCTTGCAAATCTCAGATCTAAACGAGAAAATTCAGCTAAAATAAACCAAAACAAAATCCAAACGAGTTTTAGAAACAATTACATACTGGTTTGAAAGTCTCTGGACTGCAGACAGTATGAGAATTACTTGTAGGCACCCCTTGAGACAGCCAATATGCCCCACAATATCATCCCCCCACATACATGGCATTGCAAATGAGTTGTAGTTCCGTTGCATTGGAACCCACCAAACCCAGTACATGTTCATTGTTAAGATATGAATACACACATTCCAAAATGGTCACAAAAAAAAAGAAAAATTAAACGAACCTTGAGATAGGTTTGTCATATACACAATGTGGATAAAAAAAGACTTAGGACTAGCAAGTGCACCTAAGTGATTAACTGCAGCCTTAAGTAAACCAGCCTTATGTGAATTTGATGTATACTTCGGTTTTTTATTCCATAAAAAGTGAATCCCATGTGATGGTGAAATCTCCATGCATGACTTATAACCCATGCCTGACTTTTTAGTTTTTCCCTCTCTAATGTTTTTTCTTTCCTTTAGATTCGGGGATTTATCTATCTTCTATTTATTTATTTTTACTTTTGGGTTACATTAGCAAATGACACAAGATGTGTAGAAAACGAAATTGGATTAAATTGACTTTACCACATTGAGGAAAAGATGTGTAGAAAAAAAAACAGAAAAATGAATATTTGAAAGTGAAATCAATTGAGGTGCCTCGGTAAGCACCATTACAAAAATTCAGTACTACAGCAAGAACTAGACTTGGTATGCTTCATTAATTAAACTGAACCCAAGTTATCCTTTCCTTAAAACAATTTATATTAAACACACAATATCTGGAATTCGTTTATGTTCACACACAATGTACTATTTTCATTTGCGTGTGATCTACTGGTCATACGAGAATTAATGTATTTCCACAAGTTCCCTATAAAAAGCGAGGAGTTAAGGGATGTACTTACAAGATTTGATTTAATGGTCGCACATTTATTCAACAGGGCGATTTCATCACTACTACGTCTTAGTGAAGAGTCATCTTGTAGTATTTCCTAGAAACTCAAACCAAAACTGATTGAGTTAATGCATCCTTTAGTATGTAAGTGGCATCCTCACCTAGTAAAATAAAGATGACTAAATATGTTGTCTATTTACTTAAAACATGTCTAAAAAACCAACATGTTGTCAACAACTATAGAAGACTAATAAGAATTTACCTCCTCAATGTTAGGCAAAAAGTGGTTTCTACCAACAAATTGTACAGTTCCACGACATTGAGGACAGAGAACTCTAGGGTGTTTCTCAATAGACCTTCTTAGCCACTCAGAGAAGCACCCATTGCTAGAACAAAGGAAACAAGAAAAGATGGTATTAAGGAAACAAGAAAAGATGGTATTAGATTTCACAGAAATCAAACTGCAAATGATGTCCAAGACGAATCAAAATTCAAATGATGTCAAAGACGATTTATAAAGTACCAAAAGTTGTGAAGACAAGGGGCAGCAGTTACAACATCATGCCATATGTTTAGGCAAATATAGCATTTTGCATGCTCAAAGATCTACGAGATATCCGCAAAGATAAACAAACAGAATCCGTAAGTCTTTTTCATTTTTCGCCAGAACATTCCCATCAACAGTAATAATATTCGAACTTGATAAAAAGAAAAAGAAGAAGGTTAACAACCCTACGTCGCGACCAAAAGAGATACATTTATACACACAAAGACTGAAAACCATATTATAATCAAACTTCTTAAACACAATTGCATACCTCAAATTTTGCACAGTTGTTGTACATAAGTCACTACTCCTAGTAATTTTTCACCATTCGTTTTTGATTTCTGAAGTGCATGTGGTTTCAGAAGACACCACCATCTACTTTGAACTTATCTCAACATCTGAGTACTTCGTGTTGGATGGTACTACACAAAACAAAAGAATCATAAAAACTCTAATTAATGTTTCAATGAATTATCTTTGTACACCGAACCCATAATTAAGATACTTGATTAGTCAATTGTCATACTTTATCTATTGGGGTAAATACAAATATCAAGAATTTGAGTAATGGATTATGCAAAACCCCAAAACAAAAATCTTTAAAATTATACGAAAACAATCGTATATAGAACACCATAAGTAAGATTAAGGGTCTCACAACAATAAGGTTACATAGGAATACCCCGAATAAGCTTAAGAATCGACAATACCCAGAGATAAAAACCAAATGAACCCTACAAATCTCAGATCGAAAAAGTTGTATCTACTTACAAAGACAAACAAAACAAAAATTAAATTAAATTTAACATACAAAAATAAACCCTAGAAATTCGTCACATCCAGGTGTGAAGAAATACAATAATAGAACTCAATCCTCAGCTCATAAAATGAAATTAAAACCAAACCTATGATACTCCATAAAATCCAATTAAAAAACATACTTCAAGATTGTAATGTAAAAAAGAATCTAGATTCACAAAATAAAAAACAACGAAATTAGGGATTTACCTTGATAAACTTATCTCGATGGACTGGTTTATTATCTGAAAGTTTATTTTCATTTACGAGATGAGGATTCAGGAGGATAGATTTTGATTTCTTAAAGGTAAGGTTTGAGCTCAGAGATCTGGATTTAGCAATGAAGATACTGAAGAAAACAAAAGAGAGTTCAAGAGAAAGAGAGAGAGTCGGGATGAGAAAATAAAATAAAAGAGAAAAGAATAAAAATAGGTTAATACTAAAAAATAAAATAGTATATTTAACAGACAAGTAAGCCCTCAACCATTTTCAAAAAAATACAAGCGTGTCCTTTTTTTTTTTTATTCTCTAACCGTAAATAGAATTTAATGAGACATATATGGTTTATAAGAGACACTTAAATGTTTGATACTTAAGTATGAGTCTCAAACATGAAAAACTATATGTAGCAAAAACCTAGATATGGTGTAGTGTAAGCTCAATTGGAGTACCAAATTCCTGATCACTATGCCTACTTATATATAATTCTTCATCAACACTATCCTCATCATAATCATCATTATAATAATATGAAAATGGTTGAACCTCATCTACACAAGTAGTGTTACCAATTATATCCTCGTTATCTTGATAAAAATTATCCTCATTTTCACGGGTAATATTGGAAAGAATGTATTGGCAATTATGTGTAATTCGAGCAATTCTTTCTTCCGTCTCTAACTCAAGCCTACGTGTTGACTCAGAAAACTCACGAGTTGACTCAGTTAACTTACATGTTGACTCAGCTAACTTCCCGAGGTTATATTCTAAAGAAGGTTCACTCATTGTTATAATTCTTTCATCCATAACTAAGTCATTTGTGTCCGCTAACTTATGTGTCGACTCAAGTAACTTACGCGTTGACTCAAGTATCTTACGTGATTCATCTAGAGGAGAGGAATTATAGGAATTTTGCTCGTATGACCGGTGGGCATGTGGATAGTAATTGGGCTCACCATGATATGGGCCATAACCTTCAAAACTTTGGCATTCCCAACCACTATTCACACTATGGTCATAAAAAGAGTGATGTCCATATTGTTCAGTTGGATATTCATATTCATTGTGATGGCTATTGCAATACCAGTTTGACATCCTAACTGCAAGGGAATTCTACACAAGCACAAACAAGGCTGACTTGACCAAAAAAAACCTACTGATTTCTAGCAAACAAAAAGCATGATGGCTCCACTTAGATTGTTTCTAGACCAGCTTCTAATCCTTCGAAATGGAATTCGTTACAATTTAAGCAAACCCCTCTGGAATCAATCCGAGTCAAAGTAAGTTGAATAGAGGCGAGGGAAGCTACGTGGAGCATTGATACCCAAGGCCTCACCGCGTTACAAGGCGGCGCAGTCACACATTCAGCTCACAGAAACCATCATGAACTTCGAAGTATGCTTAAAAGAGTAACCAATATTTTTCGAATGACTTTCCTATTAAGCTCGTTACCCTATCGGTCTCGTTCTAGTCAGTATTTTAAGCTTAGGTTCGCGTTTGGTATCGTTTTCCTAAGGCGGGCAAGAATAGAACGGTGATGAAATCCGAACCCTTATCTTGTATGGCCAGGCCTTGCCCTTTAATAGGAAATTAAAGCAGCCGTATTCAATACCTCAACATATATGCATACAAAATCATCCAGTAAACACGCTGACAGGGGATTCGCGGGTGTTTAGAATTCTTACCTCCCGTTCTAGATGGGGGATGAACCGTTGAAGTTGACTCGGGCCACGACTCCTATGTCATGTACGAACCCGAGGGGCTAAGACAGTATCGTAACTATCGTCCTTCCCTGTGCAGTTTATATTTAAATTAACCCTTCCTTAGGGTTTTAAAAATAATGTCCCATAAATAAAGTCCAAAAAGTCCAAAAATAAAAAGATTATAAAAAATAAAATCCTATTTACAGTTTCTAAAAAGAAAAAGAAAAAAATGTCTAAATAAAATAAATATATACAAAATCTTCTTCACTCCTTGGACTCCTCTTTTCTTTCCTTCTTTGGCGATGCTTTCCTTTTATAGCACTTTTTCTTTCCTTGTAGCTTCGCTCCAAATCTGAAAAGAATCAAAAAATACTAAAGGCGTAAAAGAGAAAAAAATAATTTAAAAAAAAAAACCTAAAAAATAAATAAAATCTAAATACAAGTCTGCGTCGACGGCACCAAAAATTGATATGATTTTAAAAGTTGTAGAAAAAGTGGTAGTAAAGTTCGTTCAAATACTTGTAAAGATTTGATTTCAGACTTAATAGTAAAAATATATACACAAAAAGTTGTCACAATATCGAGAGAACTGGGACTTAGGATTTCACCATTAATCACATTCAATTGGTTTGTATATTGATTCAAAACACTTCTAGCTCTTTTATGGACCTTTTCTTTGCCAAAGGTAGATTTTGTAAAAGATTAATTGTAAATCATAATCATGGTGCATCAAAAGCTCTAAGTCTAAGCATACACCATCAGACAAAATCACAAATAATTAATAAAAATCATAAATCAATTAAATCAATGCAAAAGTCATAGAGAATCAAATATAGTTACCAAAATAATGTGAAATAAGGCTTCCTCCATCGTCCCAGTGTTGGGGTTTAGCTCTTCATGGTGCAAACACGTTCAAAATATAAATTCATTGCTCAAAAGTGTATTAAAGATGAAAATACAAAGAAAATCAATAAAACAGATCAGCTGCAACCTTTATATGCGTTGCAGGTTGACTGTTACAATAAATACAGAAGAAATAAGACTATCAGGAAACGACAGTGTCTGCTGCTGTAGATAAACTACACTTCTCCGCGACCGACTTTGATTGTCCAATGTTCTTCAGTTTTATCTTCTTCCTCCTGCTGCTGCAACTTTCTCTGCAGCGTGATTTCTTCGTACCAGAGCTTCCCCTAAACTACGTATAGACCCCAAACTACTCTACCCCCTTTTTGGTACTCCCAGAACCTTTATATACACAACAGGTGATCAAAATCCCGAGAAATCTTCTCTTTTCTTACTTCCTAAGTCTCGGCTTTTCTTTCTTCTTTTCACTCTCTCCTAAACCAAATCCGACGTACCATACTCTCTCAAAGATACTCCTGAATCGAACACCCAACATTCCTTCCTTGTTTCAAAGTCTCTAAACAAGATAACAAATCTTTGCGATTATTTCCCAAGTCTCGGATAACTGGCAAATACATAACCAAAGCCCCGATATCTGAAACTTCCGGTTCCCTATTTTGTTCGTGATTCCTCTTTTCTCGTGAATAAATCCATTACTTCCCCTGTTTTGATCCAAACTTCCTCGTACAAATATAGTTGAATCCTAATAGCTCACGTAATCTCCAAAAATACAACCTAAACTCCGAGAATAGTTCCACTGCCATGTTTTATCAAACCGGTCAATTCACCCCTTTTTTTCTCGAAACTAACTCAACTACCAATCTTGTTACACCATAACAGGCCCAATCCAACATAATTCTATAAGAAAATCCGAGTAAAACTCGTCCAAAGAAAATCTAGAGAATTACCCAGGTAGCAGCAAACTTTTCCACCAAATCATGTTTCAAATGGTAGAAGACGGTGTCCCCTTATCCTTCTGTTGGCTGCCCATAGCAGTGGGTTGTTAATAACTCATATGGGGTGCAAATAGAGGTGGATGCCACTTATCACAAGGTTAACCCTTATCCATTTGAGGGGTGTCTTCAGTAATTTTCTCCGGAGAGGCCAAATACCACTTTTCGAGTCAAATTCGCCGCAAGAGCTTATTTCTCCAAAAACACCTACAAAAACATAAAATAACCAAATAAGTACAAAATCGAGCACTAACAATATACATAATTGAGATCAATATAGACACATAAATGCGTTTATCAATTATCAAATACTATAACAAATAAAATTGGAAAACCACATGCATTTATGCATTTTGGGCTTTTGTATCGTACAAAGCCGGTAGAGCAACAACATATATTATTTAAAATCAATAAATCATAATTAAGGATTTATATAATTCAATTCATAATATCCTACTACCAAAACAATATTCAATTTAATCCATGACGGTCTAATGCTAGAAATAGTTTTCACCATAAACCCTAGTTACAAAGCTTAGCAAAACATGGAGATGGATTTCTCAAATTCCATAAAAATAATTAAAAAAGTACGTGATAATACATCAATATCACCGTCGTCACCCGGTAATAGTCGTCTACTTCCCCTCCTTTTTTCTGCTCCTCCAATGGCCGAAATGGCGACCCCCTCCATCTCCCTTCGACCGTCACCAGACAGACCCCCCAAAACATAAAAATGTTTCCAAAGATGTCCCCTCTCAGCCGCAATTTCCGCTCCTTGATTAAACGATTAGATGGAATCCTTTCAACTCATGAATTGCACACGCATAGACGAGTTAAATTTGGCATTTATATAGTTGACATTTCTTTACACCGTGCAATAATGTGTTGTGGAGCAAGATTCCAACAACATCCAGCATATTAGGAATGGAAAAGTCCATTAGTAGCATACCAGAACGTGTTTTCTACTACCCACAAAAACATATGTTCCGTTTGACTAAGAAAACTTTAGTCATGAATCAGAACATCAACCCCATAAACATGCACCACTTCCTTGGTTATTCTAATATTTATCAATGTAATTTCTTATCTTAACTGTATAGTTAGCCCCACCAAATATCCAGTGACCATGAAGATTGCCTCGAACCTAATTAGCTCGGGCAGCTGCGCATTCCATAACAGTTTGTCGAGCAATCTTCTATGGACCACTATTGCTTATCATGTATCATCACCACGTCCCCCTTAAGCTCTAGTGCTTGAAAATAAACAAAGACTTTGTTGTCATTTGAATCCTTCCTTGGCAGTGAGTTGATCAAATTATGCTTGCATAATTCTCTGGCCGTCACTTCATTGAGTGCTGCTAACATGGAAAATGAAATGGCGGCAAAATGAGATCATCCTCTTTTGATGCCGTGAACTACAATGGGTGTCCTTTTTGTCCCAAACGCCATTTTTAGTTGTTTATTCTTTCGGAGATTGCATTCGTTTGTACTTTCTGCAAAAGCACTAAAATAGTGTCATTAGCCAAAATATCGAGAACTAACTAATATAAATATGGGTATAATATGTAGCACTTACGTGCTTATCAACACCCCACACTTATATTTTGCTAGTCCTCCAGCAAAACAGAAGAAGACCCGCTACACAGCTGGTCATATAATAAGAGAGAGAGACCCACTACACAGCTGGTCATATCAATTTTTTTTTTTCTTAGACCCGCTAAACAGCTGATCATTTTTTTTAGAGCCGCTAAACAGCTGATCAAATCATACATGCAAACCTACAATAGACCCGCTCAACAGCTGGTCATAAATTGTAAGAAAATTCCTGAAAAAGAAAAGTAAAAGGTTAACCACTCCCCAACACTTAAACATTACATTTTCATCAATGTAATTGAGTCATCCAACGTAAAATTAAGATTGGAAATTCATAATATGCGAAAATAAACCAATAAAAAAAATAGAATTACCTACTGGAATATACATAAAGGATTCTCCATATATAAACAACCTAAAAAATTTGGGATCAACCCAGAGCACGATATATACAACCGATGACAACCTCAAATCCTCGTTGAAGCAACGTAAATATATAGAGAATATCAAAAGGAAAGAGCTACCCCAAAACCTGGTTTTTGCAAAGGATGTATCATTTTGATCAAAAATAACCGAGTTAAAGGGTTCGCCAGAGCTAAGAACTGAAACGATCTAGGAATCATGCACGGGCAAAGAGAAATCACGATATGCAAAATAATCTAGTAATACTAGAGAAGCACGCAGTTCTAATCCAAAATTAGGAATCCTCTGAAAAGTTGTGCTAACAATTCTAGGTATATTAACTTCTCCACTGGGTTTGTGACCCTTTACTAAATCATCATCAACCAAGGAATCAATAGGAATATCACGAAAAAGATGATTTAAAGAAATCCTATAGATAGAGTGTAATGTCTCTAAGTCGTTAGACTTAACTACGGTTTCCTCGGAATTAACACATTCTTCATAAGCATCATTTTTATAACACTGATATGTCACATCATCTAAAAGAATGGTGTCCTCAATCCTCAACTCATCCTTTTGAATAGGTGAGTGAGCATTAACAAGATCAGGAGTTGGACTAAATATACCACCTTCACTTGGTATGACAATGTTGAAAAAGCGGGGGTCTAACAACCACACCCAATATTTCGATTAGCAATCTGTATGGAAAACTCCGAGTCACTTTCTAGAGAATCAACTAGACTTAATCAATATAAAATATCTCAAGGAGTTATTATCTCTATCTCTCAATTTGATTTACTCAAGCAAATACAATATGCGAGTCTTGATCAAAGAGAGATAACTTGGATGGTACCAAAGACCAATATCCAAGTGTCAATCAATTTAAATCAAAAACCAATAAGGTCGGATATTCTAATTCATTGAACAACACGCAACCTGTATTATTTCAATTATATAAAAAAATATAATGCGGAAAAGAAATAACACAGACACCAGAATTTTGATAACGAGGAAACCGCAAATGCAGAAAAACCCCGGGACCTAGTCCATATTAAACATACACTGTATTAAGCCGCTACAGACACTAGCCTACTCCAAGCTAACTTCGGTCTGGAATGTAGTTGAACCCCAACCAATCTCACACTGATCCAAGGTACAGTTATGTTCATACGCCTCTGATCCCAGCAGGATACTGCGCACTTGATTCCCTTAGCTGATCTCACCCATAACCAAGAGTTGCTACGACCCAAAGTCGAAGACTTTACTAAACAAATCTGTCTCACACAGAAAAGTCTACAAGGATAGATAAATTCGGCTCCCACGAATAAACCTATGATTTTTGTTATGTCTTTTAATAAATCAAGGTAAACAAGAACCAATTGATAAAACCATACTTATATTCCCAAAAAACAGCTCAGTTTTATCAATCACCTCGCAATAAACTTAATCGACACAACGAAGAATATTATTGAGGAATCACAAATGATGAGACGAAGTGTTTGTGATTACTTTTATATCTTGCCTATCAGAGATAAAAATATCAAACCAATTATTACAATTGTACTCGTACGATAGAAGATGTAAGATCATATTACATAACTACGATAAAAGTAGTATCGGCCTGGCTTCACAATCACAATGATGTCTGTAAGTCGTTAACCTGGTTTTAGAAGAAGAAAACCAAAGGTTAAAGGAGAATCGACTCTAGCTTAGCAAACTAGTATCACACAGAATGTGTGGGTATTAGGTTTCCCAGTTGCTAGAGTTCTCCATTACATAGTCTTTCAAATCATGATTTGCAATCAATGTTAGCTTAGTAACAAAGCATTCAATTTTCACTATTAGATGAAAACCTAATTAGATACAAGCTAATATTTATCAACCGTTAAACATAGCTTGTTATACACACATGTACTACACGTTTGTTGGCTTGTGAAAACCGTACCCAAACTTGTACATTAGTTGGTTCAACACTAGTTAACCAAATGGTTAGCCAAATGATAACTTTCAAATCAACCATATTATTTTTCACCATAACTAGTCCAAATAACTCAAATGAACTAGTTATAGAGTTGTTAAATTGCTTAGATCTTTGTGTACTACACAAGACATAATTGAAGCGAAAACGATGGGATTCACTCGAATCGATTCATGAACTATAAAGACACAGTTTGCAATAGCATTCCTTAGTTTATAAAGATAAGTTCACAAACATCGTTTTTATACATAACCTACTCAAGTTCGCGAACAGGGTTTGCGGACTTAAGTTCCCGGACGGAGTTTACAAACTCCAACAAAAATTCTCGGGTTCGGGAACTTTCACCATTTCGCGAACTAAGTTCGCGGACTGAAGCTCACGCACTTCTCCAGTTTAACTTGATCAACAAAGTTCGCAAACTTCGGTTCAAGCACTAAGGACTTATACATATATGTGTTACCACAACAATTCTTATATCCTCCCATGGTTATATTGTCTAAAATCTCATTTCAATCATTGAAACATTCTCAGAGGGCATTATATAGCTGTTATTCACAAACTATTTTTCGTTAGAGAAATTTCCAAAATGATTGAAACATAACATGACTTTCGTCACTAGGTAAAGATGAACTTGGCTAAAGAGAAAGCTGTACCAACACATTTTTCGAGAAATAGATAAGCGAGATATACTCAGATTGAAATATCATATGTGTATATACTTAGTCTATATAGTAATACAACTTTTGTCTCAAGATAGGAGATAGAATAGATGGACTTTCGAGTGATAGATAAGTTCAAGTCTCCACATACCTTTTAGTCGATGAAGATCCACTGGTTCCTTGAGTAGTCCTTCGTCTTGTATTATGATCGCCATGGAGTTCTTGAGCTCAACTACATTTTCTATCCTAGTACGAGACCTTAGCTATAGTAGACTAGAAATCAAAAACTTTTATAGTTTTGATCACTAATATTGACAAACATGCTTGAGATAGCAATGCATCCGAGTTCGACCGAGCAATGCTCTAACAATCTCCCCATTTGTCAATTTTAGTGGCAAAACTATTAATACATATGGAATACAAAATATATAAAATAACTTTGTAGCTCCTATTCTACATGTTGTCTAATCTTCAACAATACTCGAAATCTTCGTCACTTCCAAGTAATTCAATGATCCCAAAGTTTGTAAGTTTAGCACCATCGTTGTTGAAAATACGTAGCTATAACAATGAGAAAAGCAATGGTTCTCAATCATTGTTATACAGTGTCATAGTATCATTACACAGCGTCAAAGTCCAATTGCATCACAACTTTAACAGCAATACTATGGTGATACTTCACCCCCCCCCCCCCAGTAAATACTCCATCTCACATGGAAACCACTCCCCCTTACATAATGATCCGAAAACCATATGTATTTGTAGTGTGAACTACATATTAATTCTCCCCCTTTTTGTCAATAAAATTGGCAAAGGTACAAGAATGGGATCCTAATAAAATTTTCGTAGGAGATATTTCATGACCAAAGGTAAATGTATATCATCTTGTTTAGATGCAATCATAAAGCCGAATCTAAATGCATTCATCAAGGAGTTTATAAAGATACATGATAACCCCTATAATATTCCACATCCGCACTCCCCATAAAGATTTGGCAATTATGCGCAAGTTCAAAAGAACTCTCCCCCATAAAATGTCATTCCCAGGGGAACAACAAAAGCGACCTTAATTTCAAAAGAGAAAAGAAGGATTTCTTTAGACTCAACAAATCACATACAAGTATGAATTTGAAATCCAAAAAGAAATATTCAATCATATTAACCAAAGCGAACCAAGATTAATTTGACTAAATATGCTCGACACAAGTAAACTTATGAAGACTTAAGAAAACAACTAGATTAATCACAAGAAAACTCGCAAATAATATAATTGTCATACTCAACCAAACTAATTACAAAAGTAATCAATTTAATTGGCCACACTCGATATAAGAAAATCCATGGAGCAATGACTAAGTTAATCATGAATAACCAACTCAGTCGAAGAAATGCTCAAACATAAGAAAACTTATGGAGTGATAACTAAATAACCATACAAGATGATTAATTTAGTTCAACATAAAGTACCTTATAGAACAACAACTAAGTTATTCACAAGGCAATCAAATTTTGTTGTTTTAGTGCTCAACATAAGATACTTCATGGAACAACACCGTATTTACACAAAATTGTGGATCGGAGAATCGACCTTATACCGTGGAATAAGCAAGGATTCATTCTATGTTTCCATCACTATTTTCACAATGAGACACAATAGACATAATCGTTGAATCACAAAATATTTTAACCTATCTTATATCAATAATTGACAATATAGGCTTAACTTTCGTGTTTTGTCAAAAGTCTATTCATTCATTTATCAATATTTGCATATCAATTAACGAACGACTTTACTTTTGACAAAATATGGGACAATCAAGTTTACGGACGTAAACATACATATCCCATACAAATATTGCAATATGTAAAACCAAAAAGATTAATATTTCAAAAATCATCTTCAAAACAAGTTTAGAATGTAAACCAATAAATCTAAAAACAAGGAGATGAAAACTTTGGATATAGCTATGTGTAATCACAATAATGGCTATTCCAAACACTTGTAGTACCAGAATATCGCCACAACGATATTCTCGTAATAAGAACGACATTTCCATGAGAAGGTTGAATACTCCCACTACAAGAATGACATCTTTCACGAGAGCGTCGTAAGAATTCTCCAACGAAATTTGATGAGCAACATGAGAAAGAATCAAGATAGTTGACGATTAAAGAAGCATGATAAAAGAATGTTGTTTCACGAGGATTACGAAAGATGGCGAAAATAAACAATGTAACTACCACGATGAGATCGCAGAATAGATCCGAAAGAAGGGGAAAACTTAGCTGTCACCCACTATGTAATTTCCTATATAAAGGGTTCAAGTAAGTCCAGAAAGGATGATATATTTTTTAGAGTTGAGAAAATCTTGAGGAGAGAGAAACTCCAGAAAAGAAAGTTGTAATTCTGAGTTCGAATATTTTCTGTAAACATTTCTGAGATCTAAATAATAAAAGTGTCGTTTAATTCTTCAATCTTCAACTAATTTCACTTAGATTTTTATAGGATCTTAATAGGGGTGTAGTGTGGGAAATCCGGCTACTACATTTTGGCGCCGACTAAGGGGAACGTTGAATTAGCAAAATCGAAGAAAAGGTAAAAAAGAAGACAGGGATTATTCAAGATCAAGGAAACTTTGAAGAAGATTGGTGAAATATTCAGAAGAAAAATGATTAGAATTAAAGAAAATTGTTGGAAATTGAAGTATGAATTAGTGTCAAGAGAAATGATCGATAAATTTCATGAAAATATTAAGGGGAAGATACATAAGCGTGATTTTAAAGGGAGAAAAATTATGATGGTAAAGAAAACGCCATTATTAAAGAATTTGGAAAAGCAGGAAATTACATTTACAGCAACAGAAGTTTTAGAAGAAAATCTAGATCATACATCTCCTTTGGGGATTACAGTACCCATGATACCAATAAGGAAGGAAAAGTCAATAAAATCTGTAGAAAAATGGGCTATAAATAGAACTCTAGTTGACACAGGAAGTTCTGTGGATATAATGTTCTATCATGCTTTTAAGAAAATGGGGTATAAGGATGAAGAAATGTCTATTTCAGCATATCATATTCATGGTTTCGGAAAATCTATAACAAAATCAAGAGGAGAAATAATAGTACGATTACCACTTGGAGAAATTGAAACACAAGTAACATTATGCGTGGTGGATATGGAATCACCATACAACATGATATTGGGAAGACCATGGATACACGCAATTAAAGTTGTAGCGTCAAACTTACATCAACGTATAAAATTCCCTATGCCTAGTGAAATTGGGGAAATTAAAGGAGATACAGATCTTGCGAAGATATGCTATCAAATTGAAGTAAAAAATTGTGAAGAACGTCCTAAGCTGCGAAAAGCTCGCAGAAAATTGATGAGAGAAACAAGAAAAGAAGAAGAATTTAAAATTTACATGATAAGAGCAAAAGAGGGAAAAGGAATACCCAATGAATTTTCGCGAGAAGGAGATGAACGTGCGAGAGTCATAAAAACACCAAGACTGGCCGCTTACAATCGCTGAAACTGAACCAACAAAAGAAGTAAATATTGGGAGTGAAGAAGAACCTAAAATACTGAAAATTGGGACTAGAATGGAGATAGACGAGGAATAAAGAACTATAAATCTTTTGCGAGAATACAAAGACGTTTTCACGTGGAGCATGGATGAAATTCCAGGGATAGATCCATCGGTAGCATGTCATAAATTAGAAATCAACAAAAATGTAAGGCCGTTCAAGCAAAGAATAAGAAAAATCGCAACAACATACCATTCTCAGATAGAAGAAGAATTACAGAAGATGCTTGATGCAGGAATAATAAGGCAAGCCAAGTATCCAGAGTGGATTGCAAATATGGTGGTGGTACCAAAGAAGAATAAAGGAATAAGAATTTGCATAGATTTTACCGATTTAAATAAAGCTTGTCCTAAAGATAGTTTTCCACTACCAGATATTCCCCAAATGGTTGAGTCAGCAGTGGGAAATGCAAGAATATCTTCGTTAGATGGATATAAAGGATACAACCAAATCCCTCTCGCTGAAGAAGATCAAGAACATACTGCATTTTTTGCTCCAAGAGGGTTATATTGTTATACAAAAATGCCCTTTGGATTACGAAATGCTGGTGCAACATACTAAAGAATGGTGGAGAAGGTATTTGCAAAGTGGATCCACAAAACACTGAAGGTATATGTAGATGATATGTTAGTCAAGAGCAAGGAAGCTGAAGATCATGTACAAGACTTGAAGGAAATTTTTGAACAAATGCGACAATTTAATATCAAAGTAAATCCTGACAAGTGTACTTTTGGTGTGACTTCAGGAAAATTCCTGGGGTATATTGTATCAAAGGAAGGAATACAAGTTGATCCAGAAAAAGTGCAAGCGATTCGCGATATGCCCACACCAGCTACAGTAAAAGATGTGCAAAAATTGAATGGGATGTTAGCCTCATTAGGAAGATTCATATCGCGATCCTCTGATAAATGCAAGCATTTTTTTCGATATACTCAAAAAGGGAACAAAATTCAGATGGACAGATGAATGCGAGAAGTCCTTTCAGGGAATAAAAGAGCATTTAATGGATATAACCATTTTACAGAAAGCTGAACCAGGAGAAGAGTTATTAATTTATCTCGCGACAATGGAATATGCGCTAAGTGCGGTATTGCTGCGAGTAGATGCTGGGATAGAGAAACCAATTTACTATATTAGTAAAACATTCAATTCAGCAGAGAAAAATTATTCAAAGATTGAGAAATTAATCCTAGCATTGGTACATGCAACTTTCAAACTTCGCATCTACTTTCAAGCACATAAGGTCAAGGTGTTAACAAAAGTACCAATTGAATCGGTAATGAAGAATTCAAAAAGGTCAGGAAGAGTAGAAAGATGGAATGCACAATTAGGACATTTCGATATCAAATATGAAATTCTATCTTCGCCAAAATCCTAAGTCATCGCAAATTTCTTAGCTGAATTTCCTTTGGAAAATGACGAAGCTGTGGAAGAAATGATGGAGGCAGAAGAAGAACATGGAGATCCAAAAGAATTAGTGACAGAACCCAATAGATGGGAGATATTAGTGGATGGATCATCTAATGGAGAAGGAAATGGTATTGGAGTTGTTTTTATTTCACCAGAAGGAGAAAAAACAGCTTTCTCATTCAAAGTTAGAATTTACATCCACTAATAATGAGACAGAATATGAGGCTGTTATCCACGCTTTGAAATTTGCAATAGAAATGAAGTTGGAAAATGCTAGAATCACAAGCGATTCTCAATTGGTTATTCGTCAAATAACTGGAGAATATATAACAAATGAACCTTCTTTAAAGAAATACAAGAGACTCGTGGAAGAATTATCTGCGAGAATTCCAAAGATAAAATGGAGGCACATATCAAGGAAAGATAACCGAAACTTACGGACGCTTTTTCCTTCATATCTAGCATGATGACAAACCCACTTGCGAGATGCATAAAAATTAAAAAACTCTTATTACCTTCAGTAAATAAAGAAGACGAAGATGTGGATAGGAATTCCGTCGAAATTGACGAAGACGAAGAGAAAGATGTGATGATTGTAGAAAATGGCGAAATAGAAGCAAAAGAGAGAAACAAAGATTGGCGAGCAGAACTTCTTGCTTATTTGGCGAAAGGAGAAACTCCAAGAAATAGACTGGAGGCACACAAGCTAAGAAGCAGGGCAACTAATTATGAATTAAGAGACGGGGTGTTATATCGCAGATCTTTTAATGGACCATCGCTAAGATGTTTGACAAGGGAGGAAGGAGAAAAGGTGTTAAAAATGATGCACAGTGGAGATGCTGGTAATCATAACGGAGGTAGATCTTTGGCATATAGAACGAAGATGCAAGGGTATTACTGGCCTTACATGCATGAAGATGCGAAACAACATTCAAGGCGTTGTGAAGAATGTCAGCGATTTGGAAAAAAGATACATGCACCAGGAGCACCACTATCATCCTCAACAAGTGTATGGCCCTTCGTAAAATGGGGATTAGATATTGTGGGACCATTTGTGCCTGGCTCTGGACAAAGGAGATACCTCATTGTGGCTACAGATTATTTCACAAAATAGGGAGAAGTAAAAGAAGTACAACATATTCGTGATAAAGATATTTTCACATTCATATTCGAGAATATCATCTGCAGATTTGGAATACCAGCACAGTTGATGTCTGATAATGGAAAACAGTTTGAAGGACAGAACATAGAATTACTACTCAATGCATTTAAGATAAAGTGTGGAAAATCTACTCCTTTATACCCACAAGCAAATGGTCAAGCTGAGGCAACTAATAAAACGATCGCAGATATTCTGAAAAAGAAATTAGAAGGGTATCACAAATCATGGTGTGAGCAAGTACATAATGCAATATGGGCCTACAACACCACTAGAAGAGAGGCTACTGGAATGTCACCCTTTTTTTAACATATGGGGTTGAAGCTGTATTACCAACAGAAGTTGCTATTCCTACAACAAAAAGAGAAGCGTGGGAAAGGAATTTAAGTGCTGGTATGATTTTAGATAAACTATATGAATTGGAAGAAAAAAGGGAGAAGACTTTACAGCATATGGAAAACTACCAGCGAAGGTTAGCTCGCGAATACAACAAACGTGTCAAAAAACGAGAATTCCAAATTGGTGATTTAGTTCTGCGAGAGACACCGAGATATCAGCGAGAGAATGGTGGAAAATTGGCGAAAAAATGGGACGGACCTTACTTAATTAAAGAAATAATTGGAAATGGGGCATACAATTTAATGGATCCTAAAGGAATAGATGTTGGCCAACGACTTGATAGACCATGGAATAGACTATTTTTGAAAAGGTATTATCAGTGACAAATGCTGTAAGGTAAGAAATATTGGCATAACTAAAGGTTATTATCAGTGACTATTTTTATTTTAAGGATTACGCGAGCAATATCGCGAGAAACGCGAATGAAATTTCGCAGAGATTAAGAGAATGGGACAAACCTTTATGGCGTGCAACTTAGTTCGCGAGTACAATTTCGTAAGAGGCAAATTTAAGACCTACAAGCACGTTGTAAAGGGGGTATCTCTTTATATGATTCAGGGATAAGGTTATACCGCTACTGGAACCTGAGTCATACAGATGTAGGGGTTAAAGAAAACCTATCCGGGAGAGAGATCTTGGATTTCCAACTTTATAAGGTTATACCCTAGTTGGACGATTGAGAGTCTCTTCCAAGAAGTGCAGAGTATGACCAAGGCGCCGAGGTACATGGTTTAGCCAAGGGTGCCCGGGACAGACGAACCTACCCTGGCCATCTTTGGTAAGTCTTGGCTACAATGCACTTGGCCTGAAGAAAACCCCACCTAGGGTGCAGTCTTGTAACTATAAGCCATATAGGCATAAAGGACAAGAGGCTGCGAAAACAACTGGTTGTTGGTAAATCTGGATGGGAGGAGCTAGTCTTGTATGGCCGATGTTCCCTCCTTGAAGGGGCAACCAGGGGGAAGATAAGGGCGGCACCCTCCATTAAGGAGCTGATAAGTGTCTTAAGACGGCAATGTCATGGGGCTCTAAGATCGAAAGATCATTTAGGTCTGTCATATTGTCACGTAAATTATACAGAGGCAAAAAGCCATTAAAAAAAAGATAAGATGAGGTCAAGGGGTTTTTACATGCAAATGTGAAGACGTCCTGCGATTTCATCGCAAGACGGCAATTCATGAGGCTTTGTTTTCGCGAGAAAACTTAGGCTTGTCATATTGTCGCAATATAATAAAGAAATATAGATAAGGCAAGATCAATGGGTCAATACATGAAAGTGTAAAGACGTCCTGGGATTTTGTCGCAAAAAGAAAAAATTGGCAAAATAAGACCTTTAATTAGGAAGGCAAAATAAGACCAATAGAATAATCTCAAAAATTAATTCTTCTTTGATTAAGCATGCAGGGAAGATTTCTTTATCACAAGAAACAAGTTGAATTCAACAAGTCTCAAGAAATTTAATGAGGAGGCAAGCAAGGGAATAAATATGTAGGATTTCATTAAGTTTCTTGAGAATATTATAGTTCAAAAAAGGGTTATATCATTTACGAGAAAGAAGAAGAAAAAAGAAACTAAAAATAGAATTCAAGCTTCAAGCGGTAGTCTCGCCAGATTTAGAATTGTCAGGATTGTTATCATCACCAATATTTCTTTCATCACGAACATCATCGCCAGAGTTATTTTTGTTACGATCTTCTCCTTCTTTTGGAGAGTTTTCTTCTTTTCCTTGATCATCTTATTCTTCAGTGTCTTTTTCAACATCTCCTTCAGAAGATGGGTATTCTAAATCTTTATCCATAGGAAGAGGGACTTCATCATCGTCAACTTTCAAAGGTAGAACGGATACGGGAGAAAGAGAGTTGGAGATCAAAATTTCGTTCACGAGAACTTCAGCACTAAGATGAACTTGGCAAAGGAAACCTTTGTCGCGATTTCTGATCTCTATATTCTTGAAATACTCAAGATAATCAAGTCTTCTTTCTACTTTATCACGAGTTTCTAAAAGGTTGAGAAGAAGAGTCTTGTTTTCTTTGCGAACACTGTCTATCTCCTTAGTAAGATTGGTGATAGTAGAATGAAGATTTTTTTCAGATTCTGCGAGCAACAAAATAATAAAAGGTTATAGAAATAAATGTATCGTGAGAATATCAACGAGTGAAATATAACATAAATTGTGACAAGGGAAATCAACAAGTGAGGCAGTCATAATTGACAACCTTCTTTTTGCGAAGTTAAGTTTTGTATTAATGAAAAGAGGCAGTTCTCCCATTGGTTCATAACATCATCAAATTTGTCGCCAACTATGCCTTTTACACAAGATTTCATGTTCTCTTCTTTGGTGCGTAAATATGAATTTTCTTTTGACAATGAGGAATGAGACTCCTTTAGTTGGGAATATTCATCTCGAAGCTTGCTGGCATTCAAACTAAGAGTTAGTCTACCCTTGATAAGTTTGTCTATTTCAAGAGCAGATGATTGATTACTTCGTCGAGTTTATTTTTAAGAGAGCGGAGAGACTGCTTTTGGTGATCACATATCCCTTGAAGATTGTTTACTTTCTGCGAGGAGATCGCCAACAAGCTTGATAATTTGTATTTCTCTTGAGATAGAGTTCTATTCTTGTCTGATAAAGATTCTATAGACAAATTAGTCTTGGATAACGAATATGAGAGGCGAGTAACCTCGTTGTTTTTAAAACTGTGATTTTGCAATAATTGATTATTCTCATTTGTGAGATTTCTTATTTGATCAACTGAATACATATAAAGATTATCTAATCTACTATGCTGGTCCATCCAAGAATCTCTTTCAATGCGAGCTTCATCAATTATGGTTTCAGATTTAAGTTTCTCGATGAAACGATTTCGGTTGGAGACTAATATATAAACCAAGAATTTAAAGGGATGATTAAGTACGAAGAATATGGAAATAGAATAAAAAGATAAAAGGACAGAGGCAAAAAAAAGCTTACTTTTTAACTCATCAATCTTTCTAGCGAGATTCTCGCGATCCAGTACAGAGTTGTTGAGCTTGTGGTTTAGAGTTTCACATTCAGAAATCTTATCTTGAAGACTTTTTCTCAAAGAAGCATTTTCATTCTCTAGAGAAGCTCGTGAAATAGAATTGTCTAAGCCAAAATATTTGAGCAGAGTTTCGCAAACTCCTCTTTGGAGAGAATCAGTAGAAAAATCTCTAGCATTATTTAGAATGTTAGATAAAATTTTGAAAGCAACATCAATTCCTGCGATGGTCTCATTTGATGAAGGAAGGGACGTAGAAGTTGAAATAGAAGAAGTGAGGACAAGATGATGATTTGAGTCATTAGCAATGGTCGTATCATCAGAAGGAGGAGTTTTCGGGAAAGTAACATTTGAAGGAAGTAAAGGGCTAGAGGGAGTTTCAGTTGTGATGGGTTCTGCAATTTGAATTGGTGAAGGATCAGTAGAGGTAGTGGTAGTGAAAGCGAGCTTCTCGCTAGAAGAAAGAGGGAGATCAGATTGCACAGGTGTAGGTGAAGCTTTCGCAGATATTAAGGGAGGAATGACGAAATTACTTCCAAAGGTCTTATTTAATTGGCGAGATCTTTTAGGAGGATTAGCATTACCCTCGTCATTCTGCAAACAATAATCTAGATAAGAAACAGAGGCAACAATATTGTTATTAAGAAATAGAATGTGTTTCTTACTACCTTATTGCTCGCAGAATTTTCTTTCCCTTTTCCAGTCGGCCTCTTGTGAATAATAGGTTTTTGAGTCGAGGATGGGGAAATAGATGCAGCTCCGCTGAAGAGAATATAATATGGGGTTATAAAGAATTAAGCAAGAGAAGATCGAAGAATATAAATAAAAAGTTTGATCTAAGAAAATATCATGATCAAAAATATACCTTGAGGACTCCATTAACACAGTAGCATAAGAATGAGAAGGAGAAGAAGTTGCAGAACAAAAGGCAAAGAAACTAAGTAAAGAAGAAAGAGAGTTAAGAGAAGAAAACTAGAAATGAAATTCGGCTCTTCCTTTTATAGGCAAAGAAGGGAGTAAATTATGTGAGACGTGTCAATACAAAAGGGGAGATTTACAACACGTGTTAACAAGGAAAGATGAATTAGCGGAATATTATCGGAGAAAAAAGTTCAAATATTCTTGCGATAGTTAAGGATTCTCATGATCGTTTCTTCTTCGCAGAAAAGACATGAGAAGAGGCAAGATGTAGTACCAGAATATCGCCACAACGATATTCTCGTAATAAGAACGACATTTCCACGAGAAGGTTGAATACTCCCACTACAAGAATGACATCTTTCACGAGAGCGTCGTAAGAATTCTCCAACGAAATTTGATGAGCAACATGAGAAAGCATCAAGATAGTTGACGATTAAAGAAGCATGATAAAAGAATGTTGTTTCACGAGGATTACAAAAGATGGCGAAAATAAACAATGTAACTACCACGATGAGATCGCAGAATAGATCCGAAAGAAGGGGAAAACTTAGCTGTCACCCACTATGTAATTTCCTATATAAAGGGTTCAAGTAAGTCCAGAAAGGATGATGTATTTTTTAGAGTTGAGAAAATCTTGAGGAGAGAGAAACTCCAGAAAATAAAGTTGTAATTCTGAGTTCGAATATTTTCTGTAAACATTTCTGAGATCTAAATAATAAAAGTGTCGTTTAATTCTTCAATCTTCAACTAATTTCACTTAGATTTTTATAGGATCTTAATAGGGGTGTAGTGTGGGAAATCCTGCTACTACAACACTAGTTATTCTTCTAAACAAAACAAGAAAAATAGAAGATTTACTAGTCAAACAGAAATCAGAGTTCTTTAAGAACCTCGTATATTTCAATGAAACCATCAAAGAATGTATCGCTGATTTCCTTTATTCTCTTGACCGTAGACACACCATGTTCGTGAGTTGGAACACTAACTTTGCGATCAACCACCCGAGCAAGTTGTCTAGCTTTGGCACAATCCATAATAAGCTTCTTTTGATTCCGTATTAGAATGTTCTGATTAGCAAGAATTCTGGCCTGACCATCTAGAAGTTGGTTTATTTGCAATAGAATATTTGTAAACTCGACCCTTGAATCATTCTAAAAACGAGTTAAATCCTTGAAAGAATCATCAATCCAGGAGTTGTGATCCTTTCTTTCAAGCATCTTCTTTAGAACCATATCCTGAATTGACTTACGTTCCTGATTGTTTTCCTCCATATCAAGATGTACAATCTCTTGAGATTTTGCAGAGTTCTCCTTAGAGTTTTAGGGAAGGGGGAAAACGATATAGAACAAGTATATATACGTTCGTCAACAAGAGTAGAAAACTATGGTTTTGAAAACCTTAGAAACTCACAAGAGGAGGATGCGGACATTTGTGGACTACCAACAAAAGGACTCAAACATAAATAATATACAACATACTTGAGTATTCCCCAATTATTTTCCTTGCACCTCTCAAGTTAGAAACAAGGAAACAAATACCAGGAATCAGGTAATAGAGTGGAAATTAATTCCACTATGATCATCGGGAAAGGAGTTGTATATATCATCTGACTGTTTGTTCTTTGTTTGCTTCGCCTTTCTTCGGTTGATTTTCATCCCTGAAGGATAAGACATGGCGTATTTAACAAATTCTTCAGATGGCTTTCTCTGAGGACTAAATCTAGGACCTCTTGCAATTGGTTCAAGAGGATCAGAATAGATAGGAATCCATTTTATAGACTTAGATTTATCAGAAACATCCTTATAAGTATAGGGAATGCTCTTATTAGCAACACAAAAATTTATGCCAGAATGCACTTGAGTGTTGTGATGATTTCTAGAATAGAGATCATTCTTATAAGTTTTCTGGTTTCTTGTGGGCATACGGTTCACTGCACTAGTCGACTGACTACTTGTTCCATTGATAGTGAAGAGAAGCAAATTATGAACTTAAAAATTTGTTTTCTTCTTGCAAAATAATGGATATCATAGTGATTCTTTTTCACACAAAAGGTACAGGTTCGTGGAGAAGAAGCAATAATTGGTACATGTC
Organism: Papaver bracteatum; assembly: GCA_023529315.1. Taxonomy (NCBI): domain Eukaryota; kingdom Viridiplantae; phylum Streptophyta; class Magnoliopsida; order Ranunculales; family Papaveraceae; genus Papaver; species Papaver bracteatum. The sequence continues at coordinate 797,320 of JAJJWX010001294.1, forward strand.
CTAAATTCATAGCCATCTGAGAAGATTGCAAGTTATGTAGACCTTTCTTGACACAATCTTCTTCTGGAGAACATTTCTTCATGTGTTGTACAGAAGATTTTATCCTTAAGACATAGTTTTCCTTTTCCAAGGATTTACACTGTTCCTGGGCTAGAGTAAGAGATGCACTTAGTTTTTATTTTTCATCACGAAGTATGTTGAGATATGATGAATGTGTCTCGAGCAAACGTTTTTCTCTTATTGAGTTTTCCTAAACAATCTCCTCAAGAGCACTAATCTTTTCACGTTGTAGAGTAGTTTCTTGTAGAAGTTTCTCAATGTTCTTAGAGAAGGACACAACAATGTTATAGAGATCACGTTCTCGATCAAGAGACTTTTCAAATTCATCAATAAGCTTATCATGATCATTAAAATCAATAGTCTCAGCTGTATTTTTTGAAATTCTGGTGAGCTCCTTTTCAGCTTTTGCATGAGTGTCACATGCTTCATGAGAGTAAGATATGTCAATATTAGATTGAACAACCTTTATACCTCGGGATTCGTAAGAATTAACTAAGGAGAAATCCTTTGAGGTATTTCCAAGACACTTGGTGAAATCAAAAGCTTTAGAGACATCTTGGAAGGCGTCAATGGGATTTTTTCCTCAGACTCAGGTTGCCACAAACACAGACTTGTAAGGTATTAAACGTGTTTGCCTGCTCTGATACCAATTGAAAAAGCGGGGGGTCTAACCACCGCACCCAATATTTCGATTAGAAATCTCTATGGACAACTCCGAGTCACTTTCTACAGAATCGACTAGACTCAATCAATAGAAAATATCTCAATGAGTTATTATCTCTATCTCTCAATTTGATTTACTCAAGCAAATACAATCTGCGAGTCTTAATCAAAGAGAGATAACTTGGATGGTACCAAAGACCAATATCCAAGAGTCAATCAATTTAAATCAACAATCAATAAGGTCGGATATTCTAATTGATTGAACAATGCACAACCTGTATTATTTCAATTATATAACAAAATATAATGCGGAAAAGAAATAACACAGACATAGGAATTTTGTTAACGAGGAAATCGCAAACGCAGAAAAACCCGGAGACCTAGTCCAGATTAAACATACATTGTATTAAGCCATTACAGACACTAGCCTACTCCAAGCTAACTTCGGTATGGACTGTAGTTGAACCCCAACCAATCTCACGCTAATCCAAGGTATAGTTATGTTCCTACTCCTTTGATCCCAGCAGGATACTGTGCACATGATTCCCTTAACTGATCTCACCCACAACCAAGAGTTGATATGACCCAAAGTCGAATACTTTACTAAACAAATCTGTCTCACATAGAAAAGTCTACAATGATAGATAAATTCATCTCCCACGAATAAAACTATGAGTTTTGTTCCGTCTTTTAATAAATCAAGGTGAACATGAACCAATTGATAAAACCAGACTTATATTCCCAAAGAACAACTCAGTTTTATCAATCACCTCATAATAAACTTAATCGACGCAGCGAAGAAGATTATTGAGGAATCACAAACAATGAGACGAAGTATTTGTGATTACTTTTATATCTTGCCTATCGGAGATATAAATCTCAAGCCAATTATTATAATTGTACGCGTACGATAGAAGATGCAAGATCAGATCACACAACTACGATAAAAGTAGCATCGGTCTGGCTTCACAATCCCAATGAAGTCGTTAACATGGTTTTAGAAGAAGAAAACCAAAGGTTAAAGGAGAATCGACTCTAGCTTAGCAAACTAGTATCACACAGAATGTGTGGGGATTAGGTTTCCCAGTTGCTAGAGTTCTCCCTTATATAGTCTTTCAAATAAGGGTTTGCAATCAATGTTAGCTTCGTACAAAGCATTCAATATTCACTGTTAGATGAAAACCTAATTAGATACAAGCTAATATTTATCAACCGTTAAACATAGCTTGTTATACACACATGTACTACACGTTTGTTGGCTTGTGAAAACCGTACCCAAACTTGTACATTAGTTAGTTCAATACTAGTTAACTAAATGGTTAGCCAAATGATAACTTTCATATCAACCATATTCTTCTTCACCATAACTAGTCCAAATGACTCAAATGAACTAGTTAGAGAGTTGTTCATTTTCTTAGATATTTATGTACTACACAAGACATAATTGAAGCAAAAACGATATGATTCACTCGAATCGATTCATAAACTATAAATCCACGGTTTGCAATAACATTCCTTAGTTTATTAAGATAAGTTCACAAACATCGTTTTTAGACATAACCTACTCAAGTTCGCGGACTGGGTTCGCGGACTTTAGTTCCCGGACGAAGTTCACAAACTCCAGCAGAAATTCTCGGATTCGAGAACTTCCGCCAGTTCGCGGACTGAGGCTCATGCACTTCTCTGGTTTCACTTGATCAACAAATTTCGCAAACTTTGGTTCAAGCCCTAAGGACTTATACATACATGTGTTGCCACAACAATGCTTATATCCTCCCATGATTATATTGTCTAAACTCTCATTTCAATCATTGAAACATTCTCAGAGGGCGTTATATAATTGTTATTCACAAACTATTTTTCGTCGGAGCAATTTCCAAAATGATTGAAACATAACATGACTTTCGTCACTAGGTAAAGATATACTTGGCTAAAGCGAAAGCTTTACCAACACATATTTCTAGAAATAGATAAGAGAGATATACTCAGCTCGAAATATCATATGTGTATATTCTTAGTCTATATAGTAATACGACTTTTGTTTCAAGATAGGAGATAGAATAGATAGACTTTCGAGTGATAGATAAGTTCAAGTCTCCACATACCTTTTAGTCGATAAAGATCCACTGGTTCCTTGAATAGTCCTTCATCTTGTATGATGATCGCCATGGAGTTCTTGAGCTAAACTACACTTTCTATCCTAGTCCGAGACCTTAGCTATAGTAGACAAGAAATCAAAGACTTTTATAGTTTTGATCACTAATATTGACAAACATGCTTGAGATAGCAACGCATGCGAGTTCGACCGAGCCATGCTCTTACAAATGTCTCTATTCCTATGGTCACAACTATCAAGTTCATCATTATTCTCCATACACATTGATTCATTAGCTAAAACGGTTTCATCATAAATATCAAGAGTATTAGAAAATTTTAAACTTGTCTCCTCGGTAAGACCACAATATTTTACCGACTACATTAGTTGAGCAATCGATAAAGCATTTTTTTCAGCAAGTTAAGCAATATAATCATGGCTTTTACTAAGCTCGGCAAAATATAAGTCATTAGATTTGGTCTATTCAGCAATGTCAATATTGAGGCGTTCCAACAAAGATAGTTGTGATGCAGATGTGTCACAGTAAGATTGATCATCTCTCTCATACTGTGATGGAGAAATGTGTGAATAATAATTGGAATCAACACATTGTGGCTCATAATCAAGGTAAGGTTAGTAATGATTATATCCTTCACAAGGTTCGGACTTATCATACCTATGAAAATAATTCCAATCATTATTTACACACTCGACAGGTTCTTGATAATGAGAAGGTGTGCATGGATACTCCTCATGTGAAATATCAGATGACTCCTCTGTCTCAGCTCTTTTGGTAAGATTCCAAAAAGCTATAAAAGAAGTCAACTCACTGGAAACCATTATACAAAGTAATTCTCAGTAACTCACCTTACAAAAGCTTTGCGAGAATATCAAGTACTTACTTTAGGCCAGTTGTTGACTCCAATAGCCGCTCTTCAGACTAAGGTACCTATGAAAAATCAAATAAGTTACGTAAAAAGGACTAAAAGAAAATATAATAATAAAAGCAAAACAAAAATAAGTTATGTACAGAAAATAAAATAAAAATAATAATTATGTACAAAAAAACCAATTACAATAATTCACAACCGTTCCCCGGCAATGGTGCCAAAATTTGATAGGATTTCTGGGAATACCTATATAATAACCGCAATCGCACGGTGTCTAACTATTAGACAGATGCAAGTACGGTTCGAACCCACAGGGAGCGGTGGAAATTATGTAATCAATATCTCAATAAACTAACAAGAAATGATGTTTTTGGGATTTTTAGAATCAAGAATCTTAAAGAATATAAAGCAAAAGAAAAATTAATTGATTGTAATGAGAAAGAATCAGTAACCAGGGTCTATGGATTCCACTACTATTTATAATTCTGCACCGAAAGAATTTGAATTCCAAATTTATGTATATATCTTTGATCTATTGCAACACCTATTATTGATATAATTTTCGATCATAAACTCGCATTTCCTAAGTATAGCCCATCAAATTCTCTAAGCATGACCTATCAAATTATAATGACGAGGGAATTACCGAAAACATAATTTGTAGATTCACAATTATTATTTGCATCGTCTAAGCATATCCCATCAAATGATTTAATATAAGCATGGATTATCAAATACTATAACAAATAAAATTGGAAAACTACATACATTTATGCATTTTAGGCTTTTGTATCGTACAAAGCCGGTAGAGCAACAACATATATTATTTAAAATCAATAAATCATAATTAAGGATTTCGATAATTCAATTCATAATAGCCTACTACCAAAATAATATTCAATTTAATCCATGACGGTCTAATGCTAGAAGTAGTTTTCACCATAAAACCTAGTTACAAATCTTAGCAAAACATGGAGATGTATTTCTCAAATTCCATAAAAATAATTAAAAGAGTAAGAGATAATAAATCAATATCACCGTCGTCACCCGGTAATAGTCGTCTACTTCCCCTCCTTTTTTATGCTCCTCCAACGGCCCCCTTCCGTCTCCCTTCGACCGTCACCAGACAGAACCCCCAAAACATAAAAATGTTTCCAAAGATATCTCCTCTCTGCCGTAATTTCCGCTCCTTGATTAAACGATTAGATGGAATCCTGCCAACTCATGAATTGCACACGCATAGACGAGTTAAATTTGGCATTTATATAGTTGACATTTCTTTACACCATGCAAACATGTGTTGTGGAGCAAGATTCCAACAACCTCCATCATATTAGGAATGGAAAAGTCCATTAGTAGCATACAAAAACGTGTCTTCTACTAGCCACCAAAACATGTGTTATGTTTGACTAAGAAAACTTTAGTCATGAATCAGAACATCAACCCCATAAACATGCACCACTTCCTTGGTTATTCTAATATTTATCAATGTAATTTCTTATCTTAACTGTATAGTTAGCCCCACCAAATATCCAGTGACCATGAAGATTGCCACCACCCTAATTTGTAGGATCAGAATATCGCCACATCAATATTCCTGCAAAATTATTAACAATACTTCTGCGAGTTCTTCAATAACACACTGCGAGCGTCGTAGAATGATTCAAAGAATTACGTAATACACAACGACAGCATAAAACACGAGAAAGATGTGAAGATTTTATGGTGGTTATAGAGAAAGATCGCGAGAATAAGGCGGAACTTGCGAGAACAAGGCGGGAGCTCGAGAAAATGTAGCAAGATAGAGAGAGCCTGCGAAATTATGGAGAGATCTTGCGAGAGTATAGAATTGGATCCTAAAATAGAGGAAGTATGAGCTGTATGTGGGCTGTCATCCACTATGTAAGCACTCATATAAAGAGAAGAGCAAGAGAGAGAAAGGAGAGACAATTTTGGTAAGAGAGAGAGACATTTTGCAGAGAGATATTTTTAGAGAGAGAATGTATTTTTCTTTATCATCTTATTCTCCAGAAACTAGATCTAGAATTCTACCCATTGATGGAGATTATCAATGTAAATCAAATGTAAATTTAAACAATCATAGTGAAGAATCATGGATGTAGATCAAATTGATCGAACCATGTAAAAATCTGTGTGTCCATTTACAATTTTAGTATTTTAATCATCATCAAGAAATTATTATGAAGATATTACATGGGGTGTGTTGTGGGATTTCCTGCAACTACATATTGGCGCTAGAAAGAGGGAATGAGTAGAGGATTAATCCACCTGTAATTTGTTAATTCAAAGAAGAGATCCAGAGATTTTGAAGAAGTTCGGTCAGAAAAGTTCCAGTGAAGTACAACTAATATCATTCACTAAAGAAGGTCTTGGGATGCAGAAATAAGATTAAATAAAGCACAGTGAAGTTGGAGATGAAGAAAAGCTACATCGATAATCTATTCTAAGAGGATGAATTTCTCTCTTAATTACTTGAACTTTCTCTTTAAATTTCCAGATTTGGTGTTTTATGAACAAAGATTAGAGAAAAAATTTATTAAAATCTTTAATTGTTCTTCATCAAAAAAACTAGATTTTCTCTCCAGATTTTGATTCAAAATGAGTGTTAGTGGCAGATTTATTATTAATGAGTCGTCATCTCCAAACCCATCAAATAATGAAAACACGACAAAACAGATCTAATTTATTTTTTGTTGTTTATTGTACAGCGAAGAATAACCATTCTCATCATTTTGAGCCTTAACAAAGAACTGAGTTGCAATACTGTCACCAACGAATTTACGGAATTCGAACTCGAATGAGAAAGTCATTACACGATGAAGTTATGAGGGGAAGTTACCACCATTAGACGAGTAAAGAAGGAGGATGCAATGATCAAGTTTGCATCATCAGCATCAGAGCTCTGGATAATAATTCGTCAGTTCACAACAAATGACTTATCATATCAAACACGAGGATGAAGGAAGAAGTAAATTTCTTGAGTCATAAAGCTCGTAAAACATCAATGATGAAATCACAGGAAAAAAAAAAATCATCACACCGCAGCAACAATCCGCCTGTATAACCAGTGTAAGGAACTGATGAGTAGTAGAATGCGGATCATCAGCGAGTAGTTAAATTCTCAAGGGAGGAATACTTCATGTACCATCAACAAATGACGAGACAAAAATATACCAGCATATGTGGAGAGGATTTCGTAAATTTTCTTCGCAGACCAATATCGGCAGTAGGGAATGGAGTAACAACAAAGAGAAAGAACGAAGAACAGCGAAGGATATCATCAAAAATCAGCTGTAGTCTTCGCCAACAATCATTCAAAGAGTACTTCGCCAAACCAGAAGATGATGAGTCGATGATATGAACAACAAAGAGAAAGTAACACAAATCTTTACAGCTAGCTTCGCAGGAACACATTCGAAAATAATGAACCAAAGAATGAAAAAATAGAAGATGCTAGCAAAACTTGCTTTATCAACAAGTCCAACCAACAGGCGAAACACCAATCGGAGGATCTTGAATAGTCTGTATGAAGAGTGTTTCATCTCATGATTGTATTTTACACTAATGATTTTTAATAGGATATGAGAAGAAGTAGAGATACAGCCAAAGGCGAATAGATTGAGAAGAAAGTTTCCGCGAAGAAATAGAGCGAAGGAATAGAATGGAGAAGCAAACTGCACAGGCAAAATAATTAAACTTACTTTTCTTTTGCAGGAATAGCCAAAAAATATAGGAATATAGCAAAACAGAAACGCATGTATGCAGCGGATGAACATTAGGCGAGGCTAAAGCAATATGCGTCAATCAAATTTGGTTCATCACCAACTCCAGAAAGAAACCAAAGAAGCTGCGAGAAACACAATCAAGTTAGGAACCATCGAATACGATGCACACAGTAGAGAAGCAGTTAGCCATCAGCTATGGAAATTAAAAGTTTAACCCGTCAATCGCCAGCGAGCAGAAGAACACGGATACTTCAGTCCAGGGAAGTTTACACACAACGTGTTCCACTTCATTAACCACGAACAACACAATTAAAGGGGAAGTATTCTTATTATCTCTTTTCTGATCACCAAAATTATAACCTAAGAAAATTCGAACATTTACATTGCTATTTATAACTTTGTGATTTCATTGAAGTAGATTAAGATCACTAGCTATATTGCATTTGATCATTCATAACTTGCTGTTATTGAGTCTTCTTAATTGTTTAAATACTTGAGTTATGAGATGCAGATACATTAGCTCAGCTCAGAAATGTTTCCAAGTATCGGGCATTATCAAAACTGCGAAGCAAATAGCAGCCAAGTAATCCCTTCATAGAATGGAGCAGCAAATGATGGAATGAAGCAATCACCTTAGTTAGCATCAATAATAGTTCCAGAGGAGTCAAACAAACTTAAAAGGGTAAAGTAACATGAAATTTTCATTATGCAAGAATTACTTTGGCAAAGTATTTAGGAAGGAGATATAATCAGAGCATGAAGATGAAGAGCCACCAGCAAAGCAAAAGAAAGAAGAAGCGTAGATCAAGGCTGTATCGTCAACAACTCAGACGAACCAAAACTTGTCATCATCATTAAACTTCACGAACAAGATCACTTTTAACTAGTCAGAAACTTCAGAAGATAGCAGGCGAAAGAAATAACGAAGGAGCAAAGGCAAAGAAGAATAGGCAAAATAAATGCAGATGAAAATCTAGGAGACATTGAGAGCTTTTGGTATTGATACCAATTTTTTATCACCAAAGTTCGCAGGGATAGCAAGATTTTGCAGCAACTCATTAGGGAAAAGGTTGTAACCCCCCCAATACAGCACCAAATGAACATCAACATGCCATCCAGATTTCTACCCCCTGTACGTCTGCAACACCAACTGATCAGTGGGATGAGTCCAAGCTGCTCATGCGAATTTCTTCGTAGATTCTCTTCGCAGACATGTCGACTTCATATTTCTCTTCACAGAAGGCACAAAGCTCTCATGCGAATGTATAGACTAGGAAATAAGTGTATGGATGTTCACAAAGAAACGGCTGACTGGGGAAGCAGCAAGTCTCTACTCGATAATTAATTCCCACAACTCTCATCATCAACCCTCATTTATGCTAAACAATGATTCTTGCCTTGCAAACGTTCGCAGCATGAACAAACAATTCACAGATGTTCATTTACTTCATAGAGATGTTTATTTCGCAAAGAAGATAGTTGGTGATTATTTCGCAGAGATATCTCGCACAAAAATGAAAGAAAGGACATAAATAAAAGAAATGACACAATTGACAGAAATAAAAGAATAAAGAAACGCGAATAAAATTTCGCAGAGACATAAGAATGGGACGAACCTTTATGGCGTACACCCTAGTTCGCGAATAAAATTTCGCAAGAGGCAAATGCAAGACCTAAAGTACGTCATATAAGGGGGTATCTATTTGCATGGCTCAGGGATAAGGTTATACCGCTGCTGGAACCTGAGTCATGGATAGATGTGGTCCATATCCATAAGAGATACCTATCCAGGAGAGGTACCTTGGATTTCCAACTATATAAGGTTATACCCTAGTTAGACGACCGAGAATCTCTCCTAAGGAGTGCAGAGTATGACCAAGGCGCCGAGGTACACGGTTGAGTCAAGGGTGCCAGGGGCGTACGAAACTACCCTGGCCATCCTTGGCAAGTCTTCGCTATGATGCACTCGGCCCGAAGAAAACCCCATTTAGGGTGCAGTCTCGTAACTATAAGCTATATAGGCATAAAGGATAAGAGGCTGCGAAAACAACTGGTTGTTGTTAAGACCGGATAGGAGGAGATAGTCTTGTATGGCCGATGTGCCCTCCTTGAAGGGGCAACCAGGGGGAAGATAAGGGCGGCACCCTCCATTAGGGATTTGTTAAGTGTCTTAAGAATACAATTATACAGAGGCAACAAGCCAAGAGAAAAAGATAAGATGAGATCAATGGGTTTTTACATGAAAGTGTAAAGACGTCCTGCGCTTTCATCGCAATACGGCAATGTCATGGGGCTTTGTCTTGGCAAGAAAACTTAGGCCTGTCATATTATCGCAGAGAAATTGACAAAGCGCGGATAAGGCAGGATCAATGGGTCTTTACATGCGAATGTAAGGGCGTCCTGCGATTTTGTCGCCAAAACAAAAAATTGGCAAAATAAGACCTTTAACTAGGAAGGCAAAATAAGACTAATAAGAATAATCCCAAATAGTAACTATTTTCTTTTAAGAATGCAGGAAAAATTTGTTCATTGCGAGAAAGATAATGAGAGACAAGATAAAATATTCAGAATCTCTCAAGAATAATTTTCAGAATCTCTCAAGAGTAATATTCGGAATCTCTCAGGAATACTATTCATAAATTCACAGCACTATTTCAGGAACACTATTCATAAATTCGCAGTACTATTCATAATTTCACGGCACTATTTCAGGAGCACTATTCATAAATTCGCATATTATTCAGAATTTCGCAGGGTTATTCATATATTCGTAGGTTATTCATAATTTCGCAGGGTTATTCATAATTTCGCAGATTATTCAAAAATTCGCAAAATGTGCCATAATTTCGCCGAATGTGTCAGAAAACAGAACATGAGACAGAAGCAAGATAAGAATAAAGAAACAATTCGCTCATACAACATTTTTTCAAGGATTCTACCTTCATAGATAAAGAACAGAGGCAACTACGGATTACCAAGAAAACATTTCATGTTCTTTATCTTCTCGGCAAAAATCATTTCCAAAATGGACAAGAATTTTCACTAAAAATGAAGTAATAATTTCGCATGAATAGAGGCAATACTTATGACTTTCATTCAAGGACGGATACTTCTTATATTTTGAGGATTGGGTACTTCTTATATTTCTTCAAGGATACTTCATACTTCGCATACTTCAAGAGTTGATACTTCTTATTTACTTCGCAAAGCTTCAGAACTTCACAAAAGAATAGAGGCAAGTACGTACTTTTCAAGTCCAGTATTCTTTCGATCGTTCCTTCATCAATAAAGATCAAAGACTACTACAACAACTGATTTTTCCTTAAAGATCGCTCTTCAAGCAATATTCAAGGAAAAAAAGGCAAGATGTAGGATCAGAATATCGCCACAGCAATATTCCTACGAAATTATTAACAACACTTCTGCGAGTTCTTCAACAACACACTGCGAGCGTCGCAGAATGATTCAAAGAATAACGTAATAGACAACGACATCATAAAACACGAGAAAGATGTGAAGATTTTATGGTTGTTATAGAGAAAGCTCGTGAGAATAAGGCAGATCTTGCGAGAACAAGGCGGAAGATCAAGAGAATGTAGCGGGAGCTCGAGAGAATGCTCGAGAGAATGTAGCGGGAGCTCGAGAGAATGCTCGAGAGAATGTAGCGGGAGCTCGAGAGAATGTAGCAAGAGAGAGAGATCCTGCGAAATTATGGAGAGAGCTTGCGAGAGTATAGAAAGGGATCCTAAAATAGAGGAAGTATGAGTTGTATGTGGATGATCTCCATTAATTTGATCTACATCCATGATTCTTCACTATGATTGTTTAAATTTACATTTGATTTACATTGATAATCTCCATTAATGGGTAGAATTCTAGATATAGTTTTTGGGGAAGAAGATGATAAAGAAAAATACATTCTCTCTCTAAAAATATCTCTCTGCAAAATGTCTCTCTCTATCTCTCTTACCAAAATTGTCTGTCCTTTCTCTCTCTTGCTCTCTCTTGATCGAACCATATAAAAATCTGTGTCCATTTACAATTTTAGTATTTTAATCATCATCAAGAAATTATTATCAAGATATTACATGGGGTGTGTTGTGGGATTTCCTGCAACTACAAAATTAGCTCGGGAAGCTGTGCATTCCATAATAGTATGCCGGGAAATCTTCTATGTACTATTATTGCTTATCCTGTATCAGTACCACTCCCCCCTTAAGCTCTAGTGCTTGAAAATAAACAAAGACTTTGTTTTCATTTGAATCCTTACTTGGCAGTGTGTTGATCAAATGGTGCTTACATAATTCTCTGGACGTCACTTCATTGAGTGCTGCTAACATGGAAAATAAAATGGCGGCAAAATGAGCTCCTCCTCTTTTGATGCCATGAACTACAATGGGTGTCCTTTTTGTCCCAAACGCCATTTTTAGTTGTTTATTCTCTCGGAGATTGCATTCGTTTGTACTTTCTGCAAAAGCACTAAAATAGTGTCATTAGCCAAAATATCGAGAACTAACTAATATAAATATGGGTATAATATGTAGCACTTACGTGCTTATGAAGCTGATGTCTTCATTTCCTAAACTCTCAACTAACTTTGTGTTGTCTTTTTGAAGGATGTTGTCTTTGCTATAACAAAGCTGTTGATTTCTTATTTCGACAAATTTTCATAAGTATGGTTTGCTATACGTGATTAGATAGATTGGACGTAGTTATGCAGATAAGAGTCATTCTTTGTCTATAACAGTAGGAAATGGCAGTTCCATGATGCAAAGGGCTTCAATTGAGGTATTCAGTTCACAATTTCAGATGTACGAATAGAAGTTCTCATCTACGATTCTTATATGTTTTATATCAGACTCTGTTTTCATTATTAAAATTGGCATTCATTTTCTCACCATTCCTCATATTGTGACTGAGGTATTTATGGATTTATTTATTGTCGACAACCAGTCAATGCATGAAACTAACTGGAATGTTATCTTCATATTAGCATGTTTACGACTAGATTTATCATCATTGTTATAAAAAGAGGTGGTGTTTGTCTTTGTGATCAAAGAGTGGATAGCATTTATCGAAAATTGTCATCCGGAGGTCGGAATCACCGATGGATTTTTTGACACGGACGGCTGCGACGTTTATTTAAATCCCTAAAACAGTCTTTTATATTTTGTTTATACCTGACTCACATAAAACCTACTTTTCTTTTTTCGATCCTGCTCCTCTCTCAAATTCTCAACAGTGCCGATGAAGAAACACAAAAGAAAATCACCTGTCAGGTGATTCAGGTCTTAAAATTTCAACCCTAATTTTCCACCTTTTATCTCGGTGTTAATTTGATACTAAAAATTCATCTTTTTCCACTTTTTTAGATTGAATTTTAATTCAGTGATAGTGTTCTTCCAAAAGATGATTTTCGGAAGAAAACCATTTGTAAAAGTGAAGATGGATATATCTTTTAATCTTCCAATAGAAAGAAACCTTAGAATTGGTATGTTTCTTAGCTCTCTGTTCTCCAAGGACTCTAACCGTTTGATATGTTCTTTTGTCGTTTTTTTTTATTTGTTTTGTTTGAATTCTTTTTCTCTTAGCTTATTCATCACAACAATTGATTTTCACGATTTTGTTTCTAATTTGGAGAGGGTAAGTCTAGCGTATTCTCGCATTCTACATACCCTTGTGATGATCTGATTGCTTCGAAAATTCCTAATAATCTTGAAGGTCATGTCTTTTAGGACATTGGGTTTATTGAAACTTTATTTGTGTTATATAATTAAAAGACTCAGCTACCCTAATCAAGCAATGTTGCGCAAAAAATATGATAGTATTCCCTGATGGTGTTATCTGATTGCTTTGACAATTCCTAATAAGCTAAAACTCAGGTTTTCCTTGACTTGTTGTGGAGCCTGTTTATTTATCAATGTTACAATATATCTATTACTATTGAATCGTGAGATGATGAATAGTTTAATAATTTACTGTCTAAGGTAAAGGATTATGATTATGTGCTTATGATGTGTATTTCATACGCGTAGGCTTAGCAAAACTGCATGAGAAAGATGATCCAAATATCCAGCATGGTTCTTCTTCAATCCCAAGGATGGTGTGAATGTGGGATCAACTGCACCACTCCTCTGTTTATTCATGGACTGCTTATGTTCATTCAGAAGGTATCACCACCCTTATAGGTTTCTAACTGAAGTTAGCGGTTTTAAATGGTTCACTTGATGCGGCATTCTGTGACAGTCTGCGAGATCAGTCTTCACTTTTAGAAGGATTACATGTGGTAAGTACTGCATTATCCTTAATTAATTTGTTTTATCTAATAAATAGTGAAGCAAAGTATAGGGTAGTGTGCACACTTTAGATGGTATACAACTCCAAGCAAGGATTACAATTAGTATTTTTGTGAATGATGCTTAAGATGGCAAAGTGGGCAAAGTTGGAGTGGGATTGAAAAGAGCCATGGGTCTGATATAATTCCCTGGAATTTTTTAGGTTTGAATTCTGCGAAGTTTATTATGTTCAGCTTCAGTTGCTTGCTATAGAGGATCATCAACAACTACAATATTTCATATGAACAACAAAAAGTTTATTATTTCAAATTTAGTTGCTATGGAGGGTCATAAACATGCATTTGTAATGCGTATGCTTTTTATTTTTTATTCCTTTACAGGCATTTGAAATGCAATATTTTTTGGGTGTAGATAGAAGTTATCTTTTAGCTTATTGGTGTACTTTGATGGTGATGAGACTATGATATAAGGAAAAATAAAATTTTCTACCAAGAATGATTAGTCATGACAATGAGGATTTGGTTGGCTCATGCAGTTGTTTGAGTTGTGTTACTGTGTCACAAAATGAATTTGACGACCCTTTCGACGTTTTCTCCTATCACTGGACCTGAGTACGCTTAGCTTCCAGGATTCCAAAATATACTTACCAAGACTGTATGGTATCATTGATGAGTGGATTTGGTTTACATCTTGCACTCATCAAGCATCCACGTGAAATGATTTAAGGTACAAAAAAATTAAATCTGTATTCATTCTTTTCAATCTTTGCAAATTTTGATGTTATGTTTTAAAGAATCTAATGGAATGCCAATAAAAATTCAAATTTGTAAAGCAGTATTACAAGAAGTGCTTTCAGATTGTGCAGAACATTACATGATATGTTGTGAATATGAAATTTAACGCTCAAAGTATGCTTCTGTGCTGCAAGTTATGGCATAACATTATCTAAAAAAGAACGTATTAAAACTTTCTTGAAACATAATAGTATATAGCTAAAAAAATGGCAAGATTTATGTTGTTGCATTGTGAAGAACATCTTTAGTTGTGTCTATTTACATCAACTCAGTTATGGTCATTTTTGTGTTTGAAAGATTGACCGTTCTTGCTCCGCACTCATCGTTTGATGTGTTTACACCTTTTTTTTTCCTTTAGTAAAAGCTTAATCATTTGAGAAATTGATAAGCTAAAAATTACTGTAGTAGGATCTTTTTTTTTTACTTAAGCTTGAATTATTTCTGTATGTGGGTTAAAATTATAAACTAGGAAATATGATTATACATATCTATTTTGCAGGTTCCAGAGGTTTATTCTTATGCTCAGAAAGCGGTGTTAGACTCAACATCACCGCTATTTGATCAGGAAACACAGTGTTTGAAGCTCGAATGGGCGAGGGCTTTTGTTTGTATTTTACTTACCGGATAAGGTAGAGATCTTTGATTTTTTCTTTACCATAAACTGAGTTTATATCAGGACAAATTGCAGTTTGGATTTTGAGTTCTATACATTCTGGATAGTGGTTCACTTTTGATTAAAAAAAACAAAAAAATTAATCAGTTTTTAATGATGGTTGATTTGTAAAATGTTTTTAGATGGGCAGTTGGGTGTATAACCAATTCTCCCTCGATGCCTTATATCTTCCCTAATTTTACAACAGGCAACAGAAACTAGTGGCGGTTGGATTTGGCATATCGAAACCAGAGTAGGTAGGTTCAACAGGTTGCAGAATGGGAAGCAGATGTTTTGATTGTTAGTGGTCTCGTTCTAAAGTTGTTAGGTGAAGAGAAGTCTCCTGAGGAAGGTTTGTAGGATTTAGAATAACAAATGAAAAATGAAATAATTGCTGAAATACAAGTAATTTCCATACCACAAGTAGTGAATGGTTAGGGTTTTAGGGTCTTTTTCTTAATCATATTGTTCTTTTGTTTTCATGTTTGTCTATTTTTTGGCAATAAAGAAACCCCATACTACATCCAGTAATTTCCTTATTTTGTTCTCCTTATTCTTTCTTTAATTAGGGTTTAGGTTTTTTTTTTTGTTAATATATGTTGTTCTCTAATTTGATCAGAGTTGGCACTTTATTTTTCGATTTTGCAAGTGGACAAAAGCGGTGAGAGTAGGACCAGAGCTGTGGGTTTCTTGCATCAACTAGGAATTTTTAGATATGTTTCTTTTAATGTTTAGAAACTTTAAATTAGGTTGCTGCTTATGAGGTATATTAAGAGGCCCCTGAATATAAAATACTGGCCTCTTAATGGAATAAAAGGTGATAATGAATTAAGTTGTTGCGGTGACTAATTATTTCCGTTATGTTGTTGATGGGTTTCTGATGGCCCCTCAAGAGTTTCTTCTGCACCAAATAATCAAGGTAAGTTTGAATTTCGAAAGCCAAATTGGTTGGAGCTTGAAGACCTAATGAAAAAACATTTTTTAACACAAAGTCTTGCATGTTGCACTATTGCAGGTCTTCCGAGCATAGTTTATATTCTCGATGACAATAAATTAACTATCTTATACTATAATAAAGAAAAGATCCCTTTTTGGGTGGTTTTGGTGTAGCACGGCGGAATGTCTAAATTGACCCTCAAATAATCTTACTAATATAAATAAAAGAGTTAATTGTTTGGTGAAGCCTTTTCACATGACAACAATATCCCTATTAAATAAGTCTTTAATCAATGTTTGTATATTTATAGGAATACTATTATTTTAAAAATAGATCAAAAAAAATTAAAACTTAGATATCTTTAAAAATATATATCGGATTTTTGTAAAATTAGTATATTTGGAAAGCTATTTGAATTATCTACATAATGAGTACAAACAAGAATATTAAATTTTTATTTTAAGATTTTTTTTCTTCATTATTATCAGATTTGGTGTTGTTAAAAGAATCCAATTCAAGCATGTGCATCGCACATGGGGTATTACTAGTGAGAATAGTGGTAAGTTTCAAATCTGATGACTCTTCATGTAGTATGTTGATTCTAATTTAATTATCTTCTAAGTAGTTTTAACTTAGTAGAACATAATGGCATCATTTGTCAAGCTTTATACAATTTACAAAGGCGTATAGAGATACAGTAAATATAGGGAACTGCTTCAAAAGATACTAAGCTTTATACAATTCCTCTGCTTTCATGGCAACATTTAAAGCTTAGTATCTTTTGTTGTGTTTCGATTGGATCAATTTTATAATTATGACTTCAATTTTTGTTTGGTGATATTATTTTATTATTGTTGGCAGTGGATTTCCTCTTTGGTTGCATTTTTAAATGGGGATTAAGCTTCAGTCTGATAATGAGCCATCCAAGGTGTTTCTTCTTTACCCTGTCCAGATGCCAATATTTACTCATTTTATCTTCTGTATGACGACTCTAAAATCGATTATTTTCTTCAGAATTTGTTGTTTTAAGGAAAAATGCAAAATATACTGCCAAAATTTGGGTGTGGTGAAAAGCGGGCTTTTTATCCTTTCACAGTTTGGTTTCATTCCTATGGCTATTCACATTGTAGTAAACATTGACTTTGTAGTTTTGCAGTTAAATGAAAGTTTTAATGAATGTCAGTGGCGTCGCTTTATAAGGAAACAATAACCAAAACTAAACTTTATAAGAAAACAATAACCAAAACTAAATATATATTACTGAAAGGATGGTTGAACCTAAACATGAAGAAGATTCGGGTTGAATGGCTTTCAAATTTGTTGATATGCTTCCAATATTGAGGTACCATAGTGAACTTGGATTTGCATGACATTTTAGTTGTCCTGATAACAACTTGTAGAATATATTTTCCTGTGGACAAAAGAACTTCATCTAGATCAAATGTTCGGGAAATTGGTCTTCGAGGCGACCAAATAATTGTTATTTTAGAGAAGAAGATTTTCATGTACAATTTCTGGTTAGATGAAGCTTTTGCATCAAACTGAAATGTCCCAAAACCCCAAGGGACACAGTGAAGTATCACATATCTCAGGGTCAGTGGTATTTGCTTTGCCCGGACTTCATAAGGGGCAAATTAGGGTTGAGAATTATGACTAAGAAGGCTAAGTTCATTATTGTTCATGATTCAAACATTAAATGTTTGTCACTAACACAAAATGGCAGTTGCTTGCTTCAAGCAGCTCAAGAGGGAACATTGGTTAAAAGTTTTACACTTTGTCGCATGAGGTATGTTTAGTTTACAAAGAAACTCTTATTTTTCTTGCACTGAAAACTATATTTTATATATAGCCTATTCTGTATGATCCTCCTACGATTTAGCAGTGTTTGTAATAAAGATCTCATAGGCCTATATAACAAAACGAATTTGTTCATTTTCTAACAGGTTCACCAACACGATTTGAAAGAAGAATAAGGTGTTTTTTTCAACAACTTCATGTTCAAGAACTCTTTCACTAGGATAGCCCTCCCAGCACCAATATCACAGCCGTTGTTGCTCTAAGAGAAACCTAACATCTAAGATTTTTTGGCAAAATTCTTAGTTCCAGACCTTATTCAGGTGCAGGTGCTGCTGTTCCAAATGCTTTTTATGCATCGCGAAATACTGATTGTCAATGATTCAAATTGGACCAACTAAAAGATTCATTATGAGTTTATTGAGCTGATCCAAAGTGCGTATTGCTTATGGCTTTCTTTAAAACCAGCACCCTCACTTTTGATACCATACAACCAATGTGTCTCACTAGATGACTAATCTTGGTGTGTTGGACTTGACTTAACTAATCCACATAGCCATGTGGAAGTAGCAGCCACTTAAAGTAGCCTCTAAGTGATGTCATTGTGGTACCCTACCAAATGGGTATGTGATTTTATTCTTGATTTAGTTGTCTTTTGATTAATGCAAGGAAAATCGTGTATAAATAACTGAAATAGAGAGACTTCTTAGTTTGGAGGGGACTTCTGAAATAGAAAACAACAGACATAAAATAGAAAATTGGAGAGGCTGACAATGTTTTTTGTTGCGGGTATTACGGAACCTGAGACTATTCTACATGCAATTCAGGTAGGAGAGGGGGTATTATTTTATTCGTTCAATTTATGAATTGTTCTAGAACAAGAATTTTTCATAGAAAATGAGAATATATAAGTTCACGGTTGCATCTTTGCTTTCAGTTGAAACCTGCAAAAGCAATTGAGAATGAGAGATATGCTTTAGCAGCTGGAATTCGAGATCGAAATTCCGAATTAAATAATGGAACGACGAGATGACAACATTAGGAGTATTCATGTCTCTGACCTTAATGACAGGTGTTTGTATTCTCAAGCTTCTAATTTAATTTTTGGGTTTTCTATATGTATTCTAAAATCATGAGGTTCACGGGTAATATTGCTTTGTCAATTAGGTTACTGGAGAACATTGCTTTGTCAATTAGGTTACCGGAGAACAGCTTGCAGCACTTTTTGTAGATTATTCATATTTGATGAATGATCTTTAGGTACCTCTTTGATGTCATATGAAGCTTTTTCTACAAGTTTTGTTATAGTTCCAAGGGCTTGGGACCAACAATATGCAATCTTTAATTCTTTTGTTTTCTTTAGTTATTGGAAAGAATTTTTTTCTTCCCATGGTTTTGGTATAAATAAAGATTTTTTTTCGCATAACTAAAGATACCAAAACCAACTAAATTGAAGTATTACCATACTATTGATGCAAAGATTTTTTTTCTTCCATGGTGTCCACGGCTACATTGGACGATTGGGGTCAAGTTGTAGTTGATGAAAAAACTAATGTATTGTGTATCATCTAGATTTCTTACTTGTGTATTGTATATCGGCTAGATTTTCTTATATATTGCACATCACTGACAAAACTAATTGTATATCGGCTAGATTTCTCACTTGTGTGTTTGTGTTGATGTTTTGCAGGCTTCAGAAGTACAAGATGGTTGAGATAAAACTTCTTGCTTAGTAGCGTGAATTTCAGGTGCTATACATACTTTCAGTTTTCTCGAATCTCATATTAGTTATAGATTAGACACTATGTGTGGACAACTACGGAGTTGTTGTGCAATATATGTAGACATTTTAGTTCACAATAAAACTTAAGTGGTCGATTAAAGATTGAAATTAAAGGCATGCTTGTCTAATAGTTTTGAACCATCATTTTATTTGACTTGAAAAAAACAATAACGGCATGTTTGTCTTAACATTTTTGATGTGCGTTTTGTCTCGACACCTTAAATAGTGAAAACTACTTCTTCTCGCTGTTTTTAGAAAGTAAACTAACTTGTCCGCATAACTGATCGTTTTTTTTTATATAGCCATGAAAAAAATCCCGATATTTAAAATCGTTTGGATATAGTTGTTACTTTGCAAGCTAAAAGGGGTACTGGTGAGAGTTTTCATTATTCATAATTTCTGTCCATGTTTCTGACACCATGTACTCTTGTTCAATTTTATAATTTAAATTAATGTGTAATTTATATACATGATGCTTCGGTATGAACATTTTTCACTAGTACATGTATAGAAATTCAAGCACGGCCTAGCTATGCTGGATGGAGTCTCTACTTCCTAATGTCGATTAGCTGTCACAGTTTCATTTATTCCATATATATATGTCTCTCTGTCAGTCGAGATTCAATATATTTTTAGTAGGTGTAGTATGTCTATTGGATGTTGCTTTCACTTTTTTGGAGGATTCCAGATTCAGTAGAAGCTATTAATTACTCCAATTATTGGCTTGGTTATGTCATGCTTTCTGGAATTCAATGGCACGCAAGAGAAATAACTACCCAGTTGAAACTATGGAGTTGCTGCAATTAATGATTTTTCATAGAATTACATGTGTCAGGTACTCATTTGATAATGCATTTTTAGTGAGGTTGTATATGTTCTAGTCGCCACCATTTGATGGTATAAATGGATCACAAGCTTGTTGTCTTGTAAAATCCGTTTTGGAAGATAGATGGTGGCCATACATCAAAACCAAGATACCAAAACCTATTCAGGTCATGGTCATGTGAAAAAACCAATTCAGGTCGTCAAAACCAAAGAAAAGAAAATCTTTGGTAATACCAAACCCATAATCTTTAGTTATGCGAAAAAAAATCTTCGCATCAATAGAAGAAAAAAAAACCCAATGAGTTCTGGAATGTACTAATTCCTTCCCATGTCACCACCACATGTTTCAACATCATCTCTAGCTACCTCAACACATTTCTCCTCCTACAACAACACCAGTAGTGACTTAAGACGTTAACACCGCTCTTTGCTTTTGAATCCTTCTAATATTTCTGTTAAGCATGCAACAAATTCATCTTGTTTCAATAAAAAAATCAACTTTTGATGAACAATCAATTTCTTAATGGCTAACATTAAGTTACCGAACTGATCAACCAAACTCATATGACCACAAGGATTTCAGGATGTTGCTGCATTATTTTTTCAAACAAAAGGCCTTCATGGAGCTTGCATGCTAAAGAATCCTGATATCATTGCATTCTACAAGGAAGCATTAAATCCTACATACAAAGCCTGAAAATGCCGAATCAGATTTAAGTCTAAATTAGGTTGAAAATCCAAAGTAGAAGAAATTAAAAAAATAAAAATTGATGGGTAATATAGATCCACTGATTACAAAAATGAAGTTTATTTCAAAATCAAATCAATTGATTTTAAGGTCAATTGAAACACAGTAACTGTTGGGATCTTGCAACAATGAACATCACGTTAGATGTATCAAAAATAATATGTAAGAACTAATCCGAGACAACTCTACCGAAATAACTTGACGAGGGCAGAATCACAGGTTCAACAAGTTGTCCTTAACACATTAGTTCGCGGGTATACTCGAGATGAGTAATTATAAACCCCTCACAACGAAGATGTGTCCAGGATAATACTGTCCGATATAACTTTAGTTAGCACAACGCAAGTTACCCTTTCTTCGAACTCAGCAACGGGGATGGAAATTAAAAACGACGCACAAACAAAGGAAGAAGAAGATAAAAAGAATTGCTTCTTGTATGTTTTGAAAACAGAATTTCGAGTTGTATTTATAAGATGAAATACTTTCAAATCAAGTTAGGTTTTGGTTTTCTTTAAAAACAAGTAAAAACACGTAAAAGGAATTTACCCATAAATAAAACTATTAAGAATTAATTTCCTAAAGAAAACTCGTCAAAAAATAAATTTATGTAGAAAAGGGACTTGGTGCATGGCTTATGCGCATATCGCATGGGTCAAAATATGTATTTTTTCCCACCCTCTCCACCCACATTGTTTTACAACATATCTATAAGAATATGGTTATATAGTGGAGCTCCTTCTTTATTATACCCAATGTGGGACTAAAGAGAGATTCATTCACTCATAAAATGAGCAAGTATCCTTGGACCCATAGGTCACTAGATCAAACCACACCAAGACCAAAATATTTTTATTAAAACTCATTTTTCTCCAACAATCCCCCACATGAATGAAATCTCGGAAAAACGAAAAAATCAGAGTAAGAAAAATACCATTTAGGCAAAGGTGTCCATGAGGTCTTGAACCCTTACTTAGTGAGAAGTTACCTGAACTACATGCTAGACAGTGAACATAGTCTTGAACTGATAGCATTGGTGTAATTCGCGACAACAACCACCCATGATATCCTCCTGGCATTGCTAAGTTCGTGCCGTTTTGTCCAGTTTGGCCCTGGACATATCCTGTTTCTCAGAATGCTCTAGAGAATTGGCTCAAGAGTGTTTACCGCTACACCCCATTTCAATCTTAAATTGAAACTATGGAACTTATTAAGACTTATTTAAAATTCATCCTCCACATGCAGTCACACTATCACATCAACACCATAGGGAAAGGATAGGGAATGAAATTCTCTGATAGTGTTTACCTTTACCCACCATAAATTAGTTGTCTCATTCGAAACCTTGATCTTGGGATCTCCATTCAACAAGGTTGAGTATCCTTCATGGCAATTTTAATTATTGAGCCTAAGCCCCATCCACCTCGATGCTTTACTAACTTGTTAGAGCACTGCTCGGTCAAACTCGCATGCGTTGCTATCTCAAGCATGTTTGTCAATCTTAATGATCAAAACTATATAGTCTTGATTTCTAGTCTACTATAGATAAGGTCTCGGATTAGGATAGAAAGTGTAGTTGAGATCAAGAACTCCATGGCGATCATCATACAAGATGACGGAATACTCAAGGAACCAGTGGATCTTCATCGAATAAAAGGTATATGGAGACTTGAACTTATCTATCACTCAAAAGTCTATCTACTCTATCTCCTATCTTGAGACAAAAGTAATTTTACTATATAGACTAAGAATATGCACATGTGACATTTCGAGATGAGTATATCTCGTTTATGTATTTCTCAAAATGTGTATTGGTAAAGCTTTCTCGATAGCCAAGTTCATCTTTGCCTAGTGATGAAAGTCATGTTATGTTTCAATCACTTTGGAAATCGCTCTGACGAAAACTAGTTCATGAAAACAACTATATGACATCTCTGAGAATGTTTCAATGATTGAAATGAGAGTGTAGACTATATAACCATTGTGGGATATAAGCATTGTTGTGGCAACACATATATGTATAAGTCCTAAACACTTGAACTGAAGTTTGCGAACTTTATTGATCAAGTGGACGCAAACCCAGTCCGCGAACTGGCATAAGTTCTCGAACCCGAGAATATCCATTGAAGTTGAAGCTCAGGTGCAGTCCACGAACTGACGGAAGTTCTCATCCCGAGAAATTCTGCTGGAGTTTATTAACTTCAACCGGTTAGCTTGAGTTTGCGAACTCGGTCCGCGAACTCAAGAGGTTATGTCTGAAAACGCTGTTCATGAACTTATTCTAAATTACTAAGGAATACTTTTGCAAAACGTGGCTTTATAGTTCATTATTAATGATTCGAGTGAATCACATCATATTTTATTCAATTGTGTCTCTTGTAGTACTTGAGATCTCATAGCAATTGAACAACTCTCTAACTAGTTCATTTGAGTCATTTGGACTAGTTATGGTGAAGATGAATATGGTTGATATGAAAGTTATCATTTGGCTAATCATTTGGTTGACTAATATTGAACCAACCATTGTACACGTTTGGGTACGGTTACACGAACTCAAAACGTCAAGTACATGTGTGTATGACAAGCTAAGTTTACGATCTAACGGTTGAGAGATATTAGCTTGTATCTAATCAGGTTTTCGTCTAACGGTGAATATTTAATGCTTTGTTAGCAAGCTAACATTGATTGCAAACCCTGATTTGAAAGACTATATAAGGGAGAACTCTAGCAACTGGGAAACCTAATCCCCACACATTCTGTGTGATACTAGTTTGCTAAAGCTAGAGTCGATTCTCCTTTAACCTTTGGTTTTCTTCTTCTAAAACCAGGTTAACGACTTGAAGACTTCATTGGGATTGTGAAGCCAGACCGATACTACTTATCTTGTAGTTGTGTGATCTGATATTGCTATTTATATCGTACGAGTACAATTGTAATAATTGTCTTGAGATTTCTATCTCTGATAGGCAAGATAAAAGTAGTCACAAACATCTTCATCTCATTATTTGTGATTCCTCAATAATCTTCTTCGTTGCGTCGATTAAGTTTATTGTGAGGTGATTGATTAAACTGAGCTGTTCTTCGGGAATATAAGTCTGGTTTTATCGATTGGTTCCTGTTCACCTTGATTTATCAAAAGACGAAACAAAACTCATAGGTTTATTCATGGGATACGAATTTATCTATTACCTGTAGACTTTTCTGTGTGAGACAGATTTATTTGCTAAAGTCTTCGACTTTGGGTCGTAGCAATTCTTGGTTGTGAGTGAGATCAGCTAAGGGAATCAAGTGCGTAGTATCCTGCTAGGATCAGAGGCATAGGATCATAACTGTACCTTGGATCAGTGTGAGATTGGTTGGGGTTCAACTACAGTCCAGACCGAAGTTAATTTGGAGTAGGCTAGTGTCTGTAGCGGCTTAATATAGTGTATGTTTAATCTGGACTAGGTCCCGGGTTTTTTTTGCATTTTCGGTTTCCTCGTTAACAAAATTCTGGTGTTTGTGTTATTTCTTTTCCTCATTATATTTTTATATAATTGAAATAATACAGGTTGTGCGTTGTTCAATCGATTAGAATATCCGACCTTATTGGTTGTTGATTTAAATCGATTGACACTTGGATATTGGTCTTTGGTACCATCCAAGTTATCTCTCTTTGATTAGACTTGCGAATCATATTTGCTTGAGTAAATCAAATCGAGAGATTGAGATAATAACTCCTTGAGTATTTTCTATTGATTGAGTCTAGTTGATTCTCTAGAAAAACAACTCGGAGTTGTCCATACAGATTTCTAATTGAAATATTGGGTGAGGTTGTTAGACCCCCGCATTTTCAATTGGTAACAGAGCAGGCAAACACGTTAAAGACCTTACAAGTATGTGTTTGTAGCGATCTGACTCTATGGACAGAGGTGATATCTCAATAATTGTACCACCAGTCTTTGATGGTTCAAACTACCCATGGTGGAAAATTGCTATGAGCTCATATCTTCAAGCTCGTGAATTTCAAATATGGGTACATGTTGTTAATGGCTATAATCCTCCGGTAAATACAGAAGGCGATGTATATTTACCAAAGGATATTGATAGTTATAGTCCAGAAGAGATTCTTGCTGCAAAGCTTAATTATGAAGGTCTACATGCTATCAGACAGGCCATTACCCCAGACCTTCAACACTATGTGTATTCTTGCACTAAGTCTAAAGATGCATGGGATATATTAGAAACTACTTTCGAAGTCAACAAACATGTTTCTAAGAAATGTACCATCGATGGAGAAAATAACCTCACCACTCTTTCTGAAAATTCATCTTTCGGAAAGTTAAGATTCTCTGATCAAGATCCTGCTCAAACCATTGCATTCAATAGTGTGTCATCCACAAGAAAAACTCATATCATGTCTTGGGGTGATGAATGTTGTACGGATGATGTCTATTTTAAAAAACCGATGATGGCAGAAAGGATCAAAGAATTCCTAAGAAGGAGCATTAGACGTGATAAACGTCCCTTGTCTGTCCTCGCTACCTATGATTTTATGAAAGAAAAACCTTTAAGTGTCAAAGGATTGAGTTTGTCCAATAGATGCAATGAAGTCTCAGTCTTCATAACAGAAACATATATATGCTCAAGTTCTGATTTAGAATATGAGACAGACACAGAGGTTTTCAATTTCTTGAATAAAGAGGTCCTTCAAAAAAATCTTCAATTAAAAGCTTTATTGAAGAAACTAGAATCATTAATCCAGGTGAAAAATCTTGATATAGACTTTCTTAATGATAAACTCACCAGAACCACTGTTCTAAAGGAAAAAGAGATTACTACTCTTAAAAATGATCTACAAAGATTATCTGGAGGTTCTGATAAAATTTCAGCTATGTTATTTGGTCAGAACCCCTTTGGAAATACTAGTGGTTTAGGATACAAAAGCAAGTGTGCATACACTGTGGTTGATTGAACCGGGAGAAGAAAATTGATGTTACTGTAAATCGAAGTTAGGGTTTCTAGAAGAATTCAAAGATGAATTAAGAGAAGAACTTGAATAGGTTTAGGTTCAATTGGAGTTATGAAGCGGTTTTAGGAAGGAATCGA
This sequence comes from Papaver bracteatum, assembly GCA_023529315.1. Classification (NCBI taxonomy): domain Eukaryota; kingdom Viridiplantae; phylum Streptophyta; class Magnoliopsida; order Ranunculales; family Papaveraceae; genus Papaver; species Papaver bracteatum. Next base: position 823,688 of record JAJJWX010001294.1, read on the forward strand.
AGAATTAGGGTTTTGGGATTGATGTTGAGTGCATGTTAAAATTGATAATTGATTCGGGTTGTTGTTAAAAGGAGATTTGAGATGGGTTTGTTGATATGAAGATTTAGGTTGTTGTTTTGGGTTTGAATTATAGTTTAAGGTTTTTATGAGAATAAGTAATTGAGATGAGAATTGTGAGATGAAGTCTACAGCTTGATTCTGTTAACAAGAAGGTGGTGGAGCTATTATTGGTGCTGATTCAAGACTCGGGAGAAAATTTAGTGAATTGGAAGTTCAATAGAGGATGAAGATTGATTGAATTCATGACATGTTACTGAATTGAATCAAGGTGAAGAGAAGTTTGATTTTAATTTCTTCAACAAGGTTAAATTGAGGTAATTGTTCTTCTTAAATTGAACTGGTATAGTTTTGTTTTCTTTTGTTGAGTTTTAGTGTTGATGAAGTTGGGAATTGAAAGGGTTATGAGATGGATATGTGGTTGTGAATTTGGCCTGTATTAGAATGATGCAGGGAATGGTTGAAGACCTTTAGATGAATGTTGTTTAGATTATAGCAGTGTATGAAGTTGTTACAGTTTGGATTTGAACTCCTACTGGTGGTTGTGAATTTAAGGTTTAGTGGAAAATGGAGTTGAGTTTCAAGTGGTAATGAGTTTGCATCCCAGTTGAGTTACAAGTTGTTCTTGTGATGATGAAGTTGCAGGGGATATTTAGTTGATGATAGAGGTAATTGTGGGTATGTGGAGTTAAAGTTAAGAAATATACTGTTACAGGTGAGAATTATTTGTTTGAGATATAGAAGTTGATGTTCTATGTTGGGATGGCTATGTGGTTGGAAATCTGGAGATATGAATGAATGGATTGCAGTGTTGTTTTGTTTGTGGTAATGTTCATAGGGTTACAGTCTGATAAAATGAATTGTTGCGGCGGTTGGGTAATGGAAGTATACAATGACAGTGGAGTTGCAGGGAGTAGTAGTGTCTTAATGAATTGAATTGAGATTGTTTGAGATGGTAATTGGTGGAGTATGAGATTTTGGTAATGATAATGAAACTGTAATTGGATCAGAAGTGCAAGTGAGTAGATGAGATGTGTAATCATTATGAGGTTGACGAAGTGGTAAAACTTGGGATAATTGTACTTAATGAAGTTGATGTATGATCTTAACTGAAGTTGGTTTGGTAGTAATTGTGTAAGGGTTATGTTATAACTGTTGGTGTGGCAGTATTACTGAAGTTGCAGCTGCAGCTCAAATGTATATGGTGGGTGCAGGTTACAGACCTAATATTATTGTTGTTTGTGGTTAGTAGTGTAGGTAACTGAATGTAGAAGGAGTGTGGCTTAGTACTACAATTGCACGTAAAACTTAAATTGCAATTATATTAAATTATAGAACTTTGTCATAATTGATATTAGTAGTGATGATTGTTTGAACTTCTGGTTCTTGAAATTAGACTTATTAGTCATTCCAGTCAGTTTAGCTGACTTACCTGACTCAGGTTGTCTGACTGAGTTGAGCTAACTCAGTAAACCTTGATTCAACTCACTGAGTTGACTCGTTTGACATTGACCATTTACCCGGGACTTTGACTTTGACTATGGACATTGACTGTTATTTGACCTTTGACCGTTAATTCGACCGTTAGTGACAGTTAGTTGACTTTGGTGGACTTGGGCTTAGGGAAGTTTTCTTAATTAGATGTTTTGGATCTCTTGTGGTCTGAATTAGCTTTTGGCTTCTTCTACAAAGTTTTAGATATTCATAAGACATATCTAATGGACTACAGAACTAATCTAATTGAATTAATAAACCTTAGATTTGCTAAAGATAGACAAATAAAAGGTGTTGAACCTTAAATGGGCTTAGAACCATTAGACAAACTTGTATGATTCTGGTATGAGCCATTTTGGCTAGTTTCTTAGACTTCTTGTGTGATTAACAATTAGTATTAACAACGACCGATTCAAAGGACGAACCAGTGGATCGTGGATCTCGAGGTAGGCGCGACTTGTCATCAAAAGGTGTGGGAATGAATTGGACTCTTTTATATTCATTATTGTTGCTTTTATAAAAGTTTATGCTTAAAAAACTCATGCATTGTCTGTCCGTGCATTCCATGCTTTATTTAAAATGCATTATGATAATTCTGTGAATCTTTCCACGATTGGAAAGGACTTGTAATGTGTTGTTGTCAATATGAATTGTTATGGGAAATGATAATTTCCACTTGTGGTATATAGGATACACTCCTTCAAATTTATATCTACTTTAATTCAGCTTTTATTGTTTAGAGTTGGTCACCATGGTATTGGTGGCATCCATAGCTAAATAGGTGTGAATTGCCGGTTAGGAATTTACAACCATATTAGTACATTGTTTGACGAAGGAGTTTGTTCCATATACATGTATGATTATTTCAGTGACTTAGTCACTGTTTAATGTTTCGGAAAAACATGTACTGTTTTCCAATTCTTGCCTATTATTACTTAGAAATTAAATGTTAATTATTCCCACTTCAGTTTCTGTGACAGATCAGGGTTGCGCAGCGAAAGCTTCAAGGGTTGACTTCGCTAGTTGATTAACTTATGTTATATTTATTATGTTGTATATATTATTTAAAAAACAAATGACTATTATATATGTATCATTTGAGAGAAGATCTTGTATATATATTTCTGAGCGGGGTTAGCTTTGGGTTAAGTTCTGTATCGCATTTCTTAATTGAATGCTTAAGTGCATGTTTCAGATTTTAGTACCTCTTTATTTGGTTAATTTGTTGGATTAGTCAGCTGCTAGCTTAGGGGGCGCTACAGAGTTGGTATCAGAGCTCAATATTAGATCTTAAATGGGAATAGTTAGAAATTAGCCAGTGCCAGTTAGTGAACTAGATTAGTTTAGAACTGGGTTGGGTTGTGAGATAAATCTTAATCACTAAAAGCTATTAATTAATAATTAAAAGAATATTTTGATTGATTTGTTTGTTTGATTGTTTGTATGTAATGAAGTAAAATTTATAGGGTACATCAGTACTTTAACTAATAGGAATTTGAGAATAATTAATCCAAAAAGTATGAACATGTAAATAATTAATGCTATAATAATAATGAGATTAGTAGTATTGATGAATCTTTGAAGTCACATATATATTTATTAAGCACCTTGACTTGTACGTCGGGTCGATAAATTAATGTTAATAATATTATTGAGATTTAATAATTATTGTAAGAGTAGTTAAAATAATAGCTCAATCATTAATGTTAATAATAAAAAATTTATAATAATAATTACAGATGACAATAATATTAATAATAATTTTAATAAAATAATGTTAACATTTATCGATTAGTACCATATGAAACTTAACTAAAATTTTAATAAGGATATATAACGATAAAAATAATAATTATGAGTAAATAGTTTTGGAAAATTAATAACGCTTATCTAAGGTTAAATTTTGCAAATTAAACTAATTACAAATTAGAGATATAAGTTTTACTTCTAAACTAGATGACTAATGTAATGCTTGTTAGGCGTTAGACTTAAGAAAATGAGGATATAATAATGTATAAAATGAAAAGACTCAATTTGTTAGAAATTTTGTACGGAAATTATCTTTAGTTTAACAAATGATCCAATAAATCTTTAAAATGAAACAAACATACATGAAATAGTAATAATAGCAATCGGATATTTGGTGTAATATTAGAATTAAAAGAAATTAAATTTGTATATTTATAAGATCCTTCTTCGTAAATAAATTTAATCATCTTTTAAAATGAAAAATTAGTATGGCAAACTTAAATTGTTAGAGTTTAAATTAGTACTATATTGAGTATCATTTAAATTAAAATTCCATTTACAAATATATATTGATAAAATAATGATTAGGATTAAATAGCTTTATTAGTGCTTATCTAAGATTAAAATTTGCGAAGCTAACTAATAACAAATTAGAATTATGTGTTTTGAGTTTAAACCAGATAGATAAATAAGACTTATTAAGTAGGAATAAAATAACGTGAGGTCATATAAGCCACATAATAAAGATTAAACATGTGAACGATCTTATACCTAAATTATTTATAGTTTAATAAATGATTCACTAAATCACTAAAATACACATGAAGTGATATTTATAATACTTGACTACTTAGAACAAATATTAAACTTAAAGGAGAATAAAATTGCATGTGAAATAGATACATATTATTAATACCCAAAATCTAAAGACTATTAAGACATATTAAAAATGTTATGCAGACTCCAAAATTCAAAACATATAAAATTACTAACGCCAATATATAACAAGATATACTATATTACCAATTCAATCTGAATAAATAAAATCTGTTATATCAATCTTTTCGTGAAAGTAAAATTATATTTACAAGATTAGGGCTTAATAAAAATTAAACTAAGTATCATTACTAAATAATTATTCTAATTGTATGTTAGTTACACTAATAATCAAATGGGAAGATTTGATAAAACAATAATGAAAATGAAAATATAGTTAAGATAATAACTTTTGATAAATAAGCAAATTATAATACTATCTATTACTAATTATTATAAAATTTAGAATCATTGTAAATATCATTTGAATAATAATTATAGAATGGTAATAGCAAAAATGTAATTTTATTAATAGTACAACTTAAGGATCACTTAGCAATAATATAAAATTTAAGGAAATAAAGTTAGATCAAATCAAATCTAATAATAAAAATAAATTGATAGTATGATTAATTACAAATTAACTTTTATCGGCCTAAGTAATAAGAAATAAATGTTATAATAATGATGAAAGTATTAACACCAAATAATTATGGAAAAATTGTTAGTTACTTATTATAACTAAACAAACAAATAGATACATTGGAAATAATAGGTTGAAAATAAAATAATAACGCAACATCTGGATAATGGTTATAACATTAAGTTATTTTTAAATAGTGCATGAATCTAAAAATTATTTAATTATAATAATATAGTTTCAATTGGAATTAAATATCGATTTCATTAAAATAAATAAATTATTATTATTATAAATAAAAATAAAATAAAATAAATGTGGATGATTAAATTGCTTAGAATGATGTGAACTTTTTAAATATTTTAAAAAAATAGAATTTTCAGAATTACACCAATTAAGATAGAAGTTAAAGAATAATTAATTTCAATAAATTAATACTTAGTTAATCCAGCACTGGGGAATAGTGAGGTTGGTAATTCTAATATGTTCAGGTGATACTTGTTAGGTAGTAGGCATTGTCAGGCGTCGCGAACCTAGACAGAGCAACTGCATTCTTGTATCACTAGGCATTGAAGGGAGACTTGCTTCTGTTAGTGGACTAATAGATCCCAAATTTTAATGAGGAACTTTATTATTGAATATCTTCTAAAAGTATTTAGAACCAATAAATTATTGACATAAAAATTAGTGTAGAGAATTCAAATCTAAAAGTCATAGTTTCCGTTATAGAGTTTCATGTAAGAAACTTAGACTTCTCTTTGGATAGAACTTAAATCAGCATAGTTGAACCTAGAGCTACAAATTATAAATTTTAGTAGTAGAAAACCATATAGGGTTGTGTTTTGTTTTATTTTGTGTGTGCTTAGACAAGAGATGGGATTATTCTATAAGGTGGGGAGTATATGAAGACTAGAAGGATGGTTCGATTTTCGAGGACAAAAATGATATAAGGTGGGGAGAATGTAAGGACCCCCAAGCTCGTCAACGCTATTAGACTAGTCAAGAGACATCTTAGCTGCTAATTACTCGGTTAGTTTAATACGAACATTAATTAATAGGAATTAATCTAACAACGATTTAAATACAAAACTAGTATCATCGGTTAGATCTTGAAAAGTTATGCAGAATGGACTACTCGCACGTATCATTCGGATACCAGATGAAAAAGCTGTCATTGGTTTAGTTTTTAGTCGACTTGGCTGCCCTTATCCTTTTTCGGGTGCCTTTAGAATTTTTGGTAGGCCTTATCCCTACTCGATTCGAGAAGAGTTCATTCTCTTCTTTTCTTTTCTTCTCATCTCTTCTTCAGTTTCTTTCTTTCGGCCATCTCTTATTTCTTTCTTCCTGTCGATTTCTTACCAAAGAAATGAACGTGTTTCGACGTGAGTGATTCATAGAAGTTGGTTAACTTGATGAATCAAATGGGAAGTGATGAACTGTGGTTGATTGAACCGGGAGAAGAAAATTGATGTTACTGTAAATCGAAGTTAGGGTTTCTAGAAGAATTCAAAGATGAATTAAGATAAGAACTTGAATGGGTTTAGGTTCAATTGGAGTTATGAAGATGTTTTAGGAAGGAATCGAAGAATTAGGGTTTTGGAATTGATGTTGAGTGCATGTTGAAATTGATAATTGATTCGGGTTGTTGTTAAAAGGAGATTTGAGATGGGTTTGTTGATATGAAGATTTAGGTTTCTGTTTTGGGTTTGAATTATAGTTTAAGGTTTTTATGAGAATAAGTAATTGAGATGAGAATTGTGAGATGAAGTCTACAGCTTGATTCTGTTAACAAGAAGGTGGTGGAGCTATTATTGGTGCTGATTCAAGACTCGGGAGAAAATTTAGTGAATTGGAAGTTCAATAGAGGATGAAGATTGATTGAATTCATGACATGTTACTGAATTGAATCAAGGTGAAGAGAAGTTTGATTTTAATTTCTTCAACAAGGTTAAATTGAGGTAATTGTTCTTCTTAAATTGAACTGGTATAGTTTTGTTTTCTTTTGTTGAGTTTTATTGTTGATGAAGTTGGGAATTGAAAGGGTTATGAGATGGATATGTGGTTGTGAATTTGGCCTGTATTAGAATGATCAGGGGAATGGTTGAAGACCTTTAGATGAATGTTGTTTAGATTATAGCAGTGTATGAAGTTGTTACAGTTTGGATTTGAACTCCTACCGGTGGTTGTGAATTTAAGGTTTAGTGGAAAATGGAGTTGAGTTTCAAGTGGTAATGAGTTTGCATCCCAGTTGAGTTACAAGTTGTTCTTGTGATGATGAAGTTGCAGGGGATATTTAGTTGATGATAGAGGTAATTGTGGGTATGTGGAGTTAAAGTTAAGAAATATACTGTTACAGGTGAGAATTATTTGTTTGAGATATAGAAGTTGATGTTCTATGTTGGGATGGCTGTGTGGTTGGAAATCTGGAGATATGAATGAATGGATTGCAGTGTTGTTTTGTTTGTGGTAATGTTCATAGGGTTACAGTCTGATAAAATGAATTGTTCATGGCGGTTGGGTAATGGAAGTATACAATGACAGTGGAGTTGCAGGGAGTAGTAGTGTCTTAATGAATTGAATTGAGATTGTTTGAGATGGTAATTGGTGGAGTATGAGATTTTGGTAATGATAATGAAACTGTAATTGGATCAGAAGTGCAAGTGAGTAGATGAGATGTGTAATCATTATGAGGTTGACGAAGTGGTAAAACTTGGGATAATTGTACTTAATGAAGTTGATGTATGATCTTAACTGAAGTTGGTTTGGTAGTAATTGTGTAAGGGTTATGTTATAACTGTTGGTGTGGCAGTATTACTGAAGTTGCAGCTGCAGCTCAAATGTATATGGTGGGTGCAGGTTACAGACCTAATATTATTGTTGTTTGTGGTTAGTAGTGTAGGTAACTGAATGTAGAAGGAGTGTGGCTTAGTACTACAATTGCACGTAAAACTTAAATTGCAATTATATTAAATTATAGAACTTTGTCATAATTGATATTAGTAGTGATGATTGTTTGAACTTCTGGTTCTTGAAATTAGACTTATTAGTCATTCCGGTCGTTTAGCTGACTTACCTGACTCAGGTTGTCTGACTGAGTTGAGCTAACTCAGTAAACCTTGATTCAACTCACTGAGTTGACTCGTTTGACATTGACCATTTACCCGGGACTTTGACTTTGACTATGGACATTGACTGTTATTTGACCTTTGACCGTTAATTCGACCGTTAGTGACTGTTAGTTGACTTTGGTGGACTTGGGCTTAGGGAAGTTTTCTTAATTAGATGTTTTGGATCTCTTGTGGTCCGAATTAGCTTTTGGCTTCTTCTACAAAGTTTTAGATATTCATAAGACATATCTAATGGACTACAGAACTAATCTAATTGAATTAATAAACCTTATATTTGCTAAAGATAGACAAATAAAAGGTGTTGAACCTTAAATGGGCTTAGAACCATTAGACAAACTTGTATGATTCTGGTATGAGCCATTTTGGCTAGTTTCTTAGACTTCTTGTGTGATTAACAATTAGTATTAACAACGACCGATTCAAAGGACGAACCAGTGGATCGTGGATCTCGAGGTAGGCGCGGCTTGTCAACAAAAGGTGTGGGAATGCATTTGACTCTTTTGTATTCATTATTGTTGCTTTTATAAAAGTTTATGCTTAACAAACTCATGCATTGTCTGTCCGTGCATTCCATGCTTTATTTAAAATGCATTATGATAATTCTGTGAATCTTTCCACGATTTGGAAAGGACTTGTAATGTGTTGTTGTCAATATGAATTGTTATGGGAAATGATATTTTCCACTTGTGGTATATAGGATACGCTCCTTCACATTTATATATAATTTAATTCAGCTTTTATTGTTTAGAGTTGGTCACCATGGTCTTGGTGGCATCCATAGCTAAATAGGTGTGAATTGCCGGTTAGGAATTTACAACCATATTAGTACATTGTTTGACGAAGGAGTTTGTTCCATATACATGTATGATTATTTCAGTGACTTAGTCACTGTTTAATGTTTCGGAAAAACATGTACTGTTTTACAATTCTTGCCTATGATTACTTAGAAGTTAAATGTTAATTATTCCCACTTCAGTTTCTGTGACAGATCAGGGTTGCGCAGCGAAAGCTTCAAGGGTTGACTTCGCTAGTTGATTAACTTCTATTATATTTATTATGTTGTATATATTATTTAAAAACCAAATGACTATTATATATGTATCATTTGAGAGAATATCTTGTATATATATTTCTGAGCGGGGTTAGCTTTGGGTTAAGTTCTGTATCGCATTTCTTAATTGAATGCTTAAGTGCATGTTTCAGATTTTAGTACCTCTTTATTTGGTTAATTTGTTGGATTAGTCAGCTGCTAGCTTAGGGGGCGCTACAGCTGCTCTCCTCCAAAACTCCAGTAGAATAATGTCCCCTCGAAAAAGAATAGAAACTTTAACTTTTATAGCTTTTCCACTTTTCAAAATTAGGTATTCAAAGCCCAAGGTCCAAATGCTCCAATAGAAAGATTCCACCAAGCCCATAAGTGAGTAAAAACCCAAGTGAAAATATTGTCCCAAAAATGCTCATAGGAAAACTGTGTTTATGGCCGGAAAGTGGCCGGAATCCGGCACCAGAACAAATCTCAGGTGACCGGCAAAGTCCACCCGGTCACCGGTCAACGATTCAGCTCGGTCAAGTCAACCGAGTTAAGACCGAGTCAATTGAGTCAACTCGAACCAGGTGAATCAGATGGCTGAGTCAGCTGAATGAGCTGAGTTGGTAATGGCCAAAGCTACTTTGCACAGGCCTAAACTGTTGTTGATGCTTCATCACCTCAGTCACAGCCAAGATGGCCCTGCATTTTCTGAATTTTAAACAAAACCCATAGCTTCATTCCTTCATTGCAACAACATCCAACTCAAACATCTCTGCAAATAGTTTCAAGGCCACCAGCAACACTTTCATAGCACCTACTCTTCAACATTGCCTCATACCAAAACCACCATTTCCATTACCTGAACACACACCATTACCAGCTCAATTGCCTTCAGTTTATACCACTGCCATTTCATCCTTGGCTTCAAATCTGAGTTGCACAACATCAACTCCAACTCATTCATTCTTTGTAGCTTTAAAATTCTTTCCCTAAACTCAGTTGCACCTGTTCAAGTCATAGCTAGTTAACCACTACTACAAATATCTATTACAGGAACACTCAGACTTCAGTTCTCCTTAGAACCACCATCTCAGCTCTGTAGCTAGACTGAAACCTAATTGCAGCTCCAACCTCAATACCCTTCATGGATCCTGTAATTTGCATCTCATTGCAGCTGCTTCTCCACTCCTGCTACACAACCTTGCTCAGTGCATCAACTGAATGGTTCTTGACAGAAACAACTCCTGTGACTCCATCTCTATCTCAAAGCTACTGCATCTTCACCAGCCTCAGTTCATACCACCATTTACTAAGACAAACCCATTCCAGCTCCAATTATGTCTAATTAACAACATCGCAGCTTCCGCATTCTCCAATCTCATAGCCATCAATGTAATCAGTCACAAACAGCTACATTCTCCATTGCCACTGCCATCTGAGACTCAACCTGCAATACTCTCTACAGTATCAAGCCATAATAACTCGAACCAACAAATTCCATGGCACATTTGTCTTCTATCATTTGCTGCAATTCAATCTCAAGCGCATCAGCTCTAGCAACTGCAATTTTTGGATCAAACCCCAATATTGAGTTCATCTCACCTGGCTTCATCCATGGCTTTAACTTCATATTCTGTAGCAACTCATTCTTGTATTCCAGGCATCACTAATATCATCACCAACTGCAGATGCATAATCTACAGCTCAGTTCCCTTCTTATCTTCTCCCGTCCATACCACTTGAATCACCATTTCCCTGAACTCCTACAATCACCACAAATTCACAGCAACAGCATAAACATCAAACCCATTTGTTCTCAACACCACCAGAACACTTCCTTCACTTCTTCTTAATCATCATCACATCCAAGCTCGCAACCCATTTTCTCAACTGTAACAACTCCAATTGCAACCACCATCTTCTTAATTGCTCAACAATTCTCAGAATTAACAACAGATTGAACCCTATAAGCACATCCACAAAAATCTAAACCAACACATGTAACCTAAGCATACATCTAACATTCATCAACTAAATGATTCATTCACCTCAACCCATTCTTCAATCTATTACAGTTCATACACAAACATCACAATTTATTATAAAAAGATTCCCATCTTACAACATCACATCATCAGTTGAGCTCATCTGTCTCCTGCCATCTTTCCTGTAATTTGGACTCACAACACAGATCTACTTCCATGGAAAACCAATACATCCAAGAATACCATGACCACCACAAGCTCAACCCCCTGAATTAACCATCTGAAACCCAGTTTCTATTTCATGTTTTCTTGGTTAAACTCATGTATAACTCAAGACCCCCTTCCTTGTTCATCTCCATAACCCTTTCTTTCATCTTCAATTCCAGATCAAACCCAACTCAGTAAGCAACACCTCCTCACTGCACCAACTATTGATTCAGCCAATAATCTCTTCATCGATCTCAATCCACCACATACAGCACCAACAGAATCAGAACCCAGTAATTTAACAATCCCAGATCCCCTTTCTTCATATTCTCAATCAAACAACAACATGTGAAATCTTCTTTTTCTTAATCTGGTTCTCAATCACATCCATAACAGAAACCCATTTCCTTCTGCCTCAATTGCTCTCTGAATTTCATTGCCGCCATGGATCTCCTCTTTGTTAGGAAACTAATGATTATTTCTCTCAATTTCAGACCACACAATGAAAAGTGAAAATAAACATTTGTGCTCTGAATTTTAGGTTTGTGTAGGAGGTGGAATTGATATTGACATCCCATAAGTTAGGATAAGGGCTGCCCAATACCATTTGGCTTGTCAGTTTCACACAACCGACAATTCATCCTTCACTCCTTCATGCGGAACATTAGCCTGCTCCAAATATCACCTGATAATTGATCTTTTTGCCGTTTTTGCTCAAAATGGACGTTTTCTTCTTCTTTTGCTACCACGGACTCCATTGCACCTAATAACTCAAAAGCAATCATAAGATACATATTTTACAAAATAAATAGCAAAGAAAGCATAAATACTAGATATAAAATCAGGTGTTTTACAACACCTATCAAATTCCCCACACTTAGACTTTGCTAGTCCTCGATCAAATCAAACAAAACTTATTCTAAAGGATACATACAACTCTCGTGAGCGTTTACTAGAGAAATACCCACAAAACCTACATTTCCAACTTACAAGTTCTCTGAAATGATAATATCCAACACGCTAAGAAGACATAGAAATTCTGCACACTAGTCATAAGAAGTTAGACACAAATATGAACACAATCTCATTCTTAAAAGTTGAGAGAGAAATAACCATCCCTTGTCGAAAGAAATTAGGGTTCGGAGTGATCAAAAGTCTTGAGTTTGCCTCACAAGAAAGGATTTTATGAAATTGCTCTCAATAATAAACAGCTCTTTATGGGTCACACATGTGTCCAGGTAGGAATGAAGAGAGAATCGTGCGACACGTTGGATAGTAGGAAGACAAACCCTCCGAATTGTTTTGAACTCCCACATCTTCTATTCATTTTGAAAACCCTTTTTTCTGACGATCTCTAAGAAAGGAAATCAACCACTTAACAATGGTGGAAATATGCTTACTTACCTCGTTATTCGTTCGGCGTGCAGTTAGCACCACTCTCACAGCATCCATAGAAACGTCTTCGGTCTTTAATCCTTGTCTTCATCTTTGTCTTAGGTCTTCAACTGTCGATGATAACTCTTGAACCTCGTAGAATCTTGACAATGCGATTATTTCCTCTAATTCCTTGTTGCTTGAAACTTCACTATAGATATTTATTCTTCCATTGGCTTTATTGAATGAATACAAAACCAAAAGCGAACTAAACAAACCAAAATATAATGCAGTTATTATTATTATTATTTTTTTTGTGGAGACAAGAGAATATAATACAAATACAAAATAAAGATAAAATAAAAATGCAAGTACAAATGCCATGGTGTGAGTACTTTACCGCTTGATTCTTCACAACTTGTATGTCTCGATATCATAAACTTCTTGAACTCTCATCTTGATAATCTTCACTCTTGTACAATAGTCTTCAACTTGTAAAAATTCTGCTCCTCTTGTTGGTGATGATGGTGTTTCTATGGACCTGTTGGTGTAGAGAGATAAAGTGGATGGTGCTAACTGCGAAAAAGATTACAAGTGTTATGTAAGTTAGCAATTCGATGTCACCATCATGATTGATAAAATAGCACTCAAGAGATCAAAATAGTGCTTCTATTGGTGGGAGGTTGGGTAGCTCACCATTCTACCCGGAGTTTACGTACAGTGACACACACTCTAAAAGCACATATTTAGATAGGTACAAAGAATATGAAGGTTGGTGCCTCTCATGATGTAACATGGGTAGTCTCCACTATAGGGGACCATTACTCTACTATCGAATTCAGTCTGCACCATATTTGCCACTGGCATGGTTAAATCCAACTTTAACTCTCATACAAATAAGAAACCCGATCATGTTCTCTGTTATTTCTAAGTTCAGTCACTCTTATGAGAATCTCGATGTAATCTTAGCGACATGGATACTATGTGACTCTAAACTAACTACAAGTTGGAGTTTTCTTTCACTATTTTACACAAAAGTTGAAAATTTTCAAAATTTTACAATGCAAATGCTAAACCACTCCCCCACACTTAAACTTTGCATTGTCCTCAATGTAAATTGAGTCATCCAAAGTAAGTCAAGGTGGGAAATCATGCATGAAATATGACAAGAAATCAGAAAAATAAAATACAAGATAAGAAGAAAAAAACTAAAAACAGGACAAGAAAATAAAAATAATACAAGAGATACTCATCCTATGGGTTGCCTCCCATTTAGCGCTTGGTTTAAAGTCGTCAGCCCGACTATCTCCTTGCTTTCTATGACTCCTCCAGCGGGAGTGCATCCACAAAATTAGCTCCTTCCACCACTTCGGAAATGAAATTCTCATAATATGGTTTCAACCGGTGCCCATTAACTTTAAGTTCCTTGCCTGTAGCTATGCTACGAATTTCTACTGCACCATGAGAAAACACATTAGTAACAATGAAAGGTCCGATCCAACGTGACCTTAATTTACCCGGAAATAAATGCAAGCGAGAATTAAACAAAAGAACTTTCTTCCCAACACAAAATTGTTTTCTAGAAATCATAGTATCATGAAAGGCCTTAGTTTTCTCCTTGTAAATGCGTGAGCTTTCAAATGCATCATTGCGAAGCTCTTATAGCTCTTGGGGTTGTAGCTTCCTTTGCTTTCCAGCCCCATCCATCTCCATATTGCATTGTTTAATAGCCCAAAACTCCTTATGCTCAATATCCACGGGTAAGTGACAAGGTTTACCATACACAAGCCTAAAGGGAGACATCCCGATAGGTGTCTTGTATGCGGTTCTATAAGCCCACAAAGCATCATTTAGTCGCATGCTCCAATCTTTCCTTGTTGGATTCACCGTCTTCTCTAGAATGGATTTCACCTCCCGGTTAGAAACCTCGGCTTGTCCATTTGTTTGGGGATGATAAGGTGTTGCAACCTTGTGCGACACATTGTACTTCTTCAACAAGCTTTGAAAAATCCTGTTTTTGAAGTGAGAACCCCCATCGCTAATTATGGCTCTTGGAATTCCAAACCTTGCAAAAATGTTAGCTTGCACAAAATCTGAAACAACCTTGGAATCATTAGTTGGGGTGGCCTTAGCTTCCACCCATTTAGAGACATAATCAACATCAAGTAATATGTAAAAATTCCCATGAGAGTTGACAAAAGGACCCATAAAATCAATACCCCATACATCAAAGACTTTAATAAATTGAATAAAGGTTTGTGGCATTTGATTTCGGGCACTTAGATTGCCTGTTCTTTGGCACCTATCACAAGTTGTACAAAATGTGTATGCATCCTTAAACAAGGTTGGCCAGTAAAAACCGCTTTCAAGTACCTTGTGAGCATTTCTCTTACTTCCAAAATGTCCTCCGCAAGCATAAGAGTGACAAAATGACAAGATAGAATTAAATTCAGATTCGGGAACGCACCTTCTTATTACTTGGTCGCTGCCATGTTTCCATAAGTATGGATCATCCCATATATATTGGTTCCCTAACCTCCTAAGTTTGTCCCTCTCAGCACGAGACAAGTTCCTTGGGATTTGTTTAGTTACCAAGTAATTCACAATATCTGCATACCATGGTTCTCCAAAGGCAATTGAGAATAGTTGCTCATCAGGGAAACTTTCACGCAATGGGATAGATTCTTTGTCTACAGCAAGACGGCTCAAGTGATCCGCAACGGTGTTCTCAATTCATTTCTTGTCTTTGATTTCAATATCAAACTCTTGCAAGAGAAGAATCCATCGTATGAGCCTCAGTTTCGCTTCTTTCATCATTAGCAAGTACCTAAGAGCTGCATGGTCAGAAAAAATAACAACTTTTATACCAATTAGATAAGAGCGAAATTTATCCAATGCAAATACAATAGCTAAAAACTTTTTTTCAGTGATTGTGTAGTTTTGTTGGGCTTCATTTAACGTTCTAGAAGCATAATAAATAGCATGAGGTATCTTCCCCACACGTTGCCCAAGCACCGCACCAACCGCATAGTCATTTGCATCACACATTAGCTCAAAAGGCTTGCTCCAATCCGGTGGTTTAATGATAGGGGCTGAAATCAAAAGTTCTTTCAAACGATTGAATGCCGCCATACACTTTTCATCAAAGTTAAAAACCATATCTTTTTGCAATAAGTTGCAAAGTGGTGATGCTATCTTGGAAAAATCCTTGATAAATCTACGATAGAAACCTGCATGACCAAGAAAATAGCGTATCTCCCTCACCGTAGTGGGAGGGGTTAGAGCACTAATAAGGTCTATCTTAGATTTATCAACTTCCAAGCCATTAGAAGATATTATATGGCCTAAAACTATGCCATGAGTTACCATGAAATGGCACTTCTCCCAATTCAGCACAAGGTTTGTTTCAACACATCGTTCAAGGATTAATGACAAGTTGTTCAAACAAAGGTCAAATGAATCACCAAAAACACTAAAGTCATCCATAAACACTTCAATGATGTTTTCAACATACTCGGAAAAGATACTTACCATACACCTTTGAAAGGTAACTGGAGCATTGCACAAGCCAAAAGGAATCCTTCTATAAGCAAAAGTGCCAAAAGGACAAGTGAAAGTGGTTTTCTCTTGATCCTCCGGTGCTATCACAATCTGATTGTAACCTGAATAACCATCAAGGAAACAATAATAAGCATTCCAGCTAAACGTTCAAGCATTTGATCAATAAAAGGTAAAGGAAAGTGATCCTTCCTAGTAGTGGCATTCAACTTCCTATAATCAATACAAACCCTCCAACAGGTTTGCACACGAATTGGGACAAGTTCGTTCTCATCATTCTCTACCACTGTTACACCTGATTTCTTTGGTACAAATTGTACCGGGCTCACCCACTTGCTATTGGATACGGGGTAGATAACACCCACTTCCAAAAGATTGAGTATCTCCTTTTTCACAACTTCCATCATGGGAGGGTTCAAACGACGTTACGCTTCCCTTGTAGGCTTTGCATCATCCTCCAAACGAATCTTATGCATACAAACGGCAGGGCTTATACCCTTGATATCAGCAATTGTCCATCATATGGCCGTCTTGTGCTTCCTTAGCACCCTTAGAAGTTTTTGCTCCTGTAATTTACTAAGCTCATTAGAAACAATCACATGTAACTCTTCATTATCACCCAAGTACAGGTACTTTAAGTGACTTGGAAGAGGTTTCAATTCCAAATTTGGAGATTTAACAATAAAAGGTAAAAGCTTTTCATCACTGCATGGTAAAGAAATAAAAGAAATATTATGAGTTTCCGAACATCCTTGTAGTGAGTTAAGATCACCAAGGGCTTCCTTAACTTCATTACCACACTCTACACCGTTATCCATGGATGTAGTTAAAACAGTTTCCAAAGCATCATCACGATTCAATTCAAACACTTGTTGTGCCAATGTATCCATAACATCAACGGAGAAACAAGAGTGGACATCACTAGGATATCTCATCGTCTCGAAAATGTTGAAACGTATTATTTCTCCATCAAAATCCATAGTCAACGTTCCCTTGTCCACATCAATGATGGTTTTAGCCGTTTTCATGAAGGGACGCCCAAATAGCAATGTAACAGACGAGTCCGTTGAACCTTCATCCATCTCTAACACACAAAAGTCAGCTAGAAATACAAGTTGATTAACCTGCACAAGAACATCCTCAACACTACCCATTGGGTAAACATTAGAGCGATCGGATAATTGCAACACAATTTCAGCCTTTTTTAAAGGACCTAGATTAAGTGAATTATACATGGATGCCGGCATAACATTAACGGATGCACCTAAGTCTAACATTGCTTTGTTAAAAGTGGTGTTACCAATTGTGACGGGAATGTCAAAGCTACCGGGATCCTTGCATTTCAGTGGGAGTTTGTGTTGTAAAATTGTCGAAGCATTCTCCCCCACACTTAACACTTCATTTCCTTTGAGCCTTTGCTTGTTGGTACACAAGTCCATCAACACTTTTGCATACTTTGGAACTTTCTTGATAGCATCAATGAGTGGTATATTCACATGAATCTTCTTAAGAACGTCTAAAATCTCCTTTTCTAGTTCCGCCTTCTTAGAACTTGCAAATATGCGAGGAAAAGGTATAGGAGGAACATAAGTAGGAATAGGAGTTTTAGAGTTAAGAATAGGTACCTCGGGTGTTTGGGGAATTTCATCCCTCTTTTCCTTCAAAACCGGATCCTTTGAAGCTTCATCTTCACCCAAATCAACAACTTTGGGTTGCTCAAGTTGTGTACCACTTCTCAACGTAATAGCATTGACACCCTCTTTTGGGTTAATGGGTTGAGAAGGGAGTCTCCCACTATTTTGTGACTTTAATTTGTTGATATCAATCGCCATGGAGCCCACTTGAGTATGCAACTCCTTGATAGCACTCTTAGTTTCCTGCTGACTTTCTTTGAACATGGTAGAAATACCTTGCATCATTGTTTGTAACTTTGCATCGATATCGGAACCTTGGTTTTGAACCGGTTGTTGTGGTTGCTGAAATTGTTGTTGTTGTTGTTGAAATTATTGTTGTTGTGGTTGAAATTGTTGTTGTTGCGGTTGAAATCCACTCGGACGGTTGAAAGTAGGTTGTTGAACCGCACCTTGTTTGTTGGCATAGCTGAAATTTGGATGATCTCTCCATCCCGGATTGTAGGTGTTGGAATAGGGATCATACCGTCTTTGTGGGTTTGGAAAAACCGCATTAGCTTGCTCCAACTCTTCAACATACGAAGGTAATATAACCGCAGCCATCTTTTGCATCATCTGCTCCATATTGTCCATCCTTTGATCACGGTGTGATGATGATGAATCACTAACTTCATGCACTCCCATAACCATTGGTTCACCTCTTGTATAGAATTATTGCGAGTTTGCAGCCATGCTTTCAATCAACTCGGCATCTTGGGCCACCGTCTTGTTCACTAGTGCACCACCACCCGCTGCATCAAGAAGATATATATCACTTGATTGAAGACCTTCGTAGAAGTATTGGATTATCATAGCGTCGCTGAATTGATGGTGAGGACAGCTTGCCACCAATCTCTTGTATCGCTCCCAACATTCATACAAAGATTCTCCCGCATGTTGCTTTATTCCACAAATCTCTTTGCGAATTTGAGTAGCCTTTGACGTAGGAAAATACCTCTCTAGAAAGTGTTTCTTCAATCCGTTCCATGTAGTGAAACTACCGGATGGCAAACAATACAACCAATCCTTAGCGCTGTCTACCATATAAAATGGAAAAACTTTCAAAATTGCACCATCGGCTTCAATCTCTGCTGGAAGCATGGCCTTGACAATGGTATGGAACTCCATAAGATGCTTGTTTGGGTCTTCATTCGCCATACCACAAAACTTCGGCAACTCTCTAATCAACCCAGGATTGATCTCGAATGTTGAATTTGTTTGAATACACCATCGTTGTGCATTAAGCCTATGAGAAGCCAAATCCTTGAGTGTACGATTTGCGTCACCCATTGCTTCTTATTCTTCAACTAGTGGTTCTTCTACAAATGGAACCTCTTGTTCTCCTTCTAGTTGTAACTCTTCTTCCACTTCTAACTCTTGATCTTCCGGTATGTCTTGACTTGGTTGGAGTATTGTGCCTCTTCGAGTAGAAATCCCGCACCTTGGATAGTTCCAATCCTTAGAAGCCATGGATTAGGTACCTGAAAACAATTTTCGCAAACAAGTAAGAACCAAGACAAGAAACAAAAAGCAAAGATAAAAGCAAAAATTGTAAAAAGAAACTAAAAACTTAATAACAAGCCGTATGCCTCCTCGGCAACGGCGCCAAAATTTGGTCGGTTGTCAGCCGAGAAAAAATAATTTCACTTTCTTACTTCACTAAAATAAATGTAGTATATGATAAGAAAGAGTTCGTATCCACAGAGAGGCTATTGTTGTTATGCAAATTTTCAGATTCTTAGTAACCAAAGGGGGGGGGGGGATTTGATATTTCAAAGCAATAGAAATAAATTCAAACCAAAGTAAAAATAAAAGTAATCAATAAGGAGAAGATATTGGTCACGGGATAGTTTCATTCACAAACTTGAATTTTCGACAATGACTAGAAATCGAATTTTAATCTCTCATTTACTAAAAGTCCTAGAATATCTTGATCGCAAGAATATTCCGCTAATTCCCTGATTTCATCACAACCACATTAAAAGATGTATATGTGAATTCTTCCTAGAAAGCAACCTAAAGTGTGAAAGCACAATTAGATTTAACTCCCTAAAAGCAATGAGTTCTATGGAATAAGACTAATCAAGGAAATCAAAATGTGTAAAAGCACTAATTCGATTTAACCCAAGTTATGATTCATATGTGACTAGTAGGATATATCACTACAAGCACTACCCACAATTATGCTACTTAGAATCAGGGATAAACAACGTTTTCGTATTGAAAACCCTAATATAGCTCTAGATATGAATGCAATCGGATTGATTCCGGACTCAACCAAACAAACAATCAAATCATAAACAATATGAACCATGAATCATAAACAGTAAATTATTGAGACAAAACTAATACATTGAATCAAATCTTATTTGTGAAATCCACTTTATATCCCATAACCAATAATAAATGTTTAGCTACTCATAGTTTTTGGATTCATCATATTCATAATCAATAATAAAAATGAAATGAGGAAGATGAAAAATAAACGAAAGCAAACCCTAGTCGCTGCTCTCCTCCAAAACTCCAGTAGAATAATGTCCCCTCGAAAAAGAATAGAAACTTTTCCTTTTATAGCTTTTCCTCTTTCCAAAATTAGGTCTTCAAAGCCCAAGGTCCAAATGCTCCAATAGAAAGATTCCACCAAGCCCATAAGTGAGTAATAACCCAAGTGAAATTACTGTCCCAAAAATGCTCGTCAAAAAACTGTGTTTATGGCCGGAATCCGGCACCGGAACAAATCTCAGGTGACCTATAAGTAACTCCCACTGGTTTTTCTAATTTTTATGCAAGTAATAAAAGTAAAAGCAAAACAAAGAAATAAACAAACACGCAAATCAAGGATATGAAATATTGGGTAAAGATTTCATCTTCAATTGTAAACAAGTATTTGAATATATGAATAGAATTCGTATTTAATCTCGCTATCATCAAAAGCCCTAGAATACCTTATTGCAATAATACTCCGTGAATTTCCTAAATTTATCAACACACACATTAGAGTTGCATATGTGAACTCTACCTAAAGAATAACCTAACGCCTTGCGCTAACCAAGTTCAATTCCTAAGGGCATTAAGTTTTGGAAATAGGCTAATTAATGCAATTGTCATACATTGCGCATGACAATTCGGACAATGGTCAAAATCTACATATGATTACAAGAGTGTATCACTACAAACCGTAATCATATCATGCTACTCGTATTCAAGGTTATCGCTCGATGAAAACCCTAAAATAGCTATAGATATAGATGTATGTTCAATCAATTCTAGACTCAACCAAACAAACATTCAATCATATTGCAATACATCAATCATGCAATTATTATAATCAGTAGAAATCAAACGATAATATTGAGAGAAAACTAACTCATAAAGATCAAAACTTGTTTTCAAAATCCAACTACATCTTTAACCAATAACAAAATCAAGTACTTGTGTTTTTGGAAATCATCATAGAAAGCATAGAAGAACTATCATGTGAAACCCTAGAACAAAAGTAGAAACCTCCCTAATGGAGATATATCTAGGTTTAAAAGAAGATTTTTCTATTTATATGCTTTTTCCATTCCCAAAAGGATACTTTCTTATCAAAACCCGTCTCCAATTAGTTCACCAAGCCCATGTGTGGAAAATACTCGTGTGAAAATATTTTCCCAAAAATGCTCGCAGGAAAACTGTGTTTATGGCCGGAAATTGGCTGGAATCCGGCACCGAAACAAATCTCAGGTGACCGGCAAAGTCCACCCGGTCACCGGTCAACGATTCAGCTCGGTCAAGTCAACCGAGTTAAGACCGAGTCAATTGAGTCAACTCGAACCAGGTGAATCAGATGGCTGAATGAGCTGAGTTGGTAATGGCCAAAGCTACTTTGCACTGGCCTAAACTGTTGTTGCTGCTTCATCACCTCAGTCACAGCCAAGATGGCCCTGCATTTTCTGAATTTTAAACAAAACCCATAGCTTCATTCCTTCACTGCAACAGCATCCAACTCAAACATCTCTGCAAATAGTTTCAAGGCCACCTGCAACACTTCCATATCACCTACTCTTCAGCATTGCCTCATACCAAAACCACCATTTCCATTACCTGAACATACACCATTACCATCTCAATTACCTTCAGTTTATACCACTGCCATTTCATCTTTGGCTTCAAATATGAGTTGCACAACATCAAATCCAACTCATTCATTCTCTGTAGCTTTAACATTATTTCCCCAAACTCAGTTGCACCTGTTCAAGTCATAGCTAGTTAACCACTACTACAAACATCTATTACAGCAACACTCAGACTTCAGTTCTCCTTAGCACCACCATCTCAGCTCTGTAGCTAGACTGCAACCTAATTGCATCTCCAACCTCAATACCTTCATGGCTCCTGTAATTTTCATCTCATTGCAGTTGCTTCTCCACTCCTGCTACACAACCTTGATCAGTGCATAAACTGCATGGTTCTTGACAGCAACAACTCCTGTGACTCCATCTCTATCTCAAAGCTACTGCATCTTCACCAGCCTCAGTTCATACCACCATTTACTGAGACAAACCCATTCCATCTCCAATTATGTCTAATTAACAGCAGCTCAGCTTCCACATTCTCCAATCCCATATCCATCAATGTAATCAGTCACAAATAGCTACATTCTCCATTGCCACTGCCATCTGAGACTCATCCTGCAATGTTCTCTACAGTATCAAGCCACAATAACTCGAACCAACAAATTCCATGGCACATTTGTCTTCTATCATTTCCTGCAATTCAATCTCAAGCACACCAGCTCTAGCAACTGCAATTTTTGGATCAAACCCCAATCTTGAGTTCATCTCACCTGGCTTCATCCATGGCTTTAACTTCAGATTCTATAGCAACTCATTCTTGTATTCCAGGCATCACCAATATCATCACCAACTGCAGATGCATAATCTACATCTCAATTCCATTCTTATCTTCTACTGGCCATACCACCTGAATCACCATTTCCCTGAACTCCTACAATCACCACAAATTCATAGCAACAACATAAACATCAAACCCATTTGTTCTCAACACCACCAGAACACTTCCTTGACTTCTTCTTAATCATCATCACATCCAAGCTCGCAACCCATTTTCTCAACTGTAACAACTCCAATTGCAACCACCATCTTCTTAATTGCTCAATAATTCCCAGAATTAACAACAACTTGAACCCTGTAAGCATAGCCACACAAATCTAAACCAACACCTGTAACCTAAGCATACATCTAACATTCGTCAACTCAATAATTCATACACCTCAACCCATTCTTCCATCTGTTACAGTTCATACACAAACATCACATCTCATTACATAGCAAGATTCCCATCTTACAGCATCACATCATCAGTTGATCTCATCTGTCTCCTGCCATCTTCCCTGTAATTTGGACTCACAACACAGATACACTTCCATGGCAAACCAATACATCTAAGAACACCATGACCACCACAAGCTCAACCCCCTAAATCAACCATCTGAAACCCAGTTTATATTTCATGATTTCTTGGTTAAACTCATGTCTAACTCAAGACCCCCTTCATTGTTCATCTCCATAACCCTTTCTTTCATCTTTAATTCCAGATCAAACCCAACTCAGTAAGCAACACCTCCTCATTGTACCGACTATTGATTCATCCAACAATATCTTCATCGATCTCAATCCACCACATATAACACCAACAGAATCAGAACCCAGTAATTTAACAATCCCAGATCCCCTTTCTTCATATTCTCAATCAAACAGCAGCATGTGAAATCTTCTTTTTCTTAATCTGGTTATCAATCACAGCCATAACAGAAACCCATTTCCTTCTGCCTCAATTGCTCTCTGAATTTCATTGCCGCCATGGATCTCCTCTTTGTTAGGGAACTAATGATTATTTCTCTCAATTTCAGACCACACAATGAAAAGTGAAAATAAACATTTGTGCTCTGAATTTTAGGTATGTGTAGGAGGTGGAATTGATATTGACATCCCATAAGTTATGATAAGGGCTGCCCAGTACCATTTGGCTTGTCAGTTTTACACAACCGACAATTCATCCTTCACTCCTTCATGCGGAACATTAGCCTGCTCCCAATATCACCTGAGAATTGATCTTTTTTTCGTTTTTGCTCAAAATGGACATTTTCTTCTTCTTTTGCTCCCACGGACTCCATTGCACCTAATAACTCAAAAGCAATCATAAGATACATATTTTACAAAATAAATAGCAAAGAAAGCATAAATATTAGATATAAAATCAGGTGTTTTACAACAACTATCAATCAAGCATCTTCTGTAATTCTTCTTTTATTTGGGAATGGTATGTTGTTGCGATTTTTCTTATCCTTTGTTTGTGGGAGAAAACTACTTCTGCAGGTTTAGGTAATTTTGGGTGTGTGTGGATGAGAAGTGAATTTAAACCTTCAACAAATGTGTTGCACGATGAGCACTTTTGATTCGAGAGATAATCTGTACAATTCTGGCCTAAACCGAAGAAACGGCCTGTAGTAGCAGGATTTCCCACACTACACCCCTATTAAGATCATATAGAAATCTAAGTGAAACTAGTTTAAGATTGAAGAATTAAACGACACTTTTATTATTTAGATCTCAGAAATGTTTACAGAAAATATTCAAACTCAGAACTACAACTTTCTTTTCTGGAATTTCTCTCTCCTCAAGATTTTCTCAACTCTAAAAAATACATCATCCTTTCTGGACTTACTTGAACCCTTTATATATGAAATTACATAGTGGGTGACAGCTAAGTTTTCCCCTTCTTTCGGATCTATTCTGCGATCTCATCGTGGTAGTTACATTGTTTATTTTCGCCATCTTTCGTAATCCTCGTGAAACAACATTCTTTTATCATGCTTCTTCAATCGTCAACTATCTTGATGCTTTCTCATGTTGCTCATCAAATTTCGTTGGAGAATTCTTACGACGCTCTCGTGAAAGATGTCATTCTTGTAGTGGGAGTATTCGGCCTTCTCGTGGAAATGTCGTTCTTATCACGAGAATATCGTTGTGGCGATATTCTGGTACTACATCTTGCCTCTTCTCATGTCTTTTCTGCGAAGAAGAAACGATCATGAGAATCCTTAACTATCGCAAGAATTTCTGAACTTTTTTCTCCGACAATATTCCGCTAATTCAGCTTTCCTTGTTAACACGTGTTGTAAATCTCCCCTTTTGTATTGACACGTCTCACATAATTTACTCCCTTCTTTGCCTATAAAAGGAAGAGTTGAATTTCATTTCTAGTTTTCTTCTCTTAACTCTCTTTCTTCTTTACTTAGTTTCTTTGCCTTTTGTTCTGCAACTTCTTCTCCTTCTCATTATTCTGCTACTGTTTTAATGGAGTCCTCGAGGTATATTTTTGATCATGATATTTTCTTAGATCAAACTTTTTATTTATATTCTTCGATCTTCTCTTACTTAATTCTTTATAACCCCATATTATGTTCTCTTCAGCGGAGCTGCATCTATTTCCCAATCCTCGACTCAAAAACCTATTATTCACAAGAGGCCGACTGGAAAAAGGAAAGAAAATTCTGCGAGCAATAAGGTAGTAAGAAACACATTCTATTTCTTAATAACAATATTGTTGCCTCTGTTTCTTATCTAAATTATTGTTTGCATAATGACGAGGGTAATGCTAATCCTCCTAAAATATCTCGCTAATTAAATAAGACCTTTGGAAGTAATTTCGTCATTCCTCCCTTAATATCTACGAAAGCTTCACCTACACCTGTGCAATCTGATCTCCCTCCTTCTTCTGGCGAGAAGCTCGCTTTCACTACCACTACCTCTACTGGTCCTTCACCAATTCAAATTGCAGAACCCATCACAACTGAAACTCCCTCTAGCCCTTTACTTCCTTCAAATGTTACCTTCCCGAAAACTCCTCCTTCTGATGATACAACCATTGCTAATGACTCAAATCATCATCTTGTCCTCACTTCTTCTATTTCACCTTCTATATCCCTTCCTTCATCAAATGAGACCATCGCAGGAATTGATGTTGCTTTCAAAATTTTATCTAACATTCTAAATAATGCTAGAGATTCTTCTACTGATTCTCTCCAAAGAGGAGTTTTCGAAACTCTGCTCAAATATTTTGGCTCAGACAATTCTATTTCACGAGCTTCTCTAGAGAATGAAAATGCTGCTTTGAGAAAAAGTCTTCAAGATAAGATTTCTGAATGTGAAACTCTAAACCACAAGCTCAACAACTCTGTACTGGATCGCGAGAATCTCGCTAGAAAGATTGATGAGTTAAAAAGTAAGCTTCTTTTTGCCTCTGTCCTTTTATCTTTTTATTCTATTTCCATATTCTTCGTACTTAATCCTCCCTTTAAATTCTTGGTTTATATATTAGTCTCCAACCGAAATCGTTTCATCGAGAAACTTAAATCTGAAACCATAGCTGATGAAGTTCGCATTGAAAGAGATTCTTGGATGGACCAGCATAGTAGATTAGATAATCTTTATACGTATTCAGTTGATCAAATAAGAAATCTCACAAATGAGAATAATCAATTATTGCAAAATCACAGTTTTCTAAACAACGAGGTTACTCGCCTGTCATATTCGTTATCCAAGACTAATTTGTCTATAGAATCTTTATCAGACAAGAATAGAACTCTATCTCAAGAGAAATACAAATTATCAAGCTTGTTGGTGATCTCCTCGCAGAAAGTAAACAATCTTCAAGGGATATGTGATGACCAAAAGCAGTCTCTCCGCTCTCTTAAAAATAAACTTGACGAAGTAACTGAATCATCTGCTGCTGAAATAGACAAACTTGTCAAGGGTATACTAACTCTTAGTTTGAATGCCAGCAAGCTTCGAGATGAATATTCCCAACTAAAGGAGTCTCATTCCTCATTGTCAAAAGAAAATTCATATTTACGCACCAAAGAAGAGAACATGAAATCTCGTGTAAAAGGCATAGTTGGCGACAAATTTGATGATGCTATGAACCAATGGGAGAACTGCCTCTTTTTATTAATCCAAAACTTAACTTCGCAAAAATAATGTAGTCAATTATGACTGCCTCACTTGTTGATTTCCCTTGTCACAATTTATGTTATATTTCACTTGTTGATATTCTCACGATATATTTATTTCTATAACCTTTCATTATTTTGTTGCTCGCAGAATCTGAAAAAAGCCTTCATTCTACTATCACCAATCTTACTAAGGAGCTAGACAGTGTTCGCAAAAAAACAAGACTCTTCTTCTCAACCTTTTAGAAACTCGTGATAAAGCAGAAAGAAGACTTGATTATCTTGAGTATTTCAAGAATATAGAGATCAGAAATCGCGACAAAGGTTTCCTTCGCCAAGTTCATCTTAATGCTGAAGTTCTCGTGAACGAAATTTTGATCTCCAACTCTCTTTCTCCTGTATCCGTTATACCTTTGAAAGTTGACGATGATGAAGTCCCTCTTCCTATGGATAAAGATTTAGAATACCCGTATTCTGAAGGAGATGTTGAAGAAGACGCTGAAGAAGAAGATGATCAAGGAAAAGAAGAAAACTCTCCAAAAGAAGGAGAAGATCGTAACAAAAAGAACTCTGGCGATAATGTTCGCGATGAAAGAAATATTGGTGATGATAATAATCCTGACAATTCTAAATCTGGCAAGACTACCGCTTGAAGCTTGAGTTCTATTTTTAGTTTCTTTTTTCTTCTTCTTTCTCGCAAATGATATAACCCTTTTTTGAACTATAATATTCTCAAGAAACTTAATGAAATCCTACATATTTATTCCCTTGCTTGCCTCCTCATTAAATTTCTTGAGACTTGTTGAATTCAACTTGTTTCTTGTGATAAAGAAATCTTCCCTGCATGCTTAATCAAAGAAGAATTAAATTTTGAGATTATTCTATTGGTCTTATTTTGCCTTCCTAATTAAAGGTCTTATTTTGCCAATTTTTTCTTTTTGCGACAAAATCACAGGACGTCTTTACACTTTCATGTATTGACCCATTGATCTTGCCTTATCTATATTTCTTTATTATATTGCGACAATATGACAAGCCTAAGTTTTCTCGCGAAAACAAAGCCTCGTGACATTGCCGTCTTGCGATGAAATCGCAGGACGTCTTCACATTTGCATGTAAAAACCCCTTGACCTCATCTTAACTTTTTTTTATGGCTTTTTGCCTCTGTATAATTTACGCGACAATATGACAGGCCTAAATGATCTTGCGATCTTAGAGCCCCATGACATTGTCGTCTTAAGACACTTATCAGCTCCCTAATGGAGGGTGCCGCCCTTATCTTCCCCCTGGTTGCCCCTTCAAGGAGGGCACATCGGCCATACAATACTAGCTCCTCCCATCCAGATTTACCAACAACCAGTTATTTTCGTAGCCTCTTGTCCTTTATGCCTATATGGCTTATAGTTACAAGACTGCACCCTAGGTGGGGTTTTCTTCAGGCCAAGTGCATTGTAGCCAAGACTTACCAAAGATGGCCAGGGTAGGTTCGTCCGTCCCGGGCACCCTTGGATAAACCGTGTACCTCAGCGCCTTGGTCATACTCTGCACTTCTTGGAAGAGATTCTCAGTCGTCCAACCAGGGTATAACCTTATAAAGTTGGAAATCCAAGATCTCTCTCCCGGATAGGTTTTCTTTAACCCCTACATCTGTATGACTCAGGTTCCAGTAGCGGTATAACCTTATCCCTGAATCATATAAAGAGATACCCCATTTACAACGTGCTTGTAGGTCTTACATTTGCCTCTTACGAAATTGTACTCGCGAACTAAGTTGCACGCCATAAAGGTTTGTCCCATTCTCTTAATCTCTGCGAAATTTCATTCGCGTTTCTCGCGATATTGCTCGCGTAATCTTTAAAATAAAAATAGTCACTGATAATAACCTTTAGTTATGCCAATATTTCTTACCTTACAGCATTTTTCACTGATAATACCTTTTCAAAAATAGTCTATTCCATGGTCTATCAAGTCATTGGACAACATCTCTTCCTTCAGGATCCATTAATTTGTATGCCCCATATCCAATTATTTCTTTAATTAAGTAAGGTCCGTCCCATTTTTTCGCCAATTTTCCACCATTCTCTCGCTGATATCTCGGTGTCTCTCGCAGAACTAAATCACCAATTTAGAATTTTCATTTTTTGACACGTTTGTTGTATTCGCGAGCTAACCTTCGCTGGTAGTTTTCCATATGTTGTAAAGTCTTCTCCCTTTTTTCTTCCAATTCATCTAGTTTATGTAAGATCATACCAGCACTTAAATTCCTTTCCCACGCTTCTGTTTTTGTTGTAGGAATAGCAACTTCTGTTGGTAATACAGCTTCAACCCCATATGTTAAACAAAAGGGTGACATTCCAGTAGCCTCTCTTCTAGTGGTGTTGTAGGCCCATATTGCATTATGTACTTGCTCACACCATGATTTTTGATACCCTTCTAATTTATTTTTCAGAATATCTGCGATCGTTTTATTAGTTGCCTCAGCTTGACCATTTTCTTGTGGGTATAAAGGAGTAGATTTTCCACACTTTATCTTAAATGCATTGAGTAGTAATTCTATGTTTTGTCCTTCAAACTGTTTTCCATTATCAGACATCAACTGTGCTGGTATTCCAAATCTGCAGATGATATTCTCGAATATGAATGTGAAAATATCTTTATCACGAATATGTTGTACTGCTTTTACTTCTCCCCATTTTGTGAAATAATCTGTAGCCACAATGACGTATCTCCTTTGTCCAGAGCCAGGCACAAATGGTCCCACAATATCTAATCCCCATTTTCCGAAGGGCCATACACTTGTTGAGGATGATAGTGGTGCTCCTGGTGCATGTATCTTTTTTCCAAATCGCTGACATTCTTCACAACGCCTTGAATGTTGTTTCGCATCTTCATGCATGTAAGGCCAGTAATACCCTTGCATCTTCGTTCTATATGCCAAAGATCTACCTCCGCTATGATTACCAGCATCTCCACTGTGCATCATTTTTAACACCTTTTCTCCTTCCTCCCTTGTCAAACATCTTAGCGATGGTCCATTAAAAGATCTGCGATATAACACTCCGTCTCTTAATTCATAATTAGTTGCCCTGCTTCTTAGCTTGTGTGCCTCCAGTCTATTTCTTGGAGTTTCTCCTTTCGCCAAATAATCAAGAAGTTCCGCTCGCCAATCTTTGTTTCTCTCTTTTGCTTCTATTTCGCCATTTTCTACAATCATCACATCTTTCTCTCCTTCTTCGTCAATTTCGACGGAATTCTTTATTTACTGAAGGTAATAAGAGTGTTTGAATTTTTATGCATCTCGCAAGTGGGTTTGTCATCATGCTAGATATGAAGGCAAAAGCGTCCGCAAGCCGGTTATCTTTCCTTGATATGTGCCTCCATTTTATCTTTGGAATTCTCGCAGATAATTCTTCCACGAGTCTCTTGTATTTCTTTAAAGAAGGTTCATTTGTTATATATTCTCCAGT
Source organism: Papaver bracteatum (assembly GCA_023529315.1). Taxonomy (NCBI): domain Eukaryota; kingdom Viridiplantae; phylum Streptophyta; class Magnoliopsida; order Ranunculales; family Papaveraceae; genus Papaver; species Papaver bracteatum. The sequence continues at coordinate 853,879 of JAJJWX010001294.1, forward strand.
TATTTGACGAATAACCAATTGAGAATCGCTTGTGATTCTAGCATTTTCCAACTTCATTGCTATTGCAAATTTCAAAGCGTGGATAACAGCCTCATATTCTGTCTCATTATTAGTGGATGTAAATTCTAACCTGAATGAGAAAGCTGTTTTTTCTCCTTCTGGTGAAATAAAAACAACTCGAATCCCATTTCCTTCTCCATTAGATGATCCATCCACTAATATCTCCCATCTATTGGGTTCTGTCAATAATTCTTTTGGATCTCCATGTTCTTCTTCTGCCTCCATCATTTCTTCCACAACTTCGTCATTTTCCAAAGGAAATTCAGCTAAGAAATTTGCGATGACTTGGGATTTTGGCGAAGATAGAATTTCATATTTGACATCGAAATGTCCCACTTGTGCATTCCATATTTCTACTCTTCCTGACCTTTTTGAATTCCTCATTACCGATTCAATTGGCAGTTTTGTTAACACCTTGACCTTATGTGCTTGAAAGTAGATGCGAAGCTTGAAAGTTGCATGTACCAATGCTAGGATTAATTTCTCAATCTTTGAATAATTTTTCTCTGTTGAATTGAATGTTTTACTAATATAGTAAATTGGTTTCTCTATCCCAGCATCTACTCGCAGCAATACCGCACTTAGCGCATATGCCATTGCCGCGAGATAAATTAATAACTCTTCTCCTGGTTCAGCTTTCCGTAAAATGGTTATATCAATTAAATGCTCTTTTATTCCCTGAAAGGCCTTCTCGCATTCATCTGTCCATCTGAATTTTGTTCCCTTTTTGAGTATATCGAAAAAATGCTTGCATTTATCAGAGGATCGCGAGATGAATCTTCCAAATGAGGCTAACAGCCCATTCAATTTTTGTACATCTTTTACTGTAGCTGGTGTGGGCATATCGCGAATCGCTTGCACCTTTTCTGGATCAACTTGTATTCCTTCCATTGATACAATATACCCCAGAAACTTTCCTGAAGTCACACCAAAAGTACACTTGTCAGGATTTACTTTGATATTAAATTGTCGCATTTGTTCAAAAATTTCCTTCAAGTCTTGTACATGATCTTCAGCTTCCTTGCTCTTGACTAACATATCATATACATATACCTCCAGTGTTTTGTGGATCCATTTTGAAAATACCTTCTCCACCATTCTTTGGTATGTTGCACCAGCATTTCGTAATCCAAAGGGCATTTTTGTATAACAATATAACCCTCTTGGAGCAAAAAATGCAGTATGTTCTTGATCTTCTTCAGCGAGAGGGATTTGGTTGTATCCTTTATATCCATCTAACGAAGATATTCTTGCATTTCCCGCTGCTGACTCAACCATTTGGGGAATATCTGGTAGTGGAAAACTATCTTTAGGACAAGCTTTATTTAAATCGGTAAAATCTATGCAAATTATTATTCCTTTATTCTTCTTTGGGACCACCACCATATTTGCAATCCACTCTGGATACTTAGCTTGCCTTATTATTCCTGCATCAAGCATCTTCTGTAATTCTTCTTCTATCTGAGAATGGTATGTTGTTGCGATTTTTCTTATTCTATGTTTGAACGGTCTTACATTTTTGTTGATTTCTAATTTATGACATGCTACCAATGGATCTATCCCTAGAATTTCATCCATGCTCCACGCGAAAATGTCTTTGTATTCTCGCAAAAGATTTATAGTTCTTTCTTCCTCGTCTATCTCCATTCTAGTCCCAATTTTCAGTATTTTAGGTTCTTCTTTACTCCCAATATTTACTTCTTTTGTTGGTTCAATTTGCAGTGTAATCGGCTTGGTCCTGGTGTTTTTATGACTCTCGCACGTTCATCTCCTTCTCGCGAAAATTCATTGGGTATTCCTTTTCCCTCTTTTGCTCTTATCATGTAAATTTTAAATTCTTCTTCTTTTCTTGTTTCTCTCATCAATTTTCTGCGAGATTTTCGCTGCTTAGGACGTTCTTCACAATTTTTTACTTCAATTTGATAACATACCTTCGCAAGATCTGTATCTCCTTTAATTTCCCCAATTCCACTAGGCATAGGGAATTTGATACGTTGATGTAAGGTTAACGCTACAACTTTAATTGCGTGTATCCATGGTCTTCCCAATATCATGTTGTATGGTGATTCCATATCCACCACGCATAATGTTACTTGTGTTTCAATTTCTCCAAGTGGTAATCGTACTATTATTTCTCCTCTTGGTTTTGTTATAGATTTTCCAAAACCATGAATATGATATGCTGAAATAGACATTTCTTCATCCTTATACCCCATTTTCTTAAAAGCATGATAGAACATTATATCCACAGAACTTCCTGTGTGAACTAGAGTTCTATTTATAGCCCATTTTTTTACAGATTTTATTGACTTTTCCTTCCTTATTGGTATCATGGGTACTGCAATCATCAAAGGAAATGTATGATCTAGATTTTCTTCTAAAACTTCTGTTGCTGTAAATGTAATTTCCTGCTTTTCTAAATTCTTTAATAATGGCGTTTTCTTTACCATCATAATTTTTCTCCCTTCAAAATCACGCTTATGTATCCCCCCCTTAATATTTTCATGAAATTTATCGATCATTTCTCTTGACACTAATTCATACTTCAGTTTCCTACAATTTTCTTTAATTCTAATCATTTTTCTTCTGAATATTTCACCAATCTTCTTCAAAGTTTCCTTGATATTGAATAATCCATGTCTTCTTTTTTACCTTTTCTTCGATTTTTCTAATTCAACGTTCCCCTTAGTCGGCGCCAAAATGTAGTAGCAGGATTTCCCACACTACACCCCTATTAAGATCCTATAGAAATCTAAGTGAAACTAGTTGAAGATTGAAGAATTAAACGACACTTTTATTATTTAGATCTCAGAAATGTTTACAGAAAATATTCAAACTCAGAATTACAACTTTCTTTTCTGGAGTTTCTCTCTCCTTAAGATTTTCTCAACTCTAAAAAATACATCATCCTTTCTGGACTTACTTGAACCCTTTATATAGGAAATTACATAGTGGGTGACAGCTAAGTTTTCCCCTTCTTTTGGATCTATTCTGCGATCTCATCGTGGTAGTTACATTGTTTATTTTTGCGATCTTTCGTAATCCTCGTGAAACAACATTCTTTTATCATGCTTCTTCAATCGTCAACTATCTTGATGCTTTCTCATGTTGCTCATCAAATTTCGTTGGAGAATTCTTACGACGCTCTCGTGAAAGATGTCATTCTTGTAGTGGGAGTATTCAGCCTTCTCGTGGAAATGTCGTTCTTATCACGAGAATATCGTTGTGGCGATATTCTGGTACTACACGGCTGTTCCAGATTTGTTTCGGTCACTGGTGAAGGATGTGAGGTTGATCTTAGGGAGGGAAGCGAAGAAGGTGTTGAGAGTATGAAGGTGAAGGCTATTTGATGACTTGTTAACAGAAGGTTGAGCAGGCTAGAAAATGTTGCAGGCAGGCTCTGGGTGTTGAATACGATGGTATTAACACTTGGTTTTTTCTGTGTTGTTGGAAATAGGGAGGAGAACCTATTTATACAAGTCGATAAGCCTTCATCACGTCTCTCGTGGGAAAGTGGAGGAAGTAGAGTGATAAAGGAAGTGGATTTGTGTGTTAGTGTCACACGGTTGCTTGCCCACTTCTCCTATCATCGCTAATCGCCCATGTTTCCCTGACATGATCTTGTGATGGCGTGTTGCACGCTGCACGCTGTAAACCGCCAGACCAATACCCCAGTTTGTATCCCCCAGTTGTGACGTGATTAACGTCTCGAGTGAGTCGTGGGACCCACATAAGGTAGCAAATGGTGCTAGGTAAAATAATCAAGTTGTTTGTAGGCGCATATTGTATGCATGCGGTGCATTAAATATGCTTAACATATTTGAAGCCTACACAACCTTGATGAAAAGATTGCAAGTTGAAGTGACTCAACTAGCTATGTTCAGGCGTTGTTCGAAGGTCGCATGAGCGGGACCCACCTTGGCCGGTTATGTCATGGGGAAGTGTGGAGCATGGTGATCACGGTGATACCTTGTTTGCCACCTAAATCCCTTCCTAGGCTATTCATTCAAGCATGCGAACTTGGACGGACGAGATTGATGGAGGAATAACCGTTGGATTAGGGTTTGGAAGGCTTGCGAGCTTCCTCTTTCACCCTAACGGTTTTATGCCTTGGGAGGCGTGCATGGAGTGGCCGATTTTCCCTTCATGTAGGTGGGACGCTACTCTACACGTCCACGCCAGCTGGAAGTCAATTTCGAGCAATCTGGGTCGCCTTTTCTAGCCTGCGATGACGGATGGCCGAGATTAGAAGGGATCTCACATGCTGCCTTTGGGCACAAATTTCGAGATGGATGGTCTGCAACCGACCATGGCCGATTGCCTGGTCATGTAACCGGTCCCATGGTGAGTACACAGGCGTCGTCGGCCAGCAGTTGTGCTTCGAAATCGTTAGTGCGTGCATGCCCAAAGTTGCTTGGTCGCAACCTGTAAGCAAACCCTAATTTTAGGGTTTGTGAGCCGCAGCTTCATGCTAGCGAATATCGACGCCCATGGCTCCTATGGTGAAGCCGTTTGCACCATTAGTAAGGTAGACCGGCAGTGAGCATGTGCGTGCGCGCTACTCGGTCCCGCGCGTGATCTAGGCCGTCCAACCATGGCTGCGAAGTTGGACGGATGAGATCTATTTTTGAGTTTGTTTTCAGCAGGTGACACTAACATGGGTAGTCTTTCATGCGTTCAACGGGGCTAATATAACCCGCCGTCAGGTAGCCTACGGGTGTTTGCATGTCGAACACAAGGCTTTGAGCAGGGCATTAATTGTAATGTTGTAAACCTACAGAAAATCGGGATGGTTGCTACATGCTCCACTCTGGGTAGGTTATAATTCTCAGGGATGGTTGCACATGCTCCAATGAATTATCATGGTGAGAAATATTCATCACCTGAAGGCTTTATCCTTTGCAGGACGTCAGCTTATAAAAATTGGATTTTTACAATTTTAGCCTTTAAATAGAAATCCACCATCAATATTAAGTCCCCTGCCTAGCATGCAATGGTTACACCATTGTAGGGTAGTCATGATATGGTGACAATTTGCATACAAAAATAACTAAAGTCAGAGTAAATACATGTTTACCGCGTGGGAGAAGGTATGTCATGTGTGTTAAATGCCTTGGAGCCGGTTGAGTTGATCCTTCCAATGGTAAAGCTCGGATGGGGAAGTACAGCTTGGTGGGTCGATCCACCTTGGCCTTCCTCTTTCTGTGTGCCTTCTCATATGCCTAGCAAGCATCGTGCATTCGATAAACATTGTTGATCACAATCCCGACTCAACAGCCTCAGAAAGCGGCAAAGGTGGACTTCTTTTCTCCTGGGGATCTTGTTGGATCGTGAAGCATATAAAGAAGTTTTCTTGTATTCTTCTCATTAGGCGATCGTCTTCTTCAACATCTCAGGTATTTCTCCACACGTTGATTTCTTAAACGATTGGCGATAGTTGTGATTAGAATACTTTTTATGTGTCACCGTAACTTATCTTCCTCTCTTTTTTGCAGTACATCATGAAAGGGGTTGGTGATGATCACTCTGCAGCTTCTTCAGAAAAAAGTTTTGAAGTTGATAAACCAGAAGCTAACGCACATGAGGAGGTAATGGCTAAAATTGATTCGCCACTTCGTGAAGTCAGCCATGCCGTACAGGGAATGTCTGTCTTGCATTTAACCATTGTCAGGGGGATGCTCCATGCTCTTTCAGTTGCAATCGATATGGAGGAGAAACAAAGACATGAAGAAGGGTTGGGAGCGAAGTGGAAACGCAAGGCGTCACAAGCACCAGTAAGCTCGAGAACTGAAAGGTTTACGGCTCGGTTGAAGAGACGGAGGGTTGAACACGAACGTCCTACGGGTGATGGGAAGTGTGATTACCCAATACGTGGTGGTGTAATAATCCTTGACCCTGATACTGATGAGACTGAACGTCCGAAAGTGATTGGCACAATTTCCAAGGTTATAATGGATTCTGTAGAAGGTGCAGAAGATACGCATGCTGAAGATGTTGAGGCGGTAGCTACTGTGACCGAATAAGAAGTTGAGGCGTCTCTGGAGAAAGCGGCACAAGATGTGGATCCCAACAGTGATGAAGACGCAATCAGCAATTGAGTTTCCCTGTTATTCTTCTTCGTAGTATTTTTTTTTTTATACTCAGTGGTGGCTGAGTTTGAAGTTTTCTTCTTTGCTTGCTTGTCTTGAACAAAGTTTTATTCAATGTTGCTTTCGAAACATGCATATTTTTTTTCTGCTTGTGCCCCCTGACGTGAGTCTGGCTCTTTTGAAGTAGATCATGTAGGATACCTTCCTCCTCCCCTTTTTACATGTTTTATTCCTCCCATATTACCAGGCTGGTATGAGGATTTAGGGTTTTATTTCTGGGTAATGGTGGTTTGAAGGTGACTCATAACTTTGTGTAATTTTATGAGAAATTATAAAAGGAATGAAATCTTGATTACTTGAAGAAATATTGAAACCCTAATAAGTATGAAGGCAAGCGATGCCATCATTTTAAAGGAATTACAAATATTGTGAAAAGGAAAATTGTTGGAGGAATCCCCCCGGGGGGATTAGAGAGGTGATGTCGTGTCTTCAAGTGAGGTAGGGCTTGAGCCATCGTGAGTGAACAACCACACCTTCGAGTTTGTCTGCATTGATGATCTTGCAAGAACTTCCCAAGATAACATCTGCCACTAAGAATACTTTCTCTTCCTTTGCAGGCATATCAGGCTGGGCAGTTATTTTTACTGCCATGTTTCCAACTTGGAACGTGGTTACCTTTGCTACCATATCTCCGATTTGAAACGGATTTGGACTTGGTATAATAGATTGCTTCTGACACGTGTCGTTCTTGACTGCTTCCAAACTTTTGTTGAAGCGCTTAAAGGGGCCAGCACTCCATTCACATCTCTTGATGGTGGCCCGCCTGACAGGTGAAATAGTCCCCTGTGGTCCAGCAGGACAATTATCCACTACTTGCAAAGAGGGTTGTTCATTGAGACTTACTTGGGCTCGAAATCTCTTGACGTATGATGAAGGGCTTTCACCAGGGAGTTGCGTTATGCTTGTGAGTTGTTGGTATGGAGGCAACAGGCAGTCTTCGAGTCTCCAAGGTTTGTTGAAAATCATCGGAGCTGGCTTGTTGGAGATTCTTCCAGGTACTGAGATTGGTAAGGAATGCGCCTTGTGTACCCACGGGCGCCCCAGAATCATTTCGTAATCTGGATGTTCCTTAATTATATGGAATCTGGATTGTGTTGGAGTGTTATCGATCTTGACATCAAGGTCAATGTATCCGTAGACATCCACAAACTCTCCTGATGGGATCTTGATCACAGTCGGACCACGGGTAGCCTCCTGCTTTGAGATTTTCGCAGCTTGCAGGGTCTTGATAGTAACGATGATGAATTCAGAAGCTGCATCGATTAATGTGCTATTGAACTTGACATATTTCAAATGGGAGACGGTCAAAAGTCCCCAGTTTCCTTTGTTGGCGCTATCTTCCAAGGAGGCTTGAGATGCTGGAACGACTTCTTTTTCTGGGTACAAACGCCTGCCTGACACAATACGGTTGAGGACCATGAATATATCTTGACGTTGTACCTTGGAAAGGTACAAGATTTCACACAAGTGTTCCATCATGGATTGTGCAGTCTTGCGTACAGAGTCTCCAGAGATCATGCAACTTCGAACAGGAAGATGGTCTCTGTGAACTCCTTCATTTCCCAATTGAAGCTCTCCTGCTACTATCTTTTCCCTGAAGATTTCTTTCAACTTTTTGCAATCCTTAGTTGGGTGGTGGACAAACCTATGATAACGGCGGTACTTAGGGTCTGCCATGTCTTTCTCAGTTATGGACGTCTGATAGGAGGTAGCTTGATAGCATCATCCTGAATCCAAGCCTCCAAGAGTTCCATTACTTCATTTATCGGAAATGGGAAGCCTGTGTCTTCGGTGCTCTGCGCAGGATCCCTGCCTGTTCTCTTCCGGGGCGAAGCTTTATGCGTTTGAGCCGCATGCTTGGGTAGTTGTTATACCGCCGCTGGAGATTTTCTCTTTCCGCCTTCGCTTACTACACTGACAGAAGGGCCAGTATTATACTGCTTTTTGATGAGGCGCCTGTTTCCCCGATTATCTCGTGAATCGTCGCTCCGAACGATCCTAGTTCTTTCCAATAATGCTGGGGCGGTAGTGGATGAACGTTTGGCTGCTTCATGGAGCTCTGAGAATGTCTGGAATCCAAAGTTTTCCAGAAGGGCGCGATATATGGGTATTATTCCGTTGATGCATAATTCCACCACCTGTCGTTCTGTGACATTTGGTTCATGGCAGTTGATAGGTGTGATAAACACCTAATTTTATATCTAGTATTTATGCTTTCTTTGCGAGTTTTAGTGTGAATTATGTATCTTATGCTTACTTTTGAGTGGATTAGGTGCTTTGGAGTCGTTTGGAGCAAAAGAAGGAGAAATTAGCCATTAGGAGCTACAAAGTGCTAAAAGGAGCAAACAAGTAAAGTGTTACTGATGAAGAAGGGCCAAAGACCAATTTTAACTCATTTAAATTAAGGAATTCTTATCACCATCTCGAAGAGAATTCAAACGCGAAAAGAACGCAACAAGAATGAGGTCATTCCGAGTTCGTATGAAGAAGTTATGAGCAAAATGGTGAAACCAATTTGGATTAGGTTTTCTGTTGGGCCTTATTGGGCCTGCGCGAAAAGAGAAATGAGAGATGCGTTTTGGGCTTGCTATGGACCTGAAAATTAGGGTTTTTGGTGGATTTTGAGGAGGTTAAGTATCCTAATTGGAAAAGGATATCATATCTTCTTCTACTTTTGTTTTAGGGTTTAGAAACATGATAGGTTTTCTCTTCCTTCTTGTGATGAACTCCATTAACATGAGTACTTAAATTTTATTATTGGTTATGGAATAGTTGGATTTCACAAAGCATGATTCTTTGATTCAATATATTAGTTTTGTCTCATATTTATCGTTTGCAATTCTCTGAAAATATTATTTTATGATTGATTGATTGTTTTGTCAAGTTGCAAATTGGTAGAACTTCTAATCACATCTATTGCTAGTTTAGGGTTTATTATACGTAAAAGTGATATTCCTTGAATACAAGTAGCATAATATGATTATGGTTTGTAGTGATATATTCTTATGATCATATGTGAATCGTAACCTTTGTTAAATTGAATTAGTGCGCTTTCCACGTTCGATTGCTTTGATTGGCCTGATTTCATAGAACTTAATGCATCTAGGGAATTAAACTTGATTAGTGCTTTTACACGTTAGGTTGTTCTTTAAGATAGAATTCATACTCGCATCTTTTAATGTGTTTGTTGATGACAAAAGGAGATTAGCGGGATATTCTTGCGATCAAGATATTCTAGGGCCTTTGATAAAAGTTGAGATTAAATATCAATTCTACTTATTGCTTTGAAAACATATTTGTGAATGAAGATGAATCCTTAACCAATATTCTCAATACTTTGATTTGTTTGCTTATTTCTTTATTTGCTTTTATTTTATTTTAGTATATAAAAAATCAGAAAACCCCCGGTGTTATTTATATAGGAAACTGAAACAACGAGACAACCAAGACCTCTCTGTGGGATCGATCCTTTCTTTCCCTTGCTATATTTATATTTTGAGTAGTAAGAAAGTGAATTATATTTGTGTTGCCCGACAACCGATCAAATTTTGGCGCCGTTGCCGGGGAGGCAACGGTTGTCACTTGTTTTTGGTTTCTTATTTTTGTTTTTAGTTTTGTTTCTTATTTTTGTTTTTCTTATTTTCTGGTTTTTAACCTTGGTTTGGGAATCGTATTTCAGGTACCAATTCTATGGAAGGAGCATATTGAAACAATGGATACGGCTTTCACCCTCCTCAACACTATGACAATTACCCATAATCTATGGAATGCAATCAAAACCAATTTATTGGCTATGATGCATATCCTAGAGAACCTTATGGTGATTTTCATACATACCAACAACAACCTTGTAGTGGGTATGTAAGTCAAGCACCTAGGTGGGATAATTCTACTTCTAATTGGCTTTATTCGAGTTGTATGCAGATTATGAACGAATTGCAAGATATGCAACAAAGGCTAGACCAACTTGACCGTAATAGAGAGAACGTCGCACAAACCAATTTCTGAAATATGCCTTCTTACCCGACTCCAGATCGTAGTTATGATCATTCACCCATTCAAAGGGGATAGTCATGGGAAAGAGAACATATTGTAGCTAATAGTGGTAAGCGTGTGAACGTCCGGAAACTTGCGCAGAAATTATACAAGTTGGAAGACGATGGATACTCGGAAGAGCTTGTCGATGAAATTAGTAGGACCATTCATATGGAACTTAAACGACGACGTGATAAAGGTTGGGAAACCGACGACGATTCTGATTATGGTGAGTCTGAAGATGAAGACGATGATGATTGTGTTGAAAAGGACCAACCTTTGGAGATATTTGATGACGTTAGTGTAGTTGACTCAACTCTTGATCTTTATAATGATCAAGAACCTATTCAAAAGGTACATGAGTATGATGAAACTAGTGTTTTACAAGATTTTGCAACATGGTTTGAGTCTAATGAAGAGGAGTATGTTGAGAATGTGACCGTTATGACCAATATTATGGAAGACCCAATTGAACTTGTGAATGTTTGTAATGATGATGTTTATGTCGAGACTTCGGTTAAGGTAGAAACGGATGAAGAATGGTTGCAAGGTTTGATAGAGGACCATGATATACAAGAGGTGAATAGTTCACTTGAAATTTTCAAGGATGAAGAAGATTCCGTGCTAAAAGAGATTGTGCAAGGTTTGTCTAACCCTTTGCATATTGTTTCTTCTCCTTTACCTCTTATTGGTTTGAATATATGTGCTTCGAGAACATTGTTGAATGACTTTGTTTCTCGATTTCCCCCATTATAGAAACTTGATTCTCATACTATGCAGGTTTTGGAACAAGAAACCGTGGAAGCACCCGACTCCTATATTCTTTATGCACTTCCGAGTGTGGGGGAAGCTTTTATCGGTTCATAGCTTCGTTTCTATTTTATATTACTAATATTTGTATGGAGCTATTGTTTGCAAAACAGGTTCTATGGGTGGATCCCCAAATTTTCAGATTTCTAATATTTGGGGAATGAATCTTTCAAGAATCTAAGTCGGGCCGTCGACTTTAAAACAAGCGATTAGTGGGAGGCAACCCACCGGTTTTGTATCTCTTATCCTTTTGCTTTTTATTTTATTTTTGTTTCGTTTATTTATTTTTTATTGTTTTCATATCATATTTGCATCCCCATGTTTAATTTCATTAAGTCCATAATCTATCTTAGAAGAGAATTATGATGAATACCTTTTCGTCAGAAAATTTCAGACTGTGCGTATTTCAGTCCAGAGACCATAACTGTCAGAAAGTTTATCAAAACACTGTGAAATTTTGAAACTGCGTAGAAAACACGTAGGTGAACAACTTTTGTGAAATGGAGTTTTTCCAAATTCCTTACCAATTTGCACAGTGTTTGCGTTTTATCTGCTGTTACGTCAGAATTCAGAACTTTCGGTTTTACACATTGAGGAAAATGTGTAGTTTAAGTGTGGGGGAGCATTTATATGTTTGTATAATTTGTTTTAGTTTGTTTTATGCCTTTAAAAAAAATCATAAAAATAGAAAAACCAAGAAAAAATTTGTGCTTTTTGAACTCCGGAATCTAGAAAATTGTGCCTTTAGGATGACACCATTAGTGGATGAAACCATTTTGAATGCAGGAGTTGAGGAACCGATTAACTAAAAGGGACGAACATAGCTCAGAAATCATACATAACATGATATTTGTTACCATATCTCGGAATATCACCATATCACATTCTATTTTTATTTTTCCATATTTATCTATTGTTCTCTAAGTGTTTCGGTGGGTCACTAAACATCGAGTTGTTATTGCTGCTAGGATGAAATAGAGTGATTGAGTTGCAAGAAAAAAAAAAGAAGAAAAAAAAAAGACCGACCAATTAGACCAAAACGGAATAAAATGACACTTGGGAATAGCAGTATGTGTGAAACGTTGTCCCTGTCTCCGTCGCCTAAACAAGCGTGGAATGCAGGATCCAAGGCAACTATCATGTACTTGCTGACAAGAAGCATGCGCTTGGATCCAGTTTGATCCAATCATGATGTCTATAAGAAAAAAAGAAAAAAAAAGTGAAAAGAAAAAAAAAGTATTATTTTTGGTTGAATAAAGTCACTTCTGGTTCCCTTGTATATGCCAGTGAGTTGATGTAGAATTCATCCAAGTAGCTCAATCCAATAGGAATAGGTTCATCTTGGCAGTGACCTTCAGACAGATATGGGAAACATCGATCACTTGTGAACATTCGCCAATATCTACATCTATATCCATCTTCTTAATCTTTTCATTGTGATTGTGGTTTGTTAGTTTCCGAGTATTGTGGCTTGTTCGACTATCTAATTAGAGTTTATTTACTAATACTTGAATTGAATTTGCAAGGTACCTCCTCTGTAGTCATTTTGGATTCGTTCATTGATTTGTCACAAATAGACGGAGTTAGAAATATAGGTTTTGTAGGTATATCTCTAGTAAACCTTCACGAGACTATAACTCGTCCACTAGGGACACCTAGGGGTTTAAAGGCTTGTTATTTATGCTAAAATTAACCGTAGCCTCGACGTCACGGAGTTGTTGTATTTTAGTTTTGTTTGATTTGCTCGAGGACTAGCAAAGTCTAAGTGTAGGGGAATTTGATAGGTGTGATAAACACCTAATTTTATATCTAGTATTTATGCTTTCTTTGCGAGTTTTAGTGTGAATTATGTATCTTATGCTTACTTTTGAGTGGATTAGGTGCTTTGGAGTCGTTTGGAGCAAAAGAAGGAGAAATTAGCCATTAGGAGCTACAAAGTGCTAAAAGGAGCAAACAAGTAAAGTGTTACTGATGAAGAAGGGCCAAAGACCAATTTTAACTCATTTCAATCAAGGAATTCTTATCACCATCTCGAAGAGAATTCAAACGCGAAAAGAACGCAACAAGAATGAGGTCATTCCGAGTTCGTATGAAGAAGTTATGAGCAAAATGGTGAAACCAATTTGGATTAGGTTTTCTGTTGGGCCTTGTTGGGCCTGCGCGAAAAGAGAAATGAGAGATGCGTTTTGGACTTGCTATGGACGTGAAAATTAGGGTTTTTGGTGGATTTTGAGGAGGTTAAGTGTCCTAATTGGATAAGGATATCATATCTTCTTCTACTTTTGTTTTAGGGTTTAGAAACATGATAGGTTTTCTCTTCCTTCTTGTGATGAACTCCATTAACATGAGTACTTAAATTTTATTATTGGTTATGGAATAGTTGGATTTCACAAAGCATGATTCTTTGATTCAATATATTAGTTTTGTCTCATATTTATCGTTTGCAATTCTCTGAAAATATTGTTTTATGATTGATTGATTGTTTTGTCAAGTTGCAAATTGGTAGAACTTCTAATCACATCTATTGCTAGTTTAGGGTTTATTATACGTAAAAGTGATATTCCTTGAATACAAGTAGCATAATATGATTATGGTTTGTAGTGATATATTCTTATGATCATATGTGAATCGTAACCTTTGTTAAATTGAATTAGTGCGCTTTCCACGTTCGATTGCTTTGATTGGCCTGATTTCATAGAACTTAATGCATCTAGGGAATTAAACTTGATTAGTGCTTTTACACGTTAGGTTGTTCTTTAAGATAGAATTCATACTCGCATCTTTTAATGTGTTTGTTGATGACAAAAGGAGATTAGCGGGATATTCTTGCGATCAAGATATTCTAGGGCTTTTGATAAAAGTTGAGATTAAATATCAATTCTACTTATTGCTTTGAAAACATATTTGTGAATGAAGATGAATCCTTAACCAATATTCTCAATACTTTGATTTGTTTGCTTATTTCTTTATTTGCTTTTATTTTATTTTAGTATATAAAAAATCAGAAAACCCCCGGTGTTATTTATATAGGAAACTGAAACAACGAGACAACCAAGACCTCTCTGTGGGATCGATCCTTTCTTGCCCTTGCTATATTTATATTTTGAGTAGTAAGAAAGTGAATTATATTTGTGTCGCCTGACAACCGATCAAATTTTGGCGCCGTTGCCGGGGAGGCAACAGTTGTCACTTGTTTTTGGTTTCTTATTTTTGTTTTTAGTTTTGTTTCTTATTTTTGTTTTTCTTATTTTCTGGTTTTTAACCTTGGTTTGGGAATCGTATTTCAGGTACCAATTCTATGGAAGGATCATATTGGAACAATGGATACGGATTTCACCCTCCTCAACACTATGACAATTACTCACAATCTATGGAATGCAATCAAAACCAATTTATTGGCTATGATGCATATCCTAGAGAACCTTATGGTGATTTTCATACATACCAACAACAACCTTGTAGTGGGTATGTAAGTCAAGCACCTAGGTGGGATAATTCTACTTCTAATTGGCTTTATTCGAGTTGTATGCAGATTATGAACGAATTGCAAGATATGCAACAAAGGCTAGACCAACTTGACCGTAATAGAGAGAACGTCGCACAAACCAATTTCTGGAATATGACTTCTTACCCGACTCCAGATCGTAGTTATGATCATTCACCCATTCAAAGGGGAGAGTCATGGGAAAGAGAACATATTGTAGCTAATAGTGGTAAGCGTGTGAACGTCCGGAAACTTGCGCAGAAATTATACAAGTTGGAAGACGATGGATACTCGGAAGAGCTTGTCGATGAAATTAGTAGGACCATTCATATGGAACTTAAACGACGTCGTGATAAAGGTTGGGAAACCGACGACGATTCTGATTATGGTGAGTCTGAAGATGAAGACGATGATGATTGTGTTGAAAAGGACCAACCTTTGGAGATATTTGATGACGTTAGTGTAGTTGACTCAACTCTTGATCTTTATAATTATCAAGAACCTATTCAAAAGGTACATGAGTATGATGAAACTAGTGTTTTACAAGATTTTGCAACATGGTTTGAGTCTAATGAAGAGGAGTATGTTGAGAATGTGACCGTTATGACCAATATTATGGAAGACCCAATTGAACTTGTGAATGTTTGTAATGATGATGTTTATGTCGAGACTTCGGTTAAGGTAGAAACGGATGAAGAATGGTTGCAAGGTTTGATAGAGGACCATGATATACAAGAGGTGAATAGTTCACTTGAAATTTTCAAGGATGAAGAAGATTCCGTGCTAAAAGAGATTGTGCAAGGTTTGTCTAACCCTTTGCATATTGTTTCTTCTCCTTTACCTCTTATTGGTTTGAATATATGTGCTTCGAGAACATTGTTGAATGACTTTTTTTCTCGATTTCCCCCATTAGAGAAACTTGATTCTCATACTATGCAGGTTTTGGAACAAGAAACCGTGGAAGTACCCGACTCCTATATTCTTTATGCACTTCCAAGTGTGGACAAGAATAAGTGTGGGGGAAGCTTTTATCGGTTCATAGCTTCGTTTCTATTTTATATTACTAATATTTGTATGGAGCTATTGTTTGCAAAACAGGTGCTATGGGTGGATCCCCAAATTTTCAGATTGCTAATATTTGGGGAATGAATTTTTCAAGAAGCTAAGTCGGGCCGTCGACTTTAAAACAAGCGCTTAGTGGGAGGCAACCCACCGGTTTTGTATCTCTTATCCTTTTGCTTTTTATTTTATTTTTGTTTCGTTTATTTATTTTTTATTGTTTTCATATCATATTTGCATCCCCATGTTTAATTTCATTAAGTCCATAATCTATCTTAGAAGAGAATTATAATGAATACCTTTTCGTCAGAAAATTTCAGACTGTGCGTAGTTCAGTCCAGAGACCATAACTGTCAGAACGTTTATCAAAACACTGTGAAATTTTGACACTGCGTAGAAAACACGTAGTTGAACAACTTTTGTGAAATGGAGTTTTTCCAAATTCCTTACCAATTTGCACAGTGTTTTCGTTTTATCTGCTGTTACGTCAGAATTCAGAACTTTCGGTTTTACACATTGAGGACAATGTGCAGTTTAAGTGTGGGGGAGCATTTATATGTTTGTATAGTTTGTTTTAGTTTGTTTTATGCCTTTAAAAAAAATCATAAAAATAGAAAAACCAAGAAAAAATTTGTGCTTTTTGAACTCCGGAATCTAGAAAATTGTGCCTTTAGGATGACACCATTAGTGGATGAAACCATTTTAAATGCAGGAGTTGAGGAACCGATTAACTAAAAGGGACGAACATAGCTCAGAAATCATACATAACATGATAGTTGTTACCATATCTCGGAATATCACCATATCACATTCTATTTTTATTTTTCCATATTTATCTATTGTTCTCTAAGTGTTTCGGTGGGTCACTAAACATCGAGTTGTTATTGCTGCTAGGATGAAATAGAGTGATTGAGTTGCAAGAAAAAGAAAAAAAGAAGAAAAAAAAAGACCGACCAATTAGACCAAAACGGAATAAAATGACACTTGGGAATAGCAGTATGTGTGAAACGTTGTCCCTGTCTCCGTCGCCTAAACAAGCGTGGAATGCAGGATCCAAGGCAACTATCATGTACTTGCTGACAAGAAGCATGCGCTTGGATCCAGTTTGATCCAATCATGATGTCTATAAGAAAAAAAGAAAAAAAAAGTGAAAAGAAAAAAGTAAAGAAAAGAAAGAAAAAAAGTATTATTTTTGGTTGAATAAAGTCACTTCTGGTTCCCTTGTATATGCCAGTGAGTTGATGTAGAATTCATCCAAGTAGCTCAATCCAATAGGAATAGGTTCATCTTGGCAGTGACCTTCAGACAGATATGGGAAACATCGATCACTTGTGAACATTCGCCAATATCTACATCTATATCCATCTTCTTAATCTTTTCATTTTGATTGTGGTTTGTTAGTTTCCGAGTATTGTGGCTTGTTCGACTATCTAATTAGAGTTTATTTACTAATACTTGAATTGAATTTGCAAGGTACCTCCTCCTGTAGTCATTTTGGATTCGTTCATTGATTTGTCACAAATAGACGGAGTTAGAAATATAGGTTTTGTAGGTATATCTCTAGTAAACCTTCACGAGACTATAACTCGTCCACTAGGGACACCTAGGGGTTTAAAGGCTTGTTATTTATGCTAAAATTAACCGTATCCTCGACGTCACGGAGTTGTTGTATTTTAGTTTTGTTTGATTTGCTCGAGGACTAGCAAAGTCTAAGTGTGGGGGAATTTGATAGGTGTGATAAACACCTAATTTTATATCTAGTATTTATGCTTTCTTTGCGAGTTTTAGTGTGAATTATGTATCTTATGCTTACTTTTGATTGGATTAGGTGCTTTGGAGTCGTTTGGAGCAAAAGAAGGAGAAATTAGCCATTAGGAGCTACAAAGTGCTAAAAGGAGCAAACAAGTAAAGTGTTATTGATGAAGAAGGGCCAAAGACCAATTTTAACTCATTTCAATCAAGGAATTCTTATCACCATCTCGAAGAGAATTCAAACGCGAAAAAGAACGCAACAAGAATGAGGTCATTCCGAGTTCGTATGAAGAAGTTATGAGCAAAATGGTGAAACCAATTCGGATTAGGTTTTCTGTTGGGCCTTGTTGGGCCTGCGCGAAAAGAGAAATGAGAGATGCGTTTTGGACTTGCTATGGACGTGAAAATTAGGGTTTTTGGTGGATTTTGAGGAGGTTAAGTGTCCTAATTGGATAAGGATATCATATCTTCTTCTACTTTTGTTTTAGGGTTTAGAAACATGATAGGTTTTCTCTTCCTTCTTGTGATGAACTCCATTAACATGAGTACTTAAATTTTATTATTGGTTATGGAATAGTTGGATTTCACAAAGCATGATTCTTTGATTCAATATATTAGTTTTGTCTCATATTTATCGTTTGCAATTCTCTGAAAATATTGTTTTATGATTGATTGATTGTTTTGTCAAGTTGCAAATTGGTAGAACTTCTAATCACATCTATTGCTAGTTTAGGGTTTATTATACGTAAAAGTGATATTCCTTGAATACAAGTAGCATAATATGATTATGGTTTGTAGTGATATATTCTTATGATCATATGTGAATCGTAACCTTTGTTAAATTGAATTAGTGCGCTTTCCACGTTCGATTGCTTTGATTGGCCTGATTTCATAGAACTTAATGCATCTAGGGAATTAAACTTGATTAGTGCTTTTACACGTTAGGTTGTTCTTTAAGATAGAATTCATACTCGCATCTTTTAATGTGTTTGTTGATGACAAAAGGAGATTAGCGGGATATTCTTGCGATCAAGATATTCTAGGGCTTTTGATAAAAGTTGAGATTAAATATCAATTCTACTTATTGCTTTGAAAACATATTTGTGAATGAAGATGAATCCTTAACCAATATTCTCAATACTTTGATTTGTTTGCTTATTTATTTATTTGCTTTTATTTTATTTTAGTATATAAAAAATCAGAAAACCCCCGGTGTTATTTATATAAGAAACTGAAACAACGAGACAACCAAGACCTCTCTGTGGGATCGATCCTTTCTTGCCCTTGCTATATTTATATTTTGAGTAGTAAGAAAGTGAATTATATTTGTGTCGCCTGACAACCGATCAAATTTTTGCGCCGTTGCCGGGGAGGCAACAGTTGTCACTTGTTTTTGGTTTCTTATTTTTGTTTTTAGTTTTGTTTCTTATTTTTGTTTTTCTTATTTTCTGGTTTTTAACCTTGGTTTGGGAATCGTATTTCAGGTACCAATTCTATGGAAGGATCATATTGGAACAATGGATACGGCTTTCACCCTCCTCAACACTATGACAATTACCCACAATCTATGGAATGCAATCAAAACCAATTTATTGGCTATGATGCATATCCTAGAGAACCTTATGGTGATTTTCATACATACCAACAACAACCTTGTAGTGGGTATGTAAGTCAAGCACCTAGGTGGGATAATTCTACTTCTAATTGGCTTTATTCGAGTTGTATGCAGATTATGAACAAATTGCAAGATATGCAACAAAGGCTAGACCAACTTGACCGTAATAGAGAGAACATCGCACAAACCAATTTCTGGAATATGACTTCTTACCCGACTCCAGATCGTAGTTATGATCATTCACCCATTCAAAGGGGAGAGTCATGGGAAAGAGAACATATTGTAGCTAATAGTGGTAAGCGTGTGAACGTCCGGAAACTTGCTTAAGAAATTATACAAGTTGGAAGATGATGGATACTCGGAAGAGCTTGTCGATGAAATTAGTAGGACCATTCATATGGAACTTAAACGACGTCGTGATAAAGGTTGGGAAACCGACGACGATTCTGATTATGGTGAGTCTGAAGATGAAGACGATGATGATTGTGTTGAAAAGGACCAACCTTTGGAGATATTTGATGACGTTAGTGTAGTTGACTCAACTCTTAATCTTTATAATGATCAAGAACCTATTCAAAAGGTACATGAGTATGATGAAACTAGTGTTTTACAAGATTTTGCAACATGGTTTGAGTCTAATGAATAGGAGTATGTTGAGAATGTGACCGTTATGACCAATATTATGGAAGACCCAATTGAACTTGTGAATGTTTGTAATGATGATGTTTATGTCGAGACTTCGGTTAAAGGCGAAACGGATGAAGAATGGTTGCAAGGTTTGATAGAGGACCATGATATACAAGAGGTGAATAGTTCACTTGAAATTTTCAAGGATGAAGAAGATTCCGTGCTAAAAGAGATTGTGCAAGGTTTGTCTAACCCTTTGCATATTGTTTCTTCTCCTTTACCTCTTATTGGTTTGAATATATGTGCTTCGAGAACATTGTTGAATGACTTTGTTTCTCGATTTCCCCCATTAGAGAAACTTGATTCTCATACTATGCATGTTTTGGAACAAGAAACCGTGGAAGTACCCGACTCTTATATTCTTTATGCACTTCCAAGTGTGGACAAGAATAAGTGTGGGGGAAGCTTTTATCGGTTCATAGATTCGTTTCTATTTTATATTACTAATATTTGTATGGAGCTATTGTTTGCAAAACAGGTGCTATGGGTGGATCCCCAAATTTTCAGATTGCTAATATTTGGGGAATGAATCTTTCAAGAAGCTAAGTCGGGCCGTCGACTTTAAAACAAGCGCTTAGTGGGAGGCAACCCACCGGTTTTGTATCTCTTATCCTTTTGCTTTTTATTTTATTTTTGTTTCGTTTATTTATTTTTTATTGTTTTCATATCATATTTGCATCCCCATGTTTAATTTCATTAAGTCCATAATCTATCTTAGAAGAGAATTATAATGAATACCTTTTCGTCAGAAAATTTCAGACTGTGCGTAGTTCAGTCCAGAGACCATAACTGTCAGACCGTTTATCAAAACACTGTGAAATTTTGACACTGCGTATAAAACACGTAGGTGAACAACCTTTGTGAAATGGAGTTTTTCCAAATTCCTTACCAATTTGCACAGTGTTTTGCGTTTTATCTGTTGTTACGTCGAATTCAGAACTTTCGGTTTTACACATTGAGGACAATGTAAATTTTAAGTGTGGGGGAGCATTTATATGTTTGTATAGTTTGTTTTAGTTTGTTTTATGCCTTAGAAAAAAGAAAATAACAAAAAAAAAATCATAAAAATAGAAAAACCAAGAAAAATTTGTGCTTTTTGAACTCCGAAATCTAGAAAATTGTGCCTTTAGGATGACACCATTAGTGGATGAAACCATTTTGAATGCAGGAGTTGAGGAACCGATTAACTAAAAGGGATGAACATAGCTCAGAAATCATAAATAACATGATAGTTGTTACCATATCTCGGAATATCACCATATCACATTCTATTTTTATTTTTCCATATTTATCTATTGTTCTCTAAGTGTTTGGTGGGTCACTAAACATCGAGTTGTTATTCTTTGCTAGGATGAAATAGAGTGATTGAGTTGCAAGAAAAAGAAAAAAGAAAAAAAAAAGCCGACCAATTAGACCAAAACGGAATAAAATGACACTTGGGAATAGCAGTATGTGTGAAACGTTGTCCCTGTCTCCGTCGCCTAAACAAGCGTGGAATGCAGGATCCAAGGCAACTATCATGTACTTGCTGACAAGAAGCATGCGCTTGGATCCGTTTGATCCAATCATGATGTCTATAAAAAAAAAAAAGTGAAAAAAAAGAAAAAAAAAAAAGTATTATTTTTGGTTGAATAAAGTCACTTCGGTTCCCTTGTATATGCCGGTGAGTTGATGTAGAATTCATCCAAGTAGCTAAATCCAATAGGAATATGTTCATCTTGGCAGTGACCTTCAGACAGATTTGGGAAACATCGATCACTTGTGAACATTCGCCAATATCTACATCTATATCCATCTTCTTAATCTTTTCATTTTGATTGTGGTTTGTTAGTTTCCGAGTATTGTGGCTTGTTCGACTATCTAATTAGAGTTTATTTACTAATACTTGAATTGAATTTGCAAGGTACCTCCTCCTGTAGTCATTTTGGATTCGTTCATTGATTTGTCACAAATAGACGGAGTTAGAAATATAGGTTTTGTAGGTATATCTCTAGTAAACCTTCACGAGACTATAACTCGTCCACTAGGGACACCTAGGGGTTTAAAGGCTTGTTATTTATGCTAAAATTAACCGTATCCTCGACGTCACGGAGTTGTTGTATTTTAGTTTTGTTTGATTTGCTCGAGGACTAGCAAAGTCTAAGTGTAGGGGAATTTGATAGGTGTGATAAACACCTAATTTTATATCTAGTATTTATGCTTTCTTTGCGAGTTTTAGTGTGAATTATGTATCTTATGCTTACTTTTGATTGGATTAGGTGCTTTGGAGTCGTTTGGAGCAAAAGAAGGAGAAATTAGCCATTAGGAGCTACAAAGTGCTAAAAGGAGCAAACAAGTAAAGTGTTACTGATGAAGAAGGGCCAAAGACCAATTTTAACTCATTTCAATCAAGGAATTCTTATCACCATCTCGAAGAGAATTCAAACGCGAAAAGAACGCAACAAGAATGAGGTCATTCCGAGTTCGTATGAAGAAGTTATGAGCAAAATGGTGAAACCAATTTGGATTAGGTTTTCTGTTGGGCCTTGTTGGGCCTGCGCGAAAAGAGAAATGAGAGATGCGTTTTGGACTTGCTATGGACGTGAAAATTAGGGTTTTTGGTGGATTTTGAGGAGGTTAAGTGTCCTAATTGGATAAGGATATCATATCTTCTTCTACTTTTGTTTTAGGGTTTAGAAACATGATAGGTTTTCTCTTCCTTCTTGTGATGAACTCCATTAACATGAGTACTTAAATTTTATTATTGGTTATGGAATAGTTGGATTTCACAAAGCATGATTCTTTGATTCAATATATTAGTTTTGTCTCATATTTATCGTTTGCAATTCTCTGAAAATATTGTTTTATGATTGATTGATTGTTTTGTCAAGTTGCAAATTGGTAGAACTTCTAATCACATCTATTGCTAGTTTAGGGTTTATTATACGTAAAAGTGATATTCCTTGAATACAAGTAGCATAATATGATTATGGTTTGTAGTGATATATTCTTATGATCATATGTGAATCGTAACCTTTGTTAAATTGAATTAGTGCGCTTTCCACGTTCGATTGCTTTGATTGGCCTGATTTCATAGAACTTAATGCATCTAGGGAATTAAACTTGATTAGTGCTTTTACACGTTAGGTTGTTCTTTAAGATAGAATTCATACTCGCATCTTTTAATGTGTTTGTTGATGACAAAAGGAGATTAGCGGGATATTCTTGCGATCAAGATATTCTAGGGCTTTTGATAAAAGTTGAGATTAAATATCAATTCTACTTATTGCTTTGAAAACATATTTGTGAATGAAGATGAATCCTTAACCAATATTCTCAATACTTTGATTTGTTTGCTTATTTATTTATTTGCTTTTATTTTATTTTAGTATATAAAAAATTAGAAAACCCCCGGTGTTATTTATATAAGAAACTGAAACAACGAGACAACCAAGACCTCTCTGTGGGATCGATCCTTTCTTGCCCTTGCTATATTTATATTTTGAGTAGTAAGAAAGTGAATTATATTTGTGTCGCCTGACAACCGATCAAATTTTTGCGCCGTTGCCGGGGAGGCAACAGTTGTCACTTGTTTTTGGTTTCTTATTTTTGTTTTTAGTTTTGTTTCTTATTTTTGTTTTTCTTATTTTCTGGTTTTTAACCTTGGTTTGGGAATCGTATTTCAGGTACCAATTCTATGGAAGGATCATATTGGAACAATGGATACGGCTTTCACCCTCCTCAACACTATGACAATTACCCACAATCTATGGAATGCAATCAAAACCAATTTATTGGCTATGATGCATATCCTAGAGAACCTTATGGTGATTTTCATACATACCAACAACAACCTTGTAGTGGGTATGTAAGTCAAGCACCTAGGTGGGATAATTCTACTTCTAATTGGCTTTATTCGAGTTGTATGCAGATTATGAACAAATTGCAAGATATGCAACAAAGGCTAGACCAACTTGACCGTAATAGAGAGAACATCGCACAAACCAATTTCTGGAATATGCCTTCTTACCCGACTCCAGATCGTAGTTATGATCATTCACCCATTCAAAGGGGAGAGTCATGGGAAAGAGAACATATTGTAGCTAATAGTGGTAAGCGTGTGAACGTCCGGAAACTTGCGCAGAAATTATACAAGTTGGAAGATGATGGATACTCGGAAGAGCTTGTCGATGAAATTAGTAGGACCATTCATATGGAACTTAAACGACGTCGTGATAAAGGTTGGGAAACCGACGACGATTCTGATTATGGTGAGTCTGAAGATGAAGACGATGATGATTGTGTTGAAAAGGACCAACCTTTGGAGATATTTGATGACGTTAGTGTAGTTGACTCAACTCTTAATCTTTATAATGATCAAGAACCTATTCAAAAGGTACATGAGTATGATGAAACTAGTGTTTTACAAGATTTTGCAACATGGTTTGAGTCTAATGAATAGGAGTATGTTGAGAATGTGACCGTTATGACCAATATTATGGAAGACCCAATTGAACTTGTGAATGTTTGTAATGATGATGTTTATGTCGAGACTTCGGTTAAGGCAGAAACGGATGAAGAATGGTTGCAAGGTTTGATAGAGGACAATGATATACAAGAGGTGAATAGTTCACTTGAAATTTTCAAGGATGAAGAAGATTCCGTGCTAAAAGAGATTGTGCAAGGTTTGTCTAACCCTTTGCATATTGTTTCTTCTCCTTTACCTCTTATTGGTTTGAATATATGTGCTTCGAGAACATTGTTGAATGACTTTGTTTCTCGATTTCCCCCATTAGAGAAACTTGATTCTCATACTATGCATGTTTTGGAACAAGAAACCGTGGAAGTACCCGACTCTTATATTCTTTATGCACTTCCAAGTGTGGACAAGAATAAGTGTGGGGGAAGCTTTTATCGGTTCATAGATTCGTTTCTATTTTATATTACTAATATTTGTATGGAGCTATTGTTTGCAAAACAGGTGCTATGGGTGGATCCCCAAATTTTCAGATTGCTAATATTTGGGGAATGAATCTTTCAAGAAGCTAAGTCGGGCCGTCGACTTTAAAACAAGCGCTTAGTGGGAGGCAACCCACCGGTTTTGTATCTCTTATCCTTTTGCTTTTTATTTTATTTTTGTTTCGTTTATTTATTTTTTATTGTTTTCATATCATATTTGCATCCCCATGTTTAATTTCATTAAGTCCATAATCTATCTTAGAAGAGAATTATGATGAATACCTTTTCGTCAGAAAATTTCCGACTGTGCGTAGTTCAGTCCAGAGACCATAACTGTCAGACCGTTTATCAAAACACTGTGAAATTTTGACACTGCGTATAAAACACGTAGGTGAACAACCTTTGTGAAATGGAGTTTTTCCAAATTCCTTACCAATTTGCACAGTGTTTGCGTTTTATCTGTTGTTACGTCAGAATTCAGAACTTTCGGTTTTACACATTGAGGACAATGTGCAATTTAAGTGTGGGGGAGCATTTATATGTTTGTATAGTTTGTTTTAGTTTGTTTTATGCCTTTAAAAAAAAATCATAAAAATAGAAAAACCAAGAAAAAATTTGTGCTTTTTGAACTCCGGAATCTAGAAAATTGTGCCTTTAGGATGACACCATTAGTGGATGAAACCATTTTGAATGCAGGAGTTGAGGAACCGATTAACTAAAAGGGATGAACATAGCTCAGAAATCATAAATAACATGATAGTTGTTACCATATCTCGGAATATCACCATATCACATTCTATTTTTATTTTTCCATATTTATCTATTGTTCTCTAAGTGTTTCGGTGGGTCACTAAACATCGAGTTGTTATTGCTGCTAGGATGAAATAGAGTGATTGAGTTGCAAGAAAAAGAAAAAAGAAAAAAAAAAGACCGACCAATTAGACCAAAACGGAATAAAATGACACTTGGGAATAGCAGTATGTGTGAAACGTTGTCCCTGTCTCCGTCGCCTAAACAAGCGTGGAATGCAGGATCCAAGGCAACTATCATGTACTTGCTGACAAGAAGCATGCGCTTGGATCCAGTTTGATCCAATCATGATGTCTATAAGAAAAAAAGAAAAAAAAAGTATTATTTTTGGTTGAATAAAGTCACTTCTGGTTCCCTTGTATATGCCAGTGAGTTGATGTAGAATTCATCCAAGTAGCTAAATCCAATAGGAATATGTTCATCTTGGCAGTGACCTTCAGACAGATATGGGAAACATCGATCACTTGTGAACATTCGCCAATATCTACATCTATATCCATCTTCTTAATCTTTTCATTGTGATTGTGGTTTGTTAGTTTCCGAGTATTGTGGCTTGTTCGACTATCTAATTAGAGTTTATTTACTAATACTTGAATTGAATTTGCAAGGTACCTCCTCTTGTAGTCATTTTGGATTCGTTCATTGATTTGTCACAAATAGACGGAGTTAGAAATATAGGTTTTGTAGGTATATCTCTAGTAAACCTTCACGAGACTATAACTCGTCCACTAGGGACACCTAGGGGTTTAAAGGCTTGTTATTTATGCTAAAATTAACCGTAGCCTCGACGTCACAGAGTTGTTGTATTTTAGTTTTGTTTGATTTGCTCGAGGACTAGCAAAGTCTAAGTGTAGGGGAATTTGATAGGTGTGATAAACACCTAATTTTATATCTAGTATTTATGCTTTCTTTGAGAGTTTTAGTGTGAATTATGTATCTTATGCTTACTTTTGAGTGGATTAGGTGCTTTGGAGTCGTTTGGAGCAAAAGAAGGAGAAATTAGCCATTAGGAGCTACAAAGTGCTAAAAGGAGCAAACAAGTAAAGTGTTACTGATGAAGAAGGGCCAAAGACCAATTTTAACTCATTTCAATCAAGGAATTCTTATCACCATCTCGAAGATAATTCAAACGCGAAAAGAACGCAACAAGAATGAGGTCATTCCGAGTTCGTATGAAGAAGTTATGAGCAAAATGGTGAAACCAATTTGGATTAGGTTTTCTGTTGGGCCTTATTGGGCCTGCGCGAAAAGAGAAATGAGAGATGCGTTTTGGACTTGCTATAGACGTGAAAATTAGGGTTTTTGGTGGATTTTGAGGAGGTTAACAAGGGTTTACTCAATAAATACTTTTATTGATTTCCAAAGAGTTTAATGGATTTACAAAGTATTGTGTTACTGGTTGTATACTTTTGAAATCTCTTTCAAAGTTTATGTTACTCGTTGTAGATTGTTAAAAGGTCTTCTAAAGTTTGTGTTACTCGTTGTAAACTTGAAAATTCAAAGACTTTGTATACTTACCTATTTTCGAGACTTTGAGTGACTTTTGTGCATATATTTGCCTTGATAAAAGTCTTGCAAAATATGTAAGATTTTGGAAGACTTCCAAATTTTTTTATAAAGATGTTTTTTGATCTCTTTTATTTTATTTAATGAATACACAATCTATAAAACTCATATTATGGATGATATAAATTATATGGTATGATTAAACATTTTTTAATTTTAATTATTATGCACAAATGCACAATAATAATTATTTTAATTTATTGTTACACTTTATTGTATTTTATTGAACAAAAAAAATAAGTTATATATATAAAATAATAATTTAATTTAGTTTAATTTAAGTTACTATAATAAATAAGCTACAATAAATTTTGTATTTATGTTTATCATGCATATTTCCATATAAAATTTTTTTTACAACTCTTTAGGACTCTACAAATGTCTGCAAGACATTAGACAACTCTACATAACTCCGCAAAATTTTGCTCAACTCTGTATAATTCTCGCAAAGTTATTAATTTTCATGACTCTTTTTAAATCTCTACAAATCTACAAATGTATTTGTTGAGTAAACCCCAGTAAATGTCCTAATTGGATAAGGATATCATATCTTCTTCTACTTTTGTTTTAGGGTTTAGAAACATGATAGGTTTTCTCTTCCTTCTTGTGATGAACTCCATTAACATGAGTACTTAAATTTTATTATTGGTTATGGAATAGTTGGATTTCACAAAGCATGATTCTTTGATTCAATATATTAGTTTTGTCTCATATTTATCGTTTGCAATTTCTCGAAAATATTGTTTTATGATTGATTGATTGTTTTGTCAAGTTGCAAATTGGTAGAACTTCTAATCACATCTATTGCTAGTTTAGGGTTTATTATACGTAAAAGTGATATTCCTTGAATACAAGTAGCATAATATGATTATGGTTTGTAGTGATATATTCTTATGATCATATGTGAATCGTAACCTTTGTTAAATTGAATTAGTGCGCTTTCCACGTTCGATTGCTTTGATTGGCCTGATTTCATAGAACTTAATGCATCTAGGGAATTAAACTTGATTAGTGCTTTTACACGTTAGGTTGTTCTTTAAGATAGAATTCATACTCGCATCTTTTAATGTGTTTGTTGGTGACAAAAGGAGATTAGCGGGATATTCTTGCGATCAAGATATTCTAGGGCTTTTGATAAAAGTTGAGATTAAATATCAATTCTACTTATGGCTTTGAAAACATATTTGTGAATGAAGATGAATCCTTAACCAATATTCTCAATACTTTGATTTGTTTGCTTATTTCTTTATTTGCTTTTATTTTATTTTAGTATATAAAAAATCAGAAAACCCCCGGTGTTATTTATATAAGAAACTGAAACAACGAGACAACCAAGACCTCTCTATGAGATCGATCCTTTCTTGCCCTTGCTATATTTATATTTTGAGTAGTAAGAAAGTGTAATTATTTTTGACACATACGACACGCATTAGCAGTCCAACACTTGTTTTCTGAACCTTTTGACAAAATCATTTGGATGTTCGTTGTTCCGTTGGGATATTCTCCCCAGGTCTGAGAAAGTAACTTGCTCATATACAAAGAAGTACTTCTTGTAAAACGCACTGACCATCTCACTCCAATTGGATATGTTGTCGGGTGCGATGTTGTTGTACCACGTATAGGCTCTCCCCGTAAGTGATTTGGAGAATTCCTTCAGGCGGAGAACGTGATTGTATTCGTGTTCTCCTAAGGATTCTAAAAATCGAGAGACGTGTTCACGAGCATTACCGGTACCATCGTAAAGGGTGAATTGAGGGAAGGTGTATCCCCTGGGAAGAGGAATCCGCTGCACGTCTTGTGGATATGGAGGCTGGTGTCGATGCGCGTCCATCGGATTTTCTTTGCCACGATTTTGGAGGAGTCTCTCCAGATCTTCACGTGTAATAAAGTTGGATGATCGGCTCCTTTCCCTGAGACGCTCCTGGTCCCTTTATCTTGCGTGGTCAGCAACATAACACTCTTTGTTCAGGTAGGCTTGCGTGAATCGAGGCACCTGCTCAGTGTCTTTGAACGTATTTCTTGTTGGCCCTTGGGGCTGTCTCGACTCTTGCGGTAATCGATCGGTTAATGTTTTAAGGAAGGTGAGTACCTCCTTCGAGTGGTTTCCATGTTCCGCCCACTGAGCTTTAGCGAGGGTTTCTTGTCTCTCCATCAAGTCAACCATGGTGATAGGAGGTTGTCCTCCATTGGGTCCTCCAGATCCTCGTCCTGAAGGGGGAGTAGCAGTCGTTCTGGTGACGTACGGAGGTGTCATCCTTGAGGAAATGCCTGGATTTGCAGTCGCTCTAGCTCTTGTAATGGGAGGTGTCACACCTACTGGAATGTCCGCTCATGCTCCGCTGGTACTGGTGGTACTGATGGTAGAAGACGAAACTCCACGGGACACGTTGGTTGTACTGGCGGGTTTCATAGTGACACCAGTAATTGGGATATCAGCGCTAGAAGTGATGTCGGCGCTACCTCCCTCGGGATTGGTTGCTGATCCAGATCTAAGATCTACCATTCTTGAAAATTGAAATGGTATTGAAGAGATCGACTTCACAACCGATAGATTAACCTCCCACTGTGGTCGCCAATTGTTTGTGGGAGAATACTACTTCTGCAGGTTTAGGTAATTTTGGGTGTGTGTGGATGAGAAGTGAATTTAAACCTTCAATAAATGTGATGCACGATGAGAACTTTTGATTCGAGAGATAATATGTACAATTCTGGCCTAAACCGAAGACACGGCCGTTCCAGATTTGTTTTGGTCACAGGTGAAGGATGTGAGGTTGATCTTAGGGAGGGAAGCGAAGAAGGTGTTGAGAGTATGAAGGTGAAGGCTATTTGATGACTTGTTAACAGAAGGTTGAGCGGGCTAGCAAATTTTGCGGCGGAGCTCGGGTGTTGAATACGATGGTATTAACACTTGGTTTTTTTTTGTGTTGTTGGAAATAGGGAGGAGAACCTATTTATATAAGTCGATAAGCCTTCATCACGTCTCTCGTGGGAAACTGGAGGAAGTGGAGTTGTGTGTTAGTGTTACACGGTTGCTTTCCCACTTCTCATATCATCGCTAACCGCCCATGTTTCCCTGACACGATCTTGTGATGGCGTGTTTCACGCTGCACGCTGTAAACCTCCAGACCAATACCCCAGTTTGTATCCCCCAGTTGTGACGTGATTAACGCCTCGAGTGAGTCGTGGGACCCACATAAGTTAGCAAACGGTGCTAGGTAAAATAATCAAGTTGTTTGTAGGAGCATATTGTATGCATGCGGTGCATTAAATATGCTTAACATATTTGAAGCCTACACAACCTTGATGAAAAGATTGCAAGTTGAAGTGACTCAACTAGCTATGTTCAGGCGTTGTTCGGAGGTCGCATGAGTGGGACCCACCTTGGCCGGTTATGTCATGGGGAAGTGTGGAGGATGGTGATCACGGTGATACCTTGTTTGCCACCTAACTCCCTTCCTAGGATATTCATCTAAGCATGCGAACTTGGACGGACGAGATTGATGGAGGAATAACCGTTGGATTAGGGTTTGGAAGGCTTGCGAGCTTCCTCTTTCACCCTAACGGTTTTATTCCTTTGGAGGCGTGCATGGAGTGGAAGATTGTCCCTACATGTAGGTGGGACGCTACTCTACACGTCCACGCCAGCTGGAAGTCAATCGAAGCAATCTGGGTCGCCCGTTCTAGCCTGCGATGACGGATGGCCGAGATTAAAAGAGATCTCGCATGCTGCCTTTGGGCACGAATTTCGAGATGGCTGGTCTGTAACCGACCGTGGACGATTGTCTGGTCGTGTAGCCGGTCCCATGGTGAGTACACAGGCGTCGTCGTCCAGAAGTTGTGCTTCGAAATCGTTAGTGCGCGCATGCCCAAAGTTGCTTGGTTTGTAAGCAAACCCTAATTTTAGGGTTTGTGAGCCGCAGCTTCATGCTAGCGCATATCGACGCCCATGGCTCCTATGGTGAAGCCGTTTGCACCATTAGGAAGGTAGACCGGCAGTGAGCATGTGCGTGCGCGCTACTCGGTCCCGCGCGTGATCTAGGCCGTCCAACCATGCCTGCGGAGTTGGACTGATGAGATCTATTTTTGAGTTTGTTTTCAGCAGGTGAGACTAACATGGGTAGTCTTTCATGCGTTCAACAGGGCTAATATAATCCGCCGTCAGGTAGCCTACGTGTGTTTGCATGTCGAACACAAGGCTTTGAGTAGGGCATTAATTGTAATGCTGCAAACCTACAGAAAATCGGGATGGTTGCTACATGCTCCGCTCTGGGTAGGTTTTAATTCTCAGGGATGGTTGCACATGCTTCAATGAATTAATATGGTGAGAATATTCACCGTATGAAGGCTTTATCCCTTGTAGGACGTCAGCTTAGAATTTTTCTTTTACAATTTTAGCCCTGAATAGAATTCCACCATCAACACCTTTGTTTAAATGGTCTTGCATCCTTGTTAATTTCTAGCTTATGACATCCAACTGATGGGTATATTCCAGGCATCTCATCCATATTCCATGCGAAGATGTCTTTATATTCTCGTAAGAGGTTTACGGTTCGCTCTTCTTCATTTGCATCCATCTTCGTTCTGATTTTCAGTATCTTAGGTTCTTCTTTACTTCCAATATTTACTTCTTTTGTTGGCTCTGCTACGGTGTAGCTGGCTTCAGGCTCTCCCATTAGTGTTGAGTTTTTCAAAACTCTTGCGAGTTCATCTCATTCTTGAAAGATTTCGCTGGGTATTCCTTTTCCTTCTTTTGCTCTTATCATGTAAATTTTAAATTCTTCTTCTTTCTTTGTTTCTTTCGCCATTTTTCTGCGTGTTTTTTCGCAGCTTTGGACGCTCTTCATAATTTCTCACTTCAGTTTGATAACATAGCTTCGCAAGATCAGTATCTCCTCTAATTTCTCCAATTCTATTGGGCATAGGAAATTTGATGGATTGATGCAATGTTGATGCTACAGCCTTGATTGCATGTATCCATGGTCTTCCCAATATCATGTTATATGGCGATTCCATGTCTACCACACATAATGTTACTTGTGTTTCAATCTTTCCTAGCGGAATTCGTACCACTATTTCGCCTTTAGGTTTTGTTAAACATTTCTTCATCTTTGTATCCCATTTTATTTAATGCATGATAAAATATTATATCTACAGAACTTCCTGTATCCACCAAAGTTCTATTTACAGCCCATTCTTCTGCAGATCTTGTTGATTTTTCCTTCTTTAGTTGTATAACGGATATCGTAATTACTAGAGGAGATGTATGATTCAAATTTTCTATTGGTATTTCTGCTGTTGTAAATGTGATTTTCTGCTTTTCCCATTCCTTCAACGATAAGATTTTCTCCATCGTCTTAATTTTCTTTCCTTCAAAATCTCGTTTATGTATCTTCCCTTTAATGTTTTCATGGAATTTGTCGATCATTGTTCTTGTTACCATATCACACTCCAATTTCCTACAATTCTCTTTGGCTATAATCATTTTTCCTTCAACTATTTTACCGATTTGTTCAATTATCTTCTTAATCTTGAATAACTCTCATCTTCTACCTCGCCTTTTCTATGATTTTCGTTAATTCAATCCCTATTTTGGGCGCCAAAATGTAGTTGCAGGAAAACCTACACTACACCCTTCACAAGAATTCACAATAATCAACACATATTTGAAGATTAAAAACAACACTTTATTATTTGATTCTCAGAAATGTTTACAAGAAACATAAGAGGTCAAGAATACAATCACTCTTTTGAATTTTCTCTCTCCTCAAAACTTTCCTAGCGTTCAAAAATTCATCATCATCTCTCTGAACCTACTGGGTCTCTTTATATAGGGTAATTACATAGTGGATGACAGCTAAGCTGTCCTTTAATTTTGGGGACTTGCGATATTATCGCAATAGTTATAATGTCAATTCTCGCGAGCGTTGTAACCATCGCAGGACAATCATGCTCTTCTCATGTTTCTTCGTTCGTCATCTATTACATCACATTTTAAATTATCTTGTGACACTCGCAAAGTGTTGTTGAAGAACTCGCGGTGGTGTTCGCAGAAGTGTTGTTAATCTCGCAAGAGTAATATCATGGCGATATTCTGGTCCTACACCACTTACACATGCAAACTTAGCCAAACTGTGCTTTATACTCTTGATGCGTTTGAGACCTAGAAGTAAATAAGAGACCTAGTCTAAATACCAATGGTATGAAAACTTGCAAATGGAACTGATATTACACCTTGACCTAAGAGTACATAAAAGACCTAAAACAACCATAATTTTATAATTTGCTAGCACAAAATGAATATGACATTACAACTGAATATTAAAATATTTCTTAAATCAACTTCTGCAAAGTTTAAGATATTTATACAGAGTTTGGTTAGTCGGTATCTTCAATGAGATAAAACAAGCTCAAGTAAACTAAGAAAATGATGGTTCCATTGTTATTCCTTTAACTTGGGTATGTAAATGACAGTTCTTAACAGTATTTTTATTAATGTTGTAGAGTTCATATTCTTAATTGCATTAGAGTCGTGTACATGTTGGTATCAAATAGATTGAAGTTTCTTGATTATATTTTTTATTCTTCTAAAATGTAACTGAATAACTTAATTTATAATTTGCTAACACAAAATGAACATGATTGTTAGAACATTGCTCGGTTGAACCCCCCAAGCGTTGGTATGTCAAGTTTGGTTGTCATATTTTAGTGAAGCAAAACTCATTTAAGAGTCGCTTGATTTATATGTACTAGAGTCAACTTCGTATAGGTTAGCTTAAAAGTATTAGGATGAGACATTACAAGTATTGCGAATACTTGAAGATGTGAAGAAGAAGACGGAGCTACAACAACAACATAATCCTTCCACTCGAGGTTAGTGATATTTGACTTGAACTGTTTTATTCCCTAACGTATTTTTCAAGTCGTGCATATTGAAAACAAAAAACTGCTAAGCATGAACACTCTAGACAGACATAGTATTAAGGAATACAATATGAAGTTTCTTGCTTAACCATTAAACTTTGTATATAAGACATCAACATAATCGTATGAATGCTATTGTGATTATGTATGGGTATAAGGTGAGGATTTCATCCTAGGGAACAATGTTTACATGTGTTCTAAGGAAGTAAGTTCATGATACGTATTGTGAACCGAAAGGGAAATCGCCAGGAGTTATTGGGGTTGTTCTTCATTGCATATCTTATGAACGACCAATATGTGTGATGTGTATAACCGTTCACAACTTGTGTGTGTTCTTGGTAAAACTATTCATATAAGGCCTGACTTTTGTATTGGTATGACTTTTATTAGTAAAATCAATCTTAAGTAATCACATAGGGTATGATCGGGTTGTGTATGTCTGAACTTATTATTGGGAAGAGGGGAACCGACCCTAGTAGGAGGTGCAGTGCATCACAAGGGGGAACCAATCCTTGTATGAGGTGCAACAAGGTTTATGGAAGAAAGGGGAACCGATCCTATGAACATGTGAAGCAAAGTTTTGGAAAGGGGGAACCCATCCTATGAACATGTGCAACAAAGTTTTGGGAAGGGGGAACCGATCCTATGGACATGTGCAGTGCATACAAGTTAGATACCATATATATATATGTAGAAAATCGATCCTAGTACCTAGTCATCCTTTTCTTTGGTAAGATAGTGTAACTATGCACAATACTCACATGGAAACCCATGAGATGTGATTGAGTGGAATTTGATCAATAACTTAGTTCTTGAAAGTCAGATGAACCAATTTTAAACTTGTTTGGAAGTGTGGTAAATAGGTTTCAAGTGAGCAAGCATGGTAAAGACTTGCAAGAGTAAGATGTAGACACTCTTTGAACACGGTGCATTAATGCTTATTCTATTTTGTTCAAAGATATTCCTTAAAGGCTAAGAAGGAAGTAAATCCCAAGATCGAATTTAAATAAGTTAAGAATCCTTTTAATTAAGGGTTTTTAATTATATATGGAAAATAATAATTAGTAATGTGCATTTGCTAGTTAAATATTTTCTAATGAGATTTTGATCATTATATTTGGACAGTGCATTCACAGGAATTATGAAACCGAATTTGGGTTAATATGGAAAAATATCATTATATTTGCTAATTAAATTTTCCAAGGAGATTTCGATCACTATTTTTGGACAGTGCATTCACAGGAATTATGAAAACCGAATCTGGTGGAGTAATGAAAATATCTTGAGAATATTTTCGGTTTTGGAAATTCCTTGGTGTCCAAACTTCCTTGTCTATAAATACTTTGAGTTTGCATTTCTAGCAAACTAATCCTGCGTAACTTATACTTCCTCTTTTGTCTTTGTTACTGGTGAGGCGCCTATCGGAGAGGAAAGTAATCTAATTAGGTGAAATCTCTTACGACCACTCAGTTTAAAGTCTTCTTTGGGATTGAGAAGCTCTAGCGCGACCCGTTGGTGGGAAACTAAATTTTGCGGTTTATCTTTAGTTTTCTTATTGATTTGATTGACTTATGGAGGTTGAATCTTGATTGCACCTAGTTTGTTTATGCTTGAGAATCTTCTCTTCTGATATAAGATTCACTCAAACTAGTTCAAGGTTTCGACAAGGATCTTTAGACTGTTGTTAGATCTAAAGATGATCTTGTGATAATCCATTGTTAACAGACTCTGTTCTGTGTGTGATTGATCACAAGAGATTCAAGTGATCGTGTGCAGGTATTTATTGAAGATCTAAGAAGATTTGAAGACAAAGAAGATATTGAAGAATTCTTACTTGGTGTTTTTATAATTTTTGGTGTGCACAATACTTGTTTGGAAAAAAGAGGATCCAATTAATAATCGGTTTATACTTGTGGTAGATTGGATTGATTAATTAAGGAAGATCGACATCAATACATATCACTTGGTTGAAGAGTGTTGTAGGCTTAATCTTAGTGATTGACTTTGGGTGATTTAACGTAAGATAGATCTTGGAACCTGGCAAAAGAAGTTTATGTTAAGATAAACAAGGGAACCTTTGCGCAACTCATATCACTTGTTTGAAGAGAGTTGATACCAAACATATTTGTTATTCCTTTACTGTTTGGAATACGATCCAAAGGAATTGGTCGAACTACGTGACTTGTTTATAGGTTGGAGGCGTAGGAATACTGAGGGAACTAGGTGAACTATAGGTTTAGTTGCTTGGTCTCAACTATACGAAGTTGTCTTATTTTGTATAGCGGCTTAATTCTGAGAGTATTCAATTCTGGACTAGGTCCCGGAGTTTTTCTGCATTTGCGATTTCCTCGTTAACAAAATCTTGATGTGTCATTTTCTTTATGTTTCCGCATTATTATTATTTTATTATAATTAAAGTAAATTGCACAAACATTAATTCCTATTTACTTGATACGTGAATCCTATTGAGTTTGGTTAGGTCCGAACCTTTGTATCAAGTAAACACACTTTGTTGTTGTATTGTCTCGACCTAGTATCCATAGACGATCACATAAAGTGTGAACCGATTTGTTGTATTATCTCGACTAAGTCTATAGACAATCACTTTCGGGGAAAGGACTTATAGAAAGGAAAAATTATAGCTTGAGGTATATTTGGGGTACCCTCTCCTTTTGAATTGGTATCAGAGGCAAACACGAAAATATCTAACAATCTGTGTTTGGTGCGATCCATACTATAGGAAATGAATCTTCTGCATGATTCAATTAACGTACCGCTAAGATTTGATGGGACTAATTATCATTTATGGAAATATGATATGAAAGCCTTTCTACAATCCCGAGATTTTAATATTTGGTTATTTAATCGAAGACGGATATCAACAACCGATGGACTATTCGGAAATAAAGTTTAAACACTTAGTGGATTACACTCATGAGGAAAGGATTCATGCAATGCATAATTCTGTTGGTTTGAATGCCATCATACATGCAGTTATCCATGAGATCTTATATCATGTGCTGGCTTGTAGGACTTCTAAAGAAGCATGGGATACTCTTGAGACTGTATTCGAAGGAGATGATTCTGAAAAAGAAGCTAGACTTCTTTACCTTTCAACTGAATGAAAACATATCAAGATGGATGACAACGATACCTTTGAGGAGTTTAGTTCTAAACTTTCTGAGATTGTTAATACATCTTTTTTCCTTGGAAAGGTTATACCTGAAAAGTAAATAATATGCAAAATTCCCAGATCGTTATCATCTAAATACGAGTCTAAGAAACATGCTATAATAGAAGGGAATATCTTTCTACACTTTCTCGAAGTTCTCTTGTAGGAAAGTTAAAGATCTTTGATAAAAAAAATCTGCTGAAGAATCAAACTGAGAATCGTTGCCAGGAGGACAAGGTTAATATTGAAAAATAGCTTGACTCAACTATTGTGCTTTTAGCGAAAAAAATTAAGAAAATCTTATCTATCGATAAATATGTTCCAGATGAAGTTCCAGTTTGCCTTAAGAAGGACAACAATGAAGAACAATGCTTCAAGTGCCGAGGATTCAGACATACGGCAAAATATTGTCCCAGCAGAAGAACTCAAAAGTGCAACAAGGCATATGTATCCACGCTTGATGATATTCTAGAGGAAAAATCCAATGAAGAAATATCTAATTATGATGCACTTCTTGCCAACTCAAAGGAGGATAATTTCTACGAGCCTAAACAACTCTTAGAAAAATGTGAGTTGGAAATAGAGAAGAATAAAAGGTTAAGCTTGGGTCTTGAAAACCTTTTGAAATATCTTTCGGACAAAACCAGTATGGTGAAATCTGAACAAGATAAATCGGATGAAAAACCGAAAGGATCGGAACTAAGCTTTCTGACAATATGATGAGATCTTCATGTAGAAAAAATAATCATACTAAAACTCTCCTTGGGAATAAATTTATCAAGGCTCTTCGCAAAGGGATAAAGATTTTGAAGACTGATAAGTTTATAAGGTCTCAAAAGGAATAAAGGGAAACACAATCCATTGTGTTCATAAGTCATCCTAAGGATGTTTTTGTTCAATATGGTGAGAATAAATCTCACCTCAACACACACTGATTGCGTTGAAATTTGCATCCTCACTTGTTGCCCAATATTCTGTGTGAGGAAGCATAAACCCGAGCATGAGATTTTTTCTGTATGAAATAATGAATATCTTTCTAAATTTGGTAAATATTGTTTCGGTTTCCTTAAAAGCCAAAAATATTTATTGATATTCTCATATCATCTTCTTCTCAGGAAGAATACTTTGGATTTCAATGGAGAGTTCAACTAAAGATAATACATCTCTTGATGATTTAGCACTATGTGCATCTGTTATGACTGGAACTCATGAAGTTTCTCCTAATGATATTTCTCAAGATTCTCTAAGAAAACAGATTCTCTCTGTTAAAGGTTGCATTAGATATCATGAGTTGATGATAAAGGATTCAAAAGAAGTACTAGCTTATCGTCATTCTCAACTGTTTGAAATGAAGAAATTATCTTATGAAAAAGGAAGTGCTCAGAAGAATTTGAATCTAGTTTTTGGAAGCAATAGTCATGAGAATTGAGAAAGGAAAAATAGACATCAATTTTTGATTGCTTTCATTGATTGTATGTGTCTATTATGAATAAAACTATTATGAATAAAACTATTATGAATAAAGTTATTTGATTTATAAATTTTTTCTTCTTGTGATAGTTTTGATTTACATATCCGGTACTTTAATGATTTATTTTATATGCTATGTATGTTTATGGGATGTTTGATTTCGGTTCTATGCCTTGATATTCGATCTCATAATATGTTGTTTGCCCTTATGGTTTGGGTGACTTTTCGATTTAGCGGGATTGAGTTCTATCCCAAGTTGGTAGGATTTATCAAAGGATCATGATGGATTCCTGTAGAAACAATATGTGAAAAAGTCACAATATGTTGAATCGGTTATGGTTTAGTATAAAAGCATATGTTTCGACGGTTTTCAACTTTTGCTTGCAATTGTTAAAACCGATTTTCAACTTTTCTCTGGTAAAGGTTGGTTGTTGTTATTCTTTTGTTTGTGACATGAGAATGACAACATGATGGTATTTCGATATCAATTCTCCCGGAAGAAGAAAGCGATGGAATCATATTTGGTGAAGTTGGATGAGAAATTGAGGTAACAATCTTGTTAGTTAATTGTTTTCCTGTTTTAAGAAAAGCCTATTTTTATTTGATATATATATTGCTTTTGCTTAAAAGAAATTGTTGGTACAATTGTTGTGTTTATTCCATTGTGATTGTATGGATATGTGTTGTTAGAGCACTGCTCGGTCAAACTCTCATGCATTGCTATCGCAAGCATGTTTGTCAATCTTAGTGATCAAAACTATAAAGTCTTGATTTCTAGTCTACTATAGATAAGGTCTCGGACTAGGATAGAAAGTGTAGTTGAGCTCAAGAACTCCATGGCGATCATCATACAAGACAAAGGACTACTCAAGGAACCAGTGGATCTTCATCGACTAAAAGTTATGTGGAGAATTGAACTTATCCATCACTCAAAAGTCTATCTACTCTATCTCCTATCTTGATACAAAAGTCGGTTTACTATATAGACTAAGAATATGCACATGTGACATTTCGAGCTGAGTATATCTCGCTTATCTATTTCTCGAAATGGGTGTTGGTAAAGCTTTCGCTTTATCCAAGTTCATCTTTGCCTAGTGACGAAAGTCATGTTATATTTCAATCACTTTGGAAATCGCTCTGACAAAAAATAGTTTATGAATAACAACTATATGACGTCCTCTGAGAATGTTTCAATGATTGAAATGAGAGTTTATACTATATAACCTTTGTGGGATATAAATATCATTGTGAAAACACATATATGTATAAGTCCTTAACATTTGAACCGAATTTTGCGAACTTTGTTGATCAAGTGGAACCGGAATGTGAGCAGCAACTCAGTCCGCGAACTGGCGTAAGTTCTTGAACCAGAGAATATCTGCTGAAGTTGAAGCTCAAGTGCAGTCCACGAACTGATGGAAGTTCTCATCCCGAGAAATTCTGCTAGAGTTTATTAACTTCAACCGGTTAGCTTAAGTCCGCGAACTCAAGAGCTTATGTATAAAAACGTTGTTCGTGAACTTATCTTAAATTACTAAGGAATTCTTTTGCAAACCGTGGCTTTATAGTTCATGAAATGATTCGAGTGAATCACATCATTTTTGATTCAATTGTGTCTCTTATAATACTTGAGATCTCATAGCAATTGAACAACTCTCTAACTAGTTCATTTGAGTCATTTGGACTAGTTATGGTGAAGAAGAATATGGTTGATATTAAAGTTATCATTTGGCTAACCATTTGGTTGACTAATATTGAACCAACCATTATACACGTTTGGGTACGGTTACACGAACTCAAAACGTCAAGTACATGTATGTATGACAAGCTAATTTTTTGATCTAACGGTTGAGAGATATTAGCTTGTATCTAATCAGGTTTTCATCTAACGGTGAATATTGAATGCTTTGTTACTAAGCTAACATTGATTGCAAACCCTGATTTGAAAGACTATATAAGGGAGAACTCTAGCAACTAGGAAACCTAATCACCACACATTCTGTGTGATACTAGTTTGCTAAAGCTAGAGTCGATTCTCCTTTAACCTTTGGTTTTCTTCTCTAAAACCAGGTTAACGAGTTAAAGACTTCATTGAGATTGTGAAGCCAGACCGATACTACTTTTCTTGTAGTTGTGTGATCTGATCATGCTATTTTTATCGTACGAGTACAATTATAATAATTGGTTTGAGATTTGTATCTCCGATAGGCAAGATAAAATTAGTCACAAACATCTTCATCTCATTGTTTGTGATTCCTCAATAATCTTCTTCGCTGCGTCGATTAAGTTTATTGTGAGGTGATTGATGAAACTGAGTTGTTCTTCAGGAATATAAGTCTGGTTTTATCGATTGGTTCCTGTTCACCTTGATTTATCAAAAGACGGAACAAAACTCATAGGTTTATTCGTGGAGACGAATTTATCTATTACCTGAGACTTTTTTGTGTGAGACAGATTTGTTTGCTAAAGTTTTCATCTTTGGGTCGTAGCAACTCTTGGTTGTGGGTGAGATCAGCTAAGGGAATCAAGTGCATAATATCCTGCTGGGATCAGAGGAGTAGGAGCCTAACTATACCTTGTATCGGTGTGAGATTGGTTGTGGTTCAACTACAGTCCAGACTGAAGTTAATTTATAGTAGGCTAGTGTCTGCAGAGGCTTAATACAGTGTATGTTTAATCTGGACTAGGTCCCGGGGTTTTTCTGCATTTGTGGTTTCCTCGTTAACAAAATTCTGGTGTCTGTGTTATTTCTTTTCCGCATTATATTTTTATATAATTAAAATAATACAGGTTGTGCGTTGTTCAATCGATTAGAATATCCGACCTTATTGGTTGTTGATTTAAATCGATTGACATTGGATATTGGTCTTTGGTACCATCCAAGTTATCTCTCTTTGATTAGGCTCGCGAATCATATATGCTTGAGTAAATCAAATCAAGAGATTGAGATAATAACTCCTTGAGATATTTTCTATTTATTGAGTCTTGTTGATTCTCTAGAAAACAACTCGGAGTTGTCCATACAAATTTCTAATCGAAATATTGGGTGAGGTTGTTAGACCCCCGCATTTTCAATTGGTATCAGAGCAGGCAAACACGTTAAATACCTTACAAGTCTGTGTTTGTAGCGATCTGACTCTATGGACAGAGGTGCTATCTCAATAAACGTACCACAAGTCTTCGATGGCTCTAATTACTTATGGTGGAAAATTGTTATGCGAGATTTTATTCAAGCACATGATTTTCAATCATGGGTATATGTTGTTAATGGCTATGATCCTCTTGTTGCTGCAGAAGGAGAAAATGTTCCAAAGAATATTGCTGAGTATACTCCTGCAGAGGTTCTTGCTGCAAATCAAAACTCCGACGGTTCGAATGCGATCATACATGCCATTACCCCAAATCTTCAGCACCATGTGTCTAATTGTACTAAGTCGCAAGAAGCTTGGGATATCTTAGTAACCGTATTCGAAGGAAACTCCAGTGAAAAGGATGCATGGCTTCAGAACCTTAATTCCGATTGGGAAAACCTTCGTATGGCAGATGGAGAAACATTTGATGAGTTTAATCACAAAGTGTCTGAAATTGTTAATGCATCTTTTGTATTGGGTAAGACTATTCCTGAAAAGGACATTGTGATGAAAATTCTCAGATCATTGCCATCTATATACGATGCTAAGAAGCATGCCATCGTTGAGGGAAATAACCTAGATACTCTCTCCAGAAACACGCTGGTTGGTAAGCTTAAGATCTTTGATCACGAACTTTGATCCAAGACTAAGGATATTGCGTTCAAAGCACTAAAGGACACTGAATTACTTGATAAAAGTAAAAAAGTGTATATCTCTGAAGATGATCACTCTGAGATAGATTCATCAGATGAAGATCTTGACAAATCGGTCTCGATGATCACATGACAATTTAGGGATCTTCTTTTGAAGAGAAGTAAACGGTTCTCCAGAGATAAGCCTAAGGCATCAGTCAAACCTCATAATCGTGTTCCTCCTAAAAACATGGAAATTTGATGAAACTGATGATAAGGATATGCCTCAGTGCTTTAAGTGTAAAGGATTTGGTCATTTTTCAAACGAGTGTCCAAATCGGAGAAAATACACTGGGAACAAAGGTCTTGCTGCAACTCTTGATGAAATGTCTGACAACTATGATTCAAATGAAGATGAGAAATCAAGTGTTGCACTTCTTGGTGAAAATATTGATTTTGATAATTGTAGCAATACACATATCAATTTTGATATTCTTTCAGAAGATAATCCAACCATTCTGGAAGAAAAAGTTGACCATTTTCTTGGAAACACTGTTTATAATATTTCAGGATCAACTATGTGCATAGCCGCCTGTACAATTCAGAAGCATGATTATTATCCAAGTGTGACGTGCTCATATTGTTTATTAAAAGGTCATGAACTCTCAAGGTGTTACAAGTTCAAACACAAGCAAAGACACGTCAACAAACTTCAACGAAGAGCAAATCATCTAGCAAGAAAACTTAAACTTGCTCAGAATACCGTAGAGGTATGTAAGATTTTATCTTCGTCTAAGAAGTTAGTTTCCAAGGAAAGATCAAGACCATTTGAAAATAAAATATGGTCAAATTATTTTGATAGACAGAGGTCTATGGATTCCTCTCAAGAGGAAATTGGTGGACAAATTGTTGTTCACCACATCACAACTTAATTGGGTTGTGTCAAAAATCTTGTCTCATGTGCCTGATCAAAAGAGACAATGATTTTGTACCTCTCAGGCTTTAAGAAAAGTTTTGATTCTTCTTTTCTTAGTTTTATCTTATTTTTGTCTATCAAACAAAAGAAAAAGGGTACTATCGACACTTCTGCTCTTTATAGGGATAAGAGTTGATCGTCCACGAACCTGTTTTAGGTTTCGAACCCTACATTCCTTTTCCTTCTCTAAAAACTCTCTTTATCTTAAGACTACTTGTTGAGCTAATTGTGAATTCCTCTCACAAAAACCATTCATTGATGGACGCTCCAAGAACGATGTCTTGCAATGGACAACAAGGTAATGTAATTGTTAATCCATCAATCATGAAGGAAAAAGAAAAATCTCAATTTCCTCCAACCTTGAAAAGAAAAACAAGGAATATGAGGAAACCAAGGGATGTTCCTTCAAATTCTCAGAAGTTTTCTGATGTTCTTGAAGTGTTGAAGGATCTGCGTAAAGAGATTCAACAAATAAAGGCTTTTGTGTATAAGACTCATGAGATTCAGAAGGCCCTGGTTCGACAACAACAACCAAGAAGGTTCATCGATATAAACTCCTTTCTTAATGAACCCTATGTTCCAATGGCTGTTGACGACAAGGAGTTCGGGGACGATAATGAATTCTTTAAATATCTTAATGCCTAGTAAATCTTCTATGTTTTCTGTTTTATTTAGAAGAATAACTAG
This sequence comes from Papaver bracteatum, assembly GCA_023529315.1. Taxonomy (NCBI): domain Eukaryota; kingdom Viridiplantae; phylum Streptophyta; class Magnoliopsida; order Ranunculales; family Papaveraceae; genus Papaver; species Papaver bracteatum. The sequence goes on from JAJJWX010001294.1 coordinate 897,833, forward strand.
TGTTTTGGAATAGAAATGATTGTGACTACACATAGCTATATCCAATGATTTCATCTTCTTGTTTTTAGATTTATTGGTTTAAATTCTAAAGTTGTTTGGAAGATGATGATTGCAGTATTAATCTTTTTGATTTTATATATAGCGATATTTTGATGGGATTTGTATATTTACGTCCGTGAACTTGATTATTCCATATTTTGTCAAAAGTAAAGTCGTTCACGTATTGGTATGCAAATATTGATAAAGGAATGAATGGACTTTTGGCAAAACACAAAAGTTAAGCCTATATTGTCAATTATTGATGTAAGATAGGTTAATTTTTTTTGTGATTCAAGGATAAAGTCTATTATGTCACTTTGTGATGGAAAAATAGAATAGGTCCTTGTTTTGTTATCCACGTTATAGAGCTTAATTGTTCCATATTACTACGTATTACCGTGAAGGTTCCATCTTGTATATTATGTTGAGCACGATACGACTAAGTCGATTTCGTATTGGCATGGTTGGTTGTTCCATAAAGATGCAAAACAAGGACTAAATTAATCAACTTGTATGGTTATTTAGTTTGTATTCCATGAGTTCTCTCATGTTGAGTACATGTACGGTTAAGATTGTCATTTTCTATGATAATCTTAGTCGGGGTTCCGTAATCTCTTATGTTGAGCCCAAATGAACTAAATCAATCATCTTGTGTGATTATTTAGTTAGCACTCCATAGATTTTTCTCATGTCGAGTGTGAATAATTGAATTGATTACTTTGTGATTAGTTTAATTGTGTAATCCGGTTAGAGTATTTATGGGTTATCTTGTGAATAATCTAATCGATGAATTAAGTCTCCATAAGTTTACTTGTGTTGAGCATATTTAGTCAAATTAATCTTGGTTCGCTTTGGTTAATATGATTGAATATTGTGGACTCCAAATTCATACTTGTATGCAATTTGTTGAGTCTAAAGAAATCCTTATTTTCTCTTGAAATTAAGGTCGCTCTTGTTGTTCCTTGGGGAATGACATCTTATGGGGGAGAGTTCTTTTGAACTTGCACTTAATTTCCAAATCTATGTGGGGAGTGCGGCTGTGGAATTTTTAGGGGTTATCTTGTATCTTTATAAACTCCTTGATGAATGCATTTAGCCTCGGATTTATGATTGCATCTAAACAAGATGATAGAACATTTACATTTGGTCATGAAATGTCTCTTACGAAAATTTCATTAGGATCCCGTTTTTGTACCTTTGCCAATTTTATTGACAAAAAGGGGGAGAATTAATTGTAGTTCACACTACAAATACATATGGTTTTCGGATCATTATGTAAGGGGGAGTGGTTTCCATGTGAGATGGAGTATTGACTAAGGGGGAGTGAAGTATCACCATAATATTGTTGTTGAAGTTGTGATACAATTGGACTTTGACAATGTGTAATAATACTATGACACTGTATAACAATGATTGAGAACCAATGCTTTTCTCATTGTTATAGCTACGGATTTTCAAAAACGATGATACTAAACTTACAACCTTTGGGATCATTCGACTACTTGGAAGTGACGAAGATTTCGAGTATTGTTGAAGACTAGGCATGTGGAATAGGAGCTACAAAGTTTATTTATATAATTTTTGTATTCCATATGTATTAATAGTTTTGCCACTAAAATTGACAAAGGGGGAGATTGTTAGAGCACTGCTCGGTCAAACTCGCATGCTTTGCTATCTCAAGTATTTTTGTCAATCCTAGTGATCAAAACTATAAAGTCTTGATTTCTAGTCTATTATAGCTAAGGTCTCGGACTAGGATAGAAGGTGTATTTGAGCTCAAAAACTCCATGGCGATCATCATACAAGACGAAGGACTACTCAAGGAACCAGTGGATCTTCATCGACTAAAATGTATGTGGATAATTGAACCGAAGTTTGCGAACTTTGTTGATCAAGTGGAACCGGAACGTGAGCAGTAACCCAGTCCGCGAACTCAGTCCGAGAACCCTGTCCGCGAACTGGCGTAAGTTCTCGAACCCGAGAATATCTGCTGAAGTTGAAGCTCAGGTGCAGTACGCGAACTGACATAAGTTCTCTTCCCGAGAAATTCTGCTAGAGTTTATTAACTTCAACCGGTTAGCTTGAGTCCGTGAACTCATTCCGCGAACTCAAGAGGTTATGTCTAAAATCGTTATTCGTGAACTTATCTTAAATTACTAAGGAATGCTTTTGCAAACCGTGGCTTTATAGTTCATTAAATGATTCGAGTGAATCACAACTTTTTTGATTCAATTGTGTCTCTTGTAATACTAGAGATCTCATAGCAATTGAACAAATCTCTAACTAGTTCATTTGAGTCATTTGGACTAGTTATGGTGAAGAAGAATATGGTTGATGTGAAAGTTATCATTTTGCTAACCATTTGGTTGACTAATATTGAACCAACCATTGTACACGTTTGGGTATGGATACACGAACTCAAAACGTCAAGTACATGTGTGTATGACAAGCTAAGTTTTCGATCTAACGGTTGAGAGATATTAGCTTGTATCTAATCAGGTTTTCATCTAACGGTGAATATTGAATGCTTTGTTACTAAGCTAACATTGATCGCAAACCCTGATTTGAAAGACTATATAGGGAGAACTCTAGCAACTGGAAAACCTAATCCCCACACATTCTGTGTGATACTAGTTTGCTAAAGCTAGAGTCGATTCTCCTTTAACCTTTGGTTTTCTTCTCTAAAACCAGGTTAACGACTTAAATACTTCATTGGGATTGTGAAGCCAAACTGATATTACTTTTCTTGTAGTTGTGTGATCTGATCTTGCTATTTTTATCATATGAGTACAATTATAATAATTGGCTTGAGATTTCTATCTCCGATAGGCAAGATAAAAGTAGTCACAAACATCTTCGTCTCATTGTTTGTGATTCCTCAATAATCTTCTTCGCTGCGTCGATTAAGTTTATTATGAGGTGATTGATGAAACTGAGTTGTTCTTTGGGAATATAAGTCTAGTTTTATCGATTGGTTCTTGTTTACCTTGATTTATCAAAAGACGGAACAAAACTCATAGGTTTATTCGTGGAGACGAATTTATCTATTACCTGTAGACTTTTCTGTGTGAGACAGATTTGTTTTGTAAAGTCTTCAACTTTGGGTCATAGCAACTCTTAGTTGTGGGTGAGATCATCTTAGGGAATCAAGTGCGCAGTATCCTGCTTGGATCAGAGGCATAGGAGCATAATTGTACCTTGGATCAGTGTGAGATTGGTTGGGGTTCAACTACAGTCCAGACTGAAGTTAATTTGGAGTAGGCTAGTGTTTGTAGCGGCATAATACAGTGTATGTTTAATCTGGACTAGGTCCCGCGGTTTTTCTGCATTTGCGGTTTCCTCGTTAACAAAATTCTGGTGTAATTGTAGGAATTCCTACAACACACCCATTATCAAATCTTGATAACAATTCCTAGATCTAAATATAAAAATGGTGATAAAAATACTAAAATTATAAATAAACACCAAGATTTTTACGTGGTTCGATAAATGTGATCTACATCTACGGATCTTCACTATAATAATTTGTAACTACATTAATTTACATTTACAATCTCCATTAATGGAGTTTTTGGAAGAATTCTAGATCTAGTTTTGGGGAAGAAGATGATAAAGAAATTATATTTTCTCTCTCTAAAAATCTCTCTCTGCAAAAGAACTTTCTCTCTCTTCCTAAAATTATCTCCCTCCTTCTCTCTTCTGCTCTCTTCTTTATATAGGTAGTTACATAGTGGATGACAGCTCATTTATAGCTAAGCTTTCCCTTAATTTCGGATCTGAGTTCTACGGTAATATCTTTCGCAAGCTTTCTTCATTTCTCTCGAGCTCCGCTTCATTTCTCTCAAGTTTCTCCATGTCTCGCAGGACATTTCCCTCTTGCTACATTTCTTGTGAGTCTTTCTTCATGTTTTGTTTGTCGTCCTTTGTTGCGTCATTTTTGTAATCAATCTGCGACACTTGCTATCTATGGTAGAAGTTTTCGCAAGGGCGTTGTTGTTGCGAGATTCTGCTCCTACATTTTGCCTTTTTTTTTTAATATTGCTTGAAGAGAAATTTTTAAGAAAAAATCTGTTGCTGTAGTAGTCTCTGATCTTTGTTGATGAAAGAACAAGCGAAAGAATACCAAACTTAAAAAGTATATACTTGCCTCTATTCTTTTGCGAAGTTCTGAAGCTTTGAGAAATAATTAGAAGTATCATCTTTTGAAGTATGCGAAGTATGAAGTATAAAGTATGAAGTACTCAATCCTCGAAATATAAGAAGTATCTGTCCTTGAATAAGAAATATTGCCTCTATTCATGCGAAATTACCCATTTTGGAAATGATTCTTGCTGAGAAGATAAAGAACATAAAATATTTTCTTGGTAATCTCTAGCTGCCTCTATTATTTATCTATGAAGGAGAATCCTTGAGAAAATGTTGAATGATTAAATTGTTTCTTTATTCTTATCTTGCCTCTGCCTCAAGTGGTAACCACTTTAAGGAAATAATCACATTCTGCGAAATAAACACAATTCCTGCGAAGTTCTGGATATATCTTCGAGTTTATGAATAAGAGTCTATGTGATTATGAATAACCCTGCTAATTTCTAAATATTTCTGAACATTTCTGCGAATTATGAATAGTAATTTCCATTCTATGCATTCCCATACTTGCCTCTTGTTATTGATCTGCAATATGATAAATGAAATAAGACTAATATAAAGTCGTTAGCAATCTGTTATATACGCTTGTAGGTATAACCTCTCTTGTGGTCTTATTTTGCCTTCCTAGTTAAAGGTCTTATTATGCCACTTGTTTGCGACAAGATCGCAGGACATTCTTACTTTTATATGTAATAATCCATTGATCTTGTCTTATTATTTATTTTGATCTCTGCGACAATATGATAAGTCTAAGCCATCTTGTGAGATTAATCTCTCATTGCTTTTGAAGACTTATGACATTTCCGTCTTTGCGATGAAATCGCAGGACGTCTTTGCGATTTATATCCTCTTATCATTGATTTCATTTATTTTATCCTTTTATTTTTGAGATCTTTAAATTTTTACGATAAATTCACTTTTGAATCTTGTGATTGTATCGCTTTTCACCAATCTAAAAAATCTTTGAAATGTTTTGAATTCTTAGAAATTTTAGAAATCTTGCGAGTATATCGATTTTGGTAAATAAAATCAAAAATCTTTTGTCCTCTGTAAATAAAATATTCAAGGAAATGGTACTTACCTTTTGCGGCTTGTTGTTATCTCTTGCGAAGTATATGATTTGCTTGAAAATTGAGAAGAAATGAGAAATGAAGTCTTGCGAAATTAACTCTTGATCTACTTCTTGTGTAATGTTGCACCATACCAACTGTTCTAACCCTCTCTTGCAAAATATGTCTGCGAAATAATCTCCCACTTTCTTCTTGCGAAATATCCAAAAATCTTGCGAAGTAATGAAATACCAGATTCCTGCCTCTAACTATTCTTGGTAAATTTTCTTATGTGAACTAAATGTATCTGTTTATACTCGCAAAGTAAACGTCTGCAAAGAAATCTTTGAAAATGTAATCTCTTGGAAGTGTCCATTCGTGATGCAAAAATTTTATGCGAATAATGAGACTCGAACCCGCGTCTTTAAACTCATTCTCTGTGATGGTAACCAACTGTGCTAGCTCATGTTTCGCAAAAGAGCATTTTTATTTGCGTACTTATTCTCAGGTTTTGTGTACTCTATTTTCGTCTTGTCTCTTGCTATTCCTTTTACTTTTTCCTTCTTCCATGATTTCTGCGATGAATAATCAACATTGTTCAGTCCCTTATCGCTCCATTTTATTGTTTCAACATTGTTCGTGTATATCCCCTGTTAGCAGCAGTGTGTGGTATTTCTAGTTGATTCAAGTTGATGTTTTACTGAACTATTCCTCACAGAAATGTACACCATTTCTTCGCAGAAATATACACCATTTCTTCGTAGAAATGTATTTCATTTCGTCGCAGAAATTTATAATTTCGTTCACTTGCCTCGCTGTGTATATCTCTTTTTAATTTCGTCATTATTTTCTCTCGAACTTCTAACGCAGTCTTGTCTGTTGATATGAGATCGCAGGAGCTTCCATACTGCTTTCATACTTGTTTCCACTTTTCCCTTTCTCTATCATATATTAGTTTAACATTGTAGGAGCTGTTTACTTCACAATTTCTGATTCTTGCGAACAAATGACCGGGCTATTTTAAAATATATGGTTCTTATTCTTTGTGGATTACTGGGAAGTATTCTTGAGATACAAGTTCGTAATCTTTTGTTTTAACTGCTAATAATAAGGGTTCTTTCTGATCTTCATTTGTCTTTTCTGAATTATAATTCTCCTGTGAAGTTAAATTGCCGCATTCCTCCACCTAGCTGTGCCGAAGAAACCTTATCTTCTGATTCTGTTTCAGTGTCTTGGTCATTTTCCTCTCTGGCAGCTTTGTACGCCTTTTGTCTCCCTTTCTTCCTCTTCTGTGCCCTCTTTGTCCACCATGGTATTTACACAATCCAATATCCTTACTGACCAATCTCAAGAATTCACCACGTTCCCTACTCAATGAAGATGCAGAAGCCAAAACAGCCAATACACGGCTAAGATCCAAAAAATGGTATTCTGGCGAAGTTTGCAACTGCTTCACTATTCCCGTGTTTCTTATGAAATAGGCTTTCCTTAACATCATTTTTACTTATTACACGTAACACTAAGCTGCAAACAACTCCACTCTTTCGCCTGCGAACTAATGGTTGAGCCAACAATTTGTTTTCTTCTCAGAATAGTTTGTGTTGCCGTAACTTCGTGGTTGCTGCGATTAAACATTCTTATTGCGCTCAAATACTCTTACTGTGCTCAACACCACTCTTGCTGTTTGATTCTCATTCCTTTTCTCTTGTTTTTGTTGCTTATGGTTGGATGCTTCCTTTAAGTTGGTGATGATATAGGCAATGTAAATATTTCTGCGAATTGGATGAATTTCTACTGGATATCCATTCTTGTTCTCTTATACGTATTTTTTTTTCCGCAGAAAGCCTTTCTTCACTGTTCTCAAAGTATACATCACTCACTGTCTGCGAGATATCCATTCTTGTTTTCTTATACTACTATTATATGTACTCCACGTAACTTAAATTATTAACATCTGGTGGAATTTTAATAGTTTTTAATACCAATTTTTCCCTTATCTGTTGTAGATTCTGCGAAGCAACGTTGCTTTGAAATACATTTTGATGAAGTTACGGATGATAAACTTGCTAGAACTAACGCTGGTAGACTGTATTATTTCGCTGCTGGTGTGGAATTTTCTTTCGGTATTTGATGTAGTTTTGTCTTTATTTCTTTCGTTTTCTTTATTGAAGCTAGTTGGACAATTAACTGATGTGCCCTCATTAGCTTTCGTCGCAGCAAGTTATCACAAATGCTTTCACTATTTTTCCATACATGTTGATGTTTAGAGAATATTTCAGTCATATATGCAACAGAAAATCTTGAAATTTGACCTTTTCGGAGATTCATCAAACAAATTCGTAAAATGAGGTTTGGTTACTACAAATTCGTAGCAACAAGATTTTTAAACTCGAGACTATCCTTTTGACTCATAGTTGATGTAGATCTTGTTGATGTAGAAACTCATCCTTTTGACGTAACTTTGCATCTTCATCTTTAGCTTTTACTATTACTTTATTTCACTGTGTTGTCGGTGTTTGTTGGAAGACACAACTTCTCCATTATCGAATTGCCTCTCAAAATTTTTAAATCTCACAAATTCTAACTCTTCCTGTAGCTAATTTCTTTGAATCTTCCTCAATTAATCAAATAGAAGGTAGTGTTTCTAGCGCCAAAATGTAATTGCAGGAATTCCTACAACACACCCTTATCAAATCTTGATAACAATTCCTAGATCTAAATATAAAAATGGTGATAAAAATACTAAAATTATAAATAAACACCAAGATTTTTATGTGGTTCGATCAATGTGATCTACATCCACGGATCTTCACTATAATAATTTGTAACTACATTAATTTACATTTACAATCTCCATTAATGGAGTTTTTGGAAGAATTCTAGATCTAGTTTTGGGGAAGAAGATGATAAAGAAATTACATTTTCTCTCTCTAAAAATATCTCTCTGCAAAAGAACTTTCTCTCTCTTCCTAAAATTATCTCCCTCCTTCTCTCTTCTGCTGTCTTCTTTATATAGGTAGTTACATAGTGGATGACAGCTCATTTACAGCTAAGCTTTCCCTTAATTTCGGATCTGAGTTCTGCGGTAATATCTTTCGCAAGCTTTCTTCATTTCTCTCGAGCTCCGCTTCATTTCTCTCAAGTTTCTCCATGTCTCGTAGGACATTTACCTCTTGCTACATTTCTTGCGAGTTTTCTCTATAAAATCTTCTCGTCTTTCTTCATGTTTTGTTTGCCGTCCTTTGTTGCGTCATTTTTGTAATCAATCTGCGACACTTGCTATCTGTGGTAGAAGTTTTCGCAAGAGCGTTGTTGTTGCGATATTCTGCTCCTACATCTGGTGTCTGTGTTATTTCTTTTCCACATTATATTTTTATATAATTGAAATAATACAGGTTGTGCGTTGTTCAATCTATTAGAATATCCGACCTTATTGGTTGTTGATTTAAATCGATTGACACTTGGATATTGGTCTTTGGTACCATCCAAGTAAATCAAATCTAGAGATTGAGATAATTACTCCTTGGGATATTTTCTATTGATTGAGTCTTGTTGATTCTCTAGAAAACAACTCGGAGTTGTCCATACAAATTGCTAATCGAAATATTGGGTGAGGTTTTTAGACCTCCGCATTTTCATGTGTGTTATTCAATTGTTTCCGGTTAAGTAAAACTTTTGCTATCTTGCTTTGTTTGTGTGATATCAATAGTTTAGACTTACAAAAGTTGGTGCAATTGCGGTGCTTTAATATTATGTTGATTCAATTGCTTCCAGTTAAGTAAAACAATTGTTACTTTAGAAAACTAGACATTTAATCATGGAAATCACATATGTGCATATGAACCATATATTTTAGCAAAAGTTAGACTTTACCTTTCTAGAAGACCAACAATTCTTCATCTGCATCAATGATAAAATGCATGGAATGGAAATATATGTAGTCTTGATATATACATTTAGAATAACAAATATAATCAAGAAACCTCAGACTATTTGATAGCAACATGTACACGACTCTAATCCGATTAAGATTACGAACTTTCCAACAACAATAACAATACAATTAAGAAATGCCATTCACCGACCAAGTTAAGGGAATGACAATGGAACCGTCATTTTCTTCGTCATTTATTTTCACTCCATGTAATTCCTATGATTTTGGCTTGAAGAACTCAAAGTCTAATTGGACAATTCCATGTCCAGAGAGAAATTAAGAATATTGTGTAAAAAAAATAGAAATGAAATGGTATGGTATGGTATTTTAAAAAACTAACATAAGAATAAAAATGAATATATAGAAATCATATATGATCAGTATCATTTGACTGCAAAGGAAAAACCAAAATCGAGATAACAAAATAAAATATTAATGAAAAGAACCAAAGAAAAATTAAACTGCATAAAAAATTAATGAAAAGAATCAAAGAGAAATTAAATTGCATAAATGAGACAAAAATTAGGCGTGAGGCACCATGAATTCATTGATTTTAAACAAAAAAATAAAGAGAAAAGCTAACAACAATTATCTCAATCAACCAAAACAACAGTGAATCATACCTTTGGAATAGAGTTGTGAATCACTCCATGTAAATCCTATGATTTTGGCTTGAAGAACTCAAAGTCTAATTGGGAAATTCCCTGTCCAGAGAAAAATTAAAAATATTGTGTAAAAAAATAGAAATGAAATGGTATGGTATGGTATTTAAAAAAACTAACATAAGAATAAAAATGAATATATAGAAATCATATCTGATCAATATCAGTTGACTGCAAATGAAAAACCAAAATCGAGATAACAAAATAAAATATTAATGAAAAGAACCAAAGAAAAATTAAACTGCATAAAAAATTAATGAAAAGAATCAAAGAGAAATTAAACTGCATAAATGAGACAAAAATTAGGCGTGAGGCACCATGAATTCATTGATGTTAAACAAAAAATTAAAGAGAAAATCTAACAACAATTATCTCAATCAACCAAAACAACAATGAATCATACCTTTGGAATAGAGTTGTGCAAGAGATGAACCTTGGGAAATGAATTTGGTTATAAAAGGGATTAAGTTTAGAGTTAATTTAATGGACGTTTAATTGGAATAAAAGTAACGTTTTGACATTAAATGAGAGGAATAACTCCCAAATAAATGGCATTAAAAATATAATTCATTGTCTTAAGTAAAATAAATATGTGAATTAATCCGAACCCTTCTTTATATGCCTAAAACGTTGATTAAAAATCTTAAATATGTAGCTTAATCTGGACCATTCTTTGCTAGAAATATAACCAAATAACTTAAATATTTGGCTCAATCTGGGCCATCCTTTATGTGTCCAAACTGTAGATCTTCGTCCAAGTAGAAAAACACCATTGTCCCTTATAATATAGAAGATAAGAGGTAATGGTGTTTTCCCATATAGATGGTTGTCTGCATTTCATCTGGGTTAGACTAACCAATATGAATAACCCATATATATATATATATAAGTTTCCCCTTTTATATTCCATCTGAATTATCAAGAGTACAAAACAAAGCTAGGCTAAGTTTGCCTGTGTTAGTGGTGGTCAGGATTTGTCCAGACAAAGATAAATCAAGGGCTCTGGTTCCTCATACCACCCCTTACAACTCGCACGTGTGGCGTTCATTACAATGTCAAATATTATGAATGAAAAATGAATACTCAAGTCAAGATATGGAATATAAAAAATTATAATGGGGAGGTTCGATTCATGACCTATTGTGTCACAAGAGTGACCTCTAACCAGTGTTCTACCTTGGTTGGAATTGATAGAAAAGATAAATCAACTGTGGTGGTTTGTTCAACTTAAATACCATGATTGATTTATTAATTAGTGTTTCACTAATTGCACATAATAAATAATCTATTCATTATAAAGTGTTTTATTAATTAGTGTTTCACTAGTTGCTCATCATGATAAATGACTAATCATTTTTTAATTATAAATGTTTTCTTAATTAATTATAATATTTATTTCTATTAATAAGTAATTTTGATAAATAATATCAATAGACATTTTCTGCGAAAATGAGTATTAGAAGAGGTGGAGGCCGAAAGATTAGTTGTGGTTAAGGGCAGAACCAAGCAAAATTATATTTATTTTTGTTCTTTTATCGTAAAATGGGATACAAAGTCCATTTTTCACATGTATCCAACTTGGAAAGAATTTTTCTCCCTCTCTCCTCAAAATCCTATCTCCGCCCCTGGTTTGTGGTGGAATAAGTAGTGACGGTGAATGTTGGTGTGTAGTGATGGACAATATTAATTTTATGTTGTCGTTACAACATCGATAACAACGTAGTGTGGAAGATGTGGTTGGTTGTTTTTAACACTTTTGATAAAGGAAGGTACCATATATTTCAGGGATGATATCATACAAGACAAAATTTTCATGATCGTAGTTGGATCACCCAAATGGTATCCCTGTTATCTTTGGTACTATATCGTATAATCATGATTTTTTAATGTTAAAATAAAATTGATTGCAATACAAAAAAGAATATATACACGAGAAAAAAAATGAAACTAATCAATTGACGAAATTTTGTTCAATCTAAACCTCATACATGCCATTTATTATTGAAAATTATAATTGCGTCCAACAACCTACATGGAATGGGTGGCAATGGTGGAGTCAAAAATTGACATTGAGAAGGCCTATTTTTTTTTAAAGAAACATGTAAACTTTGGTGGACTAAACCATAAATATATATGGACAAAGTACTATTTATAAAATAAACTAAAAAAATTATGTAGTTATTAAAATTTTAAGGGGTTAGAGCCAGGTTAGTCAACCCTTGGCTCCGCCACTAGGTGGTGGTGGATAAAAAAAGTGGATTCATATGGTTTTATAGTGATGCCGGGTATTGGTGAACAAAAACATATTATGCTAATTTCGTAACGCCACAAAATGTGTAACGTTATATTATAAAGTATAAAACGTGGTTGATCATTCTTATGTTAAAATAAACTCGATAAAACACATGTCCATTTTAAAAAATTGGTGCAATCAATTGTCATGTTATGTAATAACTAAACGAACGACACGAATCAAGATCAGAACATATGAAATTATTTATTATCGATTTGTTTATGTAAAGAGTGGTCAGGATTTGACCTTGGCAAAGATAAATTTACCGCCAAGGTTTGTTCAACTTAACCATTTTTAAACGTTTTATTAATTAGTGTCTCATTGATTGTTCATAATGATTAATTAAATTTCTATTATAAATGTCCCTTTAATAATCTAACATAAATACATAATTTTATTCATAAATAATTTTACTAAAAACTATAATAATTCTAATGGTGGTAGTGGAAGTAGGGTTAGTATAAGCGGTGACGGGTGTTTGTGAATGGTGGAGGCGGTAACATTACTATTGGTGGAATAAATAGTGGCGGTGATGGTTTTTATGGTGGTGGGTGTTGGTAATAGTAGTGTATAATAATATTTTTTGCTTTTTAGTGAGTTTTATTAACCAAGTAAAAAAATAATCTTCACAAAACATGCAACATTGTATTGTTAAAGATGTAATTGGTTGTTTTTAGCACGATTGATAAGGACAAAAACCAAATATTTTGAGGATGATACCGGAATGTATAAGACAATATGATCATGATACCGGAATGTATAAGACAATATGATCACCCGTATTATATAAAGGAAATTGGTGTACCCGCGTAAGAGAACATTATCGCTCTCTCAAGTACTATTACATTCTTTTTCCTGAAAGACCATCAATGTCGAGTTGTTTCGCGACAACTACCTAGAAAGACAACAACTTGCACACAATTCCGAATATAAAACCTTATTGACCGGGAAAATGTATTTGCATTCTAAAATATTTGTTTGAAAATTATGTTTGTTCATCAAAATCATCATAAAAAACTCTAAATCATAAATCTAAATTCCGCCTCCGATGTTTATAGAATATTTTTTATATTTTACATTCTCAAATCATACGACCTCTTGGTGACAAATCAATAATACCAAATTATGGATCAATATGTATAGGTTTCATTCACTGGGTTAGAAGGTAGAGTAGACACAGATGGGTAGATCACAAAAAGCAGAACATGACTGAGAATACTTCAATAATTTGGTCAAGAGATAAGGTCAAAAATTTAAGATTAACTTTCTATAGGACTAATTAGATCGGATTCGATAGGAGCTGACTAAAAAATGGATTAATAATAATTTTCACGTAAGACAATTGCAAAACATAGTTTGGCTAACTCTGCCTATGTAAAGAGTGGTCAAGATTTATCCTTCCTCAATTGCTATGTTATGTGAGAAGAAGGTGATATCTAAGATTGAGATAAAATTTAAATCTATTAGATTCATACCATTTACAACTGGATGCCTTGAAAAAAATTGACGTGTTGTTATTATTATTACAGGCAAGGGATACATTGACCACACTTGCGCAAATAGCTCACTTCGCAAATGATTGGTGTTGCATGTACTGTCTAGAATGCAGAGGAATTTGAGGAAACAAGGCACCAGAAGCAGTGTCCGGAGTATTTTGGATATAGTAACTTAGACCCGATGTAATACTTATGTTTTTTTTTTTTTAGTTTTTCCACAATCCATTTATTTAATAAAAATGAACATTGCAAGTACATAACATCAACAAAAATTAGACAGACTGTGTTTGACAATAATGGCTACTGATGGTCCGGAAACGGCAAATCAAAGGAATTGTTGTAGAAGAATTGTTTGGGATATACAACGGATTACTTGATATGAATGAAAGAGGTATAACTATTTCGATTCTGAAATCACATAAAGTTTACAACAGAAGATGACATCGAGTTTAAAGGTAGTAACAAACATAATATGGCTAACTAAAATGTTAAAAATAATAATTAAGATATATAAACTTAGAAAGTTGTGGGACTTGAGGTGGCCAATCTTAGAAAGCAACGATCCACAATACCATTTTTTTTATTTTTTATAAATATTCAACGTAGAATATGCCAACTTTTGGTAAAGGATCTATTGACAACCAATTAATTTGAAATAGGATCATCGAGTACAATATGTGTTCAAGGTTCTTTATGAGGTAATGTGTCTCCAGATTGAATTCCAAGTGAAGGTAGGAACATATGAAAGTGACAAAATGTCCAAGACTTTTGAAGTTACCAAAGCCTTCGTTAAGACGAATTGCTGGGCACAATACTTTGTTGAAGATTTAATAGCAGAGGTTTGCATATATACAATCCCTTCGAAAAGGTAATGGGTACACATTTTAAACATTGTCATCTAATGGGTATTGAAAAAGTACAGGAAAATCATGTCACATTGGATAGTTTGTATCATTCTTTCGGTGCAAAAAATTACTATTCTCCGCTTATTTGGAGGATCGACAACATGACCATGATAGATGAGTCAGCTGGAGCGAAATAGGAGCATGTGGAGACTTTTATGGACGATATTGATTAGTTGATTTCACTGAGATGAGCGCTGTTGACGACATATTTCCAAAAAATATTTAAACTTCCATGTTCATATAGAGCATTATCTCATTATAAGCAATGAACCTAAATAAAAAAGTGTGTAGAAGTTAAGATTATATTTCTTACGTTTGAGAAAATCTCCGGCGGTAAAATATTAAAGGAAAAAACAAAGAAAAAAAGAGAGAAAAATCTCTACTATTTTTATGACAAACACATATTAAATAAAAAGGAGTTGATAAGTATTCGGGACACAAATTATATGATATATTAAAAATAAACCAACATCATGGCCCGTGTCGTTACGGCACGGGTTAAGGGCTAGTTATAAAATAAAATACACCAACCCAATAAGTAAAAGTTACTCAAGATGATTCCCCCCCCCCACACACACACACACACCCTTTTCACTAGGTTTTATATATATATATAGGAAATTTCAATCATTCAAACAACACTTTTACAGGAGACGGGCTCATTACAAGATTAATTTTAATTTCAGCAAGAATGACAAGTTCTTGTGAGCAACATGAGCACTTAAACAATTTTTAACACTAACCAAACTAACAACCCTATAATTGCAACAGAGGTTCACACTAATCAACTAAATAATTTTACTTCTTTTTATAAAAGGTTTAGAATGGCTTGTTTGATAAGAACTAGTTTCTTCCAAAACAAATAACAATCCTGACAAGTCAGGAGAGTTGGGATCATTGAATGATCCATCCATTTCTCAGGGTTTCGTTGGTATGAAAATACACTAATTTCATCCACTCATATATGTGGACCATTCTTGGTCAAATAACAAGGTAAATGAAAAGAACCAAAATTAATAATACCCATTAGTGACATGGTCTTGCTGCTGCTTTTGTTGGAGAGAGATGTTGTGTTTGTTGATCTTGGGGTTGTTTCTGTGATTGTTGTTGTAGTTTCTATGACTTGTGGTGCTGCTTTTTTATTTTCAGTTGCTGCTGTAATAATAGTTCTAGTGATGATTTTGTTGCTTCTCCGTTGTAAGTGATGCAAATGAAGAAGATTTAGGAACCGAAAAAAATTGAAACGTTGCGACTGTAATCTAGTTGCGAAGTATGACATTACTTCCTTTGACAACTTTAATATTCTAAGGGTGTTCTCTGACACTGTCAAGAAAAATGTGAGTGAATGGGAGAAAAGAAAGAAATCTAAGAGATTTATGTATCAGCTGTGGAGCTTATTACCTTTTGCCATTTGGTGGGTTGTTTGGAAGGAGAGGAATTGCAGACTTTACAAGGGATTTAAGAGGATCTTTGATCAACTAATCATCTCAATTAAGTGTCAATAGTATAAAGCATAGTTTAGATAACTTTTCCTATCTGAGTGGTGGTCGGTATTTATCCTTGGCAAAGATAAATCAAAGGATGTGGTTCTCCTTGCCACACCCTACAAGTCGCACACGTGGTGTTCATTCCAATATTATGAATTAAAAATGAATACTCAAGTCAAGATATGGAATTTCAAAAATTATAACGGGGAGGTTCGAACTCATGACCTATTGTGTCATAAGAGTGGCCTCTAACCATTGTTCCACCTTGGTTGGAATTGATATAAAAGATAAATCAACAGTGATTGTTTGTTCAACTTAAATATTAATTAGTATTAGTGTTTTATTAATTAGTATAAGTGATTTGTCTAGAGAGAAGATAAATCTATGGTTATGGTTTGTTCAACTTAAATATTAATTAGTATAAGTGTTTTGTTAATTGATGTCTCATTAATTTCTCATGATAAATGATTTATTAATTTTACATCATAAATATCCCTTAATTAATATTAATACATATCTCCATCAATAAATAATAATTTTGACAAAAATTATTTCAATAGATATTAGTGGTGGTGGTGGTAGTAGAGGAAGAAGTAAGTGGTGGAAGCGGTAGAAGGTGTTACTAAGTGGTGGAGGCGGTAACATTAGTTTTGGTGGAAGAAATAGTGGCGCTGGATGGTTTTAATGGCGGTGGTATTGGTTTTTTCTTTTTGAATCAAAAATAATATTTTTTTTTACATGACGGGTAACATTGTATTGTGAAAAGTATAGTTGGTTATTTTTGTCACGATAAAAAAAGGCGGATAACAAATACTTTTGGGATGATACCAAATCATATAAGACAAAATGGTTGTTTTTGGTACCAGTGCTATCTTTGGTAACCGTTCGTACACATGATTTTCGGTATTAACAAAAAACATATAGTTGAATAAATTAATTTACGACCTAAGTTTGTTAAATCTAAACTTTATACATGACGTGTGGGATTAAAAGTTATAAGTGTGCCCAATATTCTACGAGGGATGGAAAATGGTGGTGGTGGAGAAAGAAGTGATATCTGGTGGTTTGTGGTACTGGCCGGTTTTGATGAGTAGTAATTGACTATGTTAATTATGTGCTGCTACAAAAGGATAACATTATAAATTAGAAATGTGGTTGATCGTCTTAATGCTAATATAAACTCGGTTAAAATACATGAAAATTAAGAAGAAGAAAAATATATTTGGATGTCACGTTACATAATAAATAACACTAAAAACTACATATTTAGTATCAAGGTTTATCCGTCCAATAGATAAATCTAAGGTTGTATTGAGATCCCGTAAGCAGAGGGCGAGTTCTGAATGATAATGAATATAATGAAACGCTCCATCTCTGTTTCTCCAATGAAAACCGAAACCTTCTAAAAAAAAATAATCAATCGAACAACACTTAGATAGAACGCATCACCACCAGTGTAAACTTCTCTGAATTGCTACATATCCCGTGAAATTTCTACAGATTAATCTGGTGATTTCGTCCTACCGTAGTTTTTAACGAGGCATGCAATTAAATCTCTAATAGTGATTTTAAAGGTATTTAATAATTACAAAATTCTCTTATAAGTTTTGTTTATGCAAGTATTGATTTAACTTGGGTTCTTTTATATTTTTGTGTTAAGTTGATGACTTTTTAATTTGAATACATGTTTGGTTAACAAACTTTGATACATATAGGGTATTTTCTTTGTATAACTGATGCTAGTCTCACATTTTTCCCGTTAGCACTTTGTTTCGATCCCGTATTTGTAGACATTATTTGACTAATGTTGGGGTATTTGTTTAATCTCAAGGCCGATTAAACTCAATGTGTGTTGTATACATTGAAGGCGACACAAGTTTGTGTCGGCTCTACCTTGAAACTAATAATTTTTCTTCGGAAGGTTAGTTGAATTTATGTAGATACAAATATCAATATGACTATGCTCTTTAAAACTCCAAATTACTTGAGTAACACTAGATGTGAGAACGTCATTCATGCACTACTTAGCATAGTTGGTGTGAAATCTTTTTATCCACGAATTTCTTCAATTTTATGTTATCAATATGATTGAGAAAGAATCTTACACATGTTTTGATTTACTATTATAAGTTTATTTTTTCAACTCACATGTGTATATCTCAGCCTTCCAATAGCCAAGGGTTCTTCATTTTTATAACTCTCACATTTGCAAAAAATAAATAAATAGTGTTTATCTATAGTAGGGAAAATATTATGGGTATTTGCTTCACTCCTTAGAGGCTTAGCTATCAATAATTTCGGAACAAATGTATTGATAAACATCATGGAGTTGGATTGGCAGTTTAGGTATATGTACTGTTAGATGAAATATTCTTTTTGAAGTTTGAAATTATGGTATGATGGAACAATAAATGGGGAATTTTTTTATTTACTGTATTTTTTATTTTATTTTCATGTTGGCACAACATTATTACTCCGTCCAGATAATAAATTGGAATAACATGCTTAAGTAAAAAATAAAAAGATCAGGTAACCCATTTTGTTTCCCAAAACCTATTTGAATATCAAAATAATTATTCACGAATAAAATGAAGCAAGATGAATATGAACAATATCGTATTAGAGACAAAACATCCCGTGTCATTACGGCACGGGTTAAGATCTATTACTCTTTATAGTTGGGCTGTAAACACCAATCTTTTCCTTGGTTATTCATTAAATACTCTGATTTGTAGCTGGGGTGTTGTAGTTGTCAACATGTAGCTTAATTCTCTTTGTTTTCAGATATCTTTTATTGTTTTGATGACATTTATTTTATTTATAAAATTTGCCTTTCCGCTCTTAAAAATTTTTTTATTAGAAAGTTGAAAGTATAATAATATTCTTTGAGAACAGAGATACTCACTAACCCCATGTATCAAAATCACAGAACAAAGGAGGAAAAACCACGAAACAAGCTAAGAATAACTAGTTGAAGGAAAATGGAAAAAAAAAAAAAGACATGATAAACAAACTAAAGAACTGAGATTTCAAACAACAGTTAGGATTTTGAAGTTTCCGTTGAAGTTTTTTGGAAACTGGTTGTTGGAATATCTATCTTTCATTTTTTATGTCTTAACCGTAACAAATTTAGTGGATCCTATTCGATTGATTCATGTTGTTTAAGTTTTATATACTTTAGAAGTTTTTTTAATGTAAATTTTTTATATGGTATCAGCTTGGAATTTGACCTCCGGCATCATGGAATTTGATCAGCTTTATCGGAGAAGGTCTGGACTATTTCTTCCGTAAGGATATGAACAGTTGGACACCATTAGAACTGCCCTTGGAGGCTTGGACTAATATGGCTGCACTTTTGATTTATTTATTTTTTGTAGAAATGTTATAAATACCTTCTATTTTGGTTGACCTTGCAGAAATACCCCCGATATTTTTATTGTTTGTTAGTCAACTTGAGAAAGTTGCTTCCACTTTCTCAGGCAACTTGTATAAAGTTCCGTCCAATTCTAGAAGCAACTTGTGCTAATTTCTTTCACATTTTAGAAGATATGGTATTTTTTAAAATTGAATAAAAGTACATTTCAAGAGGTAGATTTTGAGGAGTAGAGTAAAACCTCTGTATAAGAATATTTTAGGGACCATAAAAAATATTCTTATATGGAGGTCTGCCATGAATAAATCAAAACAATTTTTTTTGTACATGCACTTGAGAAAATGCGCCTATCTCCCCTCCTTTAAAAGGCTAAGTCATATGAGCTCCCACGTCGCACGGTGAATGTGACACTCCCTTCAAATTAAATGAGATAAAAGCTTTCAACTGAAGTAATTCTGGAGATGACAAGTGGTGGGATTCTATTGGTTTAAGACATTAACAGATGAATTACACTATGTTTACACCCTGTATTTAACTGACCGTTAGTAACAACGTTAGCAAAAATGTAGGTATACAATACATCTGTCCATTTTTGTGGCTAAACAAATCATTACACTTCGTTTACACCGAAGATTAACTGTACGTTAATTGACGTCGTTAGGGTGGACAATACCAACATCAAAAACTAGACCTAAAACGAACAGAGACACCAATATATCGAAGTGAGTTTTATTCTTCTTCTCTTTCTTCTATTCTTCGTGTCTTTCTCCCTGTTGAACTATGTTGATGGTGGATTTCTATTTAAAGGCTAAAATTGTAAAAAGCCAATTTTTGTAAGCTGACGTCCTGCAAAGGATAAAGCCTTCAGGTGATGAATATTTCTCGCCATGATAATTCATTGGAGCATGTGCAACCATCCCTGAGAATTAAAACCTACCCAGAGCGGAGCATGTAGCAACCATCCCGATTTTATGTAGGTTTACAACATTACTATTAATGCTTTAATTAAAGCCTTGTGTTCGACATGCAAACACCCGTAGGATACCTGACGGCGGGTTATATTAGCCCCATTGAACGCATGCAAGACTACCCATGTTAGTCTCACCTGCTGAAAACAAACCCAAAAATAGATCTCATCCGTCCAACTTCGCAGGCATAGATGGAGGGTGTAGATATAGATTCAGGGGGTCCTGAGCATGCTACCATGATCACCTCGGACCCGCCTTCATGCATGACCGAACGGTCAATACCAACTACAGTTGGTCCTTCCAAAACGTGCGCTCAAAGTGAGCATGACTCACGGCTAGGGTTCCTTTTAATCATGAACGTCCAACTTCGCAGGCATAGTTGGACGGCTTAGATTATACCCTAAAACAAGTAGTGAAGTGATGGTACACCATTGGCGGGCCCACTTTCTACCTACATGACCGACTCCCTCATAGGCAAGCCGTGGTGCAACAAACGATTTCCCAAAAAAGGCTAGGTTAACACCTTATGCAGGTTGAGAAGATACAAAACGATCACGACCATCCAACTTCGCAGGCATAGTTGGATGGCTTAGATTGCGCCCAGGGTCATAGAGCAAGCATGTACATGCTCACTGTCGGCCCAAGATGTTTCATACATGGTCTTTCTCCCCAAAGGAGGCGCACGCAACCCAAAACCGATCTCCCAAAGTGGTCGGTCCGAAATCCTAATTAGGGTTTGCGGCGCATATGTCGCAGAAACATCTCGAGCGTCCATCTTCGCAGGCTTGGATGGAAGGCAAAGATGAAGACTAAGAGGGAACCGAGCATGCTATCATGACCACCGTGGGCCCAACTTCACGCCTAGCTGATCGGCCAAGACTGGCAGTGATCAAGTTCCTTGATACGCGTGCCCAAAGGTGGAATGTCACGGCCCCTCCATAAGTTCTAATCTAGACCACTCGTCTTTGCCACCTAAAGTGGGTGGCTTATATCAAATCTTTGCAAGTCAAGCAGGCATGGGCGTGAACACCATTGTACCACCTCCATGCAGGGCCAATCGGTTCCTCCATAGAAACTCCCTTAGCATGCAAACGTTTGGGTTGAAAGAGGCAGCATGCGCGCCTCCCATCCAACGATCGTAAGTAGGGTTGCAAGCCATCTCGTCCGTCAAACTTTGCAAGCTTGGACGAATGACTTAGGGTGCGAATCAACCAGCAAACAAGGTATCACCATGATCACCATCCGTCACTCTTCTTCACAGGGTGACCGACCAAGGCATGGCCTGTCTATACAGCCTCCAAACGGTTACCTGAAGATGGATGCATGCGATGTTATGCCAAGTTCACGATTCACCCTGCACTATTTTCTGTCGGTTCCACGATCCACACACTCGAGACATTAATCACGTCACAACTGGGGGATACAAACTGGGGTATTGGTCTGGCGGTTTACAACGTGCAGCGTGCAACACGCCATCACAAGATCGTGTCAGGGAAACATGGACGGTTAGCGATGATAGGAGAAGTGGGCAAGCAACCGTGTGACACTAACACACAACTCCACTTCCTCCACTTTCCCACGAGAGACATGATGAAGGCTTATCGACTTGTATAAATAGGTTCTCCTCCCTATTTCCAACACAACACAGAAAAACCAAGTGTTAATACCATCATATTCAACACCCAGAGCCTGCCTGCAACATTTGCTAGCCTGCTCAACCTTCTGTTAACAAGTCATCAAATAGCCTTCACCTTCATACTCTCAACACCTTCTTCGCTTCCCTCCCTAAGATCAACCTCACATCCTTCACCTGTGACCGAAACAAATCTGGAACGACCATGTCTTCGGTTTAGGCCAGAATTGTACAGATTATCTCTCGAATCAAAGTGCTCATCGTGCAACACATTTGTTGAAGGTTTAAATTCACTTCTCATTCACACACACCCAAAATTACCTAAACCTGCAGAAGTAGTTTTCTTCCACAAAAAATTGGAGACCACGGTGGGAGGTTAATCTCTCGGTTGTGAAGTCGATTTCTTCGATACCTAATCCTATTTAGTTGATTTCAAGATGGTCGGTCTTAGGAATACCTCGACAGCCTCAAGTCATGATCAAGTTCCCTCCGACGACACACCTAATGGTCTGGCTGGAAGAATCCCAATGTTGATCGAGTTAGCACGAGTACAGGAGGTTCACACGAGAAACATGGACCTGATCAAAGAAGCAATCAACAACATACTCGACCTCCTCATCAAGATGACGATAGAGATGGGAGGCACTGTCATGGAGGTCCTGACACTGGGGACTGAACGCCCCCAAATCAACAGTTTCACTACAGGCCAAAGACCTGTGGATCAGGAAGCCGCTTCTTTAGTGGGAAGTTTATGTGAACTCTTACACCTCTCAAAAGAGCAGCGAACAGAGACGTTTGCATCCTTCAACCGGATAGCCTTGGATGTACAGTTAACTCCCTTGCGCTCAGAAGTTTCAAGCGCGATGGAGGCATCTGTAAACAATGTTACTTTTACAGAGGAAGACATGATGGCAGAAGAGGGCCACAATCGGGCCCTGCATGTTACCGCACGCATCAAAGATTCAGAATTCAGGCGGGCCCTCATCGACACAGGAGCATCCTCAAATGTGATTACCCTCAAGACACTCAAGGAGGCAAAGGTTCGCCCAAAAAAGATTGTGCGGCGGTCTACCACAATGACGGACTTTGAAGGGAACCAAACCAACACATATGGGTATGTCAATCTGAACTTATCCGTAGGTCCTATTCAATAAAAAGTGAAATTCGAAGTCATAGAGAAGGAACCAGACCACCACATGATACTGGGTAGGCCATGGCTCCACGAGAATATGATTGTTCCTTCAACCTATCACCAGTGCCTGAAAACTACGCTGAAAGAGGAAGTCATTCGTATACCTGCATCGTTGTCTCCATACGCACCCATATGCGGAGTAGAATTGTTCAAACCGAAGAAAGCTATGCAGGAAGATCCAGGCGAAGTACGTTGTACCCCACTTCCCCCGTGGGCGTCAATCTAGGAGGAGGATCGGCTTGCATCATTAAAACTCAGACATGATGCATCCAAGCTGACAAGGAACTCTCCTTCACCCAGCGGGGCGGGAAACCACGTTACCAAGAGAGGACGAATCTTTGTGGTAACTCAAGATCAAAAAGGAATGACTGTCTACCGCCGCCGCTGTTAGCAATTAGCAGGAGAGACTGATGCTCGGTCTCTCCACCTAATAGAATGTTGTCAAAGCGGTGACCCACAAGAAGAGGTGTTGGATTCCCCAAGACAGCTGCAAGACGGTACCACCTCTACAACTGACGAAATCGAAACTATTAACATCGGCAGTGAAGAGTCTCACATGCCCATTTCCATTAGTTCCACTCTGTCCACGGAGGAGCGGACGAATCTTGTGCAACTCCTCAAAGAATACCAAGATATATTCGCCTGGACGTACGATGAAATGCCTGGTCTAGATGAAAAGTTGGTTACTCATCACCTGCACATCAAGCCTGGATCCAAGCCTATGAAACAGTCTTGAAGACAATTCAGACATGAGGTGGAAGATCAGATTAAATCTGAAATCCAGAAATTGCTAACTGCCGGCTTCATCAAGCCCATCCACCATCCAACCTGGCTGGCTAACGTGGTCCCAGTAAAGAAAAAGAATGGCAGATCCGATGCTGTGTAGATTTCATAGATTTAAACAAGTGCTGCCCCAAGGCCGACTTTCCTCTACCTAACATCGAAATGTTGGTAGACGCCACGAGCGGGCATGGCATGTTCTCCTTCATGGATGGATAGAACGGCTACAACCAGATAAGGATGTACGAGCATGATGCAAGTAAGACTGATTTTCGAACTCCTCTTGGAAATTTTTACTATACAATTATGCCTTTCGGTTTGAAGAATGCCAGCGCAACATATCAACGCGCCATGACAGAAATTTTTCACGACATGATGCATAAACAAGTTGAAGATTACGTAGATGACATAGTAGTCAAATCAAAAGCCCGGACGGAACACACAGGAATCTTGCGACAAGTATTCGAGAGGTTCCGTGAGTACAAGTTGAGGATGAATCCTTTGAAATGTGCCTTTGGTGTCTCCTATGGAAAGTTTCTGGGATTCCAAGTGACTGCTGAGGGAATCAAGGTGGACCCATCTAAGACTCAAGCCATCCTCACTATGCCACCACCTCGAACCGTGAAGGAACTGCAAAGTTTTTTGGGAAAGGTGAATTACATTCGATGTTTTATACCTAGTCTGGCTCAACTCGTTGCTTCCTTCACCCCCTATGCTGAAGAAAGGAGCGGATTTTAACTAGACCAGCGTCCAACATGAAGCATTTCGGAAAATTCAGCACATAATGTCGTCTCCAGCCATCATGAAGTCTCATGTTCAAGGGAGACCGTTATATCTCTACACCACCTTCAGTTACACTGCCGTTGGAGCCTTGCTGGCTCAAGAGGATGATGAGGGAGTCGAACGTCCTATATACTACTTCAGTCGAATATTGAGGGATGCTGAACTCAGATACCCGAGAGCAGAGAAAGCATGCCTAGCATTGATACATTCCATCTAGAAGTTTAGGCATTACCTACTATCCAGCAAGGTAACGCTCATATCCAAATCGGACCCTGTGAAGTTCTTACTGTCAAAACCAGTTCTAATGGGAAGCGCTGCCAAGTGGCTCCTCCAAATGTCAGAGCAAGACATAACGTGTACTCCGCCCAGAGCTGTTAAGGGTCAGGCTGTCGCGGATTTACTAGCAGCTTTCCCTGGAGAAGGGACCACATCATTGCATGAAGACCTTCCTGGAGAATTTCCAGACATCTCTGTTGTCGAAGAGGAAGCTTGGATGTTATATTTTGACGAATCCGTTACTCCCATCAACAACACTGGAGGAGCAGGCATAGTCCTAGTATCTCCAACTGGCGAAGTCTTTTCACACTCCTTTAAGTTAGATTTTCAATGCACTAACAACTCAGCGGAGTATGAAGCCTTCCTTATAGGGCTGCTATTAGCCAAGCAGGCGGGAGCCACACGTTTGGAAATAAGAGGCGATTCCAAATTATTGGTTAATCAAATGAACGGGGTGTATGCACTAAAAGAGATAACTCTAGCTCATCCGGTCTGAAGCTCAGAGACTGCTGAACTACTTCGCTGATGCAACCATAACTCATGTCAGCCGCAACAACAACAGGCATGCTGATTGCCTGGAAACATTAGCTTCTAAATTGCAGTTCGAAGGCATAAAAGAAACCCTGATGGTGAAAAGAAGGACAGTGGAATCAACATGGCTCTCACAATGCAAGGATGCTGAAACCTGTGACTGGCGGACTACGATCATTCAGGATCTTAGCAGTTCACTTTTTCATGAAAAGGTCAGCCTTAAAGCCTTACAAAACTTCTTTATGCTCCACGGCATGTTATACCACCGAAACCCGGATATTTCCTTATCAAGATGTCTCGGAGAGGAAGAAGCACAGCTGCAACTTGACCGTGTTCACAACGAGATTTATGGACAAACATTGGTGGTGACACTCTATCGACGCCTCCAACATTTAGGCTATTACTGGCAAGAAATAGAGACACAGTATCGAGCGCTCCAACAGTCTTGCTCAAACTGCCAGGCACCACCTCATCAACTAGAGATACTCAACATAAATCACACCGGGGATTGGAGGAAGCCATATGTTAACTACCTTCATGATGGCACAATTCCTGCTAACCCAAAAGAGGCAGTCAGAATGAAACAGAGAGCGAAGCATTTCGTGTTCCACGAGGGGATTTTGTACCGGAAAAGATTTTGAGGTGATCTGCTATGGTGCCTGGCTGGAGGAGAAATCTCAACAATATTGAAAGAGATGCATGAAGGAGAACATCAAGGAAAGAAGAAATTATTTCTCCAGATACACGAGAAATATTACTGGCCCTCCATGGAAGATGATGCAGCTGCCTTCGTTCAAAGCTGCCACAAATTCTAGATTCACGGGAACCTCGTCCATGCACCATCCACTCCCCTACATTCGATAAGTAGCCCGCTGCCATTCTATAGCTGGGGAATTGATATTGTCGGAAAGATCAACCAGCCATCAGCAAAGCAGCATGAATATATTATAACCGCAACTGAATACTTCATAAAATGGGTCAAAGCTATTCCTCTGCGTAGAACTACAGGAGCAACGATTGCAGCGTTCATTAAAGAGCATATCATCTGCCGCTTTGGAGTACCTAAACATATCATTGCCGATAACGGAACTCCCTTCGCCAACAAGCAAGTACGAGAGTTGCTTGAAGGATATGGAATTAAACAAGTCTTCTCCACCATCTACTACCCTCAAGGGAATGGGCAGGCTGAGAGCACCAACAAAACATTAATATGGATTCTCAGTCGGACAGTACATGATAATCCCAGAGAGTGGCATGAACAACTACCGATGGAACTATGGGCATACCGAACGGCACCTATGAGCTCCATTGGAGTTTCTACATACTCACTCGTTTATGGGGCTGATGATGTCCTCCCGGAAGAAATCAAAATCCCATCAGCCAGGATTGCAGCGGCAAGTGGAGTCCACTGGAACGAAACTGAGGCGTCTAACTGCAGGATCGCTGAGCTCGATACTCTAGACTACAGAAGAAGCAAGGCAGAGGAATGCGCTCAGGTGTACAGAAACAGAGTCTCCAGGGCGTATGACAAATCTGTAAGGCCACGAAGTTTTAAAGTGGGAGACCTAGTTTTGAAGACAGCCAAACACATCCAACAAGACATGTCTGCACCAAAGTTCTCTCCGAAATGGGAAGGACCTTACGTGATTACCAAGGCTTACAACACTGGATACTACAAAATCATTAAGGTGGATGGAGGCAAGTTGGAAGTAGTCGTCAATGGAAAATGGCTTGTAGGAGAAGAATCTTACAACATTATTATGCTTGCGAACAATTAACGACGCAACAATAGTATTTCGCAGAAGTGTATTATAAGTGACGCAATAGGTGACGATAACAAAATCATGAGGAAAGCGTGAGCAGTTTGCGAAGGTTCAAGATATTTGCGAAGTATATTGCGAAGCTTTGCAATGTAAGTTCTCAAGTCCGAAGTTGATGGAAAGTTTAGTTGTCAACATTTTGTAAGATCATATAAATAGCCATTTAGGCATGAGAAGAAGGGGAGGTCTTTTTTAGAGAGAGATAAATTTTTAGGAGAGATGTATTTTCTTTATCATCTTCTTCCCCAAAAATCTAGAGCTCCAAATATTCATTAATGGAGTCTCAATTGTAAAATTATGTAATTACATACAATCACTAGTGAAGAACCATGGATGTAGATCACAATGATCGAACCATGTAAAAATATTTGTGTCTCTTTTACGATTTTAGTACTTTAATCTTCATTTTCATATCAAATAAATTAGATCATCAAATCAAATTAATAGAATTCTACTGAGGATGTAGTTGTAAGATTTCTTGCAACTACATAATTGGCGCTAGAAACAGGGACTAATCTGGTTGATTCCAGAAAATTTAGAAAAATAGGCTACCGTTAGTGATGAATTCCACTGGATCTGTAAGTTTCTACGTCAAATACGGAAGTATAGGCGACAGGTTTATCTCTTCCGGAAACAAACAACTTAGAGAATTACAAGAAAATGTGGAGGCGGAGACGTAAAAGCTACATCAACAGTGAGATTCCAAGAAAAACATTCAAAATGGAATCAACCACAGTCCTCGTCAAACAACCAATTGAGGAGAATCTTTATTAACAATTAGTCAAATCCCATGATTTATAAACAAAGATTTAAAAACATTTCCTAAAAACCTTACTGGTATTCCAAAAATTTGATTTCCTTTTGAAAATCATGATTTGCAAATGAGTTTTGATAAGATTTGATGTGATTTGGGCATTTTCTCTACGAACAAAATAAGGCAATTTCCAAATGATAAATTTCATTCTTCGCATACACTATTCCTTCCACAATTTAAGCTGCAGATACATGATCCACTTTAGTTAATTTATGGCATCTAAACTTTTTCTTTCATAGAACTTCGTATTAATTTAGCAGGAAACGATAGAGGACCAAATAGAAAGATATTAAAGATATGTTATTTCTAAGTGTCGCAATGAACTAATCTTAAATTTAAAGTTTAGCATTAAAACTAATATTAAATTATAACTAATATAATTTAACTAATCTTAAATTATTTGCCTACATCTATGCATTACCTAAGATATGTTATAATTACATCTATGTTCACGAACATTACATCATGTTAACTTCGTAATATTTACTACTATTTAAATTCGTGAACATTTACTTCGCAAACATTTACTTCACGAATATTCATTTATGTTCGCAACTATTTAACTTCGTGAACGTTTACTTCGCATATATTTTCCAAGACTTGCATCAACATAACCTACTTCGGGAAGAAGAAAACTACTTCGTGAAGCCAGCAATCCACTGGAAGCATGAGGGAATCAATAGCTCCAACGAAGACGGAGTGAAATTAATTTTTTTTATTTTCTGTAGGGACAAAAAAATTTCCCTTGAACAATTATCGACGATGGAAAAAATAGACTACCAAGAGCAAGTTTATAGGGGAAGAAAGATGTACAGACAGAAAAATAATCAGTTCAAGATAACCAACATTTCAAAGGAAAAAAGAAGAACTTTCTTTGTGCGAAGACAAAGGGAAAAGTTCCAGCAAGATTAGAGTGCGAATGGATAATCAACACTAACATCACGAAAGAATCAATACGAATCAGGAAGTGAAAGAATACATCAACAGACTCAACAAAATAAATAAATAAATGATGTGGAGTTCAAAAGCTATGCAATAAACTGCAAATTAATAAGGAGTTCAACCCTGATTGAAGACAAAGAAGAATTTCCGAGAAGAAACCGATAGCAGGAGAAGACAAAGAAAAATTTATACAAGGAGCTTTGCGAAATTCCCACATTTTTGCGAAATATCCTTGAAGATGCATCTTTAAGAAAACTACACCAAAATGCAATCTGAATATAGATAATATGCGAAGAAATGTTGCAAAGTTTATTGACAACAAAAATATGCGATCGTGAGGGTCCTACCAAGTTTTCAATCAACAATTGAAATTGTTAGTTCAAAGATAAATCATCACGTGAGGGTCCTACCACGTTTTCAATCAACAATCACGTGAGGGTCCTATATATTTGTACTGAAATGATTAATAATCTAAAATCGTAAAAAAAAAAAAAAGGATGATTAAAAAAGAAGAAGTTCAGTACAAAGTGGAAGCACTTGAGTAGTTTTCACATGGGACGTCTCAATGCACAGAGTCCTAGTTTGAGAAGGTGGATAATAAAGTGAAGCTTGGCAGTATTTGGGTCGGTGGAGAAGAAAATGAAGTTGCGAACATAGAATTAAAGATGTATGAAGTTGCGAACAAAGGGACTTGCTCCATGCAAATGCGAAAGGAGAAATTAAAACGAATTAAAGGAGAAATTTAAACGAATTAAATCTAATCTCCAATGATTAGAGAAGAATGGATTGAACTCATCCCAACAAAAACTCTCAACAATGCAGACATTTGACTCCACAATAAACATCAAAGGAGATGTTGAAGAACAGCAAACAAAGAGCTCAAGAAAGAGAGCATCAACAATCGCTTCTAGAAGCAGAAAGTAAACCGAGTTTTCTTTAATAATGACTATCAAAATAGCAGAGGCAACAAGCTGACGATGAATGAAGAGAAGATTAATTTTGCAAAGAAGACTTAAGGCTATTCCAATGCTGACTATCAGTTGAAATCATTAACACTATAAGATATGTTCTTCTTCCAGCTCACAACCACAAATCTACTTCGCAACAACAACTTGGGTATTTCGCAAGAAGAAAGTGGGAGATTAATTCGCAGACATATTTCGCAAAAAATGGCAAATAATATACTTCGCAAGAGACAACAACAAGCCGCAAAAGGTAAGTACCATTTCCTTGAATATTTCATTTACAGAAGACAAAAGATTTTTGATTTTATTTACCAAAAGCGATATATTCGCAAGATTTCTGAAATTTCTAAGATTTCAAAACATTTCAAAGATTTTTTAGATTGGTGAAAAGCGATACAATCGCAAGATTCAAAAATTAATTCATCGCAAAAATTTAAAGATCTCAAAATTTTTCAAAGACTTCAAAGTTACAAAAAACAGAGAAAATTAAATTTATATATTTCTATAGAACATTTTTGATTTAAAGACGTGATATGAATACTTCTCATATTTCTTCAAGGATTGAAACAAAAAGGTAATTAGTACATTTATTCAAAACGTATAAAGGAATGTATTTTGAAAAACAATAAAAGGAAATGAGGCATTTCGCAACATGAAAAATTTATGATGAGTTTTTACGAATAAAGAGAATTATGATTCGATTTATAAAAGGCGAAAAAATACCGCCAAAAATCAATTGCGATTAGCTTTCATTAAAGAAAGACGCAAAAATTTACTTGAGATTAGCTTTCATAAAAGAAAGACGCAAACTGTGATTAGCCTCCAAAAAATAAAGAGAGCCGCAGAAAATTTACACAGGCAAACCTTTGTGGCGTACACCCTAGTTCGCGAAGCAACATTTCGTAAGAGGAAAAGTCCTAAAGTGCATCATTTAAGGGGGTACCTATAACCATGGCTCAGGGACACCGGAACACCACTAAGGAACCTGAGTACATGGAACTTTACGGGGTACAACCCAAAAGCGGGGTACGTATCCGGGTTAGACACCTTGGACTCTCAACCTAATCTTGCGATGTAACATGATTTAGATTGGGCGACTAAGGCATACTGTCTTTCCCAAGAAGTGAAGAAAACGATCAAGGCGCCGAGGTACACGGTTGAGTCAAGAGTGCCGGGTGGGCTTGAAGCACACCTGCCATTTTTGGCAAGTCTTGGCAAATGATGCACTTGGCCCAAAGATACCCCATAGGGTGCAACCTCGTAACTATAAGCCCTATAGGAAAAAAGTATAAGAGGTTGCGAACAAAAACTGGTTGTTTGCAGAACCGGATGGGAAGAGCTAACCTTGTATGGTCGATGTACGCTTCCTTGAAGGGGAAACCAAGTGGAAGATAAAGGGAAGCACCCTCCATTAGGGAGCTGATACGTGCTATAAGACACAAATGTCATGAGGCTTTTTTTTTCGCAAGAATATTAAGGCTTGTCATATTTGTGCAACAATTTTACTTCTGCGAGCCTTCTAAAAAAAAAAAAAAACTCGTCGAACATAACAAAGAAGTTAAGATGAGATCAATGGGTTTTTGCATGAAAGTGTAAAGACATCCTGCGATTTCATCGCAAGATGACAATGTCATGGGGATTTATGTTCGCAAGAATATTTAGGCCTATCATATTGTCGCAACACTTCCTGAAGAGGCTAAAATACTATACAAAAAAGATGGCAAAATAAGATCTTTAACTAGGAAGGAAAAATAAGATCACAAGAAAATACGCAAATAAACTTGCGAAGATGATTATATGTAAGCAAACAAGCTTGCGAACATATATATTGAAATGAAGTTGAGATTATGCATCTTTAATATTTTAATTATATTATATCATGTGAGATTAATAGTGCAGGAATGGAAGCAATTTGGAGCTACATCAATTCTTGCGTACAAAATAAGCTAAGTAACACAAACATTAGCTATACATTATAATAGATAAGCATTCTCATCATATAAGCATCATACTCGCATCATAAAAGCATTGCATAAGCATTTCATGGCATAATCATCGCATACGCATTTCATAACATAATCATTGCATAAATATCATAATTCGCAACAGTATTTGCAACATTATTCGCAACAATATTCGCAATAGTATTCGCAACACTATTCGAAACACTATTCCCAGCACTATTCGCAACATTATTCATAAATGTTCAAAAATTCGCAGAAAAACTCAGAAATTCGCAGAAATATTCAGAAGTTAGCAGGGTTACTACTTGTGGCAAGATAAGAATAGAGACGCAATTTAATCATTCAACATTTTCTCAAGGATTCTCCTTTATAGATAAAGAACAGAGGCAACCATGGATACCCGAGAAAATATTTTATGTTCTTTATCTCCTCAACAAGAATCCTAACCAAAAATGGAGTAATAATTTCACACGAACAGAGGAAATATTTATCACTCTCATTCAAGGAAGAATACTTCTTATATATTTCAAGGATTAATTACTTCTTATACTTCTTAAGGATACTTCATACTTCCTATGTATTTCGAGGATTGAGTACTTCTTCTGCTTCTTCTGAGATACTTCATACTTCTTCAAGGATACTTCGCACACTTCATACTTCTCAAGATGATACTTCTAATTACTTCTTAAAGCTTCAGAACTTCGCAAAAGAATAGAGGCAAGTATATACTTTTTGAGTTTGATATTCTTTCGCTTGTTCCTTCATCAACAAAGATCAGAGACTACTACAACAACATATTTTTTCTTAAAGATTGCTCTTCAAGCAATATTCAAGAAAAAAGAGGCAAGATGTAGGAGTAGAATCTTACAACATTATTATGCTTGCGAACAATTAACAACGCAACAATAGTATTTTGCAGAAGTGTATTATAAGTGACGCAATAGGTGACGATAACAAAATCATGAGGAAAGCGTGAGCAGTTTGCGAAGGTTCAAGATATTTGCGAAGTATATTGCGAAGCTTCGCAATGTAAGTTCTCAAGTCCGAAGTTTAGGGAAAGTTTATTTGTCAACATTTTGTAAGAACATATAAATAGCCATTTAGGCATGAGAAGAAGGGGAGGTCTTTTTTAGAGAGAGAGAAATTTTTAGGAGAGATGTATTTTCTTTATCATCTTCTTCCCCAAACATCTAGAGCTCCAAATATTCATTAATGGAGTCTCAATTGTAAAATTATGTAATTACATACAATCACTAGTGAAGAACCATGGATGTAGATCACAATGATCGAACCATGTAAAAATCTTTGTGTCTCTTTTACGATTTTAGTACTTTAATCTTCATTTTCATATCAAATAAATTAGATCATCAAATCAAATTAATAGAATTCTACTGAGGGTGTAGTTGTAAGATTTCTTGCAACTACATGGCTCAAGACATATCACGCCTGATCATTGTCCCGTACTTGTCCCGTGACATGACAATACAGGAATTCTCATTTCATGTCTAACTTGTTAATTTATTCAGAAAAAATTAATGAATTTTTCTCCATCCATCTACAAAAAAATAATAATAATCTCGTATCTCTCAATGGAGTGCAAAAGAAAAAGAGAGGGAAGGAAATCTCTCAACGCAGCTCAGAAGAGGTCGTCCAACAGGTTGTAATCCCTGGAAAGCATCATCTTCAACCTTTCCTGGTACCTCTCTTTTCGGGCCTTCAAGATTTGGATCGCCTGCTCAACCTTCTCTGACTCAGCAGCCAGAGCCTTCTCTTCCTCCAACATAGCCTTCGCAGCAGGGACTACGTTCATCAGGATACCAGCTTGATCGACCTTGATGATGTCAAGACGCTGCCGCAGCCAACTCACGTTGAACTCCATGGACTCGCAGGTAGAGAGCATGTTTTCCCACTTCTCGAGATTTGATTCAGCTACCTTGCGGATAGAGACACCTTCCATCTCAGCAATCATGGGAAGCAAGCAGTTTACCACAGTAACCAAAGCAGACGAGCAATGTCGAATTACGTTCCTGGTCGCGATATGGCCATACTTTCTCCATATCTTTGTGTACATGGAGACGAACTCCTTTCGTACTAAAAAACCACTGACAGTCTTGTAGCTAGAAGACAAGCATTTCATACCAATATAGAACGAAAGGCCGGC
Source organism: Papaver bracteatum (assembly GCA_023529315.1). NCBI lineage: Eukaryota > Viridiplantae > Streptophyta > Magnoliopsida > Ranunculales > Papaveraceae > Papaver > Papaver bracteatum. Next base: position 932,046 of record JAJJWX010001294.1, read on the forward strand.
ATTGGGGTATTCATAGGATGAAATACCCAGATCAGCATTCTCGAGGTCGTCCGGTGAAGATGTAGCTGAATTCGAATAAAGTGGACTATCCAAGTCATCGTCATCAATGACTGTTACACATGTTCCAGGTGGACATCTTTGCAAAAGAGGAGATTATTCACCTGATCAGGAAATTAGGGTGACTACTCGTAAAAAAAAAGGGAAAAGAACAAACCGACGAACCTGGGTGATATGAAGAAGACGACTTGCTGTTGCCTGACATGATGGAACTCTGTAGAGAATAAATTCTATCCCAAGATGTAGAAGAGGATTCCTATGCATACGTATATATACACGTCAAGGGAAACCCTAGAAGCAGCTATCTCGGAGTATGTCCGGCCGACAAGGGATCAACACCAACCAAGTCGCGCTACCTTCAGAAACCTAGCTGAAATCGGAGAAAAATTCGTTGAGGGGGAACAACTCCACCAGCGCTACAGGGAATTCGGCACGAGCACCCTGCCCATGTGGTAAAAGTACATTTACCCTAGCCTTAGTTATTTTTGTGCAAATTGTCACCATCTCATGCCTACCCTACAATAGTGTAACCATTGCATGTTAGGCAGGGGACTTAATGTTGATGGTGGATTTCTATTTAAAGGCTAAAATTGTAAAAAGCCAATTTTTGTAAGCTGACGTCCTGCAAAGGATAAAGCCTTCAGGTGATGAATATTTCTCGCCATGATAATTCATTGGAGCATGTGCAACCATCCCTGAGAATTAAAACCTACCCAGAGCGGAGCATATAACAACCATCCCGATTTTATGTAGGTTTGCAGCATTACTATTAATGCTTTAATTAAAGCCTTGTGTTCGACATGCAAACACCCGTAGGCTACCTGACGGCGGGTTATATTAGCCCCGTTGAACACATGCAAGACTACCCATGTTAGGCTCACCTGTTGAAAACAAACCCAAAAATAGATCTCATCCGTCCAACTTCGCAGGCATAGATGGAGGGTGTAGATATAGATTTAGGGGGTCCTGAGCATGCTACCATGATCACCTTGGACCCGCCTTCATGCATGACCAAACGGTCAAGACCAACTACAGTTGGTCCTTCCAAAACGTGCGCTCAAAGTGAGCATGACGCACGGTTAGGGTTCCTTTTAATCATGAACGTCCAACTTCGCAGGCATAGTTGGACGGCTTAGATTATACCCTAAAACAAGTAGTGAAGTGATGGTACACCATTGGCGGGCCCACTTTATACCTACATGACCGATTCCCTCATAGGCAAGCCGTGGTGCAAGAAACGATTGCCCAAACAAGGCTAGGTTAACACCTTATGCAGGTTGAGAAGATCCAAAACGATCACGACCATCCAACTTCGCAGGCATAGTTGGATGGCTTAGATTGCGCCCAGGGTCATAGAGCAAGCATGTACATGCTCACTGTCGGCCCAAGATGTTGCATACATGGTCGGTCTCCCCAAAGGAGGCGCACGCAACCCAAAACCGATCGCCCAAAGTGGCCGGTCCGAAATCCTAATTAGGGTTTGCGGCGCATATGTCGTAGAAACATCTCGAGCGTCCATCTTCGCAGGCTTGTATGGAAGGAAAATATGGAGACTTAGAGGGAACCGAGCATGCTAGCATGACCACCATGAGCCCAACTTCACGCCTAGATGATCGTCCAAGACCGGCAGTGATCAAGTTCCTTGATACGCGTGCCCAAAGGTGGAAGGTCACGGCCCCTCCATAAGTTCTAATCTCGACCACTCGTCTTTGCCACCTAAAGTGGGTGGCTTAGATCAAATCTTTGCAAGTCAAGCAGGCATGGGCGTGAACACATTGTACCACCTCTATGCAGGGCCAATCGGTTCCTCCATAGAAACTCCCTTAGAATGCAAACGTTTGGGTTGAAAGAGGCAGCATGCGCGCCTCCCATCCAACGATCGTAAGTAGGGTTGCAAGCCATCTCGTCGTACAACTTTGCAAGCTTGGACGAATGACTTAGGGTGCGAATCAACCAGCAAACAAGGTATCACCATGATCACCATCCGTCACTCTTCTTCACAGGGTGACCGACCAAGGAATGGCATGTCTATACAGCCTCCAAACGGTCACCTGAAGATGGATGCATGCGATGTTATACCAAGTTCACGATTCACCCTACACTATTTTCTGTGGGTCCCACGATCCACACACTCGAGACATTAATCACGTCACAACTGGGGGATACAAACTGGGGTATTGGTCTGGCGGTTTACAGCGTGCAGCATGCAACACGCCATCACAAGATCGTGTCAGGGAAACATGGGCGGTTAGCGATGATAGGAGAAGTGGGCAAGCAACCGTGTGACACTAACACACAACTCCACTTCCTTCATCACTCCACTTCCTCCACTTTCCCACGAGAGACATGATGAAGGCTTATCGACTTGTATAAATAGGTTCTCCTCCCTATTTCCAACAACATAGAAAAAACCAAGTGTTAATACCATCGTATTCAACACCCAGAGCCTGCCTGCAACATTTGCTAGCCTGCTCAACCTTCTGTTAACAAGTCATAAAATATCCTTCACCTTCATACTCTCAAGACCTTCTTCTCTTTCCTCCCTAAGATCAACCTCACATCCTTCACCTGTGACCGAAACAAATCTGGAATGGCCGTGTCTTCGGTTTAGGCCAGAATTGTACAGATTATCTCTCGAATCAAAGTGCTCATCGTGCAGCACATTTGTTGAAGGTTTAAATTCACTTCTCATCCACACACACCCAAAATTACCTAAACCTGCAGAAGTAGTTTTCTCCCACAAACAAACTCAAATCCAATGAATAACTTTTTTTTGTGAGGGATTCATGAAAATCTTGAGATCTAGATAAATCGAAGAAGAGGGTGACCAATCTGGAAGCTAATTAAGCTCCGAAAGAAGAAGAAATCACAAGAAATGGAAATTAGGGTTTCTGCTAGAATTGAATAAGTTGTATATTTGGAAGAGGGGTTCGATTTAGAAAATGCAGATGGAGATTAGAGATGGTTATTATGTATTGAGAGTAAGGGAGGATATTTAGCTCCTGATTTTCTACTCACATGAAGGAATCAGTGAATAATCAGTGAATTAGGGTTTTATGATATCCAGTGATAGTGAAGGAAATAAGTTTCCAAGATAAAAGTTACTGATAATTAAATCTGGGTCTGTTTTCATTTCGATGTTGTGCTGTAGTTGGGCATTTCTGGGTTCGATTCAAATCAATGGAAGAACCATGGGTTCGATTCAAGTTGACACACATTGTATCACCACCAAGCTTGCGAAGATTCAGGGTTTATATTTTTTATTTTACTAATTTTTTTATGGTTTTTTCCTTTCACAAAAACCACTACCACTAGAATATAGGTCTGTTTTGTGTTTTTGTTCCCTAAAAAATGATACATCAGTGTCAAGTGGTTTCAAATGCAAATATAAATTAGGTTCAGAGTTAAATATCGAATATAAACTAATCATTCTGAACAAATTCTGTTGATTAGACTAATCCATAGATGAGTGCCAATTTCAATTTCATAATGCTTTGGGTGTGTTCTGTACTTCGTAGGGTACCAAGCATTTTATAGTGGTGGAAATCAGGCATTAGGAGGTAAAGATGGATATGCTGATTTCCATAATTTTGACTACCATAATGTTTTTGATATTCATATATAAATTGATAATCTTCCGAGACAACCTGTTTTAGTTCTTAAGCCCCTTCTACGTTCATTTTTTCTTATGCTTTATTTTTATCTGTAGAAAAAAACGACATCTCTCCGAACCTGTAGCAACAATAGTAAGCCTTGCCTACTGTGTATAATTAAGTACGTCTTGAAGTTTATCTTTCGGATTTGACAATATGACATAACTTATCTTTCGGAGTTGGTCATGCCCTGGGTTGTTGTACAAAGAGGTGTCGGGTTCGAATGTATTGAGACTGTTTATTTGAAGTTAATATTAGTATATCTGGTGGTGTCCAATAATTGAGTTGGTGTTTATTATTGAAGTAATAGCAGGAACTGCTGCTACTTTCTTTCATTTGGTTGATGACATTTTCCCATTATATTCATCTTATTAATGTTTAGCAAATGATTTCAGGAAATACTGTTGTTTGGCATTCATTGGTTTGTATATACATTCTTTGAGTGATGATATCTTACTATATAAACTATGGTCATCGTCACACAGGTACAACAACATTTCCTTTCTTTCCATTATTTACATTCATTAAAGCTTACGAGTATTATGCTTTTCATGCTTCTTGGATAGTTTGTTGGCGAGAATGACTTCTGATAACTAAATCTAAGCCTTGGGAAAATCTTTGATTTTTTATCTGCCTTGGTCACTCTGATAGAGCAGCATATGATTTGGTTTTCTATTTCTTCTCTCTTTGTTTGCTCAAATAGTATGACTGTGCTTCCAAATAGCATATGGTTCTTTTACTCTAATAGCCAGAGAAATTTCAGGTCTGGTCTCTGGTGTCTATGTTGAACTGATAGTAATAGCCATAATCACCTAGAAAAATTATCCCTGGGCATTCAGAGAATGTTTACCATCAATCAACTAACATGTAAGGTTTGCACTTTGACCGACTCAAATAAATGAGACAAGGTTTTGTCTAATCTTTTTTGGCCCTCAAAACTCACGAGTTTTTTTGGCTTTGGGATCTATATTATATCGTTCTGTGTTGCAATTTAGCAGGGCTATCATGTATGATATTTTTCTTTTTTAAAGTCGCCTCTTGAAGTGGATATGCTTCTAATATTTGAAAACTTATTTATAAATTCTTTCTTGAGGATGCAGAACAAAGGTGTCAAGAAAGCTATTCAGAAAGTTGCTGCTGCATATGACTGCATGATTGTTGAAGCAGTTCTCAGTCACCAACTAAAGAAGTTCGTGATTGATGACTGGGAACAAGGTCATACTAAGTGTATCTAATCCAGAGACCAGAGTTGACGATGCAGATTTCGAGGAGAATGAAGTGTATGCAATTGATATAGTTGTCAGCACGGGGGAGGGCTAGGTAAGTGTAATTGCAGTAATCACATTCATCATGCAAACATGTGACTATATATTGCGTCCATCTTTCATTCGATTCTTAATTTAGGAATTTGATTTTGCAGCCAAAACTAGAAAATACTCACATTCACTTGGTGGAGGATTTAACAATATTTGCTGACAGTTCCGTTTTTAGCACACAACCTTAAAGGTACTCAGTAACGGCGTCATTTTCTCTGCTGTTGGAAATTTGACCATATTAATAATAGATAGAGAAGCTCAACGAAACTACTATTGGAAGAGGATGAGGCGTTGGAGTACGTCCATGGTGAGAACATCTCTCTCCCCAGATTCTTTTGAAGTATTACTTAATGTTGGTAGTTAGATTTTGATCATGTATTGAGCATTTACTTTGTTTTTGTTGTGTTGCTAAATGCAAAATTAAGAATGCTCAAGCACCATTAGGGGAAACTTCCTAAGGAGGAAATAAATATGAAAGAGGCTGAAAATAGAAGAAAAGGTTTGTTTGTGAAGATCAATCTGGATGCAGTTCCTATTAGAAGAAAAGTTGATAACAAAGTTCATGATAGTCATGAAAATCTCCTTTGTTAGGGATGAACTACTTAGATGTCTCTTTTCCTGCAGGTTAGTACTACTATAATTCATGAACAATACAGGTCATGGCCTATACTAAAAACGATGGTTCCATGGAACTAATTGTGGTGGTTAGGGAACTGGTGCTTTAAATTAAGTTGATCAATTCGTTTATATTTCTCACATTTTGTAGGTTGGAAATGCCTCAATGTTTTTTTTCTTTATTCTCCATTTCGACATTTTTATAGGTCATTGACATACAACAAGATCGAGGGTGACCAAGATGGGTAGCAGGTATACAGAAAAAGCATATACGGAATATAGCTATGTTATTTCTGGAAACGGGTACTTATGTTTAGTATTGAGTTTTTTTTTTTTTTTTAAATCTTAGGTTTCACAGAGACTGGCCGGGCGGATAATAAATAATTTGGGAGTTCCATCTAATTATCTACTGTCGCATTTAGATTGGGTCACAGTTTTAATTTATGTGGTCCTCACTGCTCAATGATGATTTTTGAATTTATTTTAAGTGTTCCTGTACATGGCCTTATGATTATACAAAATCAAGTTGAAGATATATCATATGATTGAACTATTTAGTGTTCCTGTTTTATAAGATAGGAGGCGACAGTAAATGTTGCTTCATTAGCTCTTTGGCTATTTGGCACATTGGATTTTGGAAAAATCATGAAATTAACTGACTTTAATGTTGCATCGCATGGCAGTGGCATTCTAGGTCAAATTTCTACAAAGCCTTGCAACTCATGTTGCTTTAAGTAGTTACAGTTCCAACTGCCAATGAAAATTATTAAAACATTTGGGACTTAAAAAGTCACTCCTGTGTGAAAGAACTTTGTTTTTGTATACTCTTAGGTTGGAAAGTCCATCTCTGAGGTTTGTTTTTGTATACTCTTATGTTGGAAAGTCTATCTCTGAGGTTTCATTATTATCCAAACAAAATAGGATTAGACATCCGCGTGGCACCAAATCAAAAATCCTAACCAACAGGACGAGGTAAATCCGAGCCACACCAAATCAAAAATCCTAAGCAACGAGACGAGGTAAAATCGAACCACACCAAATCAAAAATGCATGACGGGGCGAGGTGAAGCCACATCACAACAAACCAGAAATATGTCTGATTTTTTACAAATCTGTGAATGATTCAAATCGAGGCGAAGCCGAACCATACCAAATCGGGACGGGGCGAGGCGAAACCGAAGCCAAACTTTACAAAATCAAAAATATAGTTAAAAAAAATGCCCGATGCGTAGCACGGGCACAAAATCTAGTATGCATTGGAAACACAAAAATGTATCTAGGTAAATATTAATTCTACTGACACCGGAAATTGATCAATGAGATTACATGTGTGAAAGGTATAACCGAACAAATGAAATTATATGAGTGAATGATATTTGTACTAAATTATTCACAGAAAAGTAAAGAATCCACTTTGAAGCCAAATGATTTTGTAAAATGGTTACATGAATCCCTTCTTCTTAAACTTTGATCCATGATAAATTCTATAATATTTATTTTATAATGTCAATTATTCTTATATGGAGGTAGGTTCCTTAAGATGAGACCAAAAAAATTTATGATTTATTCCGATATGGAGTTTACTCTTAAATATAACTGGCCCAAATCGGGACCACAAATTTTTATTCTTATATGGAGTTTATTCCTATATAGAGTATTCTTCCAGTTTTGAATTTAAAGCCGCTGTTAATAAGAGTATACACGTTTATAGCCCACCTTCAAGTCACTAATCAGCGAAAAATAATGAAAAACTGCTGTTAATTTTCAAACCGCTGTTAATTTTCGCATCTCTTTGGTTCTCATGTATGGGCAGATTCTAGGTAGTAATTCGGAAATGGATAAATCAAGAATCCTATTATTGGGGCTAAAAACAGATGGGTTTTTGGGGCTATTTGGGGTCATGAAATAACAACCCATAGGACCCTTTATCCATCATTTTTTATAATCCCCAATCTACCCTTAATTTGATTAGTGCTAATTAACTTGATTAAGCTAACTAATCAGTCTTTGTGAATCGATTAGACTAATCAAAACATTAATCTTTTGCAAATCAAAACTTGATTTTTTTGAGTTTTAAAGAAGGAAAAATGGTGATTTTGGTGAAATTGTTTTGATTTTTTTTGAAGAAAAATGATGAAACCCTTCATCACAAAATTCAAGATAACCTTATAATCAACTCCCAACATCAATTTCATTAATTCAAATCCGTCAAAAATCTGAAGAAAAAAAATCTAGAATTTTCTGCTGTTACGGCTGGGTAAATTTGTCGACCAGGACGAAATTAGTAATTTACGGCTCAGAATTGAAGATTTCACAGTCGCAAATTACTTTTGCGGCTGGGTCGACAAGAACTCCCAACCGATTTTTTTCCTACTATTTTTTGTAAGTATCAGAAACAGTTACAGCTAGGTTTTCCAAGCCGAAAATTCAAGTTACGGTTGGGGAACCTAGCCGAAAGTAAGCATTTTTGGCGAGAAAACCTAACCGAAAATAGACCTATGTTTATATATTTTTTTTATGTGATTATCAGAATAGCTTACGTCTAGGAAAATCTAGCCGCAGACACTCTTTTACGGTTGGAAGTTTTTACTTTCCCAACCGTATAGGTAGGTTCAGGGTTCACGGTTGGGAAACATGTATTTTCGTAACCGTAATATAGGATTCACGGTTGGGAAAGCGTGAACTCCCAGCCATTATATAGTTTCAAAAACTTTTTTTTTTCTCAACTTAATCGAATCGAATTTTTAAGTCGATCAAAAGTAAAAATAAATGGTGGGTTTTCTTAGTTTTTTTTTTCTATCATCTCTATACGCAATGGAGAAGATGAAGTAGAAGAAATAAAGAAAAATAATAGATTTTTATTTTATTTTAGGATCATCATCTTCATCACGATGCAATAAAGAATCACAATGTGATGGATAAGAAATAGAAGAGAGGAAGTAGAAGATTTAAGTTTTTTAATGATCACGATTTCATCATTATGCAATTATGATCATCATTTTCATCGTGATTTTATCATGATGAAATGAAGGAAAAGAGAAGAAGAAGAAGAGAAGATTAATTTTTTTTTTCCTATAATAGTATATTTATAGGAAAGGATATATTTGATATTTACTATTGATTTGGTTTCCCCCTATACCACTTAGCTTCCACTTAGCCTTTTAGCCCCCAAAAACTCTCCCCGGAGCCCCAATAATAAGATTCTAAATCAAGCCATCAAACATGAAATACCCAATGATTAAATGAATCGCCACGAGCAATGTCGGGGACAATATATTTGTGTGAGGTCCGTGTAACATGTCTTTAGTGATAAGAGGAAAGAAGCATATCAAATCAAGTAGTGGTTGATGTAGCTTTTATTATGTATTGTCATGGACTCCAGTTATGAAGCTCGGGTTTTATTAAAAGGGTCCAAAATAGTGGCCATCACACTTTTTTTTTTTTTTTTTTTAGGCCATGCCTAAGGAGATAGATTCATAGAATTTCTAATGGCGTCATGGTTTAGACAAACACTTGACCCACTGTTAAGGTTTTTACAGGTAATAGCCATATTTAAGGCTTGCAAATTTTGGGTTCTATGTAGAAGTTTAAGACCCGTTAAAACAAAAGTTACAGGATTAATGTGTTAAGTGTTATCTTCATTCAAAAGTTGCTTTTCCCTATAATAGTTCATGTTGAATCTTCCTTTGATGGCTTTGATGTAAAGAGCATTGAAATGTTCCAAAATTTCATTTGTTTCAGCATGTATTTCAATGTTCAAGTGTTGTTTTTCCTCAGCCCATCCAAAAGCTAATTTTGCTCCCCTTGTGGCTCCTCCTGGTCTCCACTGTTTTGTGTGTCCTCTGCTATCAATATAGTTTCCTGCAAAGTCAGTAATAGTTAGAGCTGAGAAATACGCATAACTGTTCGGGTCCTGTATAGTGCAAATTTTGATTATGAAACCAAATTTCTGTCTTTGCTGAGGTGTCCCAGTTTGGAATCCCATTTCAGCTCTCTGAGTACCAGTATAAAATATATGTCCCTGAGAGTTCAAACCATGGTGAGGAAAATTATGTATTCTGTTATGATCACATAAATGTTGCTGAATATTAAGGGTGGTGTTCTTAGCATTGGGTGTGATGTTCTGGAAAACCAGCTCACACCTAGCCTTCCATAAAAAGCAACATATAGTAGCATAGGTGGTGTTGTACTCACTATTACTTGGCTACTGGAACCAGGCATTGAACCAGTCCATAAAAGATGTTTGGTGGTCAAAAAGCTCATGGTTTTCACCTAACATAATCTGTCACACTTCAGTAGTACCTGGGAAGTTGAGAAACATATGTGTCATTGTCTCCTCCCCACTTTTGCATATTGGATCAATATAGTGAAGAATGCTTGCAGTTTTAGCATTAGTTGGGAGGATTTCTTGAGTACATTTCCAGAGAAAAGTTTTGATTGCAGGAGCAATTTCCAACTTCCATAGAGCCCCCCAGTCTCTAATTGTTTGGTCATTTTTGTAAATATTCTCTATTTTAGCTTTGTATAAAGCTTTAACAGAAAATTTGCATGTGTTGTTGAGATTCCATTGCATGATGTCATCTTCCCTTGAATGAATGACCAGTTCAGTGATAGCTTGAGCAATGTCAGGACTAAAAATTTGTTGAATAAGCTGAGTATTCCATTCCCTTTGATCTGTCATTAAGTGAGCTAGGAGATGAATATCATTGGAGCAGTTTGCAGGTTTGGTGAGCTTGACAGTTGAATTTGATATCCATAAATATTCCCAAATTCTTATTCTGTTGCCATTTCCTATTCTTCAGGTGCAATGATGTTGAATATTTTTAATACCTTCAAGCACCCCTTTCCATATCCAAGAGTCTCCATCTTTAGGTTTGATGTTCATATTCAACACATTTCTTCCTAGTAAGTATTTATCATCCATTAATTTGAACCAAAGAGAGTCTTTATCCTGCTCCAATCTCCATCTTATTTTTGTTATCATGGAGCTATTGAAGAGTTCCATGTTCATGAAACCTAAGCCTCCAAGCTCCTTAGGTTTGCATATGGTTGTCCAGGCTTTAGGATAGTAACCAGTGGGGATTTCTAGGTTCTTCCCCCAGAAGAAGTTTCTTTGCAGCTTGTTCATATCTTGACAGGTTTTCTTTGGTATTCTGAAGCAGTTCATCTGATAAATACTTGCAGTTGAATTCACCGATTTTATTAAAACTTCTCTTCCAGCTGGGTTCAAAGGAGAATTTTTCCAGCTTGAGAGCCTCAACTTCATCTTCTCCACTCCTGGTCTGAAAGATTGAATCTTATTTCTATGGGTAAAAATAGGGGAGCCTAAATACTTGTCATTTAAAGGTAGAGCTTGAACTCCTAGGAGTTTGCAAATTGCAGGCATTAGATATGGGTCAGTATCCTTGCTGAAAAAGATACCAGATTTATTGAAGTTGATTATCAGACCTGAAGTATCCCCAAACATATTGAGAATGTTTTTTAGATTCTGGGCTTTTATTGTATTAGCCTTACAGAAGACCATGCAATCATCAGCAAAGAGAAGGTAACTTATAGATGGAGCATTCTTGCAAATTTTGACTCCAGAAATAATTCCCAAGTCTTCAGCATGAGATAAGGTTCTAGAAAGGGCTTCCATGCAAAAATGAAAAGATAAGGGGATAGAGGGTCCCCTTGTCTAAGGCCTCTGGATGGGTTGAAAAAAGTATCAGGAGACCCATTGATTAGAACAGCTGCAGAGGTGGTGGAGATGCATTGCATAATCTTGTTGCACCAATTGGAGTTGAATCCAATTTTTGTCATAATGGGATGGAGAAAATTCTAATCAACTCTATCAAAGGCTTTTGCCATATCAATCTTGATCCCCATGCTTCCTTTATTACCCTTTACACCTCTTTTGGTTCTCATTGAGTGAATTATTTCATGAGCAATGGCTATGTTGTCAGCAATTTGTCTTCCAGGAATGAAGGCAGATTGGTAGGGGAAATGATTTTGTTTAGATATGGTTTCATTCTTTGAGCTAATAGTTTGGATATGATTTTGTAGGTAGTGTTGCATAGGCTAATTAGTCTGAAATGACTAGGACAAGTAGGGTTATCAACTTTGGGTATCAGGGATATGAAAGTTGAGTTCATCTCCTTAAGGAGGTGCCCAGAAATGAAGAAGTGTTGGACCATTTTAACCAAGTCTTCACCCATAATATCCCAATTGGATTGAAATAAATTTGGTGGGAAACCATCTAGACCTGGAGCTTTGTCTTTATCCATGCTGAAGAGAATATCCTTGACTTCATGATGATCAGGTGTTATATTGAGATTGTTATTGTCAAAGTTGGCTATGGAGGTAGGAATGAGGATGATAATTTCATGGTTCATGGTAGGAGTTTCAGTAAAGGCCATGTTGGTGAAATGGGTGGTGAAGCATTTCTTTATTTCCTTTGAATACTCAATCCAGTTCCTAGCACTATCTTGAATAGAGTCTATCATATTTCTTCTTATTCTGCATTCAGTAGCTCTATGAAAGTAGTTTGTATTCTTGTCCCCCAGTTTGATGAATTGATCTCTGCTTTTGGTTTTCTAGAACTTTTCTTCAATTTCCTGCCATTCTCTGAGGAGTTGCATTGCAGCTTTTAGAGCTTCACTTCTGTCATGTTTGAAATAGTTTTCTTGTAGACAATTTAAATGTTGTTTATATTCTTCCATATTAGATTTGATGTTGCCATACACATCTTTGTTCCAGACCTTCAGTTTTATCTTAATATTTTTGAGTTTTCTGGCTATAAGAAAAGCACTAGAACTAGATAAATTTCTCTGCCAGCATTCAAAAATAATATCCTTACAATCCTTGTGATCCAACCAAGGACCAAAGAATTTGAAAGGAATTTTACCACTACTCCAATTGGGATTAGAATTAAGAAGAATAGGATGGTGATCAGAGCCAATATCTAGCAAATTAGTGACGGTTGAGTTTGGATACAGAAGGAGCTAGGATTCAGTGGCAAGACCTCAATCCAATCTTTGCTCAGAAAGAGCAGGACCACTTCTCTTATTAGACCAAGTGAAGGGGAAGCCTGTACTACCTAGATCATTTAGATCCAAATCAATGATTTTGTTACTAAACAAATTAGCTTCAACATTGTCAATTGGTTGGGTACTGTACTTTTCATTACCATATAGAATGAAATTGAAATCTCCAATAACCAACCAAGGAAGGGAGTAGTTGGAAGCTGTGTACTCTTGATTTTTCCAAGAAACAATTTTTCTCTTAGTGTCATTATAATTTCCATAGTAACCAATATAGAGCCAAGAAGGGCCACTAGTAGGCTTGGTTATAACATTGATATGGTTAAGAGAGTAATCCAGAATCTTAACTTCTAGATTATTCTTCCATATCATTACTAAACCTCCAGCAGTACCACTAGCCCCTCCAGGATTGACATGCCAATTTTTTTGAATATTAAGCTGCTGCATAGTTTTTAAAAGCTTTGCTTGCTTCTGTATAGTTTCAGAGATGAAATAGATGTCAGGATTGAATTTGTTCATCATGTCATTAAGGTAACTCTTGGTTTGTTTTTTCCCCAGCCCTTGACAGTTGCAAGCTATTGAAGTGAAAAACTGCCAGAAGTAGGACACAAAGGGATATTTTGAGGTAGGCCTTCTAACTAGGGGATCATAGTAAATTAGAATGCAGCAATATAATGAATTTAGATAGTAGTGCTTGTAATATTGTTTAATGAGATGGATGATAATGAAAATGTACCTCAGAATTGGGTGTGAGAGAGCCAAAATCACCATTAGCCACTTTGATAATGCTTGAGTCTAGTGGTTCAGCATAGCTGTCAGAATAATCCTTGAACCTTTTGGTATTGTCAGCATCATTGGTTTCCATAGGCACATCAGCAGTTGTGGATTTTTTCCTCTTGGACATGATTTTAGATTTGCCAGAACCATAAGAAGAGTCATAGGGTGAGGTTGTGTCATCAAAAACATTGATTGCTTTCTTGTCCTTCTAAGCTTTCTTTTCGAGTTTAGAGTTTTCAGCTTCCATCCTTTCTTTGATTTGAGACAAAGTTGGTAAGGTTTGTGAGAGAATAGCTGGGAATATACTAATTGGATCAAGAGTTTGGGGGGTATTGGTGTTTTGTGGGCTAGATTGTTTGGCTCTAGCTTCTTCCTTGAGATTTATCTTTGCTTGCTGGGTCTTGTAGTTGGTAAAATATTTCTTAGAAAGATCATGTTTCATGTTTCTTATTTTGCAAGCAATGACATCAGGGTGAGGTGAATCAGGTTCAGCTCTAGATGAAGTTCCAAAAGTGAGATGTTTGGATGAAGAAGGAGAAAACTTTGAAATATCCTTTTTCTAGTTCATAATGTTTATCTTTTCTCATTTTGATTTCAAAAATAGTAGCACCATCAGCATTAGTGTAGCCTCTATGAATGGAATTTCTCCCTTCTTGAACAGATTTTTGATAAGGTGTTTGGGGTGGTAGCAAAGGTTAAGGTGTTGGTAGGTTATTGTAGTGAGATTTTGAAGGAGTAGGTGGTATGGGACAAGGTGGGGAAGGGTGGTCTAAAATTCTACAAACTTTGCAGAATCTAATACCATTGAGAGCATAAAAAATTCAAGCCAATGAGAGATAGTTGGTGTTTCATAAGCTTCAATTCCAAATTTTAATGGCCTAGTAACATCAATGGTAAGTTTAACTTCCAGATTTTTCTCAAATCTGTCTCTCCCATATGGTCTCTTAGCAGTTTGGTATACTCCAATAGGTTGCAGAATGTTTTGAATGTCTGGTATAATATGGGTTGGGATTCTTTTGATGAGGAGCCAAATTATAACCTTTGTGAATTATTCTTCATGGATTAGGTCTGGACCTCCCTATGGCACTCCAACCAGCATCATAAGCTTGTCAAACACTCCTCTAGTTCCTCCATTCCTAAGAGTAGAATAGTCTTCTTCATGGGTGAGTCTGGGAATATAATAATTCCTTCTCCTATTCCAAATGTCCAGTTCAACCCTGCCATTGAATTCCCAGTTGTTGTTGATGAAGTTGTTGACTCTGGAAGTGTCAAAATAGATATTGCTGCAAAGCTTTCCAATGAAGCACCATTTCCAGTTTAAAGTTTGCTTGGTTCTGACATTCTCATGGTTTAAGAAGACCTTGGGGTATATATCCTCTTCAGGCATGTTAAGGGTTTTGTTCATCTGAGATACAAGGTTTTCTGTTGATGAAGTTGAGGGTTTTGAGGATAAAGCCATTTTATGGGAGAAGGTGAGATAATAATAGATAATATTCCAGCAAATATATTGACACAGTGTAATATGGTGAGACTTATCCAGAAATAATGGTGGAGGGAATCAAAACAGGATTTAATTTGAAAATAATTCTTTAAGTTATCAGCAACACAGAGATTTTGTAGTTTTCTAGGTAGTTTTAGGGTTGTCCTACTTTTGGTTCTATGAAGTTTTGTTGAGTAATGGTCAGTAGGTGGGGTAATTCCAATGAAGTAATTAGGTTTTTGATGATTGGCTTGTTGTTTTTCCTTTAAGCATTGGAGGCAGCATCTGCATTTGTGGTGATTGTTGTTGGTGTTTATGGCTAATGGGATCTGGCTCTGATACCTGCACAAACAAAGGGTTATATAGATGGATAATTTATTGAGCACTTTCCCTTGTCTTTCCTGTTGGATATAGCTGACAGTGAGTTGAATCTTAAGAACTTCAGGGTATTTAGAAATGTTATCAGTGCTCCAAGAGTATTTGCTAACATCCAAGGATTGATAATGATGTGAATAACTTTAAGATGAGAGTTTTTCACTGGGTAACAGTTCCTCGTGACATAATAAAGAAGGGTGATAATGATGTTGCTCTTGTACTTGAAATTTGGCCAGGTGTGGTTATGATTGTTTATTCTGACCAGCTGGAACAAGAGCAGTGTTTGCAATAACCTATTTGTGACAAGGCAAAATTGGATATCTAAAACTATAATATATTATTATTTTTGGGGGGGGGGGGGGGGGGTAGAAGTTTAGTTTTTGCTTACTGATAAATTGTTATGTCTGATTTAGCATAATTCCGACCTCAATTAATCTTGTTTGCAGCCGAGCCTGAGAATATTTATTTGTTTGTTAGAGCAGAACTGAATACGTTAATAGAGAGTAAAATTTGTTGGACCGTTTTCAAGGGATGATGGGCTTAGTGAAGGTGCCAAGATTAGATGCAGCCCACATCGCATTTGAGTTAGCTTCCTTCTGAATGAAGTGAACATCAGTCAGCCTCTGGGTCATCATATTGCTAGATATTGGAGTAATGCTGCATGTAGGCCACCTGGAGAGATCATATCCACCTGTCAAAATCGACAAAAGCTGATGTGAGTTGATTAGGCGTGTATAGATTAACTGTCTGCTGCAAATATTATCATAGCCTAATTGCGAGAGATTTGAAACGGCAGAATTCGAAGATGAGAAGGTAGATTAAGTGCGCAATTGACGGTATTGGGAAGCGTCGCAATTTATTGGCAAACTCACCGAGGCTACTAAAATGGAACCCTTTAACTTGGAGTGTCCTCTTGCCGCAATAGGAAGCATTTTTCTTTCTTTAGTAAATTTAATCTCTGAAACTTCTCTGAAAGAATATTCATGGCTGGAGAACGAAATTCCAATGAATGGAAGGGCAAACGAAATATGGCTGAAGTGAAGGAGGAACCCCGTATTCATTGGTATCCCTATGAGCAATTTGTTCATCGTCTGCCTTACGGAATAACTTTCCCTCAAGGTTATGAGTCTCCCAGTTTTACTTAAAGTTTCGATTGGTATTTGAGAGACATGCAGCATAATATTGATGTGAAGATTGAGACAGAGAGATTGTTGTATTGTTGTCCTCCAGGAGATGTACATGAGTTTCTTGTTGATTAGCCAGTAGAGAGGTTGAAGCAGTTCTTGAAACAGCGGAGTTCTGCATATGAGAATCAGGATACCGGAAATCCTTTTGAAAAGCCAGGATTGGGTGTTGAACAGGGTGGATGTAGGATGCCCAGATCTACTCATCACGGAGGGTAAGGTACTTCCACAAAGACAGAAAAGCAATAGAAAAAACCTCAACGACTTGGTTTTGATGATGATGACTGGGTTTGTACGCATATCATCCAAAGTACGTCCCTTTTGAAGTATATGAAGGTGTTGCAATTGTTGCGAATCGATTTTTCGTGTCTGGATTGAGCAAGATTGGTTTTCAATCTATCACTCTTCCAACTGAAGCACAATTCATGGTTATACAATTGGCAGAAAAGCCTTTGGGAGAAGGAGAGCCAGTGCACTTTCCCGTTTTGGATGCACTCTGTCCTTCTACTGGAAAAATTGGTCGAGCCATTTTTGCCAGGAATGAATAGGCCTCTACCCAACCTACTGGTTAACCTGCTACAATCCAACTGACTTTTCCGATGCCGATGACGATTCTCCGGTGAGTCCCAATAATGATGAGGTTGTCCAAATTGAGTCTGATGAAACAGAGCATGATGAACCGGGGAGCAATCCATCCCGAGTGCATAGACTCTAGCCAACTCGACATTTGAATCGCAGCTAGACTCACGCCGTAAGCCAAGGGACTCGTAGTCAAGCTCGGCAGAAGAGTTAGAAGGTGAGTTTCATAATGCTTTGTTTTCCTTTGGTCACGACTCTGAAAAGATAACCAATTAGTTTGATTGGGATGAAATTGATTACCAGAGTGATGTGAGGACTTTGGTTTAAGTTGAATTGTATTTTGGGGACCTTGTTTTGAATTTGTTTTGGGTTTGATGACACTGGTATATTTATGCTTGTTTTTATAAAATTGTGGAGATTGATAATGTTGTGTAGATGATTGAATGCTGATTTTGGGGAATAGTTGAATAGAATGAATGTTGAAATTGATATTACGAATGCGTCTGAATTGGTGGAACCCATAGTTGTTGCTATTGGCCATTAGGACGGCTTCCAAGAGATTAGCAACAGTGATAGTAAACAACAGGTTAGCAGTTGTTGATTGTATATGGTAATGTTGTGGTTTCTGATTGCTGGTATCTTCAAAGAAATTCAGGCTTCTTTGTTGTTCAGATATAGACTGAGAATTTCTTAGATGAAGTTGAATTCCTTTGATTTCTTAGTTTACGGATGTATCAATAATTTTAGAGTAAGCTTCCTTGGATGTGATATCAGACCTGTGAATGAGATTGATAGTAGTAACTTATGTGATTTCTTCAAACTTCATTAACCTTGTGATCTTTGTGATTCCGGTAACTTCTGTGATGCTTGAACTATTAGTGATTTCGGAGATGTTATATATGGTAGTAATACTAACTTTGCTAGCCATCAAAAGAAACAGACTAGGAGAGGCTTAGTTTATAGAAGAGATCATCAGAAACAGAAGGGATAAAGGAGAGAAAAGAAAAACGGCGGCGAGAATTCCGGTCAAATTAGACTGTTAGAAGAGGCTCAGTTAGGAAAAAGACAGAAATAACGGCTAGAAAGAGCCGGAAGCAAGCCACTTTCAGGCAGGATTTTTCTCACTTAGCAGAGAGAGTAGAAAGGGGCTCCCCATATTCATTAAATTCATATGGCATTATAATAATAAAAGGATATACATAGTACATAATGTTTATGAGCTCATTTTCATCAAAATATTGGAAATAACACTAGATTTTAAAACCTTGTGCTGAATATGGGAGAACTTGTGCCGAAGATGCTTAACTCGAGATAGTCCGCCACAAAGTTATTGAAAAAAATAACAAAAACACAGAATTTATTGCAAACTCATGGAAATTTATTTTTCATTATTCATTCAGTTCTAAAATTTGATTTAAAATAAAATAAAATCCAGTTATTTGGAGCCCAGCTTGTTGCTAGGTTATCAATCAAAAGCTTTGTATAACTATGATCCAGGCTCTTCTTGTATATATCCCTAAAATTACTAATGATACCCCTTTATCTTCATACCCCCAAACTTTTCTTCATACCCCATCATCTCTTTTAAATGGGTATACCCCCAAACATATCAACAAAAACACAAACCCGGTGATTGTTTTCTCCCTGATTATGTCTCTTCACAGATCCGACAAGAACCCATGCTCAAACAAATCTAACTTAACATCTTTATACAAATAAGGATGGAGATAGATAAAATCATATATATAAGAGAAAAATCGTATGATTAGACAAGCATCTGTAAATAAAATTTTCATGGTGAGAGAAAAAATGGTGCTAGCTACAATTCTCTCATTAAAATCGTTCATTGGTCTATATGATTTCCATTATATTTTCGCTAAGCAGTTGATGCAACTTATCCTTTTGATTAGTTTGGATAAGTTTCTATTCACTTCCTCTTAGACGAAATTGCTTCCCACATCTAGAATCTTTCCCCAAGACATATCGATTTGGAAATCATAAAAGGGTTTTTTTTTCTTAATTTTCATTGTTAGGTTTTTGTTCTTCCAAAGAACAAATCTGTCAACAAGAGATTTTGTTAACTTCTTTGTATCTGAATTAGGGAGAATCATAATCTGTTATGAATGGGTTCTAATTTCTTAATCTGAAATTTTAGTTATGCGGGATCTATCAATTTAAGTTTATTAAGCCATATGGATCCTCTGAACGGAGGTAGTATGATTCAGGGAGGGGGTAGGTGTATAAAAAAAATTCAGTTATTTTCTTAAATATTCTAATAACCGGTTTTTAACTACTTTCGCAATTGACAAGGGGTATCATTAACATTTATAGGGGTATATAGAGGAAGAGCCTAATCATATGGGAAACTTTTTTAAGATTATTTTATCAATAAAATAAAATAAAATATTTTTATTTTGGCTTCTCTTAAATATAGGCTACGTTTTTGTTAATCATAACCCAAAAAGTCTAAGTTCAAATGAAAAACCAAACAAGTTTTTTAAGAAGAATTAATTGGGGGATATGGGAGTTAATTGGGGGATATAGCTACGAGACAAAATAGGTGTCCCAATAGCAATTTTGGGTGACCCCCTATGTAATTATTTTTTTAATTCCTAATCTAGCCCCCACTAATTAGGATTAGTGATTAAGTATAATTAGTAAAATGTTAAGTATTTGGGGGATAAATTAGTGTGTATTTTTATTTGTGTTTGGGTGAGAGTAGAAGGAGGGAAAAAAATATTTGAGAGGAATTTCTTTTTTTGAAAATGGGAAGATGATTGTGATGAGATAATTGCGATAATAAGAGGTTGAAAAATTGATTTTTTTTCTTTGAATCCACCATTGTTGCAGCTGAAAAAGCTTGGTGCCGGCATGGTATTCAACCAAAAACTCATGCCGGCAATTGTTGGAAATGTTCATAAATTGTTCGCCACTATCCGGGGGGGTTCGGGTACGATTTTTTTCCTGGTTTTGATCTTCTGAATGTTGATTTTTTCTGGTTTTGAACAGGTACCGGCATGGTAATAGTTTTTCGAGCGAAGCGTGCACATTCTGTTCAGCATAGTATTTTGCTTAAATACCTATGCCGGAACAGAATGAAAAGTATCCGAATGTTGATTTTTTTCACTTGACTACCGGCATTGATAGGAAATTATCGGGCATGCCGGTACCGTGTTCCGGCATATGGTCTTCATCAATTCCTGCATGGTATTCCTCACTTCCATTTTGAATTTTTCATGGCTTTAAAAAGCTTGGTGCCGGCATGGTCAGTTGATATGAAGACCATGCCGGTATTTTTTTTCCGGCATAGGAAATAAATATGAAAACTATGCCGGAAAAAAAATACCGGCATGGTCTTCATATCAACTGACCATGCCGTACCAAGCTTTTTAAAGACAGGAAAAATTCAAAATGGAAGTGACCAAGACCATGCCGGAATTGATAAAGACCATATGCCGGAACACGGTACCGGCATGGTCTTCATCAATTCCGGCATGGTCATCATCACTTTCAGCATGATCTTCATCACTTCCGAATAAAAAAAAAAATTCGTTTCCAAAGTGAGGTGAAGAGAATTTGTTATAGAGTGGGAAGAGTTTAGAATTTGAAAGGGAATGGAGAATATTTGGGTTTCAAAACACTACCCCTAAATAAGATTAATAAGAAGGGGAGATGGAAATGAGGGATATGATTTAGATTTATGATTTTAAGTTTTTAATTTTTATTTTGAGGGAAGAAGTGGAGATGGAAATGGGGGATATGATTTTGTTTTTTGATTTTAAGATTTTTTTTGATTTTGAGGGAAGGGTATTTTAGTATATTCATAAAAAAAAAGTCACCCCTTAGCACACACCATGGGTTGGGGGAAGTAATTCATATCCCCCAATTAATTCCCATATCCCCCAATTAATTCTTCTTTTTTAATTGGAGATTTTTTTTTGTAGCCCATTTTTCCTTTTTTCTTATATTTGAAACCTGTCATTAAAATTTCATATACAGTAGAAACTCTGTAAATTAATTTTGTCGGGACTACCAATAATTATTAATTAAGTGAGATATTAATTAACCGATAAATTAATAAGTATTAATTTATATATTAATTAATATCTTATTAACTTATAAATGTGTTAGATGCAGTGAATCTTGCAATTTTAGTATGGACTATCGATGTTCGTATAAGTACTCTTGCAAACTGCTTTCGTCATTGTAAACTTCAATCAACAGATAACACAAGTTTGGACAATTTGGATAAACAGTTAGACATTGAAATGACTCAAGACTTGCGAAATTTGATTGATAAGTTGGGCAATCGAAATTCAATGAATGTCGAAGACGTCCTAAATTATCCGGAAGAAAATGAAGTTACGCAGATATTGACTGATGAACAAATAATTGAGAGCGTCATGGGAACTGATAAAGATGTGGAAGATGATGATGAAAGTTCTACACTAATCACTATATCCCTCTTCACGAAACGAGGCTATTAAAGCGGCAATCACATTGAATAATTTCTTACTGAGCTATGAGAAAACAACACCAAAAATTCTTACGATGATAAGAAAAAATAGAGATGAGATTCAATGTGATGTTGATTTTAGCAAAAAATAGAAGAGAATTGAATCATTTTTCAGAAAGTCTTTGTAGATCATTAATGTATTGAATATATATAATGCATTATTAATTTATATTTCACATGGGTCTACATAAATAATAAAAAATATATTATCTTATAATTTTAGCGAATTATTAATTTAGAACATTGTCCCCAATTCGGGACCGGCAAAATATATTATCTAAGAGAGTTTATTAAATAATCGAGTATTAATTAAGGGAGTTTCTACTGTATGAAGAACACATATTTATTTATTAGTAGGAGGTGTTTACATAAATAACTTTTTACTAAGGAAATTAAATTTATTATTTTTTTAATATAAAAAGAAAGAAAAAAACGGTTGTAACAAATTATGATCCCTAAAATAACTCCATCAATAATTCACTTGACTTCCCACCGTAATTCCCTCCCAAGATATCTCCAAAATGACGTTTTCTCTCTTCAAAAACCTTGCCTAAATAATTCAGTTTTACCTTTTTATCACGTTTATCGCCATAATTTTTTTTTAATGTGACCGACCAAATAAACCTAATTATCACCCATGGATATTTAGGAAAATTCCAGATTTCACAAGCCATGTTTGGTGAAAGTTTTTGTTTTCACACTAATTAGGTTTTGTGAAAACTCTACTTTTCAGTGAAAACTTCAGTTTTATTAGGTGTGGTTGTGAAAAATATAATTTTTAATTAAAATTCTACTGTTTAGTTATTGAATCGCAATTATTTCCTTTAACAATCAGAAGTGTTTAGTGAAAACGGTAATTTTCATCTATAATACCTAGTGTTGCTGAGTGAAAGTTACAATTATTGAAATTTTCATCTATTATTACAGTACCTTTTTGAAAAAAAAACCTCAACTGAAACAAGGAATTATTATTATTTATTTATTCTATATTGGAAACAAGAGAATGGAAAAACAAGAAAAACTTAACAGTCCATACTCAATGAGTTGAGTAAGGAAGAAAGCGTTTTTTTTTTTTTATCATAAAAGAAAATTCATTACTCAATGGGAAAGGTTACATATAGTTATTCTTCTCAAGGATTGAGAGGATACAATTTGGTGGTGTCTCATCCCACACTTGGTTACATTCATATTTCTTGGCCTATTTGGCTAGTCCATAAGCCGCTTCATTACTAGACCTAGGAAAGAAAACACACTTTATATTACTGATAGATTCTACTGTCCTGCTAATATCCGAAAGAAGATTATGGTCCTACTAGCTAAAGTTAACAAAATTTGAATTCACAGCTTCAATGACAGTCTTGCAATCTCCTTCAATAATAATGTTCTTCTAACTTCTACTTTCTTCTCCCTGTTCAACATCTCTTGCTTTTGTCACCTTTACCATGGCCTCCAGATATCTCTCTACACAATCTCTTAAAATTAGACCAATCGCACAGATTTTGGTATCTTTATTAAAAGCTGCATCAAAATTTAACTTCCACCAATTCACAGGAGGTTTCTCCCATTTTGTTTTATTTTGACCGACTTGATTCCTGCATATAAGGTTAGTGTCACAATCTAATATGTTATATTTTGTGCAGAATTTTTTAATGCTCATGATGATGTTGTTAGGATGTGTAGTTTTTCCTTCAAACACTTTTATGCATCTATGCTTCCAGATCTGCCACACTATAAATGTTGCTAAAAGGATACTTTTCTCTTTTTTAAAAGAGATGATGCTTTGATCTTGATTCCAGTATTTGATCCATTCTTGCAGGGAGTTGAACTGCTGTTGAGAATGCATGGCTTCTGGTAGTGTAGTGAACCAAATAACTTTTGCTAAGTCACAGTGTAGGATGATGTAGGCATCTATTTCTGGTGTTTGTTTGCAGAAAGGGCAAGTATAATCTTGTATCTGAATGTGCCTTCCCACTCTAGTTATGGTTTTTAGAATGTCTTTTAAACATCTCCGCAGGAACAGGTTGAGTTTGTAATGAAGCTTCAAGTGCCAGATCTTTAACCATAATTTTTGTTCCTCTCTACTTATGCATCTTTCACTTGTTTCTTGAATTAGAGCTTTATATGTAGACTGAACAGTGAATGTACCATTTTTTTGTTAAGATCCAGTTGATAGTGTCTCTTGCATTCCCAGGAATTATGATTTCATGAATTTTCTCACTCTCTGTTGGGTTAAACATTTGGTTTATTCTGTGAGTATCCCATTGCTTGGTATCTTGCTGGATCAAGCCTTGAACTGTGTCATTATTTCATGTATGTTGAGTTGCATTTGAGAGTTATGAGTGATGAGTGTTTGCAATCTAGTTATGTCTCCAGATTTTCATTTTTGAGCCATCACCAACACTTCATACATAATACTTCTTCACTATTTGCAGGCCCTTGTAAATGCTTTTCCATATCCATAAAACCTGAGAAGAAATTTCATCACATAAAGGATCTTTCTTGTTGAAGTATTTTGCTCTCAGAATTCTGGCACATAGAGAGTTGTGATCTGTAATCATCCTCTAAGCCAATTTTGTTAGCAGTGCATCATTAAATTTTATGGTATTTTTGAAACCCATTCCCTAAGCCTTTTTGGTTTACACACAACACCACAAGAGATTGGATTCATTCCTTTCTTGTTGTCTTTATTTCACCAGTATCTTCTTTGAACTCTGTCAAGAGATTCAGTCACATAATTTGGCATTTTGAAGCATCCCATTTGATAATTAGCCATAGTACTTAGGACTGACTGTACTTGGGTTGATCTTCCAGCTTGATCAATTATTTTTCTTAGCCATGTACTTAGCTTTCTCTGAAATTTGTCTTCTATTGGTTTGAAGCTTTCTTTCTTCTTTTTGCCCAAAAATAGAGGTAGCCCAAGGTATTTTTCATGTAAACTTATAGTCTTCATTTGAAGTAATCCTGTTAGATGGGAGCATCTCTAAGTTTGCATATGCTTATTAAAGAACATACTGGATTTATTGAAATTTATGACTTGACATGAAGCTGTACTGAACTTGTTGATGATGTCCAATTAATTCCTTATATCTTGATCTTTTCCTTTGCAAAAGAGTAGACAATCATCTGCAAATAGTAAATGATTGATACTTGGGATATGTTGGCTTGGTTTG
The DNA here is from genome assembly GCA_023529315.1 of Papaver bracteatum. Lineage (NCBI taxonomy): Eukaryota > Viridiplantae > Streptophyta > Magnoliopsida > Ranunculales > Papaveraceae > Papaver > Papaver bracteatum. The sequence continues at coordinate 956,790 of JAJJWX010001294.1, forward strand.
ATGCCTTGTATCCTCTTCATACTTTAAGCTTTGCATAACATCCTTGAGAAGCCTTCCATACAGAGAATAAACAAATAAGGTGAGATTGGACCACCTTGCCTAAGACCTCTAGATGGTGTGACAGGGTGACATGAAGAATGATAGGTGTGATAAACACCTAATTTTATATCTAGTATTTATGCTTTCATTGTGAGTTTTCATGTAAATTATGTATCTTATGTGTGAATTTGAGTTTATTAGGTTCTTTGGAGTCATATGGAGCAAAAGAAGAAGAAAACACAAATTTAGAAGAAAGGGCAGAAAGGTCACTTCACATGAAAACATTATCTGGAGCCCGGTAATGGTTAAGGGGTAATACTTTTAGAGGATATGTATTAAACTATGACCAGCTAAGGATAAGGGGCTGCCAACTTTTGGGGGGTCTTTAAGCTATGAGCATCTAAATCCACCCAGGGTTATAACCCTAGTCGAACTTGAGAGAAGCCATTATTCTCTTCTTCCCCAATTTACTTCATTCACCTGGCTGCTGAAATTTGGAACTGTGATTGATGGTAATGGGTTAGGTTCAAATTCAATGGATAAATCAGTGGTGGTGCTGTGGTTACCAGGAGTTAAATTAAGAAAGAACGGCTGCAATGAGGGGGAAGAACAAATAGAGAGAGGGAGAACAGAAGCTGCTGAAATTAAGAGAATCAGGGATGAATTGATGTTTCTGTGGTGTTACAAATTGATGAACAAAGATGGGTTTGATGTTGGAAGATGAATGGGAAGGTTTATAAGAAATAATTGTAGCTAGGGTTTGAGCAGGATTTGGGGATAACTGAGATTCAAAGAAAGAAGAGATGGTGACATGCGAGCTGTAGCCATGGGTTTTCTGGGTTGGTGGTTGTTGCCAAGAACTGCTGCTCTTAAAGAATGGGTTTGTGATGATATAGCTGAAACAATGTGTAGAGTTAGGTTAGATGCAAATTACAGTGAGTTTCTGCTACTTCAGAAATGGTGGATATGAGTAGGTTTCTGAGAGAAGAATTACAGGGAGAATTGGTGTAGCTGATGTTATTTCTGGAGGTGGTGGCATTGATATCAATGAAGTGATATGCAGCAAGACTGACTGAGAAGCAAATGGGAGATGCAGTGAGATCCATGGAAGAAATGCTGGATGGAGTGGTGGTTGTGTGCAGATGTTGGTGGCGCAGCTGAATTGGTCTTGAGAGTGGTGCTGTTGGTTTGAAGTGGAGATGGCATCGAGAGTTGGAGATAGTTGCAGGTGGTATGTGCAATAGACTTAAGTGGCAATAGATGGGTTTGAGTATAAGACCTGGATTTTTTAGCTTCTCTAGCTGTAAACAGGGTGAAGATATGAGTCGGTGGTGCTATGTGCTGTATTGGTTGCAATGCTTCTTAGTTCTGGGACTTGAGCAGTTTGGAGGTGATGTTATGGTGGTTACTTGCAAGAGAGTTATGGAGTTAGAGCTGATGCTGCGAAGTTAATGGTATTGCAGGTGGAGTTGTGAGACTTCAGGTGTTGTTGCTAAGATAGAGATGTAATTGAAGGTGACGAAAATGCAAGGGTAAGGGCTAGGCGCTGACTGCAATGGACTGGAAGTTGCAAATGGAGCATCTGGAAATAGAGCAGTTGAAATGATGCAGGTTTGGAGCCAAAGGATATGGCGTTGTCGCAGATATAACTGTGCAGGGAAGTGATCTGTGTAGTCGAATATGCAACCATATTTGACAGCGAGATTCCAAGGGATTCAGATGGATGGACTGAGACTAGGAGCTATTGAAGGAAAGAGATCAGAGAAAGAAGCGAGAACTGATGACATCGCAGATGAGCATGAGCTGGTGGTATTGTGTTATGTTGCAGAAGACTATGGAGATGAGATTGCGAAGCAATAATGCCGGTTGTTTTTGAGTTACAGCAAATGGCATGGAAGAATGCAAGGAGGTGGTAGCTTAAGCTGAGATTTCGCTGCTATTGATTGAATGAATGACTGTTTTATGTTAGTTGAATGTTATATTGTGCAGGAGAGGAGCTATAAAAGCCCTGAAATTGGCGTGGAAACGGCAGAAAATAGTCAAAACTCGGTCAGAATCGGTTATGGCTGAGTTGACTTAGTGAGTTAGCCGAGTTGACAGAAATTGACTTGGACTTGGACTAATTGGGTTTGTCATATGGGATTCAGGAAACTTAGGAATCGGCCAGAGTTGAAAGAGATATAAAAAGGGTTTGAGAAAACAACACTGAGGACGATCTTTTATCTTCTACTTTTGTATGCTAGGGTTTAGAAACATGAAACTCCTCTTTGTTCTTGTTATGAGCATGAGTACCTAGTTTTCTTTTGGTTATGGATAAAGTTGATTTCACATAACATGAATCCTTGTTCAATATATTAGTTTTGTCTCAATATTATCGATTATGATTCACTGGAAATATCGCCATGTATGATTGAATGTTTATTTTGTCAAGTTGCAAATTGGAAGAACTCACATGCATATCTATTGCTAGATTAAGGTTATTATACGCAAAAGTGATAATTCCTGATTGCAAGTAGCATAAATATGATTATAGTTTGTAGTGATATATTCTTATGATCATATGTGAACCATAACCTTTGTTAAATCAGATTAGTGCTTTTACACGTTCGATTGCTTTGATTGGCCTGATTTCATAGAACTTAATGCATCTAGGGAATTAAACTTGATTAGTGCTTTTACACGTTAGGTTGTTCTCTTAGATATAATTCATACTCGCATATTTTAATGTGTTTGTTGATGACAAGAGGGAATTAGCGGGATATTCTTGCGATCAAGGTATTCTAGGGCCATTGATAAAAGAGATTAAATATCAATTTTAGTTATTATGACAAAAGCATGTTAGTGATTGAAAACGAAATCCTTAACCAATATCTCTTCTATTTTATTTGTTTACTTTTCTTTATTTGCTTTTATATTGTTTTACTTTATTAAAAATCAGAAAATCCCCACGGTTCTTTTATAGGAAATCGAAAACAACTTGACAACCTAGTCCTCTCTGTGGGAACGATCCTTTCTTGCCTTGCTATATTTATATTTTGAGTAGTGAGAAAGTGTAATTTATTTTTGACGCCTGCGACAGCGATCAAAGAACCATTAAGAAGGACAAACACTGAGGTGGTTCCAATGCATTGGTTTATCATGTGGCACCACTTGTTGCAAAATCCAAGTAATGGTATTTATCAATGATGTTGTAATAGTGGTAGTAGTAGGTTCTTTTGAGACTTGTGAAAGCAGATTTTTTTAGATTTAATTTATACAATAAGAAAATATATACAAAATAATAACAATGTCTCGAGAGGTACTAGGACTAGGATTCCACCAATTATTCAAATACATGCGATTCACGTATTTATTTTAAACGATTATAGCTCATTCAATAATAATTTTGACTCTATTTCTTTGCCTAAGGTAGATTCTTAAAATATTAATTGTAAATCTTAAGCATGGCATATCAAAAGGATTAATCCTAAGCATAAACCATTAAATGAAATGACAACTAATTAAAAAAAATCTTTTTCTAATTTTAATTTAATGCAAATAGTCATATAAAGAATTAAATGAATTTACCACATGATGAATTCTGGTTTCCTCCGTCGCCCCAGTGATGGGTTTAGCTCCACATAGTGAAAAACACACTCAAAATATATTTTTATAGCTCAAATAGTGTTTACAAAGAAGAAAAGTATGACTCAGGGAATTCGTAACACTGATAAGGCGTTACAGAGATAACTGTTACAATACTTGTCACAACTGAAGATAATCGTTACAAACGGACCGTTACAAACTTTAAACTATGCGACCCTCAAAACGACAGTTATATACGGTTTTATTGTTCTTCAGCTCCTCCTTCTCTGCAGCAGCAGAGAAATCAGCTCTGCAGCTTCTTATTCTTCTCTGTAGCCTCTCCCCACTCTCGATTCCCTTTCTATATTATCCCCTCACCCTATATATACTCAACAGTAGCAAAATATCATGCCATAACTCTCACAAATTTTCATTAAACTCGGCAGTGAAGAAAAATATTCTGGGAATATTTTCTTCCCTATTTTAGCTTCTCACGTGTTTCTACAGCTGCAAAATCCCCTCATTTATATTCTTCACGGTCCAGAGTGTTTCTAGAGTCATCATACATGACCAGAACACGCATAAATCTTCCAAAACCCGTGAACTATTCTTCTCATGCACGGGCTGCCCTGATTCCTTGTCACGGATTTTCCAGCCAAATTTGATCCAAACAAACACCCATACCATGCTTGTTTGACTGATTCACGTCATCCCATGAAAATTCAGCGATTGAATCTCCCTCTAACCCAGTCGAATCGTGATCGACAAATCTGCCAGAAACTGAGCTCGTTTTCCCGCCAAAACTAAATTTTGAAATGAAGAAGATGACCTCCCCCTAACAGAAATGGGGGTGCGAATAGCAGCAGGCTCTTGGGGGGGTGCCCTTATCCAAAATGAGGGTGCCTTTATCACTTTTCTCCCAGGGGTCCAAAAAGCACTTTTCGAGCAACTTTTTCCGCATAAGTGTATTTCTCCAAAAACACCTACACAAACGTAAAAACACCAAAATTAGTACAAAAATCGAGACTAACAATAGAGACACTGAGAACAAATCAGACACGAAAATGTGTCTATCAAATACCCCCAAACTTATTATTTGCTAGTCCCGAGCAAATCTAAAATAAAATGACTACACTTAGCACGTGCAACAAGTCGTTAAACCGCTAGGTGGCCCTAGCGGCGGAGTGTCGTCTCCGGAGGGTTTACCAGAGGTGTACCCACAAAACCTATACTTCTAATTGGTCACAAGTATCCAAAGAGCTATGAGGACATACAAATTCTCAACCTATCTCCAAGTGCCTAGAATGCCAAAGAAAGGTGACAGCTCTAAAGCTGACCGAAGAAAAGGGGGGACACATCCGCAACACTGCTAGATAAAGAGATATCCGCTACACAGCTAGATAAACATTGTAAGATGCGTCCGCTGATTTTCAGCTGGATAAGATTAGGAGAGAGAAAAAGATGAGAGGGACATCTGCTACACATCTGGACTAATTACGTGTGATGAGTTGAACCATTGCTAGAAAGATCTTGTGCCAGATTGAAAGCGGACTAACAAAGCAACCAAATGCATCTCTCTTCGACTCTCTCATAGTGCTCAGTAGAAACAACGTCTTCTTCGGTCTTCAACTATTGATGATAAATTCTTGAAACTCGTAGAACCTTGACAATTAACTCTTATCTTCGATTTCTTGCTTGACATAAAAATTTCCACTTCCCTATGGCCTTATTGAAAAACAAAACGTAATGATGATTATTATTTTTTTCTATTTTTTTCTATTTTTTTTTTGACACACAAAAATTACACGACAAAAATTTACATGGCCAAGAGAGAAGGACTTAAAAACTTAGATCTTCACAACTCGTGATGTTTTGGTATCATGAATTCCAACAACTTAAATAATTTGCTCTTATACTTTCTTCAACTTTGATTTCTTTGAATTATTCTTTTCTATTGTTGCTTCTAAACCTTAAACGTCTTCAACTTTCTTCATAGATTTTGATGTCACTCCGTTTGTTGATGATGATAAGTTTCTACTGAGAGAGAGTTGTAATCCAGTAACTAAGACTACATTGTGAGGTTGCTTTGTCTTTCTGGTATTTCCTGACCTACTTGCCTTTCCATCATGGATGGTTAGGTCCATCATGGTTACCCTCTAAAAGGAACAAGTTCTCTCCTGAATTTCAAGGATCTCAATGTCTTTTTCTCTAATGTCTTAATAGGTTGTTATCCCTAGCATTCCAATTTCTATCTTTTCGGTGAGAAACAGTATGTAAACTTATCTAACCGAATACCATGTGACGCTAGAAGTTTCAAAAGTGCATCTAAAAAGTTTCTCCCATACCCCCAAACTTAAATCTAACATTGTCCTCAATGTTCTAAAGATGAAATTAAAATCATGAACAAGGAGAAACTTGTTACCACTTGAAGAAAAGAGTAAGGAAAGATATTACCGTGTTGCACGAATATTGGGTTACCTCCCAAGAAGTGATAAGTTTAAAGTCTTCAGCCAGATAATGGAACGGATTAGTCACCTCGAAGAATCAAATAGAAGCAGCCGGAATAACTGCGGGTCATTTGGATCAAAAAGGGCTATCACAAGCAAAAGGAATCTACAACATCCCAAGAAAATTAGCAAATAAAGCACACCCTTGTCTAGTTACCTTTTTAAGACAACTACAAATAACTGTGGTTCAGGTTCAGGTTCTATAACTGGGTCTAGATAACATATTTTCATGGGTTGCATTTCCTCAAAAGTTAGATCCGAATGTTCAGGTCCTAGAGTCTGGGAAAACTCGAATAAGAACTTAGAAGCACATATCATTAACCTGAATAACTGGGGATCCTCTAAGTCAATCAGACTTGACTCACACAGCTGACCACAATGAAAGAGGTGGTCTTCCTTAATAAAATGTGTCGATCCTAATCTCCTAAAGTAATTAGGTTTAGTCTCAAAACTTAATAACTGACACATCTAAAATTCATATGTTCCCACAACTGGAAGGAAGGTTTTTGGTGGGAAAACAAAGTCAATTGTGGTATCATAGCTTAGGTTAACCACATCAACCAGAGGATGGGTTTCTAACAACTGAACTTCTTCCTGGACATTATTAGGTTCGGGAGAGCTAGCATGAAGGTAATCTGGCACAATAGTTGAGGCACATATATCAAGTCCCAAGTGAGGGATCTCTGTAAGATCTAAAGGTAGGGCACAAGGAGAATGATAATCACCCCCAAACTTAGAATTTTGGGTGTCTCTAGATAGACTAGATACAATTTCCCTAATTTCTAGATCATCAGAATCCTGAAAATGGTCAATTGATTCTTGTAGGTTATACTCAGGTGATGCATCCTCACTCATATTTAAAAGCTCTGCGAGTTCATCTTCTTTTTCTAAGTATGATGTTTCTAAATCGCTAGATTCTAAAACAAAATTCTCATAATAAACTCGTTCCTCAAAACTATCATCGGCTTCGTAAACAGGAAATACTACATCGTCTAAAACAGTATCTCTAGTAAAATCCTCATCCTTTTGAACAGGTGAATAATTGTTAAAATTATTAGGATATGAACCAGAAGTAACCTTATTGTTATAAAGCTCAATTGGAGTGGCAAATTCCTGATCACTATGCCTAAAAACTTCAGATTCTTCATCAGTACTATCCACATCATGATCATAATAACATGAAAATGATTGAACCTCATCTAAGCAAGTAGTGTTACCAATTCTAACCTTGTCATCCTGATTATAAAAATTTTCCTCATTTTCACGGGTGATATTGGAAAGAATGTATTGGCAATCAAGAGTAATTCGAGCAATTCTTTCTTCCGTCTCTAACTCTAACCTACGTGTCGACTCAGCAAACTCACGTGTTGACTCAGTTAACTTACATGTTGACTCAGCTATCTTCCTGAGGTTATCTTCTAAAGAAGTTTCACTTACCGTTATAGTTCTTTCGCTCATAACTAAGTCATCAGTATCCGCTAACTTATGTGTTGACGACTTAAGTAACTTACGCGTTGACTCAAGTATCCTACGTGCTTCATCTAGAGGAGAGGAATTATCGAAATTTTGCTCGTATGACCGGTGGGCATGTGGATAGTAATTGGGCTCACCATGGTATGGGCCATAACCTTCAAAAGATGGGCGTTCCCAACCACTATTCACACTATGGTCAAAGTAATGTCCATTTTGAAAATTAGTCGTATATTCTTTGTATTGGCTATTGTAATACCAGTTCTACATCCTAACTGCAAGGGAAATCCACACAAACACAAACAAGGCTGACTCGACCACAACAAACCTACTGATTTCTAGCAAACAAAAAGAATGATGGCTCCACTTAGATTGTTTCTAGACCAGCTTCTAATCCTTCGAAAGGGAATTCGTTACAATCTGAGAAAACCCCTCTGGAATCAATCCGAGTTTAAGTTAGTTGAATAGAGGCGAGGGAAGCTACGTGGAGCTTTGATACCCAAGGCCTCACCGCATTACAAGGCGGCGCAGTCACGCATTCAACTCACAGAAACCATCATGAACTTAGAAGTATGCTCAAAAGAGTAACCAATATTTTTCGAATGATTTTCTTACTAAGCACGTTACCCTATCGGTCTCGTTCTATTCCAAATTTTAAGCTTAGGTTCGCGTTTGGTATTGTTTTCCTAAGGCGAGAAAGAAGAGAACGGTGATGAAATCCGAACCCTTATCTTATATGGCCAGGCCTTGCCCTTTACTAGGAATTTAAAACAGCCGTTTTCAAAACCTCAACATATATGCATACAAAATCATCCAGTTGACCCGCTGATAGGGGATTCACGGGTGTTTAGAATTCTTACCTCCCGTTCCAGACGGGGGATGAACCGTTGAAGTCGAATCGGGCCACGACTCCTATGTCATGTACGAACCTGAGGGGCCGAGGTGATATCGTAATCACCGTCCTTCCCTGTGCAGTTTATAATTGAAACTACCCTTCCGTAGGGTTTAAAAATAAAAGAATGTCCAAATGTCCAAGTCCAAAGTCCAAAAAGTAAAGTGCAAAAGAAAAAGAAAATTACAAAAAAAAAAATAATAAATAAAAAAACTTTTTTTTTTCTCTCTTTTTATAAAAAAAAAAAACCTTCTTCTTTCGTTTCGCCTTTTACTTTATCTTTAACTCCAAATCCTTAAGTATTCACCAAAGGCTTTGGAAAAAATTTCTTTCGCTCCAAATTCCAAAATCTGTAGTAAAAAGAAAAAGACAAAAACGTAAAGAAGAACAAATAAAATAAAAACAAATAAAAATCTAAAAAATCTAGCCTAAAGACAAGCTCCATGTCGATGGCGCCAAATATTGATGGTATTTATCAATGATGTTGTAATAATGGTAGTAGTAGGTTCTTTTGAGACTTGTGAAAGCAGATTTTTTTAGATTTAATTTATACAATAAGAAAATATATACAAAATAATAACAATGTTTCGAGAGGTACTAGGACTAGGATTCCACCAATTATTCAAATACATGCGATTCACGTATTTATTCTAAACGATTATAGCTCATTCAATAAGAATTTTGACTCTATTTCTTTGCCTAAGGTAGATTCTTAAAATATTAATTGTAAATCTTAAGCATGGCATATCAAAAGGATTAATCCTAAGCATAAACCATCAAATGAAATGACAACTAATTAAAAAAAATCTTTTTCTAATTTTAATTTAATGCAAATAGTCATATAAAGAATTAAATGAATTTACCGCATGATGAATTCTGGTTTCCTCCGTCGCCCCAGTGATGGGTTTAGCTCCACATAGTGAAAAACACACTCAAAATATATTTTTATAGCTCAAATAGTGTTTACAAAGAAGAAAAGTATGACTCAGGGAATTCGTAACACTGATAAGGCATTACAGAGATAACTGTTACAATACTTGTCACAACTGAAGATAATCGTTACAAACTGTAAACTATGCGACCCTCAAAACGACAATTATATACGGTTTTATTGTTCTTCAGATCCTCCTTCTCTGCAGCTTCTTATTCTTCTATGTAGCCTCTCCCCACTCTCGATGCCCTTTCTATATTATCCCCTCACCCTATATATACTCAACAGCAGCAAAATATCACGCCATAACTCTCACAAATTTTCATTAAACTCGGCAGTGAAGAAAAATATTCTGTGAATATTTTCTTCCCTGTTTTAGCTTCTCACGTGTTTCTACAGCTGCAAAATCCCCTCATTTATCTTCTTCACGGCCCAGAGTGTTTCTAGAGTCATCATACACGAGCAGAACACGCATAAATCTTCCAAAACCCGTGAACTATTCTTCTCATGCACGGGCTGCCCTGATTCCTTGTCACGGATTTTCTAGCCAAATTTGATCCAAACAAACACCCATACCATGATTGTTAGACTGATTCACGTCATCCCATGAAAATTCAGCGATTGAATCTCCCTATAACCCACTCGAATCGTGATCGACAAATCTGCCAGAAACTGAGCTCGTTTTCCCGCCAAAACTAAATTTTGAAATGGAGAAGATGACCTCCCCCTAACAGAAATGGGGGTGCGAATAGCAGCATGCTCCTGGGGGTGCCCTTATCCAAAATGAGGGTGCCTTTATCACTTTTCTCCCGGGGGTCCAAAAAGCACTTTTCGAGCAACTTTTTCCGCATAAGTGTATTTCTCCAAAAACACCTACACAAACGTAAAAACACCAAAATTAGTACAAAAATCGAGACTAACAATAGAGACACTGAGAACAAATCAGACACGAAAATGTGTCTGTCACCAAGTTGCATCATTATGTCCATTAGAAACTTCCATTCAATTCTATCAAAAGCTTTCGAAATATCCATCTTGATACCAATTTCACCAAATTTATTCCTGCTTTTTTTCATGTGATCCATAATTTCATGAGCTATTATGGTGTTGTCTGAGATATTTTTATTTGGGACATAAGCTGCTTGAAAGGTCGAGACTATTTTTTGTATGACAGGTTTGAGTCTATTGGCAACGATTTTTGAGATAATTTTATAGTTTATGTTGCAAAGGCTTATTGGTCTAAAATCTGAAGGGTTTTGTGGACATTCTACTTTTGGTATGAGGGTTTAAAAGGTGTAGTTGAGTTCCTTCAGGAGGTAGCCATTTCTAATTTTTTTTATGTCATACGAGTAACATCATTACCTACAATGTTCCAGCACGTATTATCGATAGAATCCTGCCTGAAATACATCTGGTCCCAGTGCTGCCCAAGGTTTGATTTGAAATACTGTAGTTTAGATTTCCTCCAAATCTGGTACTCTTGTTAATCTTGCATTGCCTCTGCTGTTATGCATGGAGTAATGAGACTTAGTATTTCTTCATTTCTATGGGGGTTTGAAGTAGTTGTGATGTTGCTGAAATGACTATTGAGGAGTTTCTCAATTTCCTTTCTTTCTGAATGCCACAATCCCATATCATCTTTAAGAGAGTCTATGTGGTTCCTTCTTCTTCTGTAATTTTATTTGAGTGGAAGTATTTGGTGTTTCTGCTTTCTTTCTTCAGCAAGTTTTCTATGAAATTTTGGTATTTCATGTCTGAGTCCATTTTATGCCAGTATCTCAGTTCTTGTTGTAGACTGTCCATTCCACTGATGTTGCTTGTCCTTTGATTTGCTTGGATTTCTTGATTTTTCTTTTCCGTCTCCTTTATGTGTTGGTGTACATTTCCAAAGACTTCATAGTTCCATTTATTGATTTCTTTTTTGGTGATATTTAATCTTGAGACTGTTTGGAAGGCTGCAGATCCTTGTTGTGGTTGGCTCCATGCTTTTGCAATTACTTCTTTGCATGAGTCTTGTTGAATCTAGTTTTCAAAGACTCTAAATGGTTTCTTAAAATCTCTTTCAACTGGAACAATTTTGTGTTTTAACTATACTTTTCCTATATCTTGGGGGAAAAAAACCAAAATTTTAACTGGATTAAAGGCTTATTGGAACAACTTTTGAAGACTACGACCAATAATTAGGAAAACCAAATTTTTTAATGAAATAATTAGTTTTAGTTTCAGAAATGAAAACTATGTCAGGGTCATTATTTTGTATGCTACGTCTAAGGTGATCCCTAGTATCTTTTTGGCCAATGCCTTGACAATTCCAAGCTAGTATCTTCATTTTTTGAAAGAAATTATTTGAACAGTCTACAGGAAGGACGAGATAATGGTATGTTTGCTTTAAAATTTTAAAGAGTCTTAAAGGAGAAAAAATAACTTGCAGAGTGTTTAAGAAAGTTAAAAGATTAGTTACCTAGTCTTCTTGCCCTGCATTATATTGGTACGTAGTGATTGCATTGAAATGTTGATCCCAATATCCTCCCTGGTTGTGGTCCTAATCTTCCAATTCTTACACATTCTGGTACATGCTATTTTCAGCTTGGCTAGCAGCATCCATGTTTGAGACATTGTCGAAATTGATAGCTCTAGCGATATTTTCTCTGATTCTTTTTCCCCTTCTCTGGCTTGTACCTTATCCAGCATCAGAGTGGCTTCCCACTCCTTCTGAATAAGCTGCAGTAACATGGTAGCCATCTGAGGGTATTTTAAATACCACCTTGTTTGCAGCAACAACTTTCTTCTTAGAGAGATTCTTATTTATGGTGATTCGTGAACCATCTCCATATTTAAGATTCATAGCCATGACATCTTGCAAGGACAAATTTGTTTGACCAAACTTGAAAAAAACCTTGTTATCTAGTGCTCTAACAAAATTTTCCTTACTTTCAAACTCATCATTATCATGGTCTAAGATAAAGCAAGTTGGACATAAATTTCATGGTTGCTTTTGATAGTAAAAAGGAATCCATTGAGTATATCCAGCTCCGTTTTCAGTTAACAGACCTCTAATGAGAGGGGTTTTCACATTGATTTTGATGTTAGCACTGACAGCAGTTGAGTCCACTGGGTTTCCATCTTCAGGATCAAGAGCTTTGAATTTTCATAGAATTTTGGAAAACTTGAACATAGCTTCAGCATCAAATAATTCTGGCGGCAGGTCTTTGAAGTCCACCCAGAATTCTTGAGTGCTAAAGTCTATCTTCTGAATTTGCACAAAAAAAGTTATATGGCTTAACCATGAAGAGAGCACCGTTCACAGACCACAGAGCATTTTCAAGAACCCAATTGACTTGATCCAAGTGAGCGAACATAACAATGAAGAAGTTTTGTGCATGATTTCTTATCTGGAATTTTTTTCACCTTCTTAACCCAGAGATTTTTGAGATGAAATTCTAGGTTGTCAGGCTTCATTGGTTCCGGAGATAGAAGTTTGCCTATAATGCTTGTAGCCCATTTGGAAATTCCTCTGTCTAGATTGACACTTGCATACACAAATGTTTGTCTGATATCTTCTGATTCAGAACTGTTGTTATTAGTGGACATCAACTGTTCCTCAAGGTATTGCATATTTCCCATATTAGGTTCCATAATGCTGTAAAACTCAGGAAAGTTTGAGATTGAGATGAATAATGAGTAGAGGACGAGGATGAGGAAAATGGCCGTTACCTGATGAGTGCCAAATATTGCATATTCATACACCTTTTCATTGGCACTTAACTCATCTTTCGCGCTTCAAAGTCATATATTATCCCAAATTCTGCATTTTTACCATTTTCAAGAATAAATATTTGTATTAATTAATTTTGTGTTTTTAAGTACTAAATAAAGCTTGGAAGAATTGAGAAGACAAAAGAGAAGAAAGTTGGAAGCGTTGCAACCCGCTCGCGCATCAGTGGAAACCTGTTTACAAATTCATGGGATTAAACAACCCATGATCCAAAACCCAAGACCCAAATCCGTTTCCACCTCACCCCCATTGGATTCTTTCCAAAACATCCACCTCACCCCCATTCTCTCACTAAATCACTCCCAATTTGTTTCCCACCACCAAATATATTCCATTTCATCCATCAATTAAAGAAAACATGTTTTGTTTAATTGTTGAGTGGTTGCTACAGTAAAATTCGAATCCCAAGTGTAAGAGAATTTTTGTGTATAAATAGAGATGGTTGTTGTGTTGAAAACTCATCCAAGAATAGCTTGTTCATGTTAGTTTATCAAATTTAATTTTTGTTGTAATGTTCTTCATGTTCTAGTTTCATTTGCTAGGGTTTAAATGAAGCCGTAACTCATTGGTATGTATTCATATCTTGTATCTTGTTCTTGAAAGTTTAGAATTGTTTAAAGATATAATTTAATCCAAGTTTGTCAACATCTTGCTCTCACAATGTATGCCATGTATCCATTGTAGTTAGAATATCTCTTTGTTGATTATGTTACAACTCATGCTTAACCAAACATTGATCCTCATATTAGTTGTGCTTTAATTAGACAGTTAATGCTTTGGAGAAATACTTTAGTTGTGATTAAATTATCCATTGGAGAAACACCTTAGATATATGGTAGACTTGAATCTGCTGTAAGGACAAGAATAATATTACAAGTTGAATGCATATCATAAGTTAGTGGTGGATTTGAATACCCTAGTATCCATATTCTCAGTATTTACACCTTGATTTAATTGCGTATTTTAATTCAATATTATTTTCTGTTTAAGTCTTTGCCAATATCTCGTCAGATCGACAAAAGCAAACCCCTTTTGGTTACTCTCGAATCAGTTCTAAGTAAGGATTTAGAATCAACTTCTACACTCTCCAAGTATCTGTGGTTCGACCTGTGCTTGCCCTGTGTTGCTTGTCGACACTGTGCACTTGCAGTATACACAATAGTAGGTATCTTTCCGAGCCTACCAAGTTTTTGGCGCCACTGCCGGGGACTCGGTAGCGGTGTAGTTGAAGTTTCTATCTCCTGTCACTGTTCATATTTCATCTCATGTCACTGTTCATATTTCATCTCCTGGACTGTTCATATTTCAATGTAGCATAAATCACTGTACATATTGTACTGCACAACATGTATTTACTGTAGCAGCGTAACTATTCACTGTCAATTTTACACTTATTTTTGATATATTTTTTTTTGCTTTTGCTTTAAAACTTCGAAACCCTAACTACCTCTTTTGAGCTCAACAGGTACCTGAGTAGTTGTTGTAAAGGCGAAGGAAAGGAAGAGAAAGAAAGCGGAAGAAGTTTTTGTTTTAATAAAAAAAAAAGAGTTTATTTTATTTATCTATTTTTAGTTTGTATTAGGATTCCTTTACTCTTGTAATTTTATTTTTCTTTTGCACTTTATTTTGGACTTTGGACTTGGACATTCTATTTTTATTTTTATTTTTAAACCCTATGGAAGGGTATTGTTAAATATCAACTGTTTGCAGAGAAGGACGGTGATTACAATATCACCTCGGCCCCTCGGGTTCGTTCATGACATAGGAGTCGTGGCCCGAGTCGACAACAACGGTTCATCCCCCGTCTGGTATGGGAGGTAAGTTTGTCGAAACACTCGCGAATCCCCTGTTAGAGAGTTACTGTATTCCTTCGGTTGCATATATGTTGAGGATTTGAATACGGATGTTTTATTTTCCTAGTAAAGGTCAAGGACTGGCCATACAAGATAAGGGTTCGGATTTCATCACCGTTCTCTTCTTGCCCGCCTTAGGAAAACGATACATACACGAACCTAAGCTTTAAAATTTGAAATAGAACAAGACCTATAAGGTAACGAGCTTAGTAGGAGAGTCGTTCGAAAAATATTGGTTACTCTTTAAGCATACTTCGAAGTTCATGACGGTTTCTATAAATTGAATGCGTGACTGCGCCGCCTTGTAATACGGTGAGGTCTTGGGTATCAAATCTCTAGCAGCTTCCCTCGCCTCTATTCAATTTACTTAAACTCAGATTGATTCCAAAGAGGTTTACTCAGATTGTAACGAATTCCCTTTCGAAGGATTAGAAGCTGGTCTAGAAAACAATCTAAGTGGAACCATCATGCTTTTTGTTTGCTAGAAATCAGTAGGTTTTCTGTGGTAGAGTCAGCCTTGTTTGCGATTGCATAGAACTTCATTTCCGTTTATGATTTTTCTTCTTTTATTTTGTTTTTCTAGTGTATGCCCGAGGTCATTAGAGAACGAGCTTGAAAAAAAAAAAAAAAAAAAAAAACCAATAATGAAAAAAATATTGGTCTGTTTTCAGTGTGTACATCCCAATCTCCGCAACAAGCCTAGTGCTAGTTAGAGATCATGTCAGGATTCTGGTCTGCAAGTGGGGATGGAAACAAATCAATTCGAGAACTTGCTTACGGGCATGTTGCACGTTATGAAACTCCAACAGACCATGATGTCACTAGTTATAGGGATTATTATGGACATTTTCACAGTCCTGAGCATCAATACATGAACCCTAGTAACTACTCACACATGTATCATCCACCACAGGGTGAAAATGAACATCTTTACAGTGCCCAACTCTCACAATCATCACTTTTGGACCAGTTAGAAGATGGAACTGCAGCTTTAGAAATGCAAATGCATGAAATCATCGCATATAATTCTTCTAGGCAATCAAATCTATGCTTGTACCTTATGTGGAGGCTTAGGCCATCCTGCTGAGAATTGCTATATTTTGCATGATTTTAGGCAATCTAGAGAATATCATGAAAATCCAAAATATGAAATGCCAACAGATTACAAAGCTGATAGTCATTGGGACCATAATCAACCTTTCGAAGGTTGCGATCAGTATTTTATAGACCCTAATGACCCTGCACATATGTATCATCCACCACAGTGGGAAGTTGAACAATTTTGTACTTCTCAATCTGTGGAGGAAAATCTCAGACTCATCGAACAAAATAATGCTAGGAGTGTATTGCATGATAAACCATATAGCATTGATTATGAATTTCCTACTGTTGAAGACTCTCCTTCCATTGAAAAACTTAATGCATTATTAAAAATGAATTTGATTCGTTTACAAAATGTACGAAGGGAGGAATTTCAGGATGAAATGTTTGTTTGTCCTAATGAAATAAAAAATAGTATGCCTAGTCTTACTCGTGCAACAGATATTGCATATGAACCTGTTTTAAATAAAGGGACTAGAAATACTACGATTTTGAATAAGGAAATGCATTTCTGTGATGATGATGATGATGATGTTATGTTAGAAGAATATGTTTTTACTGAAAATATTGTCGAACCTTTGAGTTCAGAGACATTAGGCTTCTCTGCCTCGACCTTAATGAATGATGTTTCTTCTAGTGTTACATATACATGTGATGTTGATACTGATCTTGAGCCTGTGCAATTGTCTTGTGAACAAGAGCATGACACATTTCTTGTGTCTGACTTAGAAAATGTTGAATCTCCTGTCGACACTAATGATCTTATGCATGAAAATATAATTGACGTGTCTGATTCTATACTTAGGTCACAACATGATGTCTCTTTGGATTTGTCCATGCATGAGAATAAAACTTTGGATGATGATGATTATGAACTAGGCCTTGTTGATTTGTTCTATGAATGTGAGCATACTGTCACACTTGTAGATGACTTAGGAGATGTAAATGTAACTAATGATAATGGTACTCTTGATCTCATCCATATGAGCAACTTAGACGTGCCTACTCTCCCCGCTAAGTCACCAACTGATGGTCTTGCCTTTGGACCTAAGAATTTTTCCTTTTAAGTGTCTTTGAATCAATGTTGTTGACAATTCCAAACCTAGGGTTAGAGTTATATGCATCTCAAATTCTTTTGGACTTTTTGTCCACTAAATATCATGTTATTGAGAAGTCATATCTGGAATACCCTCATGTTTTCCCATCCATCCCTGACGAAGCCCATTTTGAGCTAGACCTTCTACGTGATGAACCCCTAAAATTGTTAGATTTTGTACCCAAAAGTTTATCTATTGAAAAATCTAGGTTTGGGGGTAACTCATTCACATATGAAGTCTCACTTGCATTGTTGTCCTGTTATAAATATGTAAGGTTGTTGATGTTTCCGCATTCCGTCTTTTGGGTTGATCCTCAACTTTTTAGATTGTTGGTGTTTGGGGAGTCATCATTGTATAATCTAGTAGGTAAATTTTGAATCTTGTTGATATATTTGTGTGCTAACCAAACTTTTTGTCTTGCGCTAATATTGTTTGCTTTCATAGCATTCATTCAATTATGGTTAGCACCAACCTTTTTGCATCTGGTATTCTCTTTCATTTGAATCTGTTTTGTTCTCACGTTTTTTTGTTGTTTCTGTTATCTTTTGAAACATTGAGGACAATGTTAGATTTAGGTTTGGGGGAGTATTTGCATTTAGCGTTGTGAGTCTTTTTATGACCAGCTGTAGAGCGGGTCTTTTGTAGGTTTTCTTTTGTAGTCTTTTGCATTTTTTTTATGACCAGCTGTGGAGCGGGTCTTTTGTAAGATCTTTTGTAGTCTTTTGCATTTTTGTGTTGTTGTTTTCTATGACCAGCTGTGTAGCGGGTCTCTAAAAAAAATGATGATGACCAGCTGTGTAGCGGGTCCCTAAAATTTTTTTTGTCTCGGATCTTGTGTATGATGATCAGCTGTGTAGCGGGTCTTAAAAAAAAATTATATATATATATATATATATATTGGTTAGAAAGTGTCAAGGTTCTACGAAATTCCGAAGTTCATCATCTACAGTTAAAGACCGAAGACGAAGACGTTTCTATGGATACTCTGAAATTGGAGAAGGTTTTGTGGGTACATCTTTGGTAGGCCCTCACGAGACTACAACTCGTCCACTAGGGACACCTAGGGGTTTAAAGGCTTAATGCATACGCTAAATGCATTCGAGAGACCAGCGACAGTGGTATAGTTAGGATTTCGGATTTCTGTTTCACTTGAGGACAAGTAAAATTCAGGTTTGGGGTATTTGATGAGTGCCAAATATTGCATATTCATACACCTTTTCATTGGCACTTAACTCATCTTTCGCGCTTCAAAGTCATATATTATCCCAAATTCGCGCATTTTTACCATTTTCAAGAATAAATATTTGTATTAATTAATTTTGTGTTTTTAAGTACTAAATAAAGCTTGGAAGAATTGAGAAGACAAAAGAGAAGAAAGTTGGAAGCGTTGCAACCTGCTCGCGCATCAGTGGCAACCTGTTTACAAATTCATGGGATTAAACAACCCATGATCCAAAACCCAAGACCCAAATCCGTTTCCACCTCACCCCCATTGGATTCTTTCCAAAACATCCACCTCACCCCCATTGGATTCTTTCCAAAACATCCACCTCACCCCCATTCTCTCACTAAATCACTCCCAATTTGTTTCCCACCACCAAATATATTCCATTTCATCCATCAATTAAAGAAAACATGTTTTGTTTAATTGTTGAGTGGTTGCTACAGTAAAATTCGAATCCCAAGTGTAAGAGAATTTTTGTGTATAAATAAGAGGGTTGTTGTGTTGAAAACTCATCCAAGAATAGCTTGTTCATGTTAGTTTATCAAATTTAAATTTTGTTGTAATGTTCTTCATGTTCTAGTTTCATTTGCTAGGGTTTAAATGAAGCGTAACTCATTGGTATGTATTCATATCTTGTATCTTGTTCTTGAAAGTTTAGAATTGTCTAAAGATATAATTTAATCCAAGTTTGTCAACATCTTGCTCTCACAATGTATGCCATGTATCCATTGTAGTTAGAATATCTCTTTGTTGATTATGCTACAACTCATGCTTAACCAAATATTGATCCTCAGATTAGTTGTGCTTTAATTAGACATTTAATGCTTTGGAGAAATACTTTAGTTGTGATTAAATTATCCATTGGAGAAACACCTTAGATATATGGTAGACTTGAATCTGCTGTAAGGACAAGAATAATATTACAAGTTGAATGCATATCATAAGTTAGTGGTGGATTTGAATACCCTAGTATCCATATTCTCAGTATTTACACCTTGATTTAATTGCGTATTTTAATTCAATATTATTTTCTGTTTAAGTCTTTGCCAATATCTCGTCGTATCGACAAAAGCAAACCCCTTTTGGTTACTCTCTGAATCAGTTCTAAGTAAGGATTTAGAATCAACTTCTACACTCTCCAAGTCTCTGTGGTTCGACCTGTGCTTTCCCTGTGTTGCTTGTCGACACTATGCACTTGCAGTATACACAATAGTAGGTATCTTTCTGAGCCTACCATTACCCCATTCCAATTTATAGATCTTCTGCATGTATTTGGTTTGAGACGTGTAAATCTTATCATAAAGTTGATGCCACTTTTCTTCCAACAAGAAAAAGAACCAGAGCTCTGAGCTTTTGCAGATTAACTAGAATTAAATTGGTAAGATTTCTCCGCCATTGACTCGAAGAGAAACACGACTTTGAAGACCAAAACCTTTGGGGAAACAACCTTTTGAAATGACTACTTTGTACCATAACAAGGAAACAAAGACCAGGCATAACCTTAACACCTACAAGTCATAATTAAGAAACCAGGAGGGTAAAAAATGAAACAGGAAAAAAAGATTAGATCGAATAAATAACACAAATCTCGGAAGAGGGGAAAGAGGTTTTAAGACATAAAGAAACAGAAAACGAAATTCAGACAAATTAATAAGTTTACAAACACATTAAAGATTTACAGACAGAGATTAACTAACTGATTTAGTTGTTGCAGACATCAATGATTCATTAAAGGCGATGAAAGAATGATGGTTGTTATCAGTAATTCTCTTTATTCCTCGTTCCGAAGCTACAACAACCAAGTATATGTCGGTATGGGCATGAGATGACACGTGATGGATATTTGTCATTAATTAATGTTAATACATGATGCTACGACAAATTAAGATTAGCCTCTCTTTTTTTTACTTTTTAAGCGTTAATTATCCTTATTTAAGCCTTAATTATCTTTATTTAGGCATGTGACTAATGCATATATAACTAACTGCCACTAATAACGCCTACAAATACTCCCATAATTATTTGACTGTTGTATAACACGTAACAATTGTGTGGCCCACTATTAAATTATTTGAGCAAAATCTAGAGAATTCCTTCCACCTCTATAACCGACAAAGGAATAATCATCATCGGGAAATTACTTAACCATTTTGGATTATTAATATCCTAAAACATTGCCACGTTGCTTCCTTGTACCGCCTACTCACTTCTTCACCAGCTATAAATAGCATTTCGATCTCCACTTTGTAAATACAACTTGAAAAAAAACAATAAGACTTTGCTACTTTTATCCCAATGTTTATTTGTTTCATCTTGCTTTTCACTAATTAATTAAGTGGTAGAATAGAATAAGAGAAGAAGTGATAAAGCTTCGTCATTTCCTTTCTTTTAATAACTAGTGTTTTTTGTGTACTAATGTTTTGTGTACGCATACTAAGCTCACCTGGTTCTCATTTCACTTTAGCTAAGTTAATTAATTACACAAAAGCAATCATTATATAAAATAACCCCTTATTATCACTTAATACGTTATCAGCACGAAATAGCTCGGCGAGTTCGTGGTTTTCCAGCTAGTTCATCAAACTAAAGAAGTGGACATCTGCAGGTTTGATTTTCATGTTACATTTTTTTTAAATGTCAGCAAATTTAGTTATTCTGGATTTTATGCCACTTGAGGACTCCGGTGAAAACTATCTCCCATGGGCGCTCGATGCTGAGTTGTATCTGGAAGCGAATAAACTTGGTCATACAATCATTGGGGGAGACTGTACATCAGACGAGCGCGCCAGAGCCGTAGCTTACTTGCGCCGTCACCTCTCTCCAATCCTGAAACATGAGGTAGCACACTGTAGAGAACCTCAAAGGTTATGAAATACCATAAAAGGGAAATATGACCATTTTAAGGTGGTCACCCTGCCAAAAATTCGTGACAAATGGATTCATCTGAGGTTTCAGGATTTTAAATCCGTATCAGCTTACAATTCTGAATTGCACAAGATCGCTGCTCAATTTGAGATGTGCGGTGAGCCGTTATCAGAAGAATCCAAGCTAGAGAAGACGCTGAGTACTTTTCATGCTTCCCATATTGTACTTCAGCAGTTTTATCGGGAACGCCGTTTTACACGGTATTCTGATCTTATATGTTGTCTTCTCGTGGCTGAGCAGAATAACGAATTGTTAATTAAAAATCACGAGTCCCGTCCTTGTGGTTCTGCTCCGGTGTCGGAATTTAATAGGGCATCGTATCTGGACATGGACATGATCATGGTAAACAGGGTTATCGTGTAAAGAAGCGCAAACGCGGAGGCTATAGGCATAGAAATGCCAACAACCATCCGTATAATAAAAATGCGGAAGCGAAGCATGATAAGGGGAAGGGATCGACTTCCACTTCTCAAAAGAAATCTAAAAATTCCCCCATAAAAATGACGAGGGTTGCTATCGATGTGGTTCTAAAGACCATTGGTATAGATGCTGCCGCGCTGATCTCCGTGAGCCTCACAAGAAAAAGGAAGCAGACGTTGAGATAAATTTGGCAGAACGCAATATTTCCACTGAACCTCCAAAATTAGAGGTTTCTGACTACCTACTTTATTTGGAGGGTAATAAATAACAGACTACTTTTGACCAATTTGTTGATGGTCTGTTTCGTGTAAATTAAAATTGTAGTATTGTGTTTTAGTGTGTTGTTTGTATTTGTACTTACGTCTTTTGGTATTTTTGGCTTGTACTAATTTTTGGGTTTGTATGTGTGTAATATGTATGAGTGTGTGTGTGTTGCTAAAATTATTTTGTGCAACTATCTTATATTTTCTTTATGTATATGGAAGGATATGGACACTGAAAGCAACCCCGATGGTGAATTTTGTCTCGTTGATAGTGGAACAAAAAATTCAATATTTCGAAGTACTAAGTACTTTGTAACCTTGAAAAGGTTCAAGGCTAGTATCACTACCATCAGTGGTTCAGCTAACCTTGTAGAAGGTGCTGGTAAAGCTTGTGTCTCATTACCGTGTGGTACCATATTCACTATCAATGATACGTTATATTCCTCCGGATCCCATAGAAATCTGTTGAGTTTCAAAGATATACGCAATAATGGATACCACATTAAAACGGTTGATGATAACAATAAGGAGTACTTGTATATTACATCGCCTAATGGAAAAACATTGCTGAGAGTCTTCCATACCTCACTTATGGGTTGTACCATACAAAGATTCGGAAATTTGAATCTTATTCGATCATAGTTCGAAAGTTTTATGACCCGAATACATTCGTATTGTGACACAATCGACTTGGACACCTAGGTTCTACTATGATGAGTAGAATTGCTCAGAACTGTCAGGGAAATCCTTTGCAGAAACTTCTGCTTAACAAAGGACTTGGTTGTACTGCTTGTTCTTTGAGGAAACTAATTACAAAACCGTCCTTGACAAAAGTAGTTCTGGAATCACCTACCTTCTTGCAGAGAATACAAGGTGATATATGCGGTCATATACATCCCTATAGTGGACCCTTTCAGTACTTTATGGTTCTGATTGATGCTTATGCTAGATGGTCACATGTTTGTTTACTTTCAACACGTAATTTATCATTTTCTCGGCTCCTTGTTCAAATTATAAAATTACGTGCTCATTTTCCTGATTATTCTATCAAGTCCATTCGGCTTGATGGTGCATCGAAGTTTTCTTCAAAGGTATTTGATGCATATTGCATGTCATTAGGCATTGAGGTTGAGCATCATGTTGCTCATGTTCATACACAAAATGGTTTAGCAGAATCGTTCATTAATCATCTTCAACTCATTGTCATACCAATGCTTATGAAAACTTAGCTCCTCGTTTCAGCTTGGGGACATGCTATTTTGCACGCTGTTGCACTGGTACATTATCGACCTTGTGCGAATAATAAATATTCCCCTTTACAACATGTGTTAGGTCATCCACCAGACATATCTCATCTGCGTATTTTTGGTTGTGATGTTTATGTTCCCATTGCACCACCACAACGCACCAAGTTTGGCCCACAACGTCGACTTGGAATATATGTTGGATTTAACTCACCATCTATAATTCTATATATTTAACCGTTAACAGGGGATCTTTTTACGGCAAGATTTGTATATTGTCATTTTGATGATACAGTCTTCCCGCCGTTAGGGGGAGGAAAGCTACCACCTGAAAAACGACGTGAATTATCCTGGTATACACCAGAATTGTCTCATCTTGATGTACGCACAAGTCAGTGTGAAACTGAGGTGCAAAAGATTTTACATCTTCAAAATATTGCAAATCAAATGCCTGATGCATTTACAGATACAACAAAAATAATGAAAGTAGACGTACCAGCTAAAAATGTTCCATCACGCATAGATGTTCCTATGGAGCAATCCGTGGATGTGGCAGCAAACAAGTCTTCTGAATTACGCCATAAGCGTGGACGACCAGTTGGGTCAAAGGATTCTGCTCCTCGAAATAGGAAAAGCCAATCTCAATCATTGACTAATAGTTCTCTTAAAGAGACTATTGATGAAGTATCAAAACTCTCTGAAAATAAATCTCCTAACAAGGAGAATGTCTCGACGGAGACAATGGAACCTCAAAATGAGGAAGCCTCTATTAATTATGTATGCAATAGAGAAGTTTGGGATCGAAGTTCAATGATTATTGACGACATATTTTCATTTACAGTAGCTACTGACATTGCCTTGGATGATGATGGTGTTGAACCACACTCGATAGAGGAATATCATCAAAGGGATGATTGGCCAAAATGGAAAAAGGAAATCCAAGCAGAATTACTTTCTCTCGCTAAGCGCAATGTTTTTGGTACTGCAGTCTGAACACCAGATAATGTGAGCCATGTTTGCTGCAAATGGGCGTTTGTGCGCAAGAGAAATGAGAAAAATGAAATCGTTCGCTATAAAGCGAGACTAGTGGCACAAGGTTTCTCACAGAAACCAGGGATTGACTATGAGGAAACATATTCTCCTGTAATGGATGCAATTACTTTTAGGTATTTGATTAGCCTGGTAGTCCATGAAGGACTCGGAATGCATCTAATGGACGTGGTTTCGCAGATTCAGTATGGAAAATTGGATACAAATATCTATATGAAAATCCTCGAAGGTTTTCAGTTGTCAGCAGACAAACCATGTCATATGTATTCACTAAAATTAAATCGAGCCTTGTATGGTTTGAAACAATCTGGACGAATGTGGTATAATCGTCTGAGTGAATACTTGTTAAGTCAGGGTTATGTGAACAATCCTATATGCCCATATATTTTCATTAAAAAGGCAAACACTGGATTTGCTATTATTGCTATATATGTAGATGACATCAATCTTATTGGAACTCCTGAAGAACTCTCCAAAGCACAAAAATGCTTAAAGAAGGAGTTCGAGATAAAATATCTCGGTAAAACAAAGTTTTGTCTTG
This sequence comes from Papaver bracteatum, assembly GCA_023529315.1. Classification (NCBI taxonomy): domain Eukaryota; kingdom Viridiplantae; phylum Streptophyta; class Magnoliopsida; order Ranunculales; family Papaveraceae; genus Papaver; species Papaver bracteatum. Next base: position 981,687 of record JAJJWX010001294.1, read on the forward strand.
GTCTTCAACTTGAGCATTATGAGGGTGGAATCCTTGTCCATCAATCATCGTATATATAGAAACTCCTCAAACGCTTTAATATGGACAAATCATATCCGCTTAGCACTCCAATGGTTGTAAGAACTCTTGATCCCAAAAGAGATCCATTTCGCCCCAAAGAGGAAGGTGAAACACTTCTTGGACAAGAAGTACTATATTTGAGTGCCATCGGTGGGTTATTGTATTTAACTCAGTGCACTAGACCATACATCTCTTTTGCAGTAAATCTCTTAGCCAGGTACAGTTCTGCACCAACAAAGAGATATTGGGTTGGAGTAAAACACATTTTTCGCTATCTGCGTGAAACTACGGACATGGGACTGTTCTACTCGAAAGACTTAGAAAACTGCTTGAAGATCAAGGGATACACAGATGCCGGTTATCTTTTGGACCCCCACAAAGAAATCTCTCAGACAGGGTATGTCTTTACAAGCGGAGGCACAACATTTTCATGCCGATCTTGCAAGCAGAGCATGCCAGCTACCTCCTAAAATCACTCCGAAATAATCGATCTACATGAAACAAGTCGAGAATGTGTGTGGTTGCGATCATTAGTTGAGCATATCAGAAGTTCTTGTGGCCTACCATCCATTACCAGTACGCCAACAATAATTTGTGAAGACAACTCAGCTTGCATAGTGATGAGTGCCAAATATTGCATATTCATACACCTTTTTATTGGCATTTAACTCATCTTTTGCGCTTTAAAATCATATATTATCCCAAATTCTGTATTTTTACTGTTTTCAAGAATAAATATTTGTACTGATTAATTTTGTGTTTTTAGGTAGTAAATAAAGCTTGGATGAATTGAGAAGCCAAAAGAGCAGAAAGTTGGAAGCTGGCGACTATGGAAGAGTTGCAACCTGTTTACAAATACATGGGTCTGAACTACCCATGATCCAAGACCTAAGCCCGTTTCCATCTTGAGCCATCAGATTTAATCTAGTAGATGAAATTCCAACGGAATCTCCAATCAATGCATCAACTTTCGCCGCTCCCGCCTCACACCCTAGCAACCTATCTTCTTCTCCCAAATCGCACAAAATACCAAACAAATCTGTTTTCCTTGTCCCCAAAAGATCCACCCCCCCTCAATCTCTCCATCAATCACTCATACTTTCAACTAGGGATGTCAATGGGTACCCGTTAGCCGGTACTGGAACCGGAACCGGTAGAAACGGGTCCGGTTCTGGGTCCTAAAGTTGGACCCATTAACAACTTTGGACCCGGCGGGTAATTACCCGATTGGACCCGAATCTAAACGGGTAATACCCGCGGGTAATGGGTACCCGGTTATGCATCATTTTATTCTTTTTTTTAGCAAAATTACAAGTATTTGCTAGTTTTGGCTTTGATCTTTTTTTCATTTTTTACCTACATTTAATCTTTATTTAGTACATTAATAAATAAATAATAAAAAAATTTGATAAATATAAGTTAGATTCAAGCCAAAAAGTGAATTATATCAAGTTTTGGAACTTTTTTGTGAGTTTTCTTGATACCCAACGGGTACCAGGAACCAGTGGGTACCCGGCTGTTTAATAGGGTCCGGTTCTGGGCCAACTAATTTAGGAACCGGACCCGGAACCGGAAAAAATAATAGGGTCCGGTTCCGGGTAGTATGATACCCGGGAGGAACCGGACCCGTTGACATCCCTACTTTCAACCATCAATTAAGGAAAATTTGGGTTATATTCAAATAAATAAAATAAAATAAAAAGAAAGCATCAATTAAGGAGAAAATTGAGGCTTTGTTTTGGCATCTCTCTCTCTAATTTTCGGATCCAAAGAGTGAAGGAGTTTTGTGTATAAATAGGGGATGTTGTTGTGTTGAAGAGATCATCCAAGGCTAGCTTGTTCATAATAGTTATTAATTTCAATTAAGTTTTCATTCTGTTTAGTATGTTTTAAATCATTTTACTAGAGTTTAGATGAAGCTCTAGCCTATTAATATGTTATTCATACTTTATGTGTTGTTCTTGAATGTTTAAAATTGTTTAAGATATAATTTAATCCAAGTTTGTCAACATTTTGCTCTCACAATGTATGCCATGTATCCATTGTAGTTTGAATATCACTATGTTGATTATGCTGCAACTCATGCTTAAAAATATTATTGATCCTTAGATTAGTTGTGCTTTAACTAGACAGTTAATGCGTTGGAGAAATATTTTAGTTGTGATTACATTATCCATTGGAGAAACACCTTAGATACAAGGTAAACTTGAATCTGCTATAAGGACAAGAATAACATCATAAGTTAAGTGCATATTGTAGGTTAGTGGTGGATTTGAAAGCTCTAGTATCCATATTCTCAGTGTTTACATCTTGAGTTATTTGCATCTTTCCTTTCTATTTAAAATCTCTGCCAACATCTTGTCGTATCGACACAACACAATCAAATCATTTTGGTTACTCTCTAAATCAGTTTTAGTGAAGATTTTGAACCGACTCTACACTCTCCTTGTGTCTGTAGGATCGACCTATATTTTCCTTGTCTGCAATAGACGTTGTGCACTTGCAGTTAGACATAGTCGTAGGTATCTTTCTAAGCCTACCACATAGCACAAATGAAAGAAGGCTACATCAAGGGTGATAGAATAAAGCACATTTCGCCAAAGTTATTTTATTCTCACCACCTCCAGAAAAATAACGAGATTGATATCCAGAAAATACAATCCAGTGAGAATTATGCTGATCTATTCACCAAGTCGTTACCAACAAAAGTCTTCCGGAAGCTGGTATATGAAATCGAAATGCGCCACAAGTACAAGCATATAAATTAATGGATATTTTGATCAGGGGGAGTTTTTGGACTATAACGCGCTGTACTCTTTTTCCTTCGTCAAGGTTTTGTCCCGCTGGGTTTTCCTTGTCAAGGTTTTAACGAGGCAGCATATGCGTGTCCAACACTATTCTAAGATTCCTGTTGTACTCTTTTTCCTTCGACCGGGTTTTGTCCCATTGGGTTTTTACAGGCAAGGTTTTAATGAGGCAACGTTCTTAGAATGGTGGTCCAAGGGGGAGTGTTGTATAACACGTAACAATTGTATGGCCCACTATTAAATTATTTGAGCAGAATCTAGAGAATTTCTTCCACCTCTATAACCGACAAAGGAATAATCATCATCGGGCAATTACTTAACCATTTTGGATTATTAATATCCTAAAACATTGCCACGTTGCTTCCTTGTACCGCCTACTCACTTCTTCACCATCTATAAATAGCATTTCGATCTCCACTTTGTAAATACAACTTGAAAAACAGCAATAAGACTTTGCTACTTTTCTCCCAATGTTTATTTGTTTCATCTTGCTTTTCACTAATTAATTAAGTGGTAGAATAGAATAAGAGAAGAAGTGATAAAGCTTCATCATTTCCTTTCTTTTAATAACTAGTGTTTTTTGCGTACTAATGTTTTGTGTACGCATCCTAAGCTCATCTGGTTCTCATTTCACTTTAGCTAAGTTAATTAATTACACAAAAGTAATCATTATATAAAATAACCCCTTATTATCACTTAATATTGACCATAAATTACTGATTTTTTAATTTAAAAAAAAATCTTTCTTAATAGCATGCAATGGATAAAGATTAATTTAGTCATGCTAGAAGTTTGAAAATCTATATTCAATTTATAACCATTAATCTTAACAGTACATCTTATATTTTGGGCTAGACATATATATCATCTTATTGATGGATTTATAGAAGAGAGAAAGTACAACTTGGGTTCCTCAGAAATTTATTTGTTACTAACAATTAAAATTAAATATTTCTTCTCACTCAAAATCAAAATAAACCCTAGTTTCTTACTTTTTTTCCCAAAACAAAATAAACTGTAAATCTTAATTTTCTTTAAAATGATATATACTTTTTTCTCAATAATGATTACATTAAAATCTATCAGAGTGTATATTCTAATTATTCCCTTGTAAAACTTTCACAACGACATCAATCAAAATGGAATTAACTAAGGTTTTGATTCGGTGGTGCTATTCATCTCCTATTCTCCACCTTCCTACTATGCTCCCTCCAATCTAAACGCCACCTCTGGGAAATGGTGAACCCTACATGTACGAGAATGTGATTCAAATCCTAGATGTGTGGTGTAGATTGGAGGGAGCAGAGTAGAGAGGTGGAGAATAGGAAGGTTTTCTTTACATTATGTTAATACGTGACCGAAAGAAAATCGGTAAACAAATACATATATATATGACAATACGTTTTAGGAAACCTCATTGATGGCCCATAATTATTCTCGGCCACATGATGGCATCTTTACGGTCACGAATTACTCTCCCGACCGTTTTGTTTTTAATATGTTGTATAGCAGCTCCTACATTTGTTTCCTAAAATACACTGAATTATTCTAAGTCTTAATATAAATATAGATGTAAAAACATGGCTAAAAATTCTATCGAGATATATTTTTGGTAGATTTTAGATTTGTTAGCGAAAATATATCGCAAGCATAAACTTATACAAAGAATATTATGTTTATATTAAGAAAAAAATAAGATAAGGAAAGGTAAAACTAATTTAAGGAAAAATTATTCACGTAAGATAATTCCGGAATAGAATTGAAGAAAATATCCAAAAAAAATATTTTTGTACATGCTTGAATTGAATTTCGGTCTTAAAAAATTATTGGAATTTTTTTCTTTCCGTCTTAATTTTTTTTGAGACGTATTTCTGTTTATTTTCTTCTATTTTTGAAGATCTTTTCATTTTTAAATATATGGAATTTTATTGCTCAATCCGGAGCATTAGATCGAACCAATTTAATTAATAATTAACGGCCACGAAATGTAGGGGTATAAGTTTCTTTTCAGCCAATTAGGAATGAGGGATTTGTTCACCGGCCAATAAGAGGGGAGGTTACCACAACTCTCGACGTGGAGTTAGAGATGGCGTGGGATTTTTAGGTTGTTGATGGAGGATACTACCATTAACAAAATTAATAGGTTAAGGGATTTTGTGATTACTATTTCATGGCTCCCTAATATGTCATCTTGTGAGCCCTAAAAACTAAAAGTTTGGAACCCCTATTATATGCTTCTATAATTATTTATGTATTTATTTGATGAAATCCTGGACAATTTCCGTTTTGGTTCATTAACATCATACTGACCTTTTTTTTCTCTTTTGGCATGTCATGTCATGATGTGCTATAAGAAATGAGAAATGACTCTCTAATATGTCATCTTGTGATCCCTAAAAACTAAATAAAAATTGGATGATTACTCGTCACACATTCTTCAAATTAGTGTTTACACAAACAAAAACTTAAAATATGTGTTTACCCATTTTTCCGGATAACACTGTATTTAATAACAATTGCAGGGGTATTTTGGATTTTCATTCTATTTAGGTTTCCAATTTTAACCTTTACCACTTTGAAAAAATATATTACTGGTAAAAGAACGGGCCCTAGCTCAGCTGGTCATCCCCGTTCCCCAAAATTTAATGCGCTCCAGGAGGTCCCAGGTTCGAGTCCCCAATGGCGTAATATTGCAGGAATTAACATGGAAGGTAGTGTTAGTTTGCCCCCTTGTGACACAATCTCAGCCCCCTCCCGCCGTTTCGGCTCCCTTGGCTAGGTTACCCATGAGGCTCGCTGGTAGGTTAGCACAACAACCTGTTCAATTAATGTAGTAGTATGTCGTTGGAGCTTAGCTTGTTAGGCTTCCAACTAGTTTCATGTAATAATTTTTATCCAATAATATAATAGTAATTAAATTGTTTGATAAATTAGTCAACTTACTCCTATATTTATGGATCAACATTATATTAATAAACATATATATCAATTGCATGGAAACTATCGAATCTAAAATCTCACGAATATTTCAACTCTCACCTTTCTCTCCTCTTTCCACAGCCTTCGAAGTCCTTCTATTAGAGAAGGTTCTTGTTTGATTTGGTCTGTTTACGGGCTAAATCGCGTAAAATCTTATTGGTATATCTTGTTAGGGTTTAGCATTTCTTTTTGTGATATGTATATAGGTCTGTGAGTTAGAGTCATGAATGTTGAATCTGTCCATCTGGGGTGGTGGGTTTTTTTAGGTGATGAATATGTGAAGTTTGCAATATACACTAAATCAATGAAGAAACTTCAAGAGGGAGATGATTGATGGGAGTATGTTCTGTAGAAGCACGCCATTTTTTTGGCAAAAGATACATAGAACTAGATCCATCATCTATCTCTGTATACCCATCCTGGTCATGCATCACCTTCATAAATGAATTTTCAGCATCTATGTTACTTTAATTGTCTAGTTTTGTTGTCGACTTTTAAGTTTTAACCTTGCTGTCACTAACGATGTTATTAGAGGAATTTCAACGTTTTTTCCGGTTTTTTTTTTTTGATAGGGTGGTGACTCATAATTTCTATTAGTGATAATGTTGGTTTGGTGGTGTTTATGAATTGTCTTTGTTTGATGATTTTTCTATTGATAATTCAATGGTGTCGCTCCTTTACTTAACAGTGGTGTTGTGGTTATTGTTAGTCGCAGAAAGATTGTTGATTCTAGTCGTAGTTTCAGTGGAGTTCTCATACAAGGCATCTTCTGGAGCTCGTCCTGAGTGCCCTGATGGTTGTGTTATAAGTCGTGTTGTTAATGGATCGCAGTTTTTATTTTTATTTTTGTACCGAACATAATTCTTGTGCAGTAAAAGGTACTGAAATGATGATAGCTTTGGCTCTATTGCGGTGAAAATATGAAGAGATATTTGCCATCTAAACTTTAGTGTGGTGTAATATGTATGAGATTGTGTTGAGTAGTAATCAAAATTTCCATTAGGATCAAAAATGCAATTTTCCATTACTAAGGCATATTTACTGTAATTCAAGTTCTTTTCTTTTACGAACATGAACTGTAATGCAAGCTGTAAGCAATTTTCAAAAAGATGCAAGGTGTATATCTTTTCGCAATAAAAAGATAAATCCATTTTTGCTTATATGTTTGTGCAATTAAAAAGCGAACCGGTTTTTGCTAAAAAAAATAAAATATATATATATCGAAAAGCAAAAACAAATTCGTTTTTGTCTAAATATAAAAATTAATTGGCGAACTGGTTTTTGCTAAAAGAAAATTCAAAAAGAAAAAACAAATTCGTTATTGCTACGGTAAAGGATCTGTTTATCCGTAAACGAGATCAAAATATGAAAAAACAGATTTGTTTATTCTCAGTTCCATATAGTGAGCAATACTCAAATAAGAAACTTGAAAAAACAAATTTGTTTTTTCCCAATTTCATATAGTGAGCGATACAATTATGGTAACAAGATTCATCTATTATTAAGGGACTTTAGTCCAAATGTCCACAAAAAACAAGGTCAAATTGGATTTGCTAAAATTAATATTCCTAGAAAATAGCCCACAGAAGATACTATTCACATATATAATTTTTATTTTTTATTTTTGCAAAATGGCAGAGTTTGTAATTTGCAATACAATTATGGTCATTTGCATAATCAAATTTGAAAAACAGATAAGAAATTTCATATTATGTGTAAATTCATATTTTCAAAAGTTTGATGTGTAAACACTAATATGAAAAATCTTATACGTGTAAACACCCGTTGCCCCAAAACTAAAAGTTTGGAGCCCCTATTATAGGCTTCTATAATTATTTATGTATTTACATTGATGAATATGTATTTACATTGATGAAATCCTGGACAATTTCCGTTTTGGTTCAATAACATCATACTGACCTTTTTTTTTCTCTTTTGGCATGTCATGTCATGTCATGGTGTGCTATAAGAAACAAGCTTGGTAAAGGGGCGTCATGAATTGGTAGAGGGGCGTCAAGTGTGATAGCAATGTCCCTTTTATTGGTTAGGGGGTGTCCTATAGGTGTGTAGAATGACTAGATTACCCCTTTCACCTTAAATTAACCAAAATCAAATCAATTTTTTTTAATTAACCAAAATCAAATCAGTTTTTTTTTTCATCTTCTCTTCTCATCCATCAACCCTAACCTCCATTAAAACCGAAAATGTCATCGTCTTCGATTAATCTGCGATTTGAAAAATGTTTGGAAAAACCCAGTTAGGGTTTAGTTTATTGTGTTGGATTTAAGTTAATTTTGTATCAAAAATTAGGGTTTTGAATGAAAATTGAAATTGAAATTTCTGGGTTTATGCTAGTTACGGTTGGTAATAACTCAAATACTTAACCGAATCGAGATTGAGTTGATGTTACGGTTGGTTTAAACTCAAATACCAACCGTAAGTTCTTAGTTTTGGGAATATGTTCGATTCACGGTTTTTATTTGCATCATATTTATCAACCGTAATTGAGTTACGGTTTTGAAACTCAATTAAACTTACCAACCGTAAATCATCCGAATGTTAACAACTTATCAAATAGTTATGTACGGTTCAAAAGTTAAGATGACTTACCAACCGTAGGTTAGTTACTGATTGGTTTCTATTCATTCATTAGTTACCAACCGTAATTTAGTTACGGTTGGTAACTAAATTAAATTACCAATAAATGAATCGGGTTTACGATTGGATCTTCCAAAATTTAACCAAGATTCACGGTTGGTATTCGATAACTTACTTAACGTAACTAAGAGTTACTGGTTGGTCACGAGCAAAATTGCAACCGTAAGTTCTTCGAAAATTCAAAATTTTGATTTTGTTATGTAATTTAGATAATTTTGAGCGAGAAAAAGCTAATTGGAACTAATTTAGAAGTATATCGGGTCACTGGACTCACTCATTTTGGTAGAGTGAATCAAAATCTAGGGTTTCACAAATATCACATAAGTTTTCTTCTCCTCAATTTTTTTTTTTTTTTTATAACTCTAAAAATCTGATTTTAGAGTTATAATACACTAATCTTGATTATCAACACTAATCTTGATTATCATTACTAATCTTGATTATTAACAATAAGGGCTAATTAGTCATTTACAGATTTTTATTGATAAGGGGCACTTGAATTTACTTCTAATGATCTTTTTTGTCTTATTAGTTTGACGCCCCTCTACCAATTCATAACGCCCCTTTACCAAGCTTGATAAGAAATGAGAACTGACTGACAATTGTGAAAGAAACCAGAGATAATGGAGACAGAAAACAAGGTAACCCTTAAATTGTACTCAAATAACTGTAAGATCTTATACATTTGACATTTTAACATAGCAAAAAAAAAAAAGGTTTTACCAGTCTTATATAGTAACTGTTTGAATAAAACGAAAGAAACTAACTTGTCTAAACAAGAAATTCGATCATTCTTACAGCTCAAGAAGCCTACGGTAAATATTGCAAGGCTTCTTCTACTTGGTTCGTTTTTTGTTCAAATATGTACATCAGAAAATCTCTACACTATAACTTGAGCAAGATTTTTTTGGAGGCGGCACTGAGTTTTCTTGACTCTTCAGATTTGACCTTTGTGGCAGCAATGGGGCATCCTAGAGAAGCAGATAAAACTTCACCGTCTTGCAAAAAAGTGTATTCGGTTCACATTGAGGACCATAATCAAAAGATAAGCATGAACTATTAACCTGTTAGGGCCAGGAACAAAAGACAAGTTAAGAGACAACTATAGAGAAAGGGACTTGTTTCAATTGGAATATCTAAGATTGGACCTAGATAGAAGAACTTTCTCTTATTATCACACAAAACGAATGAAATAAAATACAGTTGTCAAAAATATCAAACTCATATAAGCCTAGTAAATTTGAAATCTTCAAGTAATAAGGATCGTTTTCATGGATATCTTATATTCACGTAGAACCACAAGAAATCATTATCTGCTTATAGTGGGATGCTTGGAAGTTAGGAAAATCGGTCTAAAACCAACTTACTGCTTGGAGTATTGCCACTGAGAGTTCCACAATGGCTGGGTAAACCATTGAGTCCAATCTTCTGATTATGCTGCATTGGTTGAGAACCATAACTGAACATATTCATGGGCTGAAACAAATTTTATAAAAAATAAATAAAAATATATTAGTGAATATCCAATGAACCAACCAAGGACCTGGAACATGCAATCAGACACGAAACACATTTATACGTGTGTGTGTGTATTATTGAAGAAATTGAAGAACAGCTAGCTATATTTTGAGATAGATGTACAATATTGTTCCTGTGGCATAAACATAATTATGGGTATAATCTTGCATTTCATTGATTTCACATGAAACCAGAGAAACCCTTAAAGATGGAGATAACAAACCTGAGCAGTTTGCATGTGGTGGAAGCCCATGTAGCGTGCGTATGATTCAGAAAAGTTTGGGTTTTGCATTTGGTTTTGAAAGTTAACTTGATTTAATATAGCAGGTGGGCACATAGAAGGCTGATTTTGTGCAGTAGCTGAAGATACGGCTTGATCAACCAGTGGAACCCTTGGTAATTGCATCGGATTATGCATAGAAGGCAATGGAGGTGGACCCATTCCCATACCCATCCGTGACAGGTAGTGCTGGACACCAGGAAACATCATTGGAGCCATTCCACCTCCCATCCACATTAACTAATTTACAATGAACCAGAAATGAGTATAATTGGAAAGATAGAATATTTATATATACAAATATGAGATTATGTGAATTTTGAAGACCTGAACTTGTAATTGAAGTGACTTCAAGTACTCAATTGCCTCATCTAGCATCGATGCTTTATCTGACTGTAAATCAAGAACAAAACAAAAATCAGAAACAGAAAGATAAGCTTTAGCCGATTTTTTAGTGAAAATTCAAGAACTGCAAGTGAGAAATATTGGACCTTGTTACAATGAGGTATAAGCTCTTGAAGTGCTTTCATCTTCTCATTGATTCTATCTCTCCGTCTCTGAATTGAAGATGTTTAGAGACAAGAAGCGAGGGAAAACATTGATAAGATAATACTTATTCAAGATATGTTTCTGGAACCTACCCTCTCAGAGAGATTATGAACTTCAGCAGCGCGGCTCCTGCGGTTGGACCCAGATCTTTGAGGTGGCTTTTTTGCTTCTGCTGACTCAAATTCAGCCTCCTAAATGGTTATACAGGTTTAGGGCTCGCCATTGATTACTTAAAAAATACAATAAAAGAGACATAAATAAAATTGCTAACCTCGCTCGGGCACTCAGACTCGTCCACATCTCTTCCTTTTCTTTTGTGGCTGTGGGTGCTAGTTGATTGTTTTCCTGTTCCTCCAAAGCTGCCCCCAGATCCACCAGAAGACGAAGTAACAGTTGGCTCAAGTGTCTCTGTTCTCCCTCTCTCACCATGAGAAAATACCATTTGCAAATGCTCCTTACTTGGTCCTGTAAATATGCCAGCAGTGCCAAGAGCATTGCTTGAAACCCGACTCAAATCAGCATCATTTATTACTTGGTTGCTGCCACAGTGACTTGACCCAATCGTCATCAATGAAGACTCATCAACATCTACTCTAGTAACTTGGCTCGATCCTTTCCCTATAGTCCGTCCTTTTGAAGATCCTAGTTCGGCTTTAATTGGCTTGGAAAAATGAGAGAAGTTGAGGATTTTATCCGTTCCTTCCATATTAGGATCTTGTCTCGCAGAATCAGGAATCTTTAACTGAGGAGGAGGCATTGGATTTTGAACCAAATTTATATTGTTGGACTGTTTGATTCCGGGTTGTTGTGATCTCACGGCGCTACTAGTGAAAAGAACATTAGTTTCCTCTGAACCACCAAAACTAACATTTTTTTCTCCTTGATAGTGTTTGACTTGTTTCTCAGTTTCAATTGGGTGAGAATTTGGTAATTCACAAAAGAAGTTTGGAAAGAATTCCTTATCTAGAGAATCTTCAAGAGGGTAATGGATCCACGAAGCAGTATCATCTTCTTGAATCAAATGACCGAAATTCCCGAAAGATCCAACACCCTTGGTCATTTGTCTCTCAGGCTTCTGAATATGTCCAAATTCATGAGGTGTAGGACTTGGTTTCCTATGTGTTTGGCTATGCAAAACTACCTGACCATTGTGCCATAACAGCTCTACAAGCTCGTGATCAAGCCTGCAAAAATGATGTCAAAATCAAATACTTAATCATGTCCGGAAAATCTATTAAATTCTAGTAATCAGAACCAAACTGCCATGTCAAGCAAAAGTATCAATAGGTATAGGAGGAGACAAGCATCAGTTCGTAGAGAGAGACCAACCCCATGGATTTTTTCTGGTTTCCATCCGAAGGAAGAAGATCATCTTCCATACTCCAATCAGGAACACAATGGTTCATGAGTCTTGTGACAACTTTATCTGAAAGATAGGAAGTAGGAGAAAAACAACATCAGTTTCAGAAGTAAAGGAAAATACTTTACTGCTTACAAAGTAAAATCAATCTATTGGCATAAAAATAAAAACATCCTAAAAAAGAAAAAGAAAAAAAGAATTAAGACAAAAAAACGAAAGAGTTCACTTCACTTCAACTCAACATAATTGAATGAAAGTTCATCTCTAAAGTTAACTAAGGTCCTTAATAACCCATCTCTATTTGATATAGAAAAATAAAAATCTTCAGGTCAAAATTTCCAAATCAACCCATTGAAGATAAACCAAAAGTATCAAATAAGAAAACAACACAGATTTAAATCATACATGAAAAAACAGTTATCACATTACCAGCCAGTACAGAACACACTACTCTGTTCTTAAACAAACCCAAAAAGGATAAATTTTTATGAAGAATATTTTGTTTTTGAAAAGAAAATGAAACAAGGAAACCCACCTGATTCAGAGCTTCTTTCTTCTGCTTAGCCTCTCTCTCTATCTCTCTCTACTGTCCTCTCTATCTCTGAATTCTGATGCTGGTTGGTCTAATATGTGCTTATGCCTCTGAGGTTGACACCTTTAACTACACAGAACACTGGGGGATCTCATGTGTAATCCACGTGAGTAAGTATCCAATTATAAACGGGGTTTCTTTCCTTAATTGTTTTCAAAAAAGTAATCATTGTTTTTGGGATAATTAAGGTTACTAAACTATTATTATTGACTACTTGGTTCGTTATCTTATTTTATTTTGGATATTTTGAGAAAGGATTTTGATTTCGACGGTTGTTTCCTTCTCTTCGTTCTTTCTGTATTTGTTCTTTTTCTTTGACGGGTTAGTATAGGGGTTTAGTTAGCCTCACACATTTTGGGGCGACTCAGTCGCAATTAGTGGCGACACTAAAAGACAAAAAAGGTCACCCAAACGTAAAACTGAGCTACCCTTTATCCGCGATTTTTCAAAATGGCAACTATACCCTTTTATAATCGGTAGCCAAAACAACAATCGGTAGGTTAAATTGAAAATATACCTACCGATTATTATGTAGATACTTCGGAAAATAATCCTTTGTTTATTCGGTAGCTTATCGAAATTTTAAGGCTACCGATTATAAGGAGCCTCTTATATAACCTTGGCCAAATCCCGGAGGTTCTGAGGCTGTGGATTTATCTGTAATCGGACGGATAATATGTTAAAACCCTACCGTTTATAAGTTGCTCCAATATGAAATTATTTCTAAAATCCTTCACGTAGAGAATTTAGAAATCTTCAATAATCGGTAAGTTATACAACTACAAAACCTACCAATTATATCGAGCCACAGATCGCACCTTTGCCGTATTTCATAGGTTTTGTGTGTACACAGTCAGCCATAACCACTTGGTGCGTGTTTTGGGTGCAGCGGTAATCGGAAGTTTTATATATTACAAAACCATCCGATCATAAGTAGCCCCAAAATGAGTTTTTTCGAAAATCCTTCATGTATTGAATTTTGAAATCTGCTTATAATCGGAAGGGTATCCACCTTAAACAACCTACCGATTATAAGGAGCCCCAGATCGAACCATTTCCAAATTCCATAGGTTTTGAGTGTTCAGAGCCAGGGGTAACCACTTGGTTCGTGTTTTGAATGTAGACATATTCGTAAGGAAAATTGGTTTCACAACCTACCGATTATTGGTTTCCCTAAATTCAAATTTTGTAATCTACCATATTCGGTAGGTAATATTAATCAAATTACTACCGATTATTGGTTTCTCCACTTTCAACCTTCGTCAAATTAGTCGTTGCATGTTGAACCAAATTTCAGAAATATCCGTTGGAGTTTTTGGGAAAAGGAAAAAGAGCCGTTGGACTCTAAGTCTATATAAAGAAACTAATATCTATCACCCCAATTGCACCAAACTCTTTTCTCTCTTCAGTTCTAATTTAGAAAACCTAAAACATGGATATTGCTTTTGCAGAAGAAGAAGAAGAAGATTGTGCTATTTATAGAGCGTGGGTTGTGTTAACTGTTCATGATATTGTTCACAAGCTCCACAAACGGGAATCCGAAGAGCAGTTATGGAACCGTATTTTAATGGTATTTGAGGCGTTAGATGGTAATCGAATTCGAAGATCATCCAATGACATTAAGATGAGAATGAAGGCGATCGATAAGGAGATTGAAAAGCTCGAAGATGAAGAACAATTTGTTAGGGATGTTTTTCCTCAATGGACGTATCAAAAACGAGTAAGTATGTTTCATAACTCCGGCTCACTTGTTACTCATTCGTTAATACTAACTTGGTCATTCGTAATTTCAGAGAAATCTTGCTGATTATCGGTATATGGACCTCTACGGGAAACGATTTGAACATGAAGGATGTTACAAAATCAAGAGGGACAATTTATGCGGTGTCTGGACGTTATGATCTTTCGTAATACTTTTATGGTCAATAAGGATTATGGATTTAGTTGCTTTTGAAGAAATTGTAAGGTTGTGGTCTTTTGAGGTTTATGTAATGCACTTAATCGGATGAATATTAATCTAAAAAAGTTTCTGATTATTCATATTCGGTAGAATCTCTCTCCAACTAAGTTTCTGATTAACATATTTGGTAATTTTGTGAGTCCACATACTTTCCGATTATGTTGTTATTTATTTCCAGGAAACCAATTTTTTTCACACAGAATAATCGGTTATTAAAAAAAAGATATATCCTACCGAATATAATTATTCGGATGTCAGGGTGAAGATTTACCAACCGATTGTTTGGTGGTTTGGCTATAGAAAAGAAAGTTTTTGGGCACAGAATAATCGTAAGGAATTCATAAAAACAAACTACCGTTTAATATAATCGTTAACCAGTGAAGGCATATATATTCCCGATTATGGTGTTATTTTGTTCTAGGAAACACAATGTTTTCACACATAATAATCGGAAATGAACCATTAACAACACTACCGAATATTGTTATTCAGAAGGATTTGTGAAAAAAAACCCTCCGATTGTGGTGTTGTTTGGATACAGAAGACAAGTTTTCTTTACACATAATAATCGAATGGCAGATTATGTTATTAACCTTCCAATTCTGACTAAATGTTTTGCAAAATATCCATAATCGGTAGGTTAAAAATATATAAAGCTCCCGATTCTGACCAAAAATGCAAAAACCCCAGAATCGGTAGGTTCTTTTATAAACTTAACCCTCCGATTGTGTTCCAGAATTCAACAGTTACATGTCTTATCATGTGATTCGCTTGCGAGTCATCGTTAAATGCATAAACATAGCAATATAGCCATTCATAATCCATAAATGGAAGAATTCACAATCCATAAACATAACGTAGCAACTAATAATCCGACCCAAACTTTTAAAACGACATAATCTGACATAAACTTTGAAAACCATAAAGTTAACTAAAAAAAGCGAGAGTTTACACCATCGAAAGTTTATTTCTTCTTTTTTCCCATGACTTTGCGACCCTTACTGCCTCTACCACTTGGACGAACATCATCACCGGTTTCATCCACTTGAGTGCTCGGTGAAGCCCAAGTTCTTTTTTTCACAACCTTTTTAGGTTGCTTGACTTTATCCCCAAACCGAGATGCATAATCTTCATTGCCAATGTTATCAATCATCTCTTGGTGATATTTTATCTTCTCAAGTGGCACAGGGTCTCCGGCTTTTATGCAATTAGTGCACCATTTGGACAAACCTCTTAACCTGTTCATCTGTTTTAAAACATAGCATACCATCAACGACGTCTCTAGTCTGATTTTGACCCATAAAATAAAACTAAATTAAGAAACCAATACGTAACAATCTATCGAAACCCGGAGGTTTGTCTTTGAGGATACTCTTATACGGTGCGGGCTTTGCTTTAAGTTCACGGATTACGCGAAAATGAGAAACATCCCGATACCAATCCATATAGTTGGGAGCATTTTCATAACCGTTGTTGGCTTGCCTTCCACCGCTGATCAAGTAATCCATCCTTCTATCCCAATGGTGTTTGCAGGATGTGTTACCCTTGTAAACCACTGTGATAGAAGTTTTATCTGAATTACATTTATCTACATCCAACCAAAAATTCCCATTGATTTGCCACTTTGGTAAAGCTTGTACATAACCGTTTTGTCGCATCACCCTCACAATGGCCCAGAATAAAGGGACAAATCGGACCGACCTGCGATATGTCCATTATCTCGGTCTTCCTTGTATGGATCAAAGCATACGTCTTGGGCTTTCAGTGAGTCCAAAACCTCCCTCAAACGAATCAGCTGCTGCTCTTTTGTTCTAGAATGGTTGTCATCGAAGACGTACTTCTTTCCTCTAGGCTGACCTGGCGCCCACCCCGGTTTTTGAATGGCCAATTCCAAGATAAGGAAGTGGTCGTAGATCCATGTCTGTATTGACAATTTTGCAAGTTTTAAGAAATTGTTTCTTCAATGGTAGAAAAATAAAAAAACAACCAAGTATGTAGGAATAATAAAAATACATGTAGTAGACTCACGTTCCCAGCCACTTGGCTAATTCCAAGCCTCGACGCCTTTCTCAACTCTTCCATCAACCACGCATGGCATGACGTGCCCCAAGAGTACTCATGCAATTTATCGAGGGGATCCATAAGTTGTAAAAGGTTGGCGTCGACCCGATTTCCACTAGTATTGGGGAAAATTACACATCCCAATACACATAGGATATATGCGGTGGCCGCATGGTTCACTTGCTCATCAGTTAAAGTTCCGTTCTCTTCTTTTGACTTGGTCCCCTTGAACATATCCATCAGAGTACCAATGTTGAATTGCCTGGTTCTATACCTCGTGCATCTCTTGAACTCAGTTTTTGATGTTTCTTCATCCCAACCAAAACACTTGTTAGTTAGAGCATAGAGTTTGGGCCATTCCAACTGCTTTGTGAACTCAGCCCTGACACCGTTTCCATGGTCAGGGAGTCCAAGAATCTGCACAACATCATCTGGAGTAATCGTCATCTCTCCAAACGTCATATGGAAGGTGTCGGTCTCAGGATAAAGTCTCTCCATAAACGCCGATATAGCCACCCGGTCATGTTCCAGCATAGAGTTTTCAGCAGCATTAGCCAACCCCGAATTTGCAATAATTGTGTTGAACCTTTGACACTCACCGGATAGAGGCCATTACAGCATTTTAGGTGGTGCGGCGGTGGGTTTGAGTAAACGAACCGCATCGGAATGGTACTATTATACACATGACAAGTTAAAAACCAATTATAATTACCTAAACTTATTACCCTTAAAACTACTATTACGATTACAAAAAAAAATACGTACATAAAACGGATACGATTATTACCTCAGTTTCATATATTTCTCTTGCCCATGAATCTTTGTATCCAAATAACAATTCCCCTCCATTAGCCGGCATCCCAAGGATTGTTCCTTCTGGAATATCCTTCACCTTGAGTTCTTTTGGGACTAGGTGTTTCGCCTTCT
The DNA here is from genome assembly GCA_023529315.1 of Papaver bracteatum. Lineage (NCBI taxonomy): Eukaryota > Viridiplantae > Streptophyta > Magnoliopsida > Ranunculales > Papaveraceae > Papaver > Papaver bracteatum. Next base: position 999,438 of record JAJJWX010001294.1, read on the forward strand.
TTCGAGGAGGATTTTTCTTTTCGGCGTCTCCTTCTTCTTGCGCACCACTGGGTTGTCCAGCTTCCATAACTCTTTCTTCTGGTGCTTCTGGTTCAATAGCAGGTTGAATTTCAGGATGTGATTGTGGAGCAGGTGGTTGTACAATTGATTGAACTGGCTGTGATTGCGGGGCACTTGAGCGAACACCTTCTTCAAGTGGGTCTACTTGTGGGGTAGGTTGTTGAAATCCATGTTTAGCACTAGAACTGGATTTAGTGACCCTAGCTCTCCGGGAACTAGCTGTCAAGTTCTTACGCCTTTCCATCCTTGCACTATCCGAGACCACTGCGTCTTCGGGTTTTTTTCATCGCCTATCCCTAAATAGCATGAAAAGGTAAAATAGATTTATAATCGTAAGTATAAGTTAAGCATAAGCGTCCGATTATAAATAATCGGAAGCCTAATTTCACCATACTCCAGCGAATACACATAATCGGTAACCAAAAAAATATTATACTTGCCGAATATGCAGCAGTTTGTGTCCAGGAGATACATAAGCCTATTATAATCGGAAGGAAACCCAAGATTTTAGCAACCGAATATGACAAATGTTATTTAACAGTGCGAATTGTAGCAATAATCGGAAGTTTACAAAAATATATAACTTCCCGATTCTGTGTAATAACCTAAAACCCTAAGAAATAATTTCGTGGTTTCTTCGAATTAAAGTAATACAAACCCAAATCTAACAGTAGAATGTTACCTAATTGGGGCCATCTGGAGTTGCCTGAGAGTTTGGTTATCGAAATCATCTACATCAGGGACTTGTTCTTCATCACCTTGTTCGCGTTCTTCGTGTTCTTCGGTAAGAACCTCTTTATTACGGGCAGGAACTCCAATGTTTGAATCACCCCCACGAACCACATTTGGGTTTCGACCCGATTTATGCACTTTATCTTTCATCTTCTTAGAGAATATTCAACGATTATTCGATTCGACGATTAACGATAATGATGTATTGAAGAGGAGTTAACGAGGGGAAGAGTTTTGCTCTATGTATTCGGAGAGCAAGAAGAGGATGGGAGAGTTGAAGTTGAAAAGAAACAAAATGAAAAAAGAATTTAGGTTTACATCGGTTTTATCTTTCAAAGGTGCTATAATCGGATGTTAAACTAAACAATTAGGCTTCCGATTATAGGTTGCCCTAAAAATGAGATTTTCCAAAAACCTTTCAATTCCAAAATTTTAAAAATAAATATAATCGGTAGCCAATTTGGCTACCGATTATATGTTCCCCTAACCCCTTGCAGCTTGATTTGCGACCTAGCATAATCGGGATGTTACTCTACTAATTTAACTTCCGATTATAGGTTGCCCCAAAAATGAGTTTTTCCAAAAACCCTTCAATTCCAAAATTTTAAAAATAAATATAATCGGTAGCCAATTTGGCTACCGATTATATGTTCCCCTAACCCCTTGCAGCTTGATTTGTGACCTAGCATAATCGGGATGTTACTTTACTAATTTAACTTCCGATTATAGGTTTCCCCAAAAATGAGTTTTTCCAAAAACCCTTCAATTCCAAAATTTTAAAAATAAATATAATCGGTGGCCAATTTGGCTACCGATTATATGTTCCCCTAACCCCTTGCAGCTTGATTTGCGACCTAGCATAATCGGGATGTTACTCTACTAATTTAACTTCCGATTATAGGTTGCCCCAAAAATGAGTTTTTTCAAAAACCCTTCAATTCCAAAATTTTGAAAATAAATATAATCGGTAGCCAATTTGGGTACCGATTATATGTTCCCCTAACCACACCTTTGCCAAAATTTCACAAGTTTGAGGTTAATGAGCCAGCACTAACCACTTGGTGCGTGTTTGCGGCGTATCATAATCGGAGGGTTATTACTCTCAATTAACTACCGATTATAATAATCGGACTCTTTCACATGCAATCGGTAGGAAAGGTACTATATTATGGTGTTGGGAATTTGTTTTGGAGTAATAGTCCCAATGACTCCCGATTGAGTGAGAGAAGAAGAAGAAAAAATAGGATAAGTGGGTATATTTTTCCACTACTTCCGATTATAGGTAGCCAACTTCCATAAACATGAATGGGTACGAAGAAGTACGTGAAATTGTTGAAGTTCAAGATTCATTACCATTTAAAGATGACGATTTGGGGTATTTATTGAATGATCCACACTTTGATGGAGATGAAACCCTAGAGGACGATTTCATGGAAGAATATGGACAATCACCCGAAATCAAAGGTAACAATGAGTCAAACAATCAGGTATGTTGTTAACAAACTCTAATAGCAATGTTATGTGTGCTTGTGTGTGATTTTGAACGTGAAAATTCGTCACCTGTTGTGCATTGAATGCCATTAATGATTATTAATCGGTAGTCATATTAGTATAATTATCTACCGATTATTGACAATCGGGAGTATTTTATGTATTACCTTACCGAATACAATAATAATCCCAAATTGAGATGTTTATAATTTGTATTAATCGGTAATGTGTTTTAGTATTATTTTATCGATTGTTATACAATCAGTTGTACAATCATAAAACTTTTGTCCGATTATTAATACATAACTTGTTGTTGTGGTGCGTAGGATGACGAATATTATTTAAGGCCTGATACTGCCGTACACTATGAAAACGATTTGGTATGTTCATGAATTATCTTTTCTTTTCCAAATCATGTATGTTATATGGTTATGCTTATTTTGTTTTATACGCATTTAGATATTTCAAAGCAAGAAGGAGGCCAAGGCTTGGCTAATGAACAAGGCAAAAGAGAACATGTGTGTGGTAGTTCAAAACCCTTGTGTGAAGAATATTCGGTTTGAAATGACTTGTGAGCGAGGTGGGGTGAAGAAGAGTCACGAGGGAAAGAATAGTAAGTATGTAAGAAAGACGGAGAGAAAGAAATACCGAACTCATACAAAGAAAATTGGATGCCCCTTTAAGATTGTATTCTATAAGCCCAATGGTAAGGAAAGTGTAGAGTGGAAAATGTTTAAAGTTGCTAATGGTTGTCATAACCATGATGATCCGGATACTCTTGTTGGACATGTAATGGTTGCGAAGTTAAAACCACATGAAATGGAGACGGTGCGGTCAATGCGGATCCAAAAGCCGAGTGCGATCTTAAGTAAAATTAAGGCGGAAGACCCCGACAACTTGTCTTCTTTGTCTACTATTCAGTCGGCGCTAGCTACGATCAAAAGGACGGAATGGGATGGTAGAACAGTCATGCAAAAATCTCAGTGGTTAGATGCGTTACACGACTACACATTGAGAACGGAAGAAAGGGATGGTAAAGTGGTACGTATTTTCTTGGCACATCCCGAAATGATAAAATTGGCTCAGTGTTTTCATCAAATTGTGTTGATAGATGCAACTTACAAGACAAACAAATATAACATGCCGTTGTTGAACATTGCTTGTCACACGTCGGACAAAAACACGTTTACAATTGCATGGGGTTTAATGGATCATGAGAATAACGTGAGTTTCATTTGGATGTTGGAGACGTTGATGTCCATTTATAATGGGGATGATTTTACGAGGGTTATTGTAACGGATAATGATCAAGCATTAATGCATGCAATAAGGGTTGTGTTTCCTGAAGCCCGAAACTTGCAATGTACGTGGCACATTCAATGCAACATCAAACACAATTGCCATCTCCATTTCCAAGCTAAAAAACCAAAGAAGGGTACCAAGAGGTCGAAGGAAGAGGATGAGCGCATTAGTAAATTAACCGTTGAAGAAAAAGAGGAAGAGAAGAGGTTATTTGATGAAAAATGGAAGGACGATGGAATTATTTGGAGAAAGTTCATGAAAGCGTGGGACAAAATCGCGTGGTCAAAGACCGAGGAAATTTACGAAAGGAACTTGAAGAAATTGGAGGATGAATATGGCAAGGACTACCCAAAACCGGTTGAATATTGTAAAACACAATGGTTAACGATCAAGGATAGGTTTGTGTTTGCATGGACATATGAATGTTGCAATTTCAAGAACGGGGCGACAAGCATAGCGGAGGGGTCTCATGGCAGGTTAAAGAAAATACTTCAAGGTAGTCAAAATGGAGTTGTATCGATCCAAGAAGCAATTCATGAATTCACGAATCGAGATCTCGTTAAGATTAAGGGTTCTATGAAATTTAGTGTACATAGATTCCCGACGGAACATGAAAAGGAAAGATTGCTTCTAAGGGGCATTGTTCATAAAGTTTCAAGATGGGCAATAAATCACATGATGAAACAATTGAGGTTATATAAAAATTACAATGACGAGAATACGGTTTGTGTTTGCAAAGATATGATAGGTATTGGTCTCCCATGTCGTCATAAAATGGGTACGTACGTCGATGTGATTGACATCAATGATATTCATCCATTTTGGAAGAAATTAAGTTTCATTCCAAGCACCCTCGTAGTTGATGGTCCGTCGTTCTTGGATTCGGAATTGTGTGCAAAAATAGCCGAGCGTTATGCTACAACAAATGGCGCCAAGAAGCAAGTATTGATGCATGATTTGGAGCAAGCTCTTCACCCTAGTCTAAGGGAGGTTGATGAACCTATTAAGCAAAAGGGGGCGGGTAGGCCCTCCGAAGTGTCTTGGGCCATGGGAAGAAAAGAATTGAAAGAGTATTTGTCTAATCAAAGAATATTGTGTAGGCATGAGCTTTCGGAAGCCCAATTTGAGGATGAGCCGCAACCCAAGAAAAGAGGTCGTCCAAGAAAAGATCAAAGTGGACCAACCGGCCGACAAGTGGGGCGGAATGTCTCTACGAAGCCTTCTCAAGTGAGTCAAGCCGAGGTGGTGGAAGAAGTTGTGTTAGTGGAGACCCAAACTACCTCCGTAGTTATAGATCAAATTAGAAACTACCAAGAAACACAATCAACGGAAATGGTGACTATAAGAGAGAAGTATGGTACTCTTCGTTGTCCTAGGGATTTTCATGGAAAACCTACGCGATCAAGGTATACAATTATAGAAGAGTATATGAAACAACTCCCTCCCCTCATTGTTCAATTTGTTTTGTCCACCGACGAGGTGGATGGGGATGGTAATTGTGGATTTCACGTCGCTACGGAACAAATTGGTTACTTTGGAGAAGTTTTGGACGAAGATGTCACCGAATGGAAATATTTAAGAACTAAGATGGCGGTACAACTAATAAAGGACAAGTATTTCTATATGGGGATGATGAAACAAGGAGATAGACACGACAAAGAACTAGAGTTCAAAAACTCAGTTGCGCGTGTAAAGTGCCGAAAGGGATTGAAGACCATAGGATCCAAGTATTGGATGAGAATGCCTTCATGTGGATATCTCTTAGCGGACGTTTTGAATTGCGTGGTACATTTTTTTGTTCCACCTAAGTATGGACATTCCTTTACGTTTGCACCTACAAGGACGGTTTGCGATGATTCGGTTAAATATAGAAGAATTGTGATGGCATTTGTGAATGAGATGCATTTTATCGGTTTAAGAGTAAAGAGAGATTGCCCATTACCTCTGTTGGATGGTGCGATGGATTACTTCACAACGAATCATTGTAAGGATTGGTTGAAACAATATGAGACCAACATGTTCGATTGGGATTGCGTCATGAAAATCAACTTTCCGGCAGGCATACTCGAATTAGTTCCCTCGGATGATGAAGATGAATGATCGTTACTTGCGGAATTTGTATTTTTATGAATGCTTTGTGAAGTATAAATATATAATCGGTAGTTAAATTATAAATATGTCAACCTATTATAAATGCTTTTGTAAATAGACTCAATCAAATATATAATCGGTTATTAAAACTTCTAAGTTACCCTCCGATTGCAAGTCTAACAAAATTACTGAAATTTATTCCCCAGAATCGGTAAATAACATCTTACATTAACATCCGATTGTCACCAAACTCTGAAAAAAATTTGAAAAAGTTTCCAACAATCGGTAGACAAAACAGAACATATACGTCCGATTATTATCAAACTCTGACATGAAAAGATGAAAATCTCCCCAGAATCGGTAGATAAGAGATAACAATAACTTCCGATTGTAACTATTAATCAATATTTATACTGTGGTCACGGACTTCAGGAATTCATAACTCCCATCATAAGTGAATTCTTCGCCCTTTTCCACAAAGTACTGTCTTTTTGCGAGTGCCTCCTACATAAACAAACACAAAATAATGCCAAGTTGGTTTTAGTAAGAAGGATTAGACACCCGGTGTTAAAAATAAATAATTTAAACCATACTTACAAATTGTTGGATTGACAAGCTTAAGTGGCTAGTATTAAACATCCTCTTTTGTATCGTTATATAATCATTTACCCCTTTTTGGACAAGTCGGAAACGATCATGAACTTGTTGGAGTGATCTTTGATTTGGATTTCCATACTCTCGCACAAATTGGCTATATACCCTCGACAAAAAGACTTCGACTGTTAACGTTCCCGCTATGACATCTTCACGTCTTGTTTCATGATACCAGGTTTTCACAATGACCAAATCTTCTGTTGCGTCAAACGTTGCCATGCTAGTAAGTTGAGATATATAAGGAATGAACTAGAGTAGACGATGGAAAAGATATTTGTAGAATACACAATGTCAAATCTTCTGCTGCGTCAATGTGTTGTTTGCTTCCTAAATAAGAAGAGTTTAACCACCTTATATAGATGACACTCCCAACGTCTCTTTTTTTGGAAAATATGGCCGTTGATGCGTACTTTACAAGACTGTACTGAAGTTGCGTACAATTATTACACAAAATCGGTAGTAAATTTTGTAACATAAGTAACCGATTATGTTTACTCGGAACCTTAGGATACTTTTCAAACTTCCGATTATATACTGTTTTGTTAACAGGGTAGAAAGTTTCATTAGGGAGGTATAATCGGAGGTTTATCAATATGTTTTTGCTACCGATTTTGTGTGGTTTTCGAGGCTCGGCTTCAAAAATAGCCGTTGGAGTATAATCGGTAGTTAAATAAATAACATAAACTTCCGATTTTCTTGGTGTTTGGGAAATTCAGTACAATATCACCTCAAAATCTTCATAATTTTACGTTGAACTTCCACAAATTCTATTACAATGTATTGTGATTAGCGTCGTGGACGTGTTGTACGAGTCCTAAACGGATTAAATCTTTCCATCGCCATAAGGATTCTAAAATGAGCTTCATAACGGAAGCTTGATCTTTTCCATCTCCGCCATTCCCCGAGAGATTGTTCTATAACCTCATCATTGGTTGCACCCCTCAATCGATATTGATTCACAAGATAAGTTAAATCGACAAATTCTCCGATGCGTCCGTTTATTGAACCAATTCGGTAGAAAAGATCAGCAGAGTGACGGTTGTTTGGGTTACCGGTGTCGGCGCAGAATTTTTCGTGAATTCTCCCCAAATAACTCATACTCATTATGCCTCCTTGCCTCCGTTCTGCTCCCCGTCTCGGATAGAATTGAACGTAGCGCCTACATAAAGATAAATCTTCTTTAATCGTGAACTCCGTTGGATTAATGAATGGTTGGGCCATTATGTTGAAGATGAAGTTGGAGAGAGTTTACAGGTATTTGTGTTCTATAGAGGGTACAAGGATACAATCCTTATATAGGGTTTAGAGTTCCAACGGCTCTTTTTCTGTTGGGGAAAATGTATAATCGGTAGCCAAATAAGGTATTTAGCTACCGAATATACAGAAGCCCCAAATTTTGTTTTGGGAGAAATCTCAAATTTACGAATTTGAGAACTAGAATAATCGGTAGTTTATATGACTACCGATTATAAGTTGCCCCAAATTTTGTTTTGGGAGAAATCTCAAATTTACGAATTTGAGAACTATAATAATCGGTAGTTTATATGACTACCGATTATACAGTTGCCCCAAATTTTGTTTTGGGAGAAATCTCAAATTTTACGAATTTGAGAACTATGATAATTGGTAGTTTATATGACTACCGATTATAAGTTGCCCCAAATCTCTTCTTTGGGAGATACTATAATCGGTAGTATAGTGAGGTTATTATTACTACCGATTGTTATAGGACCAAGATTCACGTTTGGCACGAAATCTATATTAATCGGTAGTCAAATATGTTTATTAACCTTCCGATTTAGTGCTACACAATCGGACACAAATTTCCTTCCGATTATATAAGGGCATTAACGTAATCTCCACGTTTTTCGACACCCCTTAACGTGGCCTCTGGGTTGGGAATAAAAAAGTCGCCCCTAATTGCGACTGAGTCGCCCCTAAATGTGGGAGGTTATTTAGTGGCCCTGAATATTACCAACAATCGCATATATATACTGATTGAGTAGAGGTTAAGATATTAACTCTATATAAATATTTTTAAGGATCATTAAGTTGCCTGACGTTTTTAGGGGCCACTTCAAAAGATTAATGGGCTAACAATAAAACAAAATAGGGTCACCCAAACCTAAATTGAGTCACCCCTTATTTTATTTTTTTCGTAATGACAAAATTGCCCTTCAATAATCGGTAGTTAAACATGAATTCGGTAGTTACTTTACATTTAGTTATTGTTAGCCAAATTTTTTTTTCTTTTCTTCGCGAATTTTGGTTCTACCATAATCGGTAGATAAAAATCTATATTATCTACCGATTATGGATGATGTTCTTAGAATTACACTAGCAGAAACATAATCGGTAGATAACTATCTATTTTACCTACCGAGAACATCATCCATAATCGGTAGATAATATAGACTTTTATCTACCGATTATTCTTGATACAAAAAATTCAATTTTTCAGCACTAAAAATTAAGCACAATCGGTAGATAATGAACACCATTAACAACCGATTGTGAACGTAGAAAATTTCAAAATTTTATTAAGTTTTGAAAATTTGAATTTGGGTCCATGAACACAATCGGTAGATAATAAGCATCACTTATTAACACAGTTTACTACCGATTATGGTAGTATCAAAGTTCGAAAATTATAAGATTTTAGAAAAATCTCATTTCGGGGCCAATATACATTCGGTAGATAATATATATTTTTATCTACCGATTATGGTAGTATCAAAGTTCGAAAATTTTAAGATTTTGGAAAAATCTCATTTTGGGGTCAATATACATTCGGTAGATAAAAATATATTTTTATCTACCGATTATGGTATCAAAGTTCGTAAATTTTAGGATTTTGGCAAAATATCATTTTGGGGCCAATATACATTCGGTAGATAATATATATTTTTATCTACCGATTATGGTAGTACTAAGGTTCGAAAAATTTAGGATTTTGGCAAAATCTCATTTTGGGGCCAATATACATTCGGTAGTAAACTGTGTTCATTTGACCTTCGAATATTTATTGTATCCCAAATGAGAACCACCATGAGCCTTGGAATATAGGGATTTGGAACCACCATGAGCCTCGGCATATAGACCCTCGGCACTACTATATTCGGAGGTTTATATTGTTACTCAAACCTCCGAATATAGAGTGGCCCAAAAATCATATTTTGGAAAAAAAACTCGAAATTTTGAAATTTTGTACTAGTCATAATCGGGAGATAAGTAATTCATTTGACCTCCGAATATTTGTTGGCTCCCAAATGAGAACCGCTATGATCCTTGGTATATAGGGCTTTGGAACCACCATGAGCCTCGGCATATAGAGCCTTGGCACTACGATATTCGGAGGTTTAGATTGTTACTCGAACCTCCGAATATAGAGTGGCCCAAAAATCCCTACTTTATCATTTTAGAAATTTGGATAACAATAACCCCAATTTTATTAGATTTGGATTAAATTAGACTGGCGTTTTTAGGGGCCACAACAAAGGATTTAGGGGCCAACACTACATTCGGACGCATACTTCTTATTTTGTCTACCGAATGCATTTGGAGGATAAAAATAATATATTATCTACCGATTATGTAAGGGCAATTTGGCCATTACAAAAAAATAGGATAAGGGCTGGCTATAATTACGTTTGGGTGACTTTTTTTGTTTTATTGTTGTCCCCTAAATCCTTTTTTGTGGCCCCTAAAAACGCCAGGTTAAGTTGGTCTACTTGCAATTGTATTAAGTTTTGTTTATACAGGTTGCCGAACGAAAATGTTGGGTGTATTTGGTATCCCCTGTATTTTCATCTTCTAAAGAGAATTGGCATTCTGCTAGAAATTTACAAGCACAATTCCTAAAGAGAACCGGTGTTCTACTAGGATTTCTATAGGTGCACAAGTACAATTGAAGCAAGTATATGTTACTTAACTAGTTCGAAATCTGGTAGTATTAGTGTGTGTTGAATCTGGACTAGGTGCCGAGTTTTTTCTACAAGATTGTAGTTTTCCTCGTTAACAAAGATCTCTGGTGTCTGTATTATTTCTTTTCCGCATTATATTTTTTTATCTTTATATAGTTGAAATATCACAGGTTGTACGTATTTAAAACAAAATAGTATTACTGTAACTAACCTACAAGATTGTTGAATCCCTATCTTGAAATATAGATTACAAGACTTGTTCTTGTTGGAATTATAACGTAGCGGAAGTGTATAACTTGGATCAAGGATCCAAAAGATAGTGAAAAGTAGTGTGAAATCAATAGATTCACAAAAGGTATAACAAAACTAGAGAACGATAAATAAAATATCTTTGATAAATCAAATAAGATAATAATGTTGAATGTGTAGAAATTCTAACATTGAATGTGGACAAGATATTCATATGAGTTGGGAGGTCAATAACGTAAGCATTGTTGCTGATCTTCTTGAGAATGCGGATAGGGCCAATCTTTTTGTACTTCTTCTTGTTGTAGGTACCAATAGGAAAACAATCCTTGATTAATTACACCATCACTAGATCATCAACTTCATAAGACCGAAAACGACGTCGACGATCAGCATCTAGCTTATACTTGGCATTAGAAGCTTCCAAGTTTTTCTTGACCTTATCATGTAGCACTTGTAGGGACTCGATCATGTGATCAGTTGCAACATTGGAACTAGGAACCGATGGTAAAGAGACGAGATCCAATGTGTGGTTAGGAACCTTAGAAAAAACAATTTAAAAAGGTGCATAACATGTAGGCTGATTAAGAACTGAATTGTAGGCAAATTCAACTTGAGCAAGAGATAAATCCCACTGTCGTGACTTGTATCCAGATAAAAAACGAATAAGATTCCCTAATGATCGGTTTACTACTTCCGTTTTTTAGTCAGTTTGTGGGTGAGCAGTGCTACTAAACTGCAATTTGGTTTGGAGACGAGTCCAAAGTGTCTTCCAAAACCAACTTAAGAACTTAGTGTCTCTATCAGAATTAATGGTCTTGGAAATTCCATGTAAACGGACTATCTCACGGAAGAAAAGATTTGATGTAGTCACAACATCCATAGTTTTCTTGCAAGGAATAAAATGTGTCATTTTTGAAAAGCGACCAACAACCACAAAAATAGAATCATTAGCTCTTTGGGTTCTTGGTAAACCTAGCACAAAATCCATTGATATATCTTCCCAAGGAGCATCTGGAACTGGAAGAGGAATGTATAATCCTGTATTTTGTGCATGACCCTTACTTCTTTGACAAACCATACAACGTCGCACAAAATCATGTACATCCTTTTTGAGAGAATTCCAAAAGTAATGATCTTCTACTAGAGATATAGTCTTATCTCGCCCGAAATGGCCAGCAAGACTACTACAATGTAACTCCTTAATAAGGTGTTTACGAATGGAACCATCTGGAATGCATAAGCGACTACCTTTAAAAAGAAACCCATTATGTAAAACAAAATTTCCCGTACCTTGTTGTGCGGAGGAACATTTCTTTCATAATAAGGAAAAGTCCGGATCGTTAGGATATAACTCTTTAAGGGAGTCAAAGGAAATCACTTCAGCACGGATAGTAACAAGGAATAATTCACGAGAATTATGATTTTTGAAACGGCTTAGTGCATCTACAACCTTGTTGTTCAAACCAGATTTGTGTTGAATAGAGAACGTATATTCTTATAAGGTATAAATCCAACTTGCATGCATTTTATTGGATGGTGATTGATTCTGAATATACTTGAGGGATTGGTGATCAGTATACAAGACAAAGTCCTTGTGTATCAAGTAATGTCTCCATTTCCATAGTGTACGAATCACGACGTAGAACTCTAACTTATAGGTAGATCACTTTTAACGAGCTTCAGTGAGTTTTTCACTAATAAATTCAATGGGTTTACTTTCTTGGGACAAAATAGCATGAAATCCAAAAACAGAACCTTTGAAGTGAAAAATTGACACTTCTTCAGATTGATAAATAATTCATTCTCCTTGAGAGCATTGAAAACAACCCACAAGTGAGAGCGATGTTCCTCTTCAGATTTAGAATAGATAAGGATGTCATCAAAATAAACCATAACAAACTTACCAATGAAGGGCTGTAAGACTTGATTCATAAGTCTAATGAATGTAATTAGAGCATTAGACAAACCAAATGGCATAACAAGCCAATCGAAGAAACCATCTTTTGTCTTAAACGTAGTCTTACATTCATCCCCAAGTCGAATTCGGATCTGATGATTCCCACTTTTAAGATCAATCTTAGAAAATATTATGGAACCGGGGAGCATATCAAGCATATCATTTAATCTTGGAATTGGGAAGCGATATCGGATTGTGATCTTATTAAAATCTCTACTATCAATACACCTACGCCAAGTTCCATCCTTTTTAGTTACAAGAAGAGTGGGAACAACACACGTGCTCAAACTAGGTTGTATGAAACCTTTAGACATCAATTCATCCACTTGACCTCGAAGTATATCATGTTCCTTAGGGCTCATACTGTAATGGGGAAGATTAGGAAAACTTGTACCCGGCATGAGATCTATTTGGTGTTGAATATTTCTCATAGGAGGCAAATAATCAGGCATATTAGATGGTAAAACACATGCAAACTCATCTAGTAAGGACTGCACCTGAGTAGGAATAGTTATAGGAATGTTCGGAGTAGAAGGATGTACAACTAAAGCATAAATCATACATGATTCTTGTGCATCAACTAAGATATCCGGGGAAGCCAATATCATAGTCTCCTCTGATTGTAGACTCGGCTTAGGTTTTGCATAAGATGGTTGCAATATGATTTTGTTTCCATTATACATGAACGAATACATATTATCTTTACCTTTATAAGTCACATCCACATCATATAGCCATGGGCGTCCAAGCAATATATGGCAAGCACTAATATATACAACATCACAAACTACCGTCTCATTGTAAGTCCCAATTTTAAATGACACAAGACATTAAGAATGTACATTCTTCTTGCTGTTATCGTCAATCCAACCAATAGAGTACGGGTTAGGATGTGGGTGAGTATATAATTGCAGTGTATCCACTAATCTAGATGAAACAATGTTTTGACAACTACCACTGTCAATGATCATATCACAAATCTTGTTCAGCACACGGCATTGAGTGCGGAATAAATGATTACGAGTTGGATACTCAACACGAGGAATAGATAATAGATTTCGAATAAGATAAGAAAAATAATCTCCTTCATCTCCTTTCTCTGCATATGTAGGTATATCTTCCATATTTCAAATAACTTCTTCACTTTCTTCCTCATATTATATCAGCAGACTTTTTTTCATCCATCAATGTACGCCCACTTCTACATTGGTTTGATGTATGACCAGGTTTCTTACACTTATAACACTTGTTTTCATTTGGGTATGCATAAGAGTTTTGAGTTTTTAATCTTATCGGTTGAGCATTACTAGGTTGGGGTGGTGGTTGAAAAAGCAGGGGTCTAACAACCATACCCAATATTTCGTTCGGAAATCTGTATGGAACAAACTTCAATATAATCTCAAGAATAAAAACTCAATTAAGAAATAATATTAAAGAGATTTATCTCATTCTCAACATAATCAATAGTTAAACAGAAGCAAGTTCGTAAACCTGATTTTAGTGAGGTTTCTTGAAACAAGCTTTTGTGTTAATCACAACCTATTCAATATCCACCGTGTATAAACCTATTTAAGCAACAATCACTAAAGGAATATTTCAACACGGTGTCCACTTGAAATAGGGTTAGTCTAAGCTGGTCTAACAATATGAAAATAACAAAACAATTGTGTTGGATTTAACAACTATGATTGATTAACGTACAACCTGTATTATTTCAATTATAAAGATAAACCATATAATGCGAAAAATGAAATAACACATACTCCAGAATTTTTTTAACGAGGAAACCGCAAATGCAGAAAAACCCTGGGACCTAGTCCAGAATAAACACACTGATTATAAGTTGTTACACTAATTTCCTACTACCTATTCGGACTAGATGTAATACCTTCGTCAGCTGTATTCTTATAGAACTCCTAGCAGAACAACGATTCTTTTTAGGAACTCTTCACACAAATCTTCTAGCAGAACCCAAGGTTCTCTTTAGAAGATACACCAACACGATTGATACGATTCGATATTTTGTTTGCACAAAACACCAGTTTGATTTCCCTTTAGATATAAATCAAGGTTTTGGAAATCTTGTAGATTAAGGTTTTAACTTACAATCAGTATGTGTACTCACAAGAAGTCCGTGAACCTGATTTTCGTAAATGAACTTGGGTGATTCCAAAGATCAATTTCCAAATTAAGAAATCCCTAATAATTCTACAACAAGAACAACTAGATAAATCTAGAGATATCTTGTTTAAAACTTCTCAAGGATTTTTACGAGATGCCTCAAAAGAAGTTTTTCTTTCTAGTCTCCGATTTCGACTAACAAGTGTTGATATACAATTGGAAATTGAAATCTATCAAAACCTAGGGTTTATGATCAACAACTCTTGAATGGTTTTATATCATAAGAGAAAACCTTAGAATAGACAAGAGGTGAAAAACCTAGATTACAAGTTGTATAATCAATCACGAAGATTTAATTAAACTTGGTTTTGTGATCCCCAATACAAAGACTTTTATCTCACTCTTGTGCACGAAAAACATAAGACGTGGAAAATAACCTGCAGAGCTTACGCCAATTTTCCAAAGGGGATAAAAAAAGGTCTACCAATTGAAAAGGAGAGGGTACCCCAAATATACGTCAAGCTATAACTTTTCCTTCCTATAAGTCCTTTTCCCGAAAGTGATTGTCTATGGACTAAGTCGAGACAGTACAACAAATCGGTTCACACTTTGTGTGATTGTGTATGGATACGAGATCGAGACAATACAACAACAAAGTGTGTTTACTTGATACAAAGATTCAGACTTAACCAAACTCAATAGGATTCACATATCAAGTAAATAGGAATTAACGTTTGTGCTATTTACTTTAATTATAATAAAGATAATTATAATGCGGAAATATAAAGTAAATGACACAGCAAGATTTTGTTAGCGAGGAAACCGCAAATGCAGAAAAACCACGGGACCTAGTCCAGAATTGAATACACTCAGGATTAAGCCACTATACAAAATAATACCAACTTTGTATAGTTGAGACCAAGCAACTATACCTATAGTTCACCCAGTTCCTTCTGTATTCCCACGCCTCCAACCTGTAAACAAGTCACGTACTTGGACCAATTCCTTTGGTTCGTATTCCAAACAGTAAAGATACAAAAAATATGTTTGGTATCAACTCTCTTCAACCAAGTGATATGAGTTGCGCAAAGGTTCCCTTGTTTATCTTAACATAAACTCCTTTGGAAGGTTCCAAGATCTATCTTATATTCAATCACCCAAAGGTAATCGTTAAGATTAAGCCAACAACACTCTTCAACCAAGTGATATATGTTGATGCCAATCTTCCTCAATTAATCAATCCAATCTACCAAAAGGATAAAATGATTATTAAATGGATCATCTTTTTCCCAAACAAGTATTGTGCACAACAAAGATAGTAAAATCCAAGTTAGAAATCTTCAATATCTTCTTTGTATTCAAATCTTCTTCGATCTTCAATAAACACTTGCACACAACTACTTGAATCTCTTGTGATCAATCACATACAGAACGGAGTCTGTTAACAATGGATTATCATAAGATCGTCTTTAGATCTAACAACAGTCTAAAGATCCCTGTCGAAACCTTGAACTAGTTTGAGTGAATCTTATATCAAAAGAGAAGATTCCCAAGCATAAACAAACTAGGTACAATCAAAGTTGAACCACCGTTAGTCAATCAAATCAATACGAAAACTAAAGATAAACCGCAATATCTAGTTTCCCACCAACGGGTCGCGCTAGAGCTTCTCAATCCCAAAGAAGACTTTAAATTGAGCGGCCGTAAGAGATTTTACCTAATTAGATTTCTCTCCTCTACGATAGGTGGCTTCACCAGTAATAAAAACAAAAGGGTAAGTCTATGTCATGTAGGATTAGTTTTCTAGGAATGCAAACTCAAAGTATTTATAGACAAGGAGGTTTGGACACCAAGGAATTTCCAAACCGAAAATATTCTCAAGATATTTTCATTACTCCACCAAATTCAGTTTTCATAATTCCTGTGATTGCACTGTCCAAAAATAATAATCGAAATCTCCTTGGAAAATCTTTTATTAGCAAATGCACATTACTAATTCTTATTTTCCATATATAATTAAAAACCCTTAATTAAAAAGATTCTTAACTTATTTAAATTCAATCTTGGGATTTACTTCCTTCTTAGCCTTTAAGGAATATCTTTGAACAAAATAGAATAAGCATTAATGCACCGTGTTCAAAGTGTGTCGACATCTTACTCTTGCAAGTATTTTCCATGCTTGCTCACTTGAAACCGATTTACCACACTTCCAAACAAGTTTAGAATTGGTTCATCTGACTTTCAAGAACTATGTGATTGATCAAGTACCACTCAATCACAACTCATGGGTTTACGGTTCTACCAAAACAAGTTTCGGTTCTACCTCCATGTGAGTATTGTGCATAGTTACACTAGCTTACCAAAGATACGGCTGACTAGGTACTAGGATCGGTTCCCCACATATATTTGGTATCTAACTTGTATGCACTGCACATATTCATAGAATTGGTTCCCCCTTCCCAAAAAAGTGTTGCACATGTTCATAGGTTGGTTCCCCTTTCTTCCATAAACCTTGATGCACCTCATACAAGGATCGGTTCCCCTTGTGATGCACTGCACTGCTTACTAGGATCGGTTCCCCTCTTCCCAGTAATAAGTCCAGACATACACAACCCGATCATACCCAAGGTGATTACTTAAGATTGGTTTCATTAATAAAAGTCATACCAATACATAAGTTAGGCCTCATGTGAATAGTTTTACCAAGAACACAAACAAGTCGTGAGTGGTTATACTAATCACACATATTGGTCGTTCATAAGATATGCAATGAAGAAAAGCCCCAATAACGCCTGCCGATTTCCTTTTCGGTTCACAACACATATCATGAACTTACTTCCTTAGAACACATGTAAACATTGTTCCCTAGGACGAAATACTTGTAATGTCTCACACTAATACTTTCCAGCTAACTTATACGAAGTTGACTCTAGTACATTTAAATCAAGCAACTCTTAAATGAGTTTTGCTTCACTAAAATATGACAACTAAACTTGACATACCAACACTTAGTAGGCTCAACCGAGCAATGCTCAACAAATTGTTCACTAGTATAAAGCCTAATGAGTATTTAAGCTCCTGGCTGCATTACTCACTAATGTCGTAGCCTGTTGAGTATCCATTATATGCCATGTTCCCCAGCCAAACACTTAATGTTGACATGACATGACAATTAATGTTCGCTCGCAGATAAGTAGCATGAATTTCGCGAAGTGTCAGGATTAAGACGTGCGTAGAAGTACTCAATCAGAGGTAGACAAAATCATGCTGCCCTCTGATATAAAATTAGTGATTTTGTATTAATGCACAAAATTCACCCAAATAAATTGATTTCGTGGAAGCTCACGGAATTCTATTTTCCTAACCTAATTTTATTAATTTGTAAAAATTAGGTTTTTACGGCCTGCGTAATATCTCGAACCCTATTGGTCGAGACCAAGCCTAGGAAAACTAGAAAATTAATCCATCATGGAGATAATATGAACAAAATACTATTAAGAATTGGAAAACAAGAAGGAACTGCGGCAAATAAAAGCAGCAACAAAAGGAGGCGCGACCACGCCACTTGGCCGACCTATTTTCCCTAACAGGCGTTGCTCGTGGCCGACCGACCACGTACCATATTACTTCTTGCTGGCCCCTCTTTTTTATCAGCCAATCAAATCGCCCCAAAAGCGCCACCCACACTTTTAATTAAAATTATAAGTTGGCTGGTCGACACACCTAATTCCTTAAGCAATCTAATATAGGCTGACCATGCCAGTCTCAAAACGATCACAGACGCACGATTTCTCTGGATGATTAATTACACTTAGACACCTCCTGGCGTGGCCAAACGAGCTTCACAAAGTCCACCGGTGGGCCCACTTCCTTCCCAACTAATCATAACTCATCTAGCCCGCAGGTGGCATCCCCGATTGCTAGCCAGCAAAAGGCTAGTCGCGCCATTGAGAAAATGGTTTAATGAGCTAAGACCAGCCGTGACAGTCTCAAATTCATCACGGCCGTCCAACTTACCCATCCTAGTTGGATGGCTTAATGTTAGATCATTGTTCGGTCGAACTCATGCATTTCTATCTCAAGCATGTTTGTCAATATTAGTGATCAAAACTATACGTCTTGATTTCTAGTTTACTTATGACTAAGTCTTGGTCTAGGATAATTAAGTATAGTTGATCTCTAGACTCTATGGCAATTATCTTACGAAGACGAAGAACTACTCAAGGAACCAGTGGAACTTCATTCGAATAAAAAGGTATGTGGAGACTTGAACTCATCTAGCACTAAGTCTGTCTATCTCCTACTCTTGAGACAACAGTCGTATAAGTATGATATTTTTCATACATACACATTTGCTATTTCGAGCCGAGTTTACTCGCCTATCGTTTTCTCGAAATATATGTTGATAAGATTTCGCTTTAACCACATTTCATATTTACCCGTGACGAAAGTCATGATGATGTTTCAATCTTGAAAATATATTTGATGACGATAGTTAATTCTTTATGCCTAACGACTATTATATCATTATAGAAGAATGTTTCAATGATTGAAAGGTAGAGTCGAGATCACGTAACCACCTATGGATATAAGCATATATAGTGTGTTTGCACATTAGTGTATAAGTCCATGTACTAGAAACCAAGTGCGTGCATATATGTGCATGCAGTATTAGTGAGGGAGACAGGTTGGGTACGCATACCCGTACACGTACTGGCGGAAGTTTTTGAACCTACAATTTCTGTTGAGTTTGTAGTTTGTAAAATAGTAAACCAGTCACCTTAGGTATGCGTACCCGTACGTGTACTCACGGAAGTTTTCAACCAAATTTTTTTGCTGAGTTTGTGAACTCAAATCCGGTAGCTAAGGTACGCATACCCATACGTGTACCCAAGCTGGTTATATTTCTCAAATTGGTTAGCTCATGAAATTAAAACAATAAATCAATAAGGAATGCAATCTTTGCAAACCGTGGCTATATTGTTCATGAATTGATTCGAGTGAATCAAACCGATTTTGTTTCAATTGTGTCTATGTATAAAGATCTAAGAAATTGAACAACTCTTGAACTAGTTCTTATGAGTCATTTGAACTAGTTATGAAGAAGATGAATATGGTTGATATGAAAGTGCTCATATGGCTAACCATTGGTTAACTATTTATGAACCAACTAGGTGTATACGTTTAGGTATGGTTACTGAAACATAAATGAATACATTTCATTTGTGTGTGTGACAAGCTAAGTTTCGATCTAACGGTTGAAAGATATTAGCTTGGATAAATCAAGTTTTTCATCTAACGGTGAATATTGAATGCTTTGTTACCAAGGTAACTTAGATTGCGAACCCTGATTTGAAAACTATATAAATGAGACATCTAGCAACTGCAAAAACTAATCCCTACACCTCATGTGTGATACTAGTTGGTTTGCTAGAGACGATTCTCCTTTAACCGTAGGTTTCTTCTCGAGACCCTGTCGGTTAACGACTTAAAGACTTCATTGGAATTGTGAAGCCAGATGAAACTACTTCTCTTATAGTTGAGCGATCTGATCTTGCTATTTTCTATCGTATGAGTTTAATTGAATAATTGGCTTGAGATTATTTATCCGACAGGGCAAGGTAAAAAAAAATCACAAACATCTTCGTCTCATCATTTGCGATTCCGAAATATCTAGTTTCGCTACCATACAATTTAGATTATTATGAGGTGATCAATAATTCTAGGCTGTTCCTCGGGAATATAAGTCCGGGTTATTGATTGGTTCTTGTTCACCTTGATTTTATCAAAATACGGAACAAAACTCATAGGTTTATCTGTGAGAGACAAATTTATCTGTTATCATAGACTTTTCTGTGTGATACATATTTGTTTATTAAAGTCTTCGACTTTGGGTCGTAGCAATTCTTGGTTGTGGGTGATATCAGCTAAGGGAATCAAGTGCGTAGTATCCTTCTTGGATCAGAGACGTAAGGAGTGCAACTGTACCTTGAATCGGTGTGATATTGATTAGGATTCAACTACAGTCCAGACCGAAGTTAGTTTGTAGTAGGATAGCGCCTGTAGTGGTTTAATACAGTGTGGTGTTCAATCTGGACTAGGTCCCGGAGTTTTTCTGCATTTTCGGTTTCCTCGTTAACAAAATTTCTGGTGTCTATGTTATTTCTATTTCGCATTATATTTTGTTATATAATTGAAATATCACAGGTTGTGCGTTGTATCGATCAATTGTGAAATCCAACCTTTGGTTGTTGATTGGAAATTGATTGATCCTTGGATATTGGTCTTTGGTACCATCCAAGTTTATATCTCTGTTGTATTTGATAAAGACTCGCAGATTTCTATTTGCTTGAGTATAGATCAAATCGAGAGATAGAGATATTAACTCCTTGATATACTTTTCATTAAGATTGAGTCTAACTGTCTAGTTGATTCTCTTAAAGTATATTAGAGTTAGTCCATACAGATTGCTAATCGAAATATTGGGTGAGGTTGTTAGACCCTCGTTTTTTCAATTGGTATCAAAGCAGGCAGACACCCTAAACCTTAGAAGTTTGTGTTTGTCCGATCCTCAAAAGTCTATCCCTTTGGGACATATTGTTGGGAGACTTGATCATGGAATCTGTAATGCACACCAGAGTTCCTTAAATATTGTTCAGAGATTATTCTACAGAACTACGATCTCTCGAGATAATCTCATACCATCTAGAATATCGGAAAATTTAGATGTGAAGAAACGATCTAAGGAAAAAATTAAAAATTTCTCTGAAAGGAATTGTAAAAGGAAACATGATTAACGCTCAAATGTATAGACTCTCACAAGAATTACTCTTAATATCTTTGAGGAATACTATCATAAAGGATCAATTGACAAGGATCTGTTTAAAGCGTTTGAAAATGTTTTAAAGTTCTTAGAAAAGCTTAATTCCATAGAGAGACTAAATCATTATGATAAAAGTTTTGTACCAGTAAAATCATGTTCAAATTATGTACAAACTGTTCCCACCGCCAATTCACTTGAAATTAATAAAAAGATTTCCTGTGGGATTGGTAAAGGAACCATTTATCAGAAATAGTCACTTCCTTGTCTTAAGAAAATAAGCCCAAAGGATTCTGTGTTTTATCATTATGGTTTTACTCATGATTCTGGCCACAAATGTCAACCAAAGAAATTACATGAGAAATTCTCTGCATTTTACACCACCTGATTTCAGGATTGGCTTCACCCCATTTGTATATAACTTGAAATGGGGCAAGTAAGAGGTTGACTTTATTCATGTATTCTCTTTTCTTTTGTGATAAAAGCTTTTCAAAAAGATGTTGCAGGTATTCCTTCCTAAATACTGGTTTCCTCCAGTATGTGTACCTCTGAAAAAAAATCCTACTTTCCTTTTGTGGGTTGCGTTCGTGTACGGATCCAAGCCCATCTGTGGGTATAAAAGAAGTACGGGTACGCATACCCTTCTTCCTCCCTCATCAGTCCGCGTACGTGAACTTTTAGGGTTCATGTATTTTCTCCATTAAAGCTTGATTGGAGAACAATTTGTGAAGGGATCCCTCAAGATAAAAGTCAAGTAAGTAATCACTTTCCCACTTCCTTATTTCCTTTTAGAATCATGAAGAATGTTAAGGGTCCAAAAAGGTTTTCAAATAACCTAGGTTCTTCATCCTCTTCTATGGATCTTTCTATTGAACAAAATTCTATTAGGATTATATTTGTGAATGAATCCTGTGGCAAGGTTTTTGAAAAGATTTCTTCTACTGGATTTATTCTTGAAAAGAAATTGGATGATGTTAGTGGGTATAAGGAGGATTTATCTTGCTTTGAAAAACTCAAGCTTGCAAACATCTTTGATGGTCTGGGTGAAGGTTTTGATACTCTTACTAGAATTTTATATGCCAACATTCATGATGTTGTTCTTGAAGACATGGAATTAAAGACCATGGTCAATAGAGAAAGGATTCTAGTTAATAGAGAATTGATTTCGAAGATTACTGAAATTCCTTTAGGTATTTTTCGCATTCCTAGACCAAACGATGAAAGACCTTCACATGAAACTATTTCAAAAGGTCTTTGTGGTAAAAGTGTTGTGTGGAATGGAGGAATTTTTTTTTACAAATCAACTAGATTTTCCTCTAAAGTCTTTTGGAAAATTAGGAATAACCTTTGTACTTCCACGTTTGAGAATTCTCGATGGAGTCGTGAGTTCGCGGAATTGTTCTATTACCTTGTGATGGAAACCAAAGGCCTTGACATTTGTGGATTCATTATTTTTCAAATGTTAGACATGACGTCCATTGACAAGAAGTTAGGCTTCCCATGCTTAATTGAGCGCATTTGTCATAACTTCTCCATTGAGCCGGTTGGGAACTCCATTGGAACCACCAATCTTGTTCGACCGTGTACCTTCCTTTGAATGAGGGAATATGAATGCAAGACGCAAAGGTGTGACACAATTGATGGCTCGAGTGATTCTTCTATGAATCTTCTTCGCCAAATTTACAAAGGTATTTGTAAGTTGAATACCAAAGTAAATTTTGTTCAAGAACAATTACTTGTGATTGCTACCAAGTATCCCGATATTAAAGAAGACATGGACAAGGTTCGTTCCACCTTCATTACCTAATGGGTAGTTTCTCTTGCTTCTTTATATTAGTGTTAAATTGCTTTTGTTATTTTGTCTAGGAAGTCTACTTATGATAATTTTATTCTTGTGTTTTGAGAAGAATAACTAGAGTTTGGAATAGCCATTATTGTGATTACACATAGCTATGTCCAATATTTTTCATCTTTGTTTTTAGTTTTTTTTTTAAAACTCTAAAATTATTTTTGGAAGATGATTTTTGCAGTATTAATCTTTATGATGTTATATATTGCAATATATTATGGGATATGTGTGTTTGCGTCTGTGAACTATTATTGTCCCATATGATGTCAAATGTTATCTCTTTTATATGTCGATATGCAAGTATTGATACAAGGTTTCTAAGAATTACTCGTTTGTTGTATTCATGAGCCATCCTTCGTTGGTAGTTCACCATCCTTTGCAAGGCCACTTCTCTCATTTCTTCGAGGTCGTCCAGCTTTTCTAGCATAAGATCCGTTGTTAGGTTCTTTTCCCATGCCTCTGTTTTTGTCATTGGCAGCATTATCTCTGTTAGGATAACTGATTCGGTTCCGTAGGTCAATAAGAACGGAGTTTCTCCCGTGGCCGCCCTTCTCGTGGTGCGGTAGGAATATAGGACGTTGTGCAGCTGATCGCACCATCTTTTCTTGTATGCCCCCAGCTTCTTTTTCAAGTTCATTTCTATCGTCTTGTAAGTGGCCTCCGCTTTCCCATTACTCTTAGGGTATATTGAAGTAGACTTGTTTTTCTGGATGTTGAAATCATTAAACAACATATCTATGTTCTTCCCTTCCAGCTGTTTGCCATTATCAGAGACTATGGAGGCCAGTATCCCGAACCTGCAAATGATTTTCTCAAACAGGAATTTAAATACATTCGTGTCCCTAATTCTTGCCAAAGCCCTTGCTTCCACCCATTTGGTAAAATAATCCGTAGCTACTATGAGGTACTTCCTTTTCGATGTCTCCTCTATCAAGGGTCCAACAATGTCAACTCCCCAATTGGAAAATTTCCATGGGCTGATGACCGAGTTAAGCTCCGTTGCTGGTGCTTTAATCTTCTTGGAAAAGCGTTGGCATTTTTCGCAACGCCTTGCTACGTTCTTTGCATCTTCGGCCATGCTTAGCCAATAGTATCCTTTCATTTTGGCTTTGATTTCCAGGGAACTTCTTCCGCTGTGATTGCCAGCTTTTCCGCTGTGTATATCATGTAGGATTCTTCTACCTTCGGTTTGTGAGAGGCACCGCATCATAGGTCCAAGAAATGACCTTCTATACAGTATTCCATCCCGTAAGCTGTACATTGATGCCTTTGACTTGATTTTTCGATCTTCTTTGACATCTGCAGGTAGGGTACCTTTTTCAAGGTACCAGTGGATTGGGATTTTCCAATCGTCTTCCGCTTCTCCTTCGTTGCTTCTGTCTGACATGGATTGATCTTCGTCAGACTCATCGGCTTTGTTATCCGGTTTTTCCGTTCTCTCATCCTCTTTTGATTTCTCAGCTTCTTTCATGCCCTGGTCTGGACGGCCAGGGTTTGCTATGTTGGGGTTACTCCTTCTATCAAAGGTTCATAAATTCTACCGATTTGGACATAGAGGGTGTTTCTGTCCCTCAGTATTGATGATATAAATGCTAAGGCGTCTGCGTGTCTGTTGTCTTTCCGACAGACATGCCTAAATGTGACCTTGTTGATCTTTGATGCATGCTCCTATGCTACCTTTAGGTATGAAGATAGTATTGGATCTAGAGTTTCGTATTTGAGCTCTATTTGTCTAATGACCAATTGTGAGTTACTATTCAAATGAACGTCTGATAGGCTCAGATCTTGAGCTAGGCATAGGCCATGTATGACTGCCTCATACTCCGTGATGTTGTTAGTATATTGTTTGAATTTTAACCTGAATGCATAGATGAGTCTGTCTCTGGTGGGGGTTGTTATCACAATCCATATGCCTTCTCCTTCTCCGTTGGAAGAGCCATCTACGAATATTTCCCACCTTCGTGAGTTTTACGGTTCCAAGAGATCTTCTGGATCCGTATTTTCTTCCTCAATTCCTGGGATATCGTCTATCTCTGCTTCGTCATTCAGAGGTAGGTCTTCCAAGAAGTCTGCTAAGATCTGTAACTTCTCCCCTTAATTAGTTTCGAATATTATGTGAATCTGCTTGATCATGGCATTCCATTTTGCCACTCTTCCAATTTTCTCTGTGCTGTCGAGAATTTGACTTATCTGAGCCTTTGTAAAAACTAGGATGGTGTGTGCATCGAAATATATCCTTAGCTTTTGTGTTGCCACTACTAAGGCATATATGACTTGCTCCACTTTGGTGTAATTACGCTCCGCTGAACTGAGTGTCTTGCTGATGTAGCACACAGGCTATTCTCCCTGCCCTTGGTCTCGTACCAATACATCGCTCATAGCGTAGCTTGTTGCTTCTAGATATAGAGTGGGTATCTCACCTATCTCCGGCTTCTGTAGAATGGGTACGGCCGCTAAGTACTCTTTTGATCTTGTGGAAGGCTTGTTCGCATTTTTTGTCCATATGAACTTGTTTCCTTTTCTTAGCGTATCAAAAAATGCTTTGCATTTATCTGACAATCTTGCTATGAATCTTCTCATGGAAGCTAAAATTCCATTCAGCTTTTGTACTCCTTTTAGAGTTTGCGGAGATGGCATCTCCATTATAGCTCTGACCATTTCAGGGTCAACTTCGATTCCTCGATGAGTTACTAGATATCCCACGAATTTTCCTGAGGTAACTTCGAATGTGCATTTCTCCGGGTTCACTTTCATGTGAAAGCTCCTCATGACTTCAAATATCTCCCTTAGGCGTGAGAGATGGTCTTTTGCTTCTTTGCTTTTGACGAGCATGTCGTCCACATAGACCTCCAGTATTTTTCCTATCAAAGGTTTGAAGATTTTTTCTACTAACCGTTGGTATGTTTCCCCCGTGTTCTTTAGTCCAAAAGGCATCCTTGTATAGCAATACAAGCCTCCTGGGGGTAAAGAACGCAGTATGCTCCTGGTCTTATTCTGCAAGATCTATTTGGTTGTAGCCTGAGTATCCATCCATGAAGGATAGTCTTTGATGGCCTTCGGTTGCGTTGACCAGTTGGTCAATATTTGGCAGCGGGTAGCTATCTTTGGGGCACGCTTTGTTAAGATTGTTAAAGTCGATGCAAATGCGCACGCCTCCGATCTTTTTAGGAACAATGACCATGTTGGATATCCATGTGGGATATTTGACTTCTCGTATGAATCTTGTTGTAAGTAGATTTTGAAACTCCTTTTCTACCCTTTCGTGGTAGATGTCCGCTACTTTACGTATGTGCTGTTTGAACGGTGGTATCTCCGGTCTGAGCCGAAGGTGGTGTGAGACCAAATTCGGGTCGATTCCTGGCATGTCCTCCATTGACCATGCAAAAACGTCTACGTACTCTTTTAGCAATTTTCATAGTTTCACCTCCTCTTCCTCTTCAAGTAAAGTTCTGATATTGAGCATCTTTTGCTCTGCCTTCGTCCCGATGTTGACCCTCTTTGTTGGTTCTACCGGTGAGAAGATTTGTTGCTGAGGCCGTTGAGGAGTGCTTTTCTATAATTGTCATTTGGCAGAGATATCAGATGTTAGAGTGACAAAGGTACCTAGTTCTGGTGCTGAGACGACTTCGGGTACCAAGGAGGCTCCGTCCTACACTTTCTTGTTGCTTGTTTTGCGTCTTTTTATATCTTGCTGCTGGGACGCAGTTTTTTCTTCATTGAGTCTGATTTCTGCTAGGTTGCATAACCTTGCATCTTGATGGTCGCCTTTGATTTCCATTTCACCCATAGGTGTAGGAAAGCGTAGGTATTGGTGATATGTCAAAGTTGTTCCTCGTAGTTTATGGACCCATAGACTTCCCATGATGACATTGTAAGGCGAAGGTGCCTCTATCACACAGAAGCGTGTGTTGGTTACTAAGGGTCATGCGTGTACCTGCAAGACAATTTATCCTTTTAGTCCAGAGACTGCTCCATTAAAGTCGTATATTGTGCAAGTTAAAGCATCTATCTGCTCTGCTGTCAGACCCAGGCGTAGGTAGGGTTCGTAAAATAAAACATTTAACGAACTTCCCCCATCCACAAGGACCTTCGTAACATTCCATCCATGTACTGGGAGAGTGATGACCAGTGGGTCGTTGTGCATTTCAATAAATGCTGATTCACTTCCCTTACATAATTATTTGTAAACCATATGTATGTAGTGCGAAACTACTAATTAATTCTCCCGCTTTTTGTGAATAAAAATTGGCAAAGGTACAAAAAAGATGGGGTCGTAATAAATTCTAGCAAAAGATACTTCAAGACTAAAAAAACACATATCAAATTTAATTTAGATGATATCACAGAGTATAAAATACTTAGTGTCTCATCTAGGAGATTTAAGATACAAGCATCCCCTTAGTGTCTCATCTGATATGCTCCCAGATGAACTTTCTGATGTTCTTCTCAGTTTTCGTTACTACAACTTTAGCTTTGACCCACTTTTAGAAGTATTCAATTGCCGCCACTAGGAATTTTCTTCGACCGGGAGCCTGTTTTATTCAGGCGAGTTAGTACCCAGGTATTTTGTGTTTCTTAGCAATAAGGTATACTCATCGAGCTCAAGTTAGGAGGAACATAAGTATTTTCACCGTTGGAAACGGTCCCATGATATCCAATGTCCATTAGACAATTGGCCATGGAGTTAACATGTTATGTTGAATTTCAACTTGTACGAAAATTTTGTTATCATACTTGCATAAATCATTGACTTTTTTTTTATAGGTATGAGTTTTTGACTTCTCTGAGTCTTTTCAGATGAGATGGTATTCATTTCGAGCTGAGAGCTTATGAATACTTTAGATCAAAAGTTAAGATCGAGGTTACATCTGACACTTGTCGCATTTTAGCTTTATCATCCTTATTGTGTCATCCATATTTGGACAGAAATACCCTTGTGACCTTGTTTTTTCAGCTAGAGATCGTATGTCAGCATAATTTCATATATCTCCTGAATGTATTTCATCCATTATTAGCTTCCCTTGTGTATGTGTCACACATTTCAGCAGAGGACCCAAGTAGGTTATGTATAGATGTTCCACCCACGAGCTTATTTCTTACAGACTAATGGTGTCATCCTAAAGGCACAAGTTTCTAGATTTCGGAGTTCAAAAAGCACAAATTTTTCTTGGTTTTTCTAGTTTTCTGTTTTTTCTTTTTTTTTTTTTTTAAAACATAAAACAAACTAAAAAAAACTATACAAACATATAAAGGCTCCCCCACACTTAAACTTCACGTTGTCCTCAATGTGTAAAACCGAAAGTTCTGAATTCTGACATAACATCAGATAAAACGCAAACACTGTGCAAATTGGTAAGGAATTTGGAAAAACTCCATTTCACAAAAGTTGTTCACCTACGTGTTTTCTACACAGTGTCAAAATTTCACAGTGTTTTGATAAACGGTCTGATAGTTATGGTCTCTGGACTGAACTACATGCAGTCTGAAATTTTCTGACGAAAAGGTATTCGTCATAATTCTCTTCTAAGATAGATTATGGACTTAATGAAATTAAACATGGGGATGCAAATATGAAAACAATAAAAAATAAATAAACAAAAATAAAGCAAAATGATAAGAGATACAAAACCGGTGGGTTGCCTCCCATTAAGCGCTTGTTTTAAAGTCGACGACTCGACTTAGTTTCTTGAAAGATTCATTCCCCATATATTAGCAATCTGAAAATTTGGGGATCCACCCATAACACCTGTTTTGCAAACACTAGATTCACACAAATATTAGTAAAAGAAAACATAATTGAAGCTATGAACCGATAAAAGCTTCCCCCACACTTATTCTTGTCCACACTTGGAAGTGCATAAAGAATATAAAAGGTGGGTACTTCCACGGTTTCTTGTTCACAAACCTGCATAGTATGAGAATCTAATGTTTCTAATGGCGGATATCGAGAAACAAAATCATTCAACAATGTTCTCGAAGCACATACATTCAAACCAATAAGAGGTAAATGAGAAGAATCAATATTCAAAGGGTTAGACAAACCTCACACAATCTCTTGTAGCACGGAATCCTCTTCATCCTTGAAAAACTCAAGTGAATTATTCACCTCTTGTATATCATGGTCCTCTATCAAACCTTGCAATCATTCTTCGTCTGTTTCTACCGTAACCAAAGTCTCGACATCAACATCATCATTACAAACATTCACAAGTTCAATTGGGTCTTCCATAATATTGGTCATATCGGTTTCATTCTCAATATACTCCTCGTTGTTGCAAGGCACATACTCTTTTGCGGATGCAATTCTGTCCATAAGGAATTTCTTTAGAACACTCATTGCATCATCCTCAAGCTCTACCTTTTGAATAGGTTCTTGATCGTTATAAAGATCAATGCTTGAGTAAGCTACACTAGTGTCATCATATTCCTTTTCATATTCACCTTGATTGCAAAAAGATTCCATTGTACACTCCTCGGGAATGTCACCATGATTTGGTTCAAGCGATGTATTTTCATAGTCATCGTCACTATCATAGTCAACATAAGATTGGCTACCACTTCCCAAAGATTGGTCTTTCGCAGAATTTTGCATGTCCTCTTTGTATTCTTCAATGCCTTGCCTTAAATTGGAAACACCTTTTTGAAGCTCTTGGAGTGATCCATTCAAATTCTGAAAATAGCATTCCATTTGTTGGTAAAGCTCATTCAACAAGGAAGAATTACTTACTTCATATTCGGTCGATGAAATTGGTTCCACGCTTGGTTGCCAAATTGACTTCATGCTGACCATAAATTGTTGCATCTCATCTACCAAACTCGAGGAAATATTCATAGGAAAGTAGTTGTCATAATGTGGTTGAGGTTGATAACCGTACCCATTGTTCCAATATGCTCCTTCCATAATAAGTACCTGAAACAAGAGTTCTCAAAACTATGTCAAAACCAGAAAATAATAAAAATAAAAACAAAAAAATACAAAAAAAAGAAACCAAAAACAAGTGACAACCGTTGCCTCCCCGGCAACGGCGCCAAAATTTGATCGGTTTTCAGGCGACACAAATATAATTCACACATTCTCACTACTTAAAATATAAAATATAGCAAGGGCAAGAAAGGATCGATCCCACATAGAGGTCTAGGTTGTCTCGTTGTTTCGGTTTCCTATATAAAATACCGGGAGCTTTCTGATTTTTATAAAGTAAAATAAAAGCAAATAAAGAAATAAGCAAACAAATCAAATAGAAAAGATATTGGTTAAGGATTCATCTTCATTCACTGACATGCTTTCAAAACAATAATTAGAATTGATTTTTAATCTCAACTTTTATCAAAAGCCCTAGAATATCTTGATCGCAAGAATATCCCGCTAATCTCCTTTTGTCATCAACAAACACATTAAAAGATGCGAGTATGAGTTCTATCTAAAAGAACAACCTAACGTGTAAAAGCACTAATCAAGTTTAATTCCCTAGATGCATTAAGTTCTATGAAATCAGGCCAATCAAAGCAATTGAACGTGGAAAGCGCACTAATTCAATTTAACAAAGGTTACGATTCACATATGATCATAAGAATATATCACTACAAACCATAATCATATTTATGCTACTTGTATTCAAGGAATATCACTTTTACGTATAATAAACCCTAAACTAGCAATAGATGTGATTAGAAGTTCTACCAATTTGCAACTTGACAAAACAATCAATCAAATCATGTAACTATATTTTCATAGAATCGCAAACGATAAATATGAGACAAAACTAATATATTGAATCAAAGAATCATGCTTTGTGAAATCCAACTATTCCATAACCAATAATAAAATTAGATATTCATATTCAAGGAGTTCATAACAAGAAGAAGAAGAAGTTCTATCATATTCACAAACCCTAGAAAACAAAAGTAGTAGAAGAGATATATCCTTATCGAATTAGGATACTTAACTTCCTCAAAATCCACCAAAAACCCTAATTTTCACGTCCATAGCAAGCCCAAAACGCATCTCTCTTTTCTCTTTTCGCGCAGGCCCAATAAGGCCAACAGAAAACCTAATCCAAATTGGTTTCACCATTTTGCTCATAACTTCTTCATACGAACTCGGAATGACCTCATTCTTTTTGCGTTCTTTTCGCGTTTGAATTCTCTTCGAGATGGTGATAAGAATTCCTTGAGTGAAATGAGTTAAAATTGGTCTTTGGCCCTTCTTCATCAATAACACTTTACTTGTTTGCTCCTTTTAGCATTTTGTAGCTCCTAATGGCTAATTTCTCCTTCTTTTGCTCCAAACGACTCCAAAGCACCAAATACACTCAAAAGTAAGCATAAGATACATAATTCATACTAAAACTCGCAAAGAAAGCATAAATACTAGATATAAAATTAGGTGTTTATCACACCTATCAAATTCCCCCACACTTGGACTTTGCTAGTCCTCGAGCAAATCAAACAAAAATAAAATACAAAAACTCCGTGACATCGAGGCTATGGTTAATTTTAGCATAAATAACAAGCCTTTAAACCCCTAGGTGTCCCTAGTGGACGAGTTATAGTCTCGTGAAGGTTTACTCGAGATATACCTACAAAACCTATATTTCCAACTCCGTCTATTTGTGACAAATCAATGAACGAATCCAAAATGACTACAGGAGGAGGTACCTTGCAAATTCAATTCAAGTATTAGTAAATAAACTCTAATTAGATAGTCGAACAAGCCACAACACTCGGAAACTAACAAACCACAATCACAATGAAAAGATTAAGAAGATGGATATAGATGTAGATGTTGGCGAATGTTCACAAGTGATCGATGTTTCCCATATCTGTCTGAAGGTCACTGCCAAGATGAACCTATTCCTATTGGATTGAGCTACTTGGCTGAATTCTACATCAACTCACTGGCATATACAAGGGAACCATAAGTGACTTTATTCAACCAAAATAATACTTTTTTTTTCTTTTCTTTTCTTTACTTTTTTTTTCACTTTTTTTTTCTTTTAGACATCATGATTGGACCAAACTGGATCCAAGCGCATGCTTCTTGTTAGCAGATTACACGATAGTTACCTTAGATCCTGCATTCCACACTTGTTTCCCCGGCAACGGCGCCAAAATTTGATCGCTGTCGTATGCGTCAAAAATAATTACACTTTCTCACTACTCAAAATTTAAAATATATCAAGGGCAAGAAAGGATCGATCCCACAGAGAGGTCTAGGTTGTCTCGTTGTTTCGGTTTCCTATAAAAAATACCGGGAGTTTTCTGATTTTTATAAAGTAAAATAAAAGCAAATAAAGAAATAAGCAAACAAATCAAATAGAAAAGATATTGGTTAAGGATTCATCTTCATTCACTAACATGCTTTCAAAATAATAATTAGAATTGATTTTTAATCTCAACTTTTATCAAAAGCCCTAGAATATCTTGATCGCAAGAATATCCCGCTAATCTCCTTTTGTCATCAACAAACACATTAAATGATGCGAGTATGAGTTCTATCTAAATGAACAACCTAACGTGTAAAAGCACTAATCAAGTTTAATTCCCTAGATGCATTAAGTTCTATGAAATCAGGCCAATCAAAGAAATTGAACGTGGAAAGCGCACTAATTCAATTTAACAAAGGTTACGATTCACATATGATCATAATAATATATCACTACAAACCATAATCATATTTATGCTACTTGTATTCAAGGAATATCACTTTTACGTATAATAAACCCTAAACTAGCAATAGATGTGATTAGAAGTTCTACCAATTTGCAACTTGACAAAACAATCAATCAAATCATGTAACTATATTTTCAGAGAATCGCAAACGATAAATATGAGACAAAACTAATATATTGAATCAAAGAATCATGCTTTGTGAAATCCAACTATTCCATAACCAATAATAAAATTAGATATTCATATTCAAGGAGTTCATAACAAGAAGAAGAAGAAGTTCTATCATATTCACAAACCCTAGAAAACAAAAGTAGTAGAAGAGATATATCCTTATCGAATTAGGATACTTCCTCAAAATCCACCAAAAACCTTAATTTTCACGTCCATAGCAAGCCCAAAACGCATCTCTCCTTTCTCTTTTCGCGCAGGCCCAATAAGGCCCAACAGAAAACCTAATCCAAATTGGTTTCACCATTTTGCTCATAACTTCTTCATACGAACTCAGAATGACCTCATTCTTTTTGCGTTCTTTTCGCATTTGAATTCTCTTCGATATGGTGATAAGAATTCCTTGAGTGGAATGAGTTAAAATTGGTCTTTGGCCCTTCTTCATCAATAACACTTTACTTGTTTGCTCCTTTTAGCATTTTGTAGCTCCTAATGGCTAATTTCTCCTTCTTTTGCTCCAAACGACTCCAAAGCACCTAATACACTCAAAAGTAAGCATAAGATACATAATTCATACTAAAACTCGCAAAGAAAGCATAAATACTATATATAAAATTAGGTGTTTATCACACCTATCAAATTCCCCCACACTTAGACTTTGCTAGTCCTCGAGCAAATCAAACAAAACTAAAATACAAAAACTCCGTGACGTCGAGGCTACGGTTAATTTTAGCATAAATAACAATCCTTTAAACCCCTAGGTGTCCCTAGTGGACGAGTTATAGTCTCGTGAAGGTTTACTAGAGATATACCTACAAAACCTATATTTCCAACTCCGTCTATTTGTGACAAATCAATGAACGAATCCAAAATGACTACAGGAGGAGGTACCTTGCAAATTCAATTCAAGTATTAGTAAATAAACTCTAATTAGATAGTCGAACAAGCCACAATACTCGGAAACTAACAAACCACAATCACAATGAAAAGATTAAGAAGATGGATATAGATGTAGATGTTGGCGAATGTTCACAAGTGATCGATGTTTCCCATATCTGTCTGAAGGTCACTGCCAAGATGAACCTATTCCTATTGGATTGAGATACTTGGCTGAATTCTACATCAACTCACTGGCATATACAAGGGAACCAGAAGTGACTTTATTCAACCAAAAATAATACTTTTCTTTTCTTTACTTTTTTTTTCACTTTTTTTTCTTTTTTTCTTATAGACATCATGATTGGATCAAACTGGATCCAAGCGCATGCTTCTTGTCAGCAAGTACATGATAGTTTCCTTGGATCCTGCATTCCACGCTTGTTTAGGCGACGGCGACAGGGACAACGTTTCACACATACTGCTATTCCCAAGTGTCTTTTTTATTCCGTTTGGTCTAATTGGTCGGTCTTTTTTTTTTTTTTATAGCAACTCAATCACTCTATTTCATCCTAGCAGCAATAACAAGTCGATGTTTAGTGACCCACCGAAACACTTAGAAAATAATAGATAAATATGGAAAAATAAAAATAGAATGTGATATGGTGATATTCCGAGATATGGTAACAACTATCATGTTATTTGTGATTTCTGAGCTATGTTCATCCTTTTTAGTTAATTTGTTCCTCAACTCCTGCAATCAAAATGGTTCCATCCACTAATGGTGTCATCCTAAAGGCACAAGTTTCTAGATTTCGGAGTTCAAAAAGCACAAATTTTTCTTGGTTTTTCTAGTTTTTTTTTTTATAGCAACTCAATCACTCTATTTCATCCTAGCAGCAATAACAAGTCGATGTTTAGTGACCCACCGAAACACTTAGAAAACAATAGATAAATATGGAAAAATAAAAATAGAATGTGATATGGTGATATTCCGAGATATGGTAACAACTATCATGTTATTTGTGATTTCTAAGCTATGTTCATCCCTTTTAGTTAATTTGTTCCTCAACTCCTGCAATCAAAATGGTTCCATCCACTAATGGTGTCATCCTAAAGGCACAAGTTTCTAGATTTCGGAGTTCAAAAAGCACAAATTTTTCTTGGTTTTTCTAGTTTTCTGTTTTTTTTTTTTTTTTTTTTTTTTTAAAAAAAAAAACATAAAACAAACTATACAAACATATAAATGCTCCCCCACACTTAAACTTCACATTGTCCTCAATGTGTAAAACCGAAAGTTCTGAATTCTGACGTAACAGAAGATAAAACGCAAAAACTGTGCAAATTGGTAAGGAATTTGTAAAAACTCCATTTCACAAAAGTTGTTCACCTACGTGTTTTCTACACAGTGTAGAAATTTCACAGTGTTTTGATAAACGGTATGACAGTTATGGTCTCTGGACTGAACTACATGCAGTCTGAAATTTTCTGACGAAAAGGTATTCGTCATAATTCTCTTCTAAGATAGATTATGGACTTAATGAAATTAAACATGGGGATGCAAATATGAAAACAATAAAAAATAAATAAACAAAAATAAAGCAAAAGGATAAGAGATACAAAACCGGTGGGTTGCCTCCCATTAAGCGCTTGTTTTAAAGTCGACGGCTCGACTTAGTTTCTTGAAAGATTCATTCCTCATATATTAGCAATCTGAAAATTTGGGGATCCACCCATAACACCTGTTTTGCAAACACTAGCTTCACACAAATATTAGTACAAGAAAACAGAATTGAAGCTATGAACCGATAAAAGCTTCCCCCACACTTATTCTTGTCCACACTTGGAAGTGCATAAAGAATATAAAAGGTGGGTACTTCCACGGTTTCTTGTTCACAAACCGGCATAGTATGAGAATCTAATGTTTCTAATGGCGGATATCGAGAAACAAAATCATTCAACAATGTTCTCGAAGCACATACATTCAAACCAATAAGAGGCAAAGGAGAAGAATCAATATGCAAAGGGTTAGACAAACCTCGCACAATCTCTTGTAGCACGGAATCCTCTTCATCCTTGAAAAACTCAAGTGAATTATTCACCTATTGTATATCATGGTCCTCTATCAAACCTTGCAACCATTCTTCGTCCGTTTCTGCCGTAACCAAAGTCTCGACATCAACATCATCATTACAAACATTCACAAGTTCAATTGGGTCTTCCATAATATTGGTCATATCGGTTTCATTCTCAACATACTCCTCGTTGTTGCAAGGCACATACTCTTTTGCGGATGCAATTCTGTCCATAAGGAATTTCTTTAGAACACTCATTGCATCATCCTCAAGCTCTACCTTTTGAATAGGTTCTTGATCGTTATAAAGATCAATGCTTGAGTAAGCTACACTAGTGTCATCATATTCCTTTTCATCTTCACCTTGATTGCAAAAAGATTCCATTGTACACTCCTCGAGAATGTCACCATGATTTGGTTCAAGCGATGTATTTTCATAGTCATCGTCACTATCATAGTCAACATAAGATTGGCTACCACTTCCCAAAGATTGGTCTTTCGCAGAATTTTGCATGTCCTCTTTGTATTCTTCAATGCCTTGCCTTAAATTGGAAACACCTTTTTGAAGCTCTTGGAGTGATCCATTCAAATTCTGAAAATAGCATTCCATTTGTTGGTAAAGCTCATTCAACAAGGAAGAATTACTTACTTCATATTCGGTCGATGAAATTGGTTCCACGCTTGGTTGTCAAATTGACTTCATGCTGACCATAAATTGTTGCATCTCATCTACCAAACTCGAGGAAATATTCATAGGAAAGTAGTTGTCATAATGTGGTTGAGGTTGATAACCGTACCCATTGTTCCAATATGCTCCTTCCATAATAAGTACCTGAAACAAGAGTTCTCAAAACTATGTCAAAACCAGAAAATAATAAAAATAAAAACAAAAAAATACAAAAAAAAGAAACCAAAAACAAGTGACAACCGTTGCCTCCCCGGCAACGGCGCCAAAATTTGATCGGTTTTCAGGCGACACAAATATAATTCACACTTTCTCACTATTCAAAATATAAAATATAGCAAGGGCAAGAAAGGATCGATCCCACAGAGAGGTCTAGGTTGTCTCGTTGTTTCGGTTTCCTATATAAAATACCGGGAGTTTTTTGATTTTTATAAAGTAAAATAAAAGCAAATAAAGAAATAAGCAAACAAATCAAATAGAAAAGATATTGGTTAAGGATTCATCTTCATTCACTGACATGCTTTCAAAACAATAATTAGAATTGATTTTTAATCTCAAATTTTATCAAAAGCCCTAGAATATCTTGATCGCAAGAATATCCCGCTAATCTCCTTTTGTCATCAACAAACACATTAAAAGATGCGAGTATGAGTTCTATCTAAAAGAACAACCTAACGTGTAAAAGCACTAATCAAGTTTAATTCCCTAGATGCATTAAGTTCTATGAAATCAGGACAATCAAAGCAATTGAACGTGGAAAGCGCACTAATTCAATTTAACAAAGGTTACGATTCACATATGATCATAAGAATATATCACTACAAACCATAATCATATTTATGCTACTTGTATTCAAGGAATATCACTTTTACGTATAATAAACCCTAAACTAGAAATAGATGTGATTATAAGTTTTACCAATTTGCAACTTGACAAAACAATCAATCAAATCATGTAACTATATTTTCAGAGAATCGCAAACGATAAATATGAGACAAAACTAATATATTGAATCAAAGAATCATGCTTTGTGAAATCCAACTATTCCATAACCAATAATAAAATTAGATATTCATATTCAAGGAGTTCATAACAAGAAGAAGAAGAATTTCTATCATATTCACAAACCCTAGAAAACAAAAGTAGTAGAAGAGATATATCCTTATCGAATTAGGATACTTAACCTCCTCAAAATCCACCAAAAACCCTAATTTTCACGTCCATAGCAAGCCCAAAACGCATCTCTCCTTTCTCTTTTCGCGCAGGCCCAATAAGGCCCAACAGAAAACCTAATCCAAATTCGTTTCACCATTTTGCTCATAACTTCTTCATACGAACTCGGAATGACCTCATTCTTTTTGCGTTCTTTTCGCGTTTGAATTCTCTTCGAGATGGTGATAAGAATTCCTTGAGTGAAATGAGTTAAAATTGGTCTTTGGCCCTTCTTCATCAATAACACTTTACTTGTTTGCTCCTTTTAGCATTTTGTAGCTCCTAATGGCTAATTTCTCCTTCTTTTGCTCCAAACGACTCCAAAGCACCAAATACACTCAAAAGTAAGCATAAGATATATAATTCATACTAAAACTCGCAAAGAAAGCATAAATACTAGATATAAAATTAGATGTTTATCACACCTATCAAATTCCCCCACACTTAGACTTTGCTAGTCCTCGAGCAAATCAAACAAAACTAAAATACAACAACTCCGTGACATCGAGGCTACGGTTAATTTTAGCATAAATAACAAGCCTTTAAACCCCTAGGTGTCCCTAGTGGACGAGTTATAGTCTCGTGAAGGTTTACTAGAGATATACCTACAAAACCTATATTTCCAACTCCGTCTATTTGTGACAAATCAATGAAAGAATCCAAAATGACTACAGGAGGAGGTACCTTTCAAATTCAATTCAAGTATTAGTAAATAAACTCTAATTAGATAGTCGAACAAGCCACAATACTCGGAAACTAACAAACCACAATCACAATGAAAAGATTAAGAAGATGGATATAGATGTAGATGTTGGAGAATGTTCACAAGTGATCGATGTTTCCCATATATCATCTGAAGGTCACTGCCAAGATGAACCTATTCCTATTGGATTGAGCTACTTGGATGAATTCTACATCAACTCACTGGCATATACAAGGGAACCAGAAGTGACTTTATTCAACCAAAAATAATACCTTTTTTTCTTTTTTTCTTATAGACATCATGATTGGATCAAACTGGATCCAAGCGCATGCTTCTTGTCAGAAGATTACACGATAGTTCCCTTGGATCCTGTATTCCACGCTTGTTTCCCCGGCAACGGCGCCAAAATTTGATCGTTGTCGTATGCGTCAAAAATAATTACACTTTCTCACTACTCAAAATATAAAATATAGCAAGGTCAAGAAAGGATCGATCCCACAGAGAGGTCTAGGTTGTCTCGTTGTTTCGGTTTCCTATATAAAATACCGGGAGTTTTCTGATTTTTATAAAGTAAAATAAAAGCAAATAAAGAAATAAGCAAACAAATCAAATAGAAAAGATATTGGTTAAGGATTCATCTTCATTCACTAACATGCTTTCAAAATAATAATTAGAATTGATTTTTAATCTCAACTTTTATCAAAAGCCCTAGAATATCTTGATCGCAATAATATCCTGCTAATCTCCTTTTGTCATCAACAAACACATTAAAAGATGCGAGTATGAGTTCTATCTAAAAGAACAACCTAACGTGTAAAAGCACTAATCAAGTTTAATTCCCTAGATGCATTAAGTTCTATAAAATCAGGCCAATCAAAGCAATTGAACGTGGAAAGCGCACTAATTCAATTTAACAAAGGTTACGATTCACATATGATCATAAGAATATATCACTACAAACCATAATCATATTTATGCTACTTGTATTCAAGGAATATCACTTTTACTTATAATAAACCCTAAACTAGCAATAGATGTGATTAGAAGTTCTACCAATTTGCAACTTGACAAAACAATCAATCAAATCATGTAACTATATTTTCATAGAATCGCAAACGATAAATATGAGACAAAACTAATATATTGAATCAAAGAATCATGCTTTGTGAAATCCAACTATTCCATAACCAATAATAAAATTAGATATTCATATTCAAGGAGTTCATAACAACAAGAAGAAGAAGTTCTATCATATTCACAAACCCTAGAAAACAAAAGTAGTAGAAGAGATATATCCTTATCGAATTAGGATACTTAACCTCCTCAAAATCCACCAAAAACCCTAATTTTCACGTCCATAGCAAGCCCAAAACGCATCTCTCTTTTCTCTTTTCGCGCAGGCCCAATAAGGCCCAACAAAAAACCTAATCCAAATTGGTTTCACCATTTTGCTCATAACTTCTTCATACGAACTCGGAATGACCTCATTCTTTTTGCGTTCTTTTCGCGTTTGAATTCTCTTCGAGATGGTGATAAGAATTCCTTGAGTGAAATGAGTTAAAATTGGTCTTTGGCCCTTCTTCATCAATAACACTTTACTTGTTTGCTCCTTTTAGCATTTTGTAGCTCCTAATGGCTAATTTCTCCTTCTTTTGCTCCAAACGACTCCAAAGCACCAAATACACTCAAAAGTAAGCATAAGATACATAATTCATACTAAAACTTGCAAAGAAAGCATAAATACTAGATATAAAATTAGGTGTTTATCACACCTATCAAATTCCCCCACACTTAGACTTTGCTAGTCCTCGAGCAAATCAAACAAAACTAAAATACAACAACTCCGTGACGTCGAGGCTACGGTTAATTATAGCATAAATAACAAGCCTTTAAACCCCTAGGTGTCCCTAGTGGATGAGTTATAGTCTCGTGAAGGTTTACTAGAGATATACCTACAAAACCTATATTTCCAACTCCGTCTATTTGTGACAAATAAATGAACGAATCCAAAATGACTACAGGAGGAGGTACCTTGCAAATTCAATTCAAGTATTAGTAAATAAACTCTAATTAGATAGTCGAACAAGCCACAATACTCGGAAACTAACAAACCACAATCACAATGAAAAGATTAAGAAGATGGATATAGATGTAGATGTTGGCGAATGTTCACAAGTGATCGATGTTTCCCATATCTGTCTGAAGGTCACTGCCAAGATGAACCTATTCCTATTGGATTGAGCTACTTGGCTGAATTCTACATCAACTCACTGGCATATACAAGGGAACCAGAAGTGACTTTATTCAACCAAAAATAATACTTTTTTTTCTTTTCTTTACTTTTTTTTTTCACTTTTTTTTTCTTTTTTTTTTCTTTTTTTCATATAGACATCATGATTGGATCAAACTGGATCCAAGCGCATGCTTCTTGTCAGCAGATTACACGAAAGTTCCCTTGGATCCTGTATTCCATGCTTGTTTCCCCGGCAACGGCGCCAAAATTTGATCGCTGTCGTATGCGTCAAAAATAATTACACTTTCTCACTACTCAAATATAAAATATAGCAAGGGCAAGAAAGGATCGATCCCACAGAGAGGTCTAGGTTGTCTCGTTGTTTCGGTTTCCTATATAAAATACCGGGAGTTTTCTGATTTTTATAAAGTAAAATAAAAGCAAATAAATAAATAAGCAAACAAATCAAATAGAAAAGATATTGGTTAAGGATTCATCTTCATTCACTAACATGCTTTCAAAATAATAATTAGAATTGATTTTTAATCTCAACTTTTATCAAAAGCCCTAGAATATCTTGATCGCAAGAATATCCCGCTAATCTCCTTTTGTCATCAACAAACACATTAAAAGATGCGAGTATGAGTTCTATCTAAAAGAACAACCTAACGTGTAAAAGCACTAATCAAGTTTAATTCCCTAGATGCATTAAGTTCTATGAAATCAGGCCAATCAAAGCAATTGAACGTGGAAAGAGCATTAATTCAATTTAACAAAGGTTACGATTCACATATGATCATAAGAATATATCACTACAAACCATAATCATATTTATGCTACTTGTATTCAAGGAATATCACTTTTACTTATAATAAACCCTAAACTAGCAATAGATGTGATTATAAGTTCTACCAATTTGCAACTTGACAAAACAATCAATCAAATCATGTAACTATATTTTCAGAGAATCATAAGCGATAAATATGAGACAAAACTAATATATTGAATCAAAGAATCATGCTTTGTGAAATCCAACTATTCCATAACCAATAATAAAATTAGATATTCATATTCAAGGAGTTCATAACAAGAAGAAGAAGAAGTTCTATCATATTCACAAACCCTAGAAAACAAAAGTAGTAGAAGAGATATATCCTTATCGAATTAAGATACTTAACCTCCTCAAAATCCACCAAAAACCCTAATTTTCATATCCATAGCAAGCCCAAAACGCATCTCTCCTTTCTCTTTTCGCGCAGGCCCAATAAGGCCCAACAGAAAACCTAATCCAAATTGGTTTCACCATTTTGCTCATAACTTCTTCATACGAACTCAGAATGACCTCATTCTTTTTGCGTTCTTTTCGCGTTTGAATTCTCTTCGAGATGGTGATAAGAATTCCTTGAGTGAAATGAGTTAAAATTGGTCTTTGGCCCTTCTTCATCAATAACACTTTACTTGTTTGCTCCTTTTAGCATTTTGTAGCTCCTAATGGCTAATTTCTCCTTCTTTTACTCCAAACGACTCCAAAGCACCAAATACACTCAAAAGTAAGCATAAGACACATAATTCATACTAAAACTCGCAAAGAAAGCATAAATACTAGATATAAAATTAGGTGTTTATCACACCTATCAAATTCCCCCACACTTAGACTTTGCTAGTCCTCGAGCAAATCAAACAAAACTAAAATACAACAACTCCGTGACATCGAGGCTACGGTTAATTTTAGCATAAATAACAAGCCTTTAAACCCCTAGGTGTCCCTAGTGGACGAGT
Organism: Papaver bracteatum; assembly: GCA_023529315.1. NCBI lineage: Eukaryota > Viridiplantae > Streptophyta > Magnoliopsida > Ranunculales > Papaveraceae > Papaver > Papaver bracteatum. The sequence goes on from JAJJWX010001294.1 coordinate 1,042,089, forward strand.
TATAGTCTCGTGAAGGTTTACTAGAGATATACCTACAAAACCTATATTTCCAACTCCGTCTATTTGTGACAAATCAATGAACGAATCCAAAATGACTACAGGAGGAGGTACCTTGAAAATTCAATTCAAGTATTAGTAAATAAACTCTAATTAGATAGTCGAACAAGCCACAATACTCGGAAACTAACAAACCACAATCACAATGAAAAGATTAAGAAGATGGATATAGATGTAGATGTTGGCGAATGTTCACAAGTGATCGATGTTTCCCATATCTGTCTGAAGGTCACTGCCAAGATGAACCTATTCCTATTGGATTGAGCTACTTGGCTGAATTCTACATCAACTCACTGGCATATACAAGGGAACCAGAAGTGACTTTATTCAACCAAAAATAATATTTTTTTTTCTTTTCTTTTCTTTACTTTTTTCTTTTCACTTTTTTTTCCACTTTTTTTCACTTTTTTTCTTATAGACATCATGATTGGATCAAACTGGATCCAAGCGCATGCTTCTTGTCAGCAGATTACACGATAGTTCCCTTGGATCCTGCATTCCACGCTTGTTTCCCCGGCAACGGCGCCAAAATTTGATCGTTGTCGTATGCGTCAAAAATAATTACATTTTCTCACTACTCAAAATATAAAATATAGCAAGGGCAAGAAAGGATCGATCCCACAGAGAGGTCTAGGTTGTCTCGTTGTTTCGGTTTCCTATATAAAATACCGGGAGTTTTCTGATTTTTATAAATTAAAATAAAAGCAAATAAAGAAATAAGCAAACAAATCAAATAGAAAAGATATTGGTTAAGGATTCATCTTCATTCACTAACATGCTTTCAAAATAATAATTAGAATTGATTTTTAATCTCAACTTTTATCAAAAGCCCTAGAATATCTTGATCGCAAGAATATCCCGCTAATCTCCTTTTGTCATCAACAAACACATTAAAAGATGCGAGTATGAGTTCTATCTAAATGAACAACCTAACGTGTAAAAGCACTAATCAAGTTTAATTCCCTAGATGCATTAAGTTCTATGAAATCAGGCCAATCAAAGCAATTGAACGTGGAAAGCGCACTAATTCAATTTAACAAAGGTTACGATTCACATATGATCATAAGAATATATCACTACAAACCATAATCATATTTATGCTACTTGTATTCAAGGAATATCACTTTTACGTATAATAAACCCTAAACTAGCAATAGATGTGATTAGAAGTTCTACCAATTTGCAACTTGACAAAACAATCAATCAAATCATGTAACTATATTTTCAGAGAATCGCAAACGATAAATATGAGACAAAACTAATATATTGAATCAAAGAATCATGCTTTGTGAAATCCAACTATTCCATAACCAATAATAAAATTAGATATTCATATTCAAGGAGTTCATAACAAGAAGAAGAAGAAGTTCTATCATATTCACAAACCCTAGAAAACAAAAGTAGTAGAAGAGATATATCCTTATCGAATTAGGATACTTAACCTCCTCAAAATCCACCAAAAACCCTAATTTTCACGTCCATAGCAAGCCCAAAACGCATCTCTCCTTTCTCTTTTCGCGCAGGCCCAATAAGGCCCAACAGAAAACCTAATCCAAATTGGTTTCACCATTTTGCTCATAACTTCTTCATACGAACTCGGAATGACCTCATTCTTTTTGCGTTCTTTTCGCGTTTGAATTCTCTTCGAGATGGTGATAAGAATTTCTTGAGTTAAATGAGTTAAAATTGGTCTTTGGCCCTTCTTCATCAATAACACTTTACTTGTTTGCTCCTTTTAGCATTTTGTAGCTCCTAATGGCTAATTTCTCCTTCTTTTGCTCCAAACGACTCCAAAGCACCAAATACACTCAAAAGTAAGCATAAGATACATAATTCATACTAAAAATCGCAAAGAAAGCATAAATACTAGATATAAAATTAGGTGTTTATCACACCTATCACCATTCCAGCGTAAATTCGGTCACAAGAGAGGATAGGTTGATCTGTAGGAGGGAAGCTGAGAAATGTGTGAGATTAATGATGATTTGAGATTGTAGGTATGTTATGAATTCAGCGTGAAATGCTCTGAATGATTGAATCTTGTCTGATTGAGAGTAATTTCTTTGAGTTCTTGTAGACAAAAGAGCGCCTGTATGAACTTTGGTGAGAAATTTCCCGTTCATACGATTGTTGTTCGAATGTTTGGAAACTCTTCGAATGTTGTTGTCTCAATCAGGATTCAAAGACATTCTATAATGCCGGAGATGAAAACACCATGATCCCATGAAGTGTGACAGTTTGATGGAATCAAAGAGTGGGAAATCGTGTTAAACCAATTACTCATCGTGCGGAGACTTGGTTAATTTTCCACCCACTACTTTGTTGATTCCTTCAACTGATTGCACGACTTGCTCACATTCCATCGTGTGCTTGAGCACACGTGCCGTAGACCGCCATACCAAAACCCTAGTTGATATCCCCCCAAGTGACACGATTGATGTCTCGTGGTTAATTTAGTCAGTTGTTGATTTCATGACTTCGTGGGACAATGAGTCCACGTATTTGCTGAGTTAAACACGATTTTGTAAAATGTTCTGCAACTCGTGAATTGAACGCGTCTGCTGAGACAGTGATAGGATCCTCACGTTGAGGAGAGCAAGTGTTGCTCGATAATTTATTTAATATTGATAGTTCAAATATTCATTGATTTAAGTAAATATTGCTCGTCTGATGAATTATTGGTAGCGTGACCAAAATAAAATATTAATCAAAGCGCTGGTAGTTGAACCGAGCATAATTAATAAGAATATTGATCATGAGATCATTGCAAAATTATTAACGTTTGAATCTGGAATCATGATCCTTGAATTCAGAAACCCTAATTTGATCAATTGATGACCAATTGATGGTTTATTTGAAAATTAACCATGGAATGAAGGAGAACCGGCTTCATGGGACCATGGATCGACCATGAAATTCTTATATGCTCACGTGAGCAAAAACCAATACCTATTTGAAGAGTTGGTGAGTTGTTGAAAGAATGATTAAATGCTGGTTTAATCATTTGCAGAATTACTGCTGGGTTCATCATTAGGTGATAAAACCTAATTAATTATTAAAATATGAGGGACTGACCAAGGGGTTATGAAACCGGCCCTGGGTGGTCATGGGGTCAAATGATGATCGCTCCGTCAAATTCTGAAATTATTCGGAGAGTTTAGGACCAATACGCGCAATTGTGCAAATTAGGTCAGATTGTGAGAAACACGTGGGACTGACTCATTGCGAGCCAAAAAGCTAACCCTGGTCGGTCAAGGTAACATGCTTTCGTCGTTGAGACATCCGTGTTTCAGTCATGAGAATTTTGATATTTTCTGGTGCTCGTTTGAGCGACCATTTGAGAAAATATGACAAAATTAGGGTTTTCTGATAAAACCGTCAAAACTTCATCGGATGAAGGAAAATAATGAAAAAGTGAGAATATTATGGAGTGTGGGATCAATCATGACCGTGGTCAAGGCTGGCCAGCCAAGGGAGCCATCCCACACGTTTTCCATAATTTTGTAATATTTTTCATGATTTTAGGGAAATATGATAAAACAGAGGAGTTTTGCTAAAATTAAAGAGTTTTGTTGAAATCAAGGAGTTTCCATGAGATGAGGGAAACATAAAAAATCATAAATAATAAAATAAGGGACGTGTGGGCATGTGGGACCGGCTTGGAGCATGACTGGCCGGCCAGGGCCCGGTCCCGTGCGTTTTACCTATTTTATGCATTATTTCATGATTTGAAGGAATTTTCATAATTTGAAGGAATTATCATGAAATCAAGGAATTTTCATGGGATTATGAAAACATGAAAAATATGCTAATAAAAGAGTGGGACGTGTGAGCCATCTAGGGTTAGGCCGACCGGCCATGGCCCGTGCACACGGGTTTCCCTAATTTTTATTATTTTTCATGGGACCAAGGAAATATCATGAGATTAAGGAGTTTTCATGAAATTAGGGAAATAATAATAAAATAATGAGGAATCATGAGGTGTGGGGCCAGATGGGACCTAGTCATGGCCGGTTGGCCAATGGTCACACCCATCACGTTTTTCCCTAATTTTATATTATTTCCTCCGCGCGAAGGAAGCACCACGAAATTGAGGAGTTTCCTCAAAATAAAGGATATTTGTTCAAATGAAAGGGTTTTTCATAAACTCAGGGAAAACAAAAAAAAATATGATAAAAATATGAAACTGACGTGGGATTGACCACGACACAGTCGGCCGGTCAGTGGGTCCATCCTCCCAGCGCCTTGGTCAATATTTATTTATTTGTTATTTTTTATCCTATTTTGCATAGGTTCATCGTTTCATCGTATTTTGAAATACTCGTTTGTGCGGTGGCTATTAATGTACCATTATTGAATACACTTGCGCCATTTGAGATAGGGTTTACTCAGAAAGCAGCTTTGATGCCCGTGCGTCCAATATTTATTACTAATCCATGGATTTCTGCTGGGAAGGACCATGGATTGCGTAATGAAATATTTTGCGAAAATATTTGAATATTTTCAGAAATTCTGCCGATGAATCCAAGAATTTAAGTTTGAGACAGGGCTCGCTCAGAAGGCAGCTCTGATGCCCGTGCGTCCAATATTTATTACTAATCTATGGATTTATGCAGGGAAGAACCATGGTTTGCGTAATGAAATATCTGCGAAAATATTTGAATATTTTCAGAAATTCTGCGGATGAATCCAAGAATTTAGGAATAATTAATTTATGACTTTATACTAGCAGAGCAAACTGTCTAGGAGCATTAGTTATTCTGATATGAACTTGCTGGAGCTTCATATCTTTTACATGGCCAGGGTAAACTCGTTGTTTGTATCCTGAAAACTTCATCACTCTATACTAGTAGAGCAAGTTGTTTGGGAGTTGTCTATCCCGTGATAGAAATAATTACTGAAGTGCTCAGTACTACTCGTGAGATATGGCGTTGTCCAGCTGTGAGACTACATATCTATATGCACTATGAGAGAAAGTATTCTCAATCAGATAATTCGATGAGAGACATGTATCTCGATATTCATGTCTGATTGCTAGATCAGAGGTTTGTATAATTATGGGTTTACGATTTTAGCCTTTGTCAAAAATCCACCATCTACACACCTGTATGCCTTACTGTGTTCCTTCATACCTGCCTGATGCTAACTTTATCAAATCTCTCAAGTAACTTGTTTACAAGGTCTCTGTACTGCATCATGGTGATATCTCTTGCTTCAAACTATTCTCTTACTTTTACTGAAGTTAGTTGAGAGTCAGTATAGAGGATACATTCCTTGCAATTTAGACTTTTTGTGATATAGGTGTATCCCCTCCTCTTAGGAACTTAGTAAAACCTCATGCTAAGTTGGAGGAAGAATCCTAAATTGTGGAGGAAACCTTATTTGGGAAGAATTCCTAGTTAGGAAGAGTTTTGTTTTAGGAAACACTCTTAGTTTAGGAAATATATTCCTAATAGAAGACCTTGTCGGCTGAGTACGATGAAAGACTATAAATAGGGAGGTTTGGTTGTTTACTACACATACCTAAAAAAAAAGCTTGTATACAAATACTTGTGTTAAGCTTAACAAACAGTTAGGGTTAACTATTGCTTAGAGAGATTGTGAGCGTAACAAAAAGAAAATTGTAAATCGTTTTCTTGTTCATAATCTAGAGAAAATATATTTCTTCGAATCACTACTGTGTGTTATGTTTTCTAAGTTTATGTCTATTATTATTCTTATCTCCGCCTCTATAATAATAGTTACCAAGGTATAGAGATCATACATACCAAGTTTTATGATTGTTTACTTGGATGATATCCTAATATACAGCAGAACTTGGGAAGATCATCTCGTTCACATTGAGAATGTGTTTAAAGTATTACATGAAGGCAATCTGAAGTTGAATGTAAAGAAGTGTGAGTTTGGGAAGGATGATTTGGTGTATCTCGGATTCATTGTTGGTGGTGTACAACAGAAGATTGATCCAAGGAAGGTTGAAGTGATCACTAAGTGGCCTAGACCTAGTACTGTAACTGAAATTAGGAGTTTCTTAGGGGCTTGCACATACTTGCGTAAGTTTATCCATCATTTTTCGACTATCGTAGGACCATTACATGGTTTTATGGGAGCTAAGAAAAAGTTTGAATGGTAGCAAACCCATGAAGACGATTTTTAGTTACTAAAAAGGAAGATTTCAGAAGCACCGGTGTGGGCATTGCCTAACTTACAGCGTACTTTTGAAGTTGAGACCGACACTTATAACTATGCAATGGGAGGAGTGTTGTTACAGGATGGTAAACCAGTGGAGTACCATTCAAAATTGTTCTCATGTGCTATTAAGAACTACACACCTTATGATAAAGAATTTTATGCTTTATATCAATGTATCAAGCATTGGCGAGTGTATCTATTAGGTAAAAAAGTAGTGGTAAATTTTAGTTCACAAGATATTAGAGTATATACACGCACAAACGAAACTATAACAAGCCCGACACATGAAGTGGATGTCTTACTTGATGACTTTCAACATTCTTATTAAGTACAAGAAGGGAGTAACAAACAAGATGGCAGATATGTTGTCTTGTCCACCAGTCCGAGCATTAATGGTGGCCATGAGGATTCAGCTGATTGTTCCTCAAGAGTATGTAGAGTCATACGCATCTAGCAAAGACTTCAAGAAGGTGTAAAGAGTGGTTTGAAAGGCGAGTTCGAACTCCGGGATGGATTGTTATACAAGGGTCAGTTACTTTGCATTCCAGAAGATGAAGATCGTTTACAATGGTTGAGAGAGGCACACACATCCCGAGTTGCTGGACACTTTGGGATGAATAAAGCTCTTCTTAACCTTCATCGTTATGTCTTTTGTCCAAAGATGCAATATGATATGGCTAAGTTGGTTAGAGGGTGTAAGTTGTGTGCACATCTAAACCTTCCAACAGAAAATGTGGGTTATATCTACTATTACCAGTACCATCAAGACCTTGGGAGAATATTTCTATGGATTTTCTTGGTGGGTTACTGAAGACCAAGTCTGGTTATGATTACTTGTTCATTGTGGTCGAAGATGGTAACGGGAATCGGTGCAACAAAGCTCTTTTTTGAGCATGTGTGGAAGTATTTTGGTTTACCTACTTCGATATGGACCGTGTCATATACTTTATGGTGAAGCCATTGAGATTCTTTATGGAAGATGATGGACACTAAGTTGAAGAACAATACAACTTTTCATTCGCAAACAGGTGGAAAAACAGAAGTGGTCAACATGACCGTGATTCACATGATAAGGGGATATAATTCTGAGGATCCTAAAACTTGGGATGAGAGTTTACCGTATCTACAGTTTGCTTTAATTAGAGCAGTTCACAAGTCTTTGGGAAAATATCCTTTCAAGACGTGCTATAGTTACTTACCACCTAGCCCTTTTGATATAGTATTTTCTAGTGACACCTCAATGGGGGGAAAGGAAGGAAGTGAACGAAAAAAGGCACAAAAGTTCTTGGAGAAGATATCTCAGATTCACGCAATTGTTGAGGCATAATTAAAGAAGTCACAAGCCAAATACAAAGCCAAACATGACAAGCATCCTGTGCCTTGTAATTTTGGTGTTGGTGAATTAGTATGTTTAAAATTAGGTAAGGAGCGACTGAAGGGGGGAGGTAAGAAGTTGAAGCCATTGAGATATGGATTGTTTCATATACTCGATCAGATTGGTGATAATTCCTTTCGTCTGGATTTAACACCTTATCTAGGAATGTACTCGGTTATAAATGCTGAATACTTGAAGTTATTTGAACCACTATTGCTAGATGATGCCAGAGATGACACTATGATCTTACCACGAGTGTAATACTTATGGTTTGATAGAGAGGACCCACTCAAGTAAGATTGTATATTTGAGCGAAGATTGACCAAAACACGACAAGGAGCGAAAGAAGCTTTTCTAATTGGATGTAAAGGTCAAGTTCCCAGCAAGGTTAAGAGGTTTAACAAGTAAAAAAGGACTCTTGATTTCCTTAACCTTCATTTTTAACTTTCACATGAGTTCAAGTTATTAAAATTGGGAGCCATGATACAGGTGTATCCCCTCCTCTTAGGAACTTAGTAAAACCTCAAGCTAAGTTGAGGAAAGAATCCTAAATTAGGGAGGAAACCTTATTTGGGAAGAATTCCTAGTTAGGAAGAGTTTTGTTTTAGGCAACATTCTTAGTTTAGGAAATAGATTCCTAATAGAAGACCTTGTCGGCTAAGTACGATGAAGTCTGTAAATAGGGAGGTTTGGTTGTTTACTACACAGACCTAAAAAAAGCTTGTATACAAATACTTGTGTTAAGCTTAACAAACGGTTTAGGGTTAACTATTGTTTAGAGAGATTGTGAGCATAACAAAGAGAGAATTATAAATCGTTTTCTTGTTCATAATATAGAGAAGATATATTTTTTCGAATCACTACTTTGTGTTCTATTTTCTAAGTTTATGTCTATTATTATTCTGAATTCCGCCTCTAAAATAATAGTTACCAAGGTATAAAGATCATACGTACCATTTTTCAACCATATAGTCCTTGCATTAATGCTTCATACTCAGCTTGGTTATTCTTCGGGCTGAAAACTAGAATGTAAGAGTATTCGATAAAGCTGTTTTTTGGTGTCATTCCATGAAGACAAAAAATATCACGCACAAATATATCAACAAGAATATAGGTCCTTGTATAGAAGAGCCAGAGCACTAAAATGCGCATATTTGGAGAGGCGGTCAACAACCAGTAATATGAGGTTTCAACATTGGGAAAAAGGAAACCCATCTATAAAAAGCATAAAAATATCGAGCCAAACGTCATCGCCGATAGGCAAAGGTTGGAGAAGGCCCTGATAAGAGATTATTTCAGATTTATTATGTTGACAAACATCAAAATGAGCAATAAAGGTCTTAACTGAAGTTTTCATCCTTTGCCAATAGAAATTTTCTTGTAGACTTTTTTAGGTGCGAAGGAAACTCGAGTAACAAACGCTGGGAATACTATGAAATTCATGTAAAAGATTTCTATACCATTGTTGATACATGAAAAATAATACCCCTTAACGGGTTCAGGGTTCCCCCAAAGGGGAGGCAAGCCTAGTATGAGATGTGGGGACTTGGGGACTAAGCCCAAGTCTACTAGGAAAATATCCATGGAGTAAAAGGGATAAAAGAGGAATGAATATAGAAGGAGAGGTCATATTAGAAAAGGAATGTCATTAGTAGTAATTAGGGAGGTTTAGGGCATGTGTCATGATGTCATAAAAGGAAGGACTTTTGGAAAGACTATATAAGGAAGGATAAAGTACAATAAAAAAGCAACACTCTCTCTTACTATTCCTAGTAAATTGAGGTCATTTGGTGTGACTAGGACGGGTAGAACCAAAACTAAAACCACCCTTCAACATTTGGCGACCACACCCGGAGGCTCATTCCTAGCACACCATGACACACCTTTGAGGCGCTAGTTCAGGCATGGTAGAGAACCAGTCGAATAACTCACCACTCAACCTAGAAGGCGAGAGAGTAAGGATAGTGTCGGACCTAATCACACATGTAAGAAAACCAGATGCTTCACTGGAGAGGAACAAACAACAGGAAGTCGAGAACACGTTGCCCTCAGAGTCGTCTTTAAAGGAAATGCAGAAGGAGTTAGAGGACCACATCCACAGAGAGCAAGAGCTGAGGAAACTACTGAAGGTAGCCAGCGCTGAGCAGAATACCCAAGGAGTTACCGAAAACACGAAAGAAAATGAAGAAGAACTTATAGCTATGACGCAGGAGGCGATGGCCAAGTACCTAGAAATGAACTATAAAGTAGTAAAGCAAGATAATTACGATTTCATGTCTAGCCCGTACTCCTCCGAAATCACAGATTATCAATACCCATAGGATTACACTTCACCAAAATTCACGGTATACATCGGTCAAGGGGATGCGCTAGAACACCTTAGCCGATTCCTATCCACCATGAATGAACGCGACTAATGGGAAGCTATGCCTGAGGGAGTTCGCGAAGTCACTAACCGATACAATGTTTACTTGGTATGACAACCTAAAACCAGGAAGAATTTTCTCGTAGTCAGCTATGTCCACTATTTTCCTTAGAAATTTTTACTCAACAAAAATAAAAGTCACAACTATAGATTTGAGCAAGTGCTATCAGCGCTGAGAGGAAATAGGAAAATACATCACTAGGTTTCGTCACTTCGCGTTAGATTTCCACGAAGACATCAAGGAATAAACACTGATGGAGATCTGTGTATGTGGAATGACACCGTCCTTCAAGAAAATCCTGGTCAATTTTCGGTTCCCGACATTCTTTGAGTTAAAAGAGGCGGCAATAAGAATCACCGACTGAGTAGAGGAATACAGCTCATACTACGCCTGGCACAATACAGTCAATACCATATCAACCATGCCAAGGAATATCCGAGCGAACAATAACCAAGAAGGAGGGGTACACAGACAAACCAACCATATAAGAGCCATCCACAGGCGCTTCCCCTTACCTTGCAGTAAGGAACAGATTATGGGTTTATTGGAATAATGGGTAGCGAATGAAGAAACCCAATTTCCCGGACAAAAATGGACTCCCGCACCATTGACAAGAACGATGCTAGGTATTGTCATTACCATTGAAGGATACAACACCCCACGATCGACTGCTACAACCGCCGAAGAATGTTCCAGAGGAATCTGGAGATCGGAGAAATCTAGATGGGTAATCCTTAAGGCGGTAAAGCAGCTCAACATCAAGTTATGATACTCTCCCATGACCCAAGCGGAGATGTTTGGAAACCTTGGGAAGACAATGATGAAGAGGTGTGTGAAGTCGAGGTGGAAAACCCTGTATTCACAAACACAGATGGTGTGGCTAGTAAGTTTGCGAAAACAATATTGGCTCAACAATTCTTCGACTCCCTCAACTTCAGTGAAAACCAAATCAAAGAGGCATCCCAGGCTATAGTAGCTATTACGGCAGGAAAACCCTATGATCCCTTCTCTAAGGATGTGATTGTGTTCATAGATGAAGATATCTGCTACCTGGGAGAACATCTTAGACCCTTGTACTTAACTGTGCATATCAACAAGCACCCGTTGAAGAGAGCCTTCGTAGACGGGGAACGTCTCTGAATCTAAATTCCATGCACACGACACACATCTTGGGAGTACAGTGGTCTGCAATCAGAATGCGAACTACCACAATGAATGGGTTCGGCGGTCATACCCAGACAACCATTGTAATTGTCAACCTAGTCATGAGAGTCAGACCTATCCGAGCACTCACACCATTCTACGTGTTTGAAGATGACACCACGTTCCATGTATTGTTGGGGTGAGGATGGCTACTCAATCATAAAATAGTGGTGTTAACATATCACCAATGGGTCAAAACCAATATAGGGGTAAGAAATACCGAATCCCTACCACAAGCAACCTGTTAGACCCATAGGAAGCATACATGGCAGATGCGGTCTTTTATGACGTACCAAAGGAGTCGGGTAAAATACCTTAAATGTAACTTACCCCGATCCCTAAGTGGGGAAAGGAAGAAATCCCAGAACCGGCTAAGTCTGTATTTATCCCATCCAGAATGGTGTTTCCTACGGAAATAAAAAGGAAGCAAGAAGGAAAACCTAGATTCCAACACTTCTCAAGGCCAGGTGGAGGGCACGTATACCGTTTGTAGCACTTAGCTGAGGGAACACCCGCGGGCATACATGACCGCGTCGAAGTGTCAGTAAATGAAGTGGAGGTTCCCTCGGAAGATACCAATCAATGTTTGTTTGAATTACCTTATAACATAATTAGCAATGAGGAGCTGCGAGACCAGCTTATAGAGACGACATCTAGGGCTTCAGAAGAGCGAATTCCTGGAGACCTCACTATGGATGGTATGGAAGAAATCAACATAGGAATGCAAGGAGATAAGCGCCCCATTATGATAAGCAAAATCTTAGGTGAATAAGATAGGGAAGCATTGGTCACACTACTCAGAGAATACAAGGATGTCTTCGCCTTTGATTATGACGAGATGCCGGGGCTAGACAACGATCTCGCGTCCCATAACCTCGGAGTGTCACTCGAGTTCAAACCTATAAAGCAAAGAAGCAGGGAGTTCCCTAGTGCCATAGCTCTCGCGATAAAAAAGGAGGCCGAACGGATGCTGAAGGCAAAGTTCATCACGCCCATCCAATATCCAACCTGGCTAGCTAACATTGTGCTTGTGGTAAAAAAAGAAATGGAAAGATCAGGTGATGTGTAGACTACAGAAACGTAAATTGAGCATGCCCAAAGGACGATTTCCCGCTATCCAATATTGATATGACGCTAGACATGACGGGAGGTAAGAAACGGTTTTCCTTCACGGATGGCTTCAGTGGGTACAACCAGATAAGGATAGCTCCGTCAGATGCAAAGAAGACTGCCTTCTAAACCCCATATGGAAATTTCTATTATATAGTGACGCCCTTTGGTCTAAAAAATGCCGGTGCCACGTATCAGTGTGCCATGTCCTCCATATTCCATGACTTACTACACCAAATAGTAGAAGTGTATGTCGATGACATTGTGGTCACAACGCAAGTGGCCGAAAGTCTCCCACTTGAAGACGGCCTTTGAGAGATGTATGAAATTCAAACTCAGAATGAATCCCCTCAAATGCTCCTTCTGGGTAATGTCAGGAAAATTCATAGGCTTCGTAGTGACTAATGAATGGATTCAAGTAGATCCGATCAAGGTCGAGGCGATCACCACCATGGCATCTCCGGCGAATGCAAAGGAACTACAAGAATTCATATGATATATATCGTACATACGACGTTTCGTACCTGGATTGGCGCAATTAATGACTACGTTTCTACCCTTATTAAAGAAAGGTATAGCCTTCATGCAGGGAGAGGCGCAGTGCGCCACATTCAAAAAATTGAAACAATGTCTCGTCAGTCCTAAATTATTCAGTCATCGGATAAGAGGAGCCCCCCTCTACCTCTATACAGCATTTACCAGTTCAGCGATAGGCGCGGTTCTCGCACAAGACATGGGGGGAATGAGTTATCACCTATTTATTATGTTAGTCGAGTCCTACGATAAGCGAAACTGAGATACCCATGCATAGAACATGCGTTTCTAGCTTTCATCTACGCATCACAAAAGTTATATCCATATCTATTGACACACGAGACAATTGTGATAGCTGCGTCAAATCTCATAGCCTATCTAGCATCCAATCCTGTCCTAACAGGAAGAATTTCCCGATGGTTGCTATAGTTGTCAGCATTCAAGCTCAAATACCAATGACCAAATGGAGTAAGAGGGAAGGATAGCCGACCTAATAGTCATGCTCCCGGGGAAGGAGATGACGATGTAAACGAATACATACCTATAGAAGTAGCAACCACGGACGTCGACAATCCTTAGACCATGTTCTTGGACCGGTCTTCGTACGATATTTTTGTAGGAGTAGTTTTCAAAGCACCACTAGGCGACTTACTATCGTATTCGTTCTAATTGGATTTCCCGTGTAGTAATAATGTTTCTGAGTACGAAGCACTAATTCTAGGACTCAGGTTGGCAAAATAACTCAATTTAGGAAGTATCGAAGTAAAAGGCGACTCAAAACTAGTGACGAAACAAGTGAACGACGACTTCCATGTCAAAGAACCACACCTAGTGCCCTATCGGGCAGAGGCTCAGAGCCTGATGAACCAGATATGGTCAACATTAGACCATACAGGCAGAAGTGGGAATCGGCATGCAGATGTTCTGAAAACCCTAATAATCAAGATGCAGTTAAATGGTGAAGAAGAGGGTACGGTCATGGTAAAAAGAAATAAGCAGCCCAGTACCTGGAAAGAAGACCTAGATTTCGAGGAAATAAATGATTGGAGGCGAGTATATATCGAAGACTTAACTCGGATAGGGGAAGATCGAGTAATTCCCACCCAAGACTTGAAATAATTCGTTATGATCCAAGGATCCCTGTACTACCGATCTGCCAGAGGATCCCTCGCGATATGTGTAAATAAAAAAGAAGCAGAGAAAATACTCCAGGAGCTACACATGGAGATATGCGGGAAAAATGGCACTGTTCACATATATATGAAGCTTCAAAGGTTGGGAATATACTTTCCAAGCATGTCAGCACAAGCAGCGGCCTTCCAAGATAGCTGGGCCGACTGTCAGGCCCCATCATAGCCCGCAGAAGTTTGTATAGTTGAGGGAGCATATTGGAGGCAGCCTTATATAGATTTCATCCAACATGGCAAGATACCCAACGAGAGGTAGGCGGCCCTAAAAATTCAAAAGAAATAAGCGCGTTTCTTCATGCACGATGGCGTCCTTTATTGCAGAAGCTACAATAACGCTATGTTGCGGTGCTTGTCAGACCAAGAAGCAGCGGAAGTAATGACTCGGTCCCACGATGCTGAACATCAAGGAATGCGGAAGCTATTCCTACAACTTTATGAGGGCGAATTTTATTGGTCAACCATGGAGAGCGATACCGCAGAGCATGTTAGAAAATGTCTAAGCTGTCAGATGCACGGGACCCTGATTCGGGCGATTCACACTCAGTTACACAACATAGTAACACCATGGCCATTCCATAGTTGGGGGCTGGATCTTATTTGGCCAATCAAACCAATGTCTTCAAAGCACAACAAGTACATAATAACAGCTATGGAGTACGTATCAAAGTGGGTCGAGGCAATACCCCTCAAAGACTATGCCGGAGCAACTGTGGCTGCGTTCATCAAAGAGCATATTATCTACAGGTTTGGCGCACCTATGATAATTAGGGTGGATAATGCCAAGTCATTTGTAAACAAAGATGTGATAGATCTACTCCGCCAATACAACACAATACTACACATGTCGATCCCCTACTACCCTCAAGGGAACGGGCAAGCGGAGGCAACCAACAAAACACCCATTCAAGTCCTGATTAGAACGGTGCATGATCATCACAGAGAATGTCAAGAAAATTTTCTTCTTACATTGTGGGCATATAGGATCTCGAACCGCAGCTCCACGAGAGTGTCACCTTATTCACTAGTCTATGGAGAAGATGTGACACTACCAGCGGAAATAGCGATTTCATCTGCAAGGGTGGAGATGGCTAGCAATACTACACCGGATGAAGTAATCCGTTTTCACTTACTTAGACATGATAGAAGAGAGGAGATCACAAGCAGAACGGTTCGCAGAAGCTTACAAGAAGCACACATCTAATTATTACAACCAGAGCATAAAGGAGAGAACCTTCAAGGTGGATGACTTGGTCCTCAAAATCGCCCTTGACGTACAAAGGAATGCCAGCGCTGGCAAGTTTGCTGCAAACTGGGAGGGCCCATTCAAAATAAGAAAGGTTGCAAAAAGTGGATACTATAAGCTCTAGCGAATGAATGGAACCAAGGTCAGAACGCCCATCAACGACAAATGGTTGAAGAAGTTCTATGCATAAGTCGCTCAATGTGTAAGCACCTGCTTTGAATAATAAAGGTTAAATTATCAATGATGATGTTGTGGTACCAGAATATCGCCACAACGATATTCTCGTAGTAAGAACAACGCTTTCACGAGAAGGTCAAATATTCCTATAAGTATAAATGACATTGTTCACGAGAGTGTCGTAAGGATTCTTCAGCAACATTTGACGAGCGTCACAAGTGAGCTTCATAATAGATGACGATTGAAGAGACATGTTATGAGAGTGTTGTTTCACGAGGATTACAAAAGTTGGCGAAGATTAATATTGCAAATACCACGATGAGATCGCAGAATATATCCGAAAGAAGGGGAAAACTTAGCTGTCACCCACTATGTAATTTCCTATATAAAGGGTTCAAGTAAGTCCAGAGGGGGATGATGTATTCTTTAGAGTTGAGAAAATCTTGAGGAGAGAGAAACTCCAGAAAAGAAAGTTGTAATTCTGAGTTTGAATATTTTCTGTAAACATTTCTGAGATCTAAATAATAAAAGTATCATTTAATTCTTCAATCTTCAACTAGTTTCACTTAGATTTCTATAGGATCTTAATAGGGGTGTAGTGTGGGAAATCCTGCTACTACATTTTGGCGCCGACTAAGGGGAGTTCAAGATCCAAAATCTTTAATTACAATTTGAAGATTTGGAGAAATTAAAGAAATGGATGGAAGAAGGAGAATAAATACATCGAAACCACTAACAACAGTGAGAAGAAGTAAAAGACTTGCAGGTGAAGAAACAAGTATATTAGGAGAATCTTCGAGGATGAGAACTAGGAGTAATAGAACAAGGAATGAAAGGGAAAATCCAATTCAACAACCAAACCAATCAACATCAGTACAAAATGGAAGAGTGGATTATGATAGAGTAAGCGTGCATACATGGAGATCGGATTCAATGGGAGAAGAAACAGATCGACAATTAAGAGAAGAAAATGGAGTAGGAAGAAATCAGGAGGTAGAAGAAGGGTCGATTCATCAAGATGAAGATGAAACAGCAGAGGGATTAGGGAAAAGAATACAGGAAGAAAGAAGGTTAGAGGCGGTGGAACATGCGAATTTAACAAGACAAAATCATGAGTTGAGAATGGAGAATTTAAGGTTACAAAGAAGAAGATCAAGAAGTACAACTAGATCAAGTTCAAGATCATTTAGAGAAATTCCAAGGCGAAATCCCCTCATAAGAAATGATGGAGAAAATGTACAAGAAGAAACGCAAAATCCAAATAGAGGGCAATGCCAGGGAGAAGAGAGAGTAAATAATGATTATAACGATCCACATGGGGAAACTTTAAATGGAAGACGAAATATTGAAAATCAAAGAAATGAAGGTAATCAAGATGGTGAAGAAAATCACGAAGAAGGTAGAAGAATATTACATGGACGCGAGCACGTCAGAAATCAAAGAATTATTGAGAATGAAATAGAGAGACATTATGCTGAACAGGCACGCTTAGCTTGCGAGAGAGAAAGGCTGAGGGAAGAAATGGAAGAACAAGAGTTTCAAGAGGCAATAAGGCAAAACAATCATGATAATTGAGAAAGAAGATGTACACAAAATTGTGGAAATGGCAATATTCGGGAAGAGTATGACAGAATACAAAGAAGGATAGAAAGACAACGAAGAGAATTGGCGAGAAATGAAGAAGTTGGTGGAGAAGAAATTAGGATACAAAATCAATTGCGAATTTCAGATAGAAATGAAGAGGAAAATCGCAGGAGAAGAGAAAGTGCGTTAAAAAGGCCAATAGAACAAAGCCCAACTGCAAATGAGCAAATTTTGAGGGAATTAGCAGAAATGAGAGGAATAATAACTAATAGAAGAGAAGGTGGAAGAAGGCAACTTGATGAAGCAATCGAAGAGGCAGCTAGAACTCCCTTTACACAGGAAGTACAACTAAGAGGAATTCCTCCAAAATGCAACTTGCCAGCACTAAACAGTATTTTCGACGGGACTACTTGTGCTATTCAACATGTTAAAGCTTATGTTAGGTGTATGCTGCAGTGGGAGAATCATGATGCTGTTTTATGCAAGTACTTTGCATCCAGCTTGACTGGCGAGGCGCTAAAATGGTTTGAGGGATTGCCGAAAAATACTATTACTTCTTTTGATCACTTACAAGCTACATTTTTAGGTGCATACATAAGCAACAACTCTTCACGACCAGGTATCGAAGATGTGTTACGATTAAAACAGAGAATTGGCGAGAGTCTAAAACATCTTACCATAAGGTGGAATACAATGTGCAGTGAGATGGCAGGAAGAGTAGATGAGAGATATCTTATTTTATCCTTCATTAATGCAATGTTTGCGACCAATTTGCTCTATATACAAATTTTCAGAATCAAAAACACCATCACAATGACTGAACTAATAGAACTACAAGAAGAGTACATTGCTTTGAAAGAAAAACAAAACGAAATAGAGTCATACCCAATTGAAAACACCAGTTCTGTAGTGGCTAATGGAAGTTTGCTTCCAAAAATGATTAATAACGTGGCGAGCACCTCGCAAGTTCAAGTAGAGAAAGTGGCGAATAATGACAAACAAAAGATAGTGGCTATGGGAAGTCGTGATCAAGAAGAATTTGAAAGAGAGAAGAATTATTACAATCGTGGAGGAAATAGTCAAATCCAAAGGCTTGACCAATCCCAAGAAACTTATGGTGGACAAAAGCAAAATAATTTCAGAAATCAGGGGAACATGAGAACCATATGGGAGGAGATTAAGTTGCCACCCTTGAATGCTAGTGTAGAAAAAATATGGGAAGCTATCATTTTAATGGAAAATATACCCTCGCCATGGAACATGGGGAAGGAACCACATCCTAACACTCGTAATCAAGAATTTTGTCCTTATCATCATTTTCATGGGCATTCGATAAATAATTGCAGAAATGTAAAAAGAATAATCTTAAGAATGATCGATCAGGGGAAGCTAAATCATTTTCTAAAAGGGCATCAACAATCGCAACAATTGCCACCACCACCAGACGATCGCAGAATGACTAATGTAAAAGGAGAAGAAACTTTTGTTATAGAGGTTGGAACTAGAGCAAAGAATTTATTTTGTAATTCTATTGTGCATTGTTTCAGAACCATCGAAGATTTCCACGATAATGTCTTAAGTAGAGTCTTCGCCAGAGATATGGATGGAAAAGAAATAATGAATATAGCGAGAATCTCGCCATTAAAAGAGTGGCAGAAACAAGTCCTTTCTTTTACAGCACAAGAAGTACCAGAGCCTGGCGAGATGCATGATAACCCATTGGTGGTAAGGTTGGAAATAAAACCAGAACAAGCATAAGAAGAAGAAGAAAATAAAGAAAACAATAACGAAATGGAAGAGTCTTGGGCCATTGATAGAATCCTAATTGATACTGGTAGTTCCGTAGATATCCTGTTCTACCACACCTACATAACCATGGGTGGGAAAGATGAAGATTTGATACCATCGACATACAAAATCTATGGTTTTAATGGAACTGCTAACAAGCCTAAAGGGGAGATCACAATGAGAATTCCGTTAAGAGGAATGACTTCCAAGATTTTATTCTGTGTTGTCGATATTGAATCACCATATAACGCCTTGATTGGTCGACCTTGGTTACACATGATATTGGGTGTTGCATCTACCTTTCACCAGTGCATTAAATTCCCTCATTCAAATGGTGTTGGAGTAATTAAAGGAGATTGGGGAGAAAGTAAGAAATGTTATGAGATAGATATCAAGTCTTGTGAGGAAAGAGCAGGGAAGAACAACAATTGGAAGTACAGAATTAAGTAGCAACAGAGAAGTGACAAATTAATGGTTGATTCAATAGAAAAACATGAAGAAGTAACTAACGAGTCCCTCGCGGATATCAAACAAATAATAAAACGCAACAAAGGTACAAGTATAAAGAGCATAAAAGGAGGAAATGACAAGCAACTTGCGGGAAAACATTAAGTAAAAGAACAGATGATAAGGAAGATGAGAAAAATGAAGTGACAGTAAGATGAAATATGACGAGCAGATCGCTAGAAGTAGAAGGGTAAAGTTGTTTTTTCTGTTTGAGTGAAGAAAATGGAATTAAAAAAAAGAAAAAAAAAAGAAGAAATTATTGAGATTTGAAGCTCGCAAGAAATTTTAAGAAACGCGAATATAATTTCGAAGAGATTAAGAGAATGGGACAAACCTTTATGGCGTGCACCTTAGTTCGCGAATACAATTTCGTAAGAGGCAAATGTAAGACCTACAAGCACGTCATAAAGGGGGTATCTCTTTATATGATTCAGGGATAAGGTTATACCGCTACTGGAAACTGAGTCATACAGATGTAGGGGTTAAAGAAAACCTATCCGGGAGAGAGATCTTGGATTTCCATCTTTATAAGGTTATACCCTGGTTGGACGACTGAGAGTCTCTTCCAAGAAGTGCAGAGTATGATCAAGGCGCCGAGGTACACGGTTTAGCCAAGGATGCCCGGGACGGACGAACCTACCCTGGCCATCTTTGGTAAGTCTTGGCTACAATGCACTTGGCCTGAAGAAAACCCCACCTAGGGTGTAGTGTTGTAACTATAAGCCATATAGGCATAAAGGACAAGAGGCTACGAAAACAACTGGTTGTTGGTAAATCTGGATGGGAGGAGCTAGTCTTGTATGGCCGATGTGCCCTCCTTGAAGGGGCAACCAGGGGGAAGATAAGGGCGGCACCCTCCATTAGGGAGCTGATAAGTGTCTTAAGACGGCAATGTCATGGGGCTCTAGGATCGCAAGATCATTTAGGCATGTCATATTGTTGCGTAAATTATACAGAGGCAAAAAGCTATAAGAGAAAAAAGTTAAGATGAGGTCAAGGGGTTTTTACATGCAAATGTGAAGACGTCCTGCGATTTCATCGCAAGACGACAATGTCACGAGGCTTTGTTTTCGCGAGAAAACTTAGGCTCGTCATATTGTCGCAATACAATAAAAGAAATGCAGATAAGACAAGATCAATCGGTCAATACATGAAAATGTAAAGACGTCCTGCGATCTTGTCGCGGAGAGAATACTATGGAAAAGTAAGACCTTTAAGTAGGAAGGCATGATAAGACCATAAGATCGCAAAAATATCAAGGTTTGCGAAAATATCGCAGAAATCATGAAATTCGCCAAAATATTCGTTTATTAACTTTCTCATATTGCAGATGAATAATAGAGGCAAGAGGCAAGTATGGGAATGAATAGAATAGTGAAGATTATTATTCATCACCATATGAGAAATTTATATGGATATTAAGGCACAGATAATTAGCAGATGCAAACTATATTGACCAAGTTATATTGCAAAAAAGAGGTTGTTCTTTCATTCATACAGATAAGGGGGCAAAGAAATTTACACATTAAATTGAAGAAAGTTGCAGCAAATTGAAGAAACTCGCGATTGATTACATCAAAGAAAGAAGTTAGACAAATACATTGTTTCACTTATCAACATTGTTATCTTTATCAGATTCTTCTTCTTCACGAGATTTCTCTTCTTCATTATCTTTGTTGGGTTCTTCATCATCGCCAGAATTTGTTTCTTCGTCATTATTCTCTTCTTCACCTTCGTCAAGATCTTCATCAGTATCAGAGATATCAAGATCTTGAACCATTGATGGTATTGCATTTGCAAGATCAGGATACAAAGAATGAGGAATTCCATGATCATCGCAAACCTGCCTAGTAGTATTATTACGAGTAATGAGGAGGAATCTGTTAAAATTTGCAGAAGTAATCCCAAATTGATATTTTAATCGTGAGTATTTATTATTGCGAGCAGTAAGATCGTTCGCGAGTTGATGATTAATATCTTCTAGTTCTCTCATCCTTACACGGCATCTGTCTTCAGAATCTGCGAGAATAAGGCATCGATAAGATAGAAGTTATAAGAAAGAATAATAAAAAGCAAAAGGTTAATAGATTAGAGTGGTTAACAACCTTCTTTTTCAGAAATCAAGTCCCTAATTAAGGCTGATTGATCAGCATGAAGACTAGCATCTATACCTAAATTATTCCTAGCATTATCAAGAACCTGTGCTGCCCAAGAATACTCATCATCGCTAGTAATAAGAAGGCGAGAACGAACTTGAGTTTCTCTTGCAAGAAGATCTTTATTTTCGCAGAAGAGTTTATCTCTTTCCTTTTGAACTTCGAGAAGAATTTTGTGGAAATCTGCTAGAGTTTCGCTTCCGTTTCTAATTGCTTGATCTTTCTCGTCAACAAGATCACTAATTCTACTTCTTAATCCATTGATCATTTCTTTTGATTCATGATAAAGACGCTTAAATTTATTAGATAATCCTAAATTGTGTTTGTGTTCAATGGTTAGGAGATTAAACTTAAATTTAAGTTCCTCTATAGAGAGGGATTTAATTTGTTCGTCAGCAAAATTACTTAAGGAGTTATTAAGGCGAGCAAGAAGAGTATTATCATCTACATGTTCGGGAAAGGTTTGAAGGAACGTAGCTTCGTCAGTTAGACCATAAACATCTGCAAAAATGATTGCTTGGATAAGATATATAAAAGAAAAATAAAAAATATAAAAGAAAGAAAAAGTAAATCATACCATAAAGTTGTTTGTTGGCATTGTTAAGATCCAAAATCTTCTGTTTATCAACTGAAGCTTCAGTTTCCAACAGTTTATTTTTCTCGCGATGCTCAGCAATTTCAGCCTCTAGTTTTTCTTTATCTTGGCGAAGGTTAACAACCTTTTTCTTAAATGAAGCACATTTATTATCTAAATCAGCAGCAGCAACAAAAGAAGCTCTCCCAACCTGCAATAGAGTTTTATAAGTATAAACAAATTTGACGAGAGAAATCTGTCGAATTAAGAAACAATTAAGAAAACGTACCAGAATACCAAGTGCATTTAAGAAGCTTGGAGTTAGAGTTCCAGAAATTCCATGAAGAGAATTATTATCAGATAAGATTGGAGCATCGCACACTTTGACGAGCGCTTGAGCTAGCCCATTAAGAGTCTCATCACCATACTCATTCGCAGTTCCACGAGAAGAATCGCCAAAAAGCATGGACAGTTGGGCCATGGAAGAATCAGAGGGAGAAGAATTTTTCACAGAGGGAACTTCTATAATATCGTCAAATTCTCCGATAAATTCATCATTAGATTTATCCAATTGGGTATGTTGAGAAGAAGAATGCTGAGTTTTATTCTTTTTCAAAGGAGGCTCGCTGGGTTCTTTATCACGAGGGGCAGAGCGTCTTCCTTCACTTGAAACAGTAGATTTCCCTTTACGATTAGTTGAAGGTTTCTCCTTAGGTTTTGGCTCTAAAGGTGGTAATTCTTCAATTACCTACAAACACAGATAAAGATAAGAAATAGGGGCAACAATATATTATTAATTAATAAAGGAATATTTCTTACTTCATCTGTGAAAGATCTAAGAGCTAGAAGAGTGTTGGGCTTCCTATATTTCTGGTAATTAAGCTTCATTTTGGAAACCTACAAGATAACAGAAAAGTTAGCGAGAGTGTGAAAAAAATAAAATAATAATAGCATAAAAAGATGAGAGAATATACATCGGAAGACCTATCAGGCCAGTTGAAAGTCCATGGTTCATAGTGAGAGAGATTCGCAGGAAGTTGGAGAGAACCGGATATATAAGGACCTTTAAGGCATAAGGGAAAAATAAACCACTTATCCTCATTAGAATGACGAGGGCCATCATTTGTATTGGTATGAAAATCATTGTCTTGCATAAGAGCATTTTCAGCAGCGACCCTCTTTTTATGCAAACGGACACCCCAACAGGTACTATCCCTTACCATGGGGAGTAACTGGTAATTTAGAAAGAAGTTATCTACAGTATACTTTGCAGGGATAATCAGAATATGTTTATATTTAAGACTTTTATGTTCTTCGGAATATTGGGATCCTTTGCCAGCACCACGAGAGGCATGTTCCAGTAATAATCTAATACAATCCCTGCCAAGTTGATACACCGCTCGTGAAAATCTCTTATCAGAAATTATTTTGTAAAAGAGTGGAAGTTCAGGGTTGTAGAGAGGAAGTGGAAGACCAGCTTCAAGTTGGCCTAACGAAACTATAATTTTTTCACGAGAACACTGGAAGTTAGAAAATAATTCAAGAGAAAGAACATATTTGGGACTTTGATCTGGGATTAAAGATAAATCAAATCCTTGATTTTTAAGTTTTTCTTGCATCAAATTGAAAGCAATAAGATTTTTAGCACCAGCAGCAACCATTTTGAGAGAATGGGAATGAAAGGAGATTGAAAAAATGGTGAAAAATAGTAGATGCGTGATTTGCGGGAAAGCAATGAAATTTGCAGAGAAGAAGAAGGAAAGAGAATGAGAATAAAGAAAAAGAGAAGAATGAAAGAAGGTATTTATAGTAGAAGAAGTTTCTCGAGAAAATAAATATAGTTAATACGATGAAGGGACGTGAATGGTCAAATAATAGCGGTTTAAGACGACGTGTCGAAAAATATATGGGTGATAAAATTATATGAAGACAGCTGGTGAAAGGTTTAGAGACGTTTTAGAATAAAGATGGAGGTGAAAAGATAGGAGATTACGGCAATTTATTCTCATGATCTTCTCTTCTTCGCAGAAAAGACATGAGAAGAGGCAAGATGTAGTACCAGAATATCGCCACAACGATATTCTCGTAGTAAGAACAACGCTTTCACGAGAAGGTCAAATATTCCTATAAGTATAAATGACATTGTTCACGAGAGTGTCGTAAGGATTCTTCAGCAACATTTGACGAGCGTCACAACTGAGCTTCATAATAGCTGACGATTCAAGAGACATGTTATGATAGTGTTGTTTCACGAGGATTACAAAAGTTGGCGAAGATTAATATTGCAAATACCACTATGAGATCGCAGAATATATCCGAAAGAAGGGGAAAACTTAGCTGTCACCCACTATGTAATTTCCTATATAAAGGGTTCAAGTAAGTCCATAGGGGGATGATGTATTCTTTAGAGTTGAGAAAATCTTGAGGAGAGAGAAACTCCAGAAAAGAAAGTTGTAATTTTGAGTTTGAATATTTTCTGTAAACTTTTCTGAGATCTAAATAATAAAAGTGTCGTTTAATTCTTCAATATTCAACTAGATTCACTTAGATTTCTATAGGATCTTAATAGGGGTGTAGTGTGGGAAATCCTGCTACTACAGATGTGAAAATCTACAAAAGGCTACGGGAATGCCAAAGGCGCCTGGTCGGCTGACAAATTTACAAAAGGCTGCGGGAATGCCAAAGGCGCCCGGTCGGCTGACAAATTTACAAAAGGCTACGGAAATGCCAAAGGCACCCGGTCGGCTGACAAATCTACAAAAGGCTACGAGAATTCCAAAGGCGTCATGTCGTCTGCCAAATCTACAAAAGGCTACGGGAATGCTAAAGGTGCCCGGTCGGCTTAAAAACCTACAAAAGGATACGGGAATGCCAAAGGCGCCCGGTTGGCTGATAAATCTACAAAAGGCTACAGGAATGCCAAAGGTGCCCCGTCAGGTGAAAAATTTACAAAAGGCTACGGGAATGCCAAAGGCGCCTGGTCGGCTGATAAATATACATAAAGAAGCTATGGGAATGCCAAAGGCGTCCGGCTAGCTGACAAACCTACAGAAGAAAAAAAGGGAAGTAGGTGCGTTTAGAAAACGCCCTTTTCACCCCACCACTTCTATCGGAAAAAAAGGGAGTAGGCACGTTCAAACAACACCCTGCCCACCCCACCACATCTTTCTGAAAAGGAAAGAGGGGTGTAGGCGCGTTTAAACAACGCCCTGCTCACCCCACCATATCCATCTGAAAAAAGGAAAGGGGAGTAGGCGCGTTCGAACAACGCCCGCCCAACCCCACTACTTCTATAAAAAAAAATAGAGGGGGATTAGGCGTGTTTAAACAACGCCCTGCCCATCCCACCACATCCTTCTGAAAAAAGGAAAGGGGGAGTAGGCGCGTTCAAACAACGCCTTTCCCACCCCAACCCACCATATCTTTCTAAAAAAGAAAGAGGGGAGTATGCGCGTTTAAACAACGCCCTGCTCACCCCACCACATCCTTCTGAAAAAAGGGGGGAGTAGGCACGTTAAAACAACGCCCGCCCAACCCCATCACTTCTATCGGAAAAAAAGAGAGGGAGTAAGCGCGTTCAAATAATGCCCTGACCACCCCGCCCCGCCCCATAAAAATAAAAAGAGGAATGGATGGGGGAGGGGGAAGATAAGGTAGGCGCGGTATATCTGCCCCTCCACAAAGGGGGTGGGGGATAGACACTACCACTAACCCACCCCAGTTAGTGACAAAAGTAACTGATAAGTGTTTAATTTACATGTTTAGAATTTCAATTCCATACTTGTTTTAGCTATAATTCTTGCATATTACTTGTTATTATGATTATTTTCTATTTTATATGTCATATCAGGTGAATCATCCGAAAAGGAGCTATAAAGTGCTTAAATGAACAAGAAAATGGAGTCTATTAATGAAGGAAGGCCAAAGACCAAATTCAACTCATTCAAATCTAGAAGTTCTTAATACTATCTTCAAGATAACGAGAATATGAAGTGAACGCAAAAAGAACGAGGTCATTCCGAGTTCGGATGAAGAAGTTATAATCGAAACAAGATTAAAACTTGAAGTTACATAGAGAGGTTCAGATGATAACTTCATCAACTCGAGTCAGTCGAACCTAGAGATTAAAAATCAATATTTTAGAATAGTATACAGGAGTGTGTTCATCTCAAAAGCAATTTAATCAAGTGAACCGAACCTAACACTCACCTGGAGAGAATTTCACTTGTCGGGTTCGTCCGGGAAAGGTCGGAACATTATGAGCCGAACCTGACAACTTCTAGGACATATTTAGACGCGGAATTAACTTCTATCTCAAGGAAACGCGGTCTCGAATGATTCTAAAGCCTAACTTTGAGATTTCTATATAAGAAGACATCCAGAGCCTTAAGAAATATCTCATCTCATATTATACTTTTGTTTTTCATTAAAAACTAGGGTTTACCCCTTTAGGGGGGAAAAACCGAGTAATTATGTAATCATGAGAAGCTAAACCTTTATTGATTAAGGATGAATTCAATGTCCTAGCGTGAAGATTTATTAGATATATAAATCTATTTGAAGTTTTAATCATCATCGATTGTCTTTTCCATATTCAGGGTTTATGAATGATTCTTAGATTGATTTGGGATGCATACTATATTAGTCTATTGATTGTTCTATTGCTAGTAGAGATTTGGAGCGATCCGTAATTATCATGCATATCCTACACAAGTAGAGAACGTGAGACCTTGCAGAGGGATTTTGTGAAGCAATCATATGTGAAGACAACACCAGTAAGTGAACCAAGTGTACTAAGTTTAACTGCTGGGATCAAACCTAAATTCACAAATCCTAAAGCATTCGATTAGGTTACACCTTGTGAGCGTACCTCAAGCCGGATCAGTTGGATAGAATCCGATGACTAAGTATACCTGTTATCCGGTGATATGAGGAGTTTTGGGGATAGCTAAGCGTACCTGCTATTTTACGGTTGGTGATGAATGATTCTGACGAAAGATAGATAAGTATACTTATACAATTAACATTTGGTAACGGCGAAGGATTCCTGTATCATCTATTTTTCTTATTTGTTTCTTTACATTAATTCAACAATCCCCTTTTGTCTTTTATTTTGTTTCGCTATCTAAATAACATATCAATTACATAGCTCTTTGTGGGAACGATCTCTTACTACCGCTATATTACCAGTTAATTAGTGGAAAATATCTTGATTAATTTGTTGCATTAACGACACGCATCAAATTTTGGCGCCCTGCCGGGGATAAGTTTCTAATTGATTTGTTATTTGTTTAACTTGTTTTTATTTTGTTTATAAATTTTTGTTTTGATTTTCTTTTTCTTGTGAGTCGTCATGTTTCCTTACGGAAATAACATATACGGAGCACAAGATTACAAATACAATAGTGGTAATCAATATGGTTTTCAATATCATTCTTATGACAACTACCAACTATCCTATGGGTATAATCAAAACTAATATTTTGTCTATGATCAATATCCCACTGAACCTTGTGGATATTCTCATACATGTCAACAACCTTATGACGGGGATGTAAGTGAACAATCACAAGGATGGATGGATAGTTATGCTTATAATACTATTTCTTCAAGTGTTGCAGAACAAATGTGTACCATGATGAAAGATCTTCATGTGCAAATAGAAAAACTTATGATATTTAGAGTAACGTCAACAAAGTGTCGATCAAACACTCCAAGAACTTCAAGATGGAATTACCAACTTAAGAAGAGACATGAACCAAATTAAGGAAGAAATGGAAAAAGATGAGCAACCCTTGGAGAATCATTTTAAAAATTATAAAGTTATCCCAACTCCGGATCGTAATAATGATCATTCGCCTATTCAAAGGAGAAGCATTGGTACGACCGAACCATTGTTATGAACGGTGTAACATACTCGAATGCATATCAATGTTACAATAAATATTCGGATTACAATGTTTTTAGGCCGGTTGATTTGCAAGAAG
This sequence comes from Papaver bracteatum, assembly GCA_023529315.1. NCBI lineage: Eukaryota > Viridiplantae > Streptophyta > Magnoliopsida > Ranunculales > Papaveraceae > Papaver > Papaver bracteatum. The sequence goes on from JAJJWX010001294.1 coordinate 1,070,192, forward strand.
TAGACCCAATTATTCACTCGAATGAGACTCATGAAGAACACCCAAAAATTTATACCGAGGAAGAGTTCATGAGAGCGGAATTTGATTCAGATGATAAGAGTGTTGAAGATATAGAGATTTAGAATGAAACCAAATTGATTGAAGTTGTGGAAGACCCAATTGAGCTTGTCAAGGAACATAATGATGCTTAGATTTCGGTTGAAGCAGAAATTAAGAGTTCGATAGAGGACCACGATATACTTGAGGTAAATAATTCACTAGAGTTAAAAGATGAGGATCCGATACAAAGTTTGTTTAATCCTTTGCATAATTCTATATCTATTGATCTTTTCCATCCAATTGAAGTAGTTCCCCAAAGAGTTGGTAATCCATCTTTTTGGAAAATATCTCACTTAGGATTGGAGTTATGTGCTTCCAAAGTTTTAACGGATTATTTTTCTTCTAAGTATCCACTACTTGATATGTTTGATTCTAGAATTGTGCAGGTTCACCAAGCTGAAGAACCTTTTGAAGTTCCAGAATTCGATGTTCTTTATCTACTTCCGAGTGTAGAAAGGACAAAGTGTGGAGGAAACTTCAATAAAGTGATAGCTTCTATATTTATATCTTGTGCTAATATTTTTATGAAGTTGATATTAGATTGTATATTTTTTTCTGGGAAGACTACCAGATTTTCAGATTGTTGGTGTATGGACGATAACCAGCGGGTCAGTCTGAAGACGTTAAACTAAGCGCTGAATGGGAGGCAACCCATTGGTTTGTATTTTCTATCCTTTGGTTTTTAGTTTTCTTCTTTTGCATATCATATTAGGATTTCCCACCTTGACTTTACTTAGGACGAGCCAATTACATTGAGGACAATGTAAAGTTTAAGTGTGGGGGAGTGTTTGGATATTTTGCATATAGAGTTTTTAGCCGTTTTGAGTCGAATTTTCAAAGATTTTGTAAATATTGCATTAAAAAAAAACCTCCAACTTGTAGAGATTTTAGAGTCACTAGCATACTTCTAGGTATGTTTACATAGAGATTCGGACCGACATAACTGAACTTGGAAGTGCTAGGGAACTGCGTTCAGATTTCTTGTTTGTTAGAGTGTTAAATAATGGATTTAATCATGCCGGTGATGCAAATGAGGAGCAGAGGGAAATGCATTATTAGAGTTGCTGATCAATCATTAGTGGAGACTACATATTTTCAAATCAACTGAGGAACCAGACCAAATTTTCTTTGTAGCAGACTAAAGAGCTTTCTTTTGAGTGTGTGTCATCGTACATTAATTCCGGGTAGAATGGTGAGCTACCCAACCTCCCACCAATAGAAGCACTACTCTTTGATATCTTGAGTGCTAATTTTGTCAATAATGAGGGTCACATCTTGCATATGGTAGATTTTCAACAAGGGATAAAATCATAAACCCATAATTATAAGTATTCCTGATCCAGAAATCAGATGAATATTGAGGCTCATGTCTCTTATCGAAAGCATGAAATCTCATGCCACAAGAATCTCTGACTGAGAATACTGTCTCTCAGATCATATGTAGATATATAGTCTCTCAGCTGAGGCAATGGCATATCTCATGAATACTGAGAAATTTCAGTAATTACTTCTATACATAATCGAAAGATTGGACGGCTCCTAGACAACTTGCCTGCTAGTATAGAGCAATAACGTCTTCAAGATGTAACAATGTTTTCCCAGACTATATAAAAGAAATATGACGCTTCAACAAGCTCATAACACTCAATTCCTAAATAATTAATGATCCTAGACGATCGTACTAGTATAGAGCCATCAATTAATTATTCTTAAAATCATTAGATTCATTAACTGAATCCCTGAAAAATATTCAATGTTTTTCATAATATTTCGTTACTTCAATTTATGGTTTTTCCCAGCAGAATTCCATGGGTTAGTAATAAATATTCAACACACGGGCATTTGAGCTACCTGAATGCACGAACGAGTATTTCAAAATACGACGAGATGATGAACCTATGCAAAATAGGAAGAAAATAATAAATAATAAAATATTAGTCAAGGCGCTAGGGGACTGGGATCACCGGCCGGCCATCCATGCCTTGACCAGTCCCACGCCCAATTCTATATTTTATCATATTTTTTATTACTTTCCTTGATCTTATGAAAATCCTTTCATTTGAACAAATATCCTTCGTTTTAAGGAAATTTCTCCGTTTGATGGTGTTTCCTTCCCATCAAGGAAATAATATAAAATTAGGACCATGTCTACTAGCCATCCGGCTATGCCTTAGTTGTGGCCGATCCCACACCTCGTGATTCCCCATTATTTTATTATTATTTCCCTAATGTCATGAAAACTCCTTAATATCATGATATTTCCTTCAAATCATCAAAAAATATATAAAATTAGGGAAACTTGTGGAACCGGTCCCTAGACGGCCGGTCATGCCCTAAATGGCCCCACATTCCCTTATTTTATTTTTATTTTTTTGTTTCCTTGATCCCATGAAATTCCTTGATTTCATGATGTTTCCTTCTGATTATGAAAATTCTTTCAAGTCATGAAATAATACATAAAATTAGGGAAAACTCACGGGACCAGGCCTTAACCGGCCGACCATGCCCAAACTGGTCCCACACGCCTTTATTTTATTATTCTTAATATTTTTGTTTCCTTCATCTCATGGAAACTCCTTGATTTCAACAAAACTCCTTGGTTTTATCATATTTCCCTAAAATCATAAAAATATTATAAAATTAGGAAAAACGTCGTGGGACCGAGCTCTTTGGCCGGCCGGCCATGCCTTGGCCATATCCGGTCCCATACTTCATGATTTTTTCATTTTTTAGTATTATTTTCCTTCATCTCATGAAGTTTTCACGGTTTCAGCAAAAATCCCTGATTTCTTCATATTTTCCCAAATAATTGCTCAAGCGCACATCAGAAAATATCAAAAGTCTCAGAACTGAGATACGAACACTTAGGTGATGTGATCATGTTACCTTGACCGACCAGGGTTGGATCTTTGGATCGCAAGGAGCCGGTCCCACGCATTTTCACAATTTGACCTAATTTGCGCAATTGCACGTATTAGGTCCAAAACTCTTCCAAACAACTTGGAACTTCATAAGACGATCATTATTCGATCCCGTAACCACCCAGTGTCGGTTTCATGAGCCCTTGGTCGGTCCCTCATCTCTTCATAATTAACTAGGCTCAAACGAGCATTATTTTAATAATTAAACCAGCATTTAATTGTCCTTTCATCAACAAATCAACAAGTCTTCAAGAGACCTTGGTATTTGCTCACGTGAGCATCTGGGCGCTACATGGTCGACTCATAATCCCAAGTAGCCGGTCCCTCCTTCTATGGTTTATTTTCAATAAATCATCAATTGATCAAATTAGGGTTTTAAATCCAAGGTTCATAATTCCAGATTCAAACGCTAATAATTTCACGTTGATCTCATGACCAACATTTTAATTATACTCGGTTCAGTTGCCAGTATTCTAATTTAATACTTTATTTGGTCATGCTACCAATAATTCATCAAATGAGCATATTTGCTCAAACCAAGGAATATTGGTTCAACTATCAATATTCAACAATTCATCAAATGAGCAACATTCGCTCAGATGGACAATATTTGTTCGCACTGATGAATATTGGTTCAACTATCAATATTCAGTAACTCACCAAATGAGCAGCATTTGCTCACATCAAGGAATATGGGTTCAATTATCAATATTCAACTATTCATCAAATGAACAATATGTGTTCACTTTAGCTATCAATATTTATTTGAGAATTATACCTCTGTCACAACAGACATGTTCAATTCATGAGTCTCAGATCATTTTCAAATCACGTTTGACTCAAAAATACAAGGACTCATTGTCCCATGAAGTCATGAAGTCAACAACTGACTAACTAAATACACCTCTGCCTTGCATACTCCATAATCACACGAGACATCAATCGTGTTACATGGGGGATATTATCTAGGGCTTTGGTCTGGCGGTCTACGGCACGTGTGTTCATAAACACGATGAGAATGTGAGCAAGTAGAGAAATCAGTTGGAGGAGTTAACAAAGTAGTGGATGGAAAATCAACCAAGTCTCCGCACGTTGAGCAACTGGTTTTAACGTGATTTCCACTTCCCCACTCTTTGATTCCATCAACTATCACACTTCATGGGATCAAGGTGTTTATAATTCTAGCAATATAAAGGCCTATGAATCATGTTTAAAACGGACAAGAATTTCTCAACAAGTTCATACAAACAATCTTTCGTCTACACGAACTCATCGTCTGAGCAATCACTCTCAACTGAGTAAATTCAATCATTCAGAACTTTCTTATGCAAAATACACAACACACCTACAATCTCGATCACCATTGATCTCACACATTTCTCAGCTTCCCTCATATAGATCGACCCATCCTCTCTTGTGAACGAATTTAATCTGGAACGGCCATTGTCTTGGTTTAGGCCAGAGTACTACAGATTAACCTCTCGAATTCAAAGCACTCCCATCTGGCAGTGCATCTATGTGAGGTTTAACAGTTTGCTCAGTTCAAGGAGTTCCCTCCGCATAATCGTCTCCTCAATTTTTTAAAAACCAGCAACTCGTTTTGCCCAATCTACAGATTGGCAACCACAGTGGGAGATCATTCTCTCGTTTGCAATCCCGAATCTCACAAAGATGGTTGGTTTTAGGAATAATTTAACTACTTCAAACCCGATCCAGAATCTTTTAAATGATAACGTTCCTCCTCCCAGCGCTACATCTGACGGCGCGGAAGGCGGAGAAATCCAAACTTTGACTGAGTTGGCGCGAGTACTGGAGATCCACAACAGGAACATGGATCTGATGAAAGATACAATGAACCACATACTCGATTTTCTAATCAGACTGACATCTGAGTTAGGAAGTATCTCCTCTTCAGAAGTCCCAGTACCGGGGACTGACTCGTCACATGGTGACCCTAAAATTAACAGTTTCACTACTTATGAAAATCCGGTGGACCAGGAGGTTGCACAGTTGGTCGAAAACTTGTGTAAACTCTTACACTTTTCCAGAATGCAGTGGACATACACGTTTGCTGCACTTAATCAGATATCATCTGATGTGGGAATAACTTCATTGTCTCCAGCAGTCGAAGAAGTGTCCATGATGTCTGAGTATTCGATCAACAATATCACTTTTGTAGAAGAGGACCACATGTCAGATGAAGGACATAACCGAGCCCTGTACGTAACCGGTTTTATCAAAGACTCTGAATTCAAGAGAGCTCTCATTGATACAAGCGCTTCTACAAATATTGTCACTATGAAGACTCTCAAGGAGGCTAAGTTCCCACAAAGTAAGATCGTTCGTCATCCCATCTTTGACAGGTTTGAAGGAAGCCAGATCCATGCATATGGATATACATACATAAACTTGAAGGTAAGGCCTATTCAATCAAAGGAAAAATTCCACGTGATCGAACAAGAGCCTGATTATCACATGATACTCGGACAACCGTGGCTCCATGACAAAAAACTGGTTCCTTCAACATACCATCAATGCATGAAAGCTCTAATAAATAACAAAATTGTTCATATTACGGCTTCATCATCTCCTTACGCCCCGGTCTATGACGCTGAATTCCTTGAGTCTCAAAAGAACATCCCCAAACCTCCAAACAAGATTTACAGTGCTCCACTCCCAAGCTGGAAGTCTATTGAAGAGGTCTCAGACAAGCCATCATCCTCAGGCGTCAAGTCGATTAAGCCATCTGTTACACCGATTAAGCATCGCAAGGATCAAGTCTCAACTCAGGGATCTAATTTCATAACCAGTCATGATGCGCAGGGGATAATCATTTACCAACGCAAATATTAACAATTAACAGGGGAGAATGATGAAGAGTTTCCCCACCCCAAAGAATCATATCAGAGTGAACCATCACTCGAAGAAGAGGTTCAAGATGCTCCTCGACAATTCCAAGATGACACTGAATCCACTACCGATGATCTCGAAACTATCAACATCGGAACATATGATTATCCAAGAAGGACGATTTTAATTAGCTCAGCACTGTCACCATAGGAATGTACGGAACTAATAAAACTGCTGAAAGGGTATCAAGATGTCTTCGCCTGGACGTATGAACAAATGCCTGGTATAGACGAAAAATTGGTTACTCATCATCTACACATCACCCCTGGATACAAAGCTGTCAAACAACCTCCTAGGAAGTTCAGACACGAAGTCGAAGAACAAATCAAGGTTGAGATTCAGAAACTATTAGCAACAGGGTTCATCAAACCTATTGAACACCCAACATGGATGGAGAACGTTGGGCCTGTCAAGAACAAGAGTGATCAAATCAGATGTTGTGTTGATTTCATGAATATGAACAAATATTGTCTGAAAGATAATTTTCCTTTACCCAATATTGATATGCTCGTAGATGAAACCAGCGGTCACGGTATGTTCTCATTTGTGGATGGTTACAGTGGATACAACCAGATCAAAATGTACGAGCATGATGCCAACAAGACCGCATTTTGTACTCCTATTGGGAATTTCTACTACACTGTTATGCCCTTTGGATTAAAGAATGATGACTATACTTATCAAAGAGCAATGACTTCCATATTCCACGACATGATGCACAAACAAGTGGAAGACTATGTTGATGATGTAGTGGTAAATTCGAAGACCCGAGCATCTCACTTTCCAGTTCTAAGACAAGTTTTTGAAAGATGCCGAGAATACAAATTAAAGATGAACCATTTGAAGTACGCTTTTGGTGTTTCCTCCGGAAAGTTTCTAGGATTCCTGGTCACATCAGAAGGAATAGAGGTCAATCCAAACAAGATAAAAGCTATTACTACCATGCCTCCCCCATGCACTGTGAAGGAACTCTAATGTTTTATGTGCAATGTAAATTATATTTAACGCTTCATCCATGGATTAGCTCAGCTCATTACTTAATTCACCCCTCTATTGAATAAAGGAGTGAGTTTTACATGGACAACCGTTCAACAAGAAGCATTCCAGAAAATACAACAGATACTATTATCACCTGCTGTCATGAAATCGCCGGTGCAAGGACGACCACTGATACTTTACACGTCTTCTAGTGATGTCGCTATCGGAGCAGTCCTTGCTAAAGAAGACAATGAAGGCATCGAATTACCAATCTACTACTTCAGTCGTACAATGCGAGATTCTCAACTCCAATACCCAAAGGCTGAGAGAGCATATCTGGCGTTAGTGCATGCAATTCAGAAATTCAGGCACTATTTATTATCCAACGGAGTCGTGTTCGTTTCCAAAGCTGACCCTATAAAGTTTCTACTATCAAAGCCATCCTTGATAGGAAGACCAACAAAGTGGCTACTTCAGATGTCAGAATTTGACATAACATGTACACCACCTAAAGCAATCAAAGGCCAAGCAGTTGCAGACTTGCTCGCTGCTTTTCCAGGAGAAGATGCAACAATGTTACATGAAGATGTACCTAGTGAATTTCCAGATATCTTAGTTATCAAAGAAGAGACGTGACTTTTATACTTTGACGGTTCCGCCACCCCTAGAAATGACACTGGAGGAGCAAGCATAGTGCTAGTCTCTCCATCCGGCGAGGTTTTCTCATATTTTAATTCAAGATGGATTTTCACTGCACCAATAATTCAGCAAAATATGAAGTCTTCTTACTAGGATTGTCCCTGGCCAAGCAAGCAGGATCAACACACCTCGAGATAAGAGGAGATTCAAATCTACTAGTCAATCAAATGAATGGAACTTACTTTCTTAAAGAAATCACACTTGCTCCATTCAGAACTGAAGCTCAACGGATGTTAACTCACTTCGTTGATGCAACGATTGTCCATACTGGATGGACTAACAATAGACATTCTGACTGCCTGGAAACTCTTGCTTCTAAGCTACAATTCGAAGGAGCATAAAAAATAATCCCTGTAGAGAGGCGTGCTGTGTCATCTACCTGGCTTGCTCAAGTCGAAGATATTCAAGCGGATGATTGGCGAGCACCTATTATTCATGAATTGAGCAGTTCTCTTTCGAAAGGGAAAGTCAGTCTCAAAGAATTAAATAATTATTTCTTGCTTCACGGAGAGTTATACTATCGAAACTTTGATGGGTCCTTATCGCGATGTTTTGGAAACGATAAAGCGGACGAACAACTTAAACGCATACATGAAGAAACCCATGGACATACGCTGGTGGTAACACTTTACAGAAAGCTTCAAAGAATAGGATACTATTGGGCTCAATCAAGAACTCTGTAAAAGTCATGTCCTAATTGTCAGACACCTCCTCATCACTTAGAACCTCTGAAAGCCCATCACACTGGGGACTAGAGGGAGCCCTGCATCAAATACCTCCAGGACAATGAATTGCCGTTAGAAAAGAAAGAAACAATCAAACTCATTCAGATAGCTAAAAGATTTTCCTTTCTTGATGGAATCTTATACCGCAAAATCTTTGGTGGAAATTTGCTGAGATGCTTAGCTGAGCATGAAATCCCAACAATTTTGAAGAAGATGCATGATGGAGAATATCAAGGAAAAAGGAAATTATTTCTCCAGTTTCATGAGAAATATTATTGTCCAACCATGGAAGACGATGCAGCTGTGCACGTTCAAAGGTGTCATCAATGGCAAGTCCATGGTAATCTCATTTACACTCCATGTCTCCCATTGAATTCCGTGAATAGTCCATGGCCTTTCTATAGCTGGGGACTGGATATCATCGGGAAAATAAATCCAGCATCTTCGAAGCAGCATGAATACATCATCACTACAACCGAGTATTTTACCAAATGGGTCGAAGCTATTCCTATTCAAAGCACCACCGGAGTCACGATTGCATCCTTCATCAAAGAATACATAATATGTAGATTCAGTATTCCTAAACACATTATCACAGATAATGGAACTCCTTTTGCCAATAAGCATGTGAAGGAATTGCTCGAGGAATATGACATCAAAAAAGTTTTCTCCACACAGTATTATCCCCAAGGAAACAGACAAGCCGAGAGCACCAACAAAACTTTGATCCGAATTCTCAGCCGAACAATTCATGATAATCCTCGAACCTGGCATGAACAGTTGCCTATGGATTTATGGGCTTATCGAACCGCGCCAAGGAGATCAATCGGGACTTCACCATATTCTCTCATCTATGGGACCGATGCCATACTACCGACGGAAATCAAAATTCCTTCAGCAAGGATTGCAGCATCCAGTGGAGTACAATGGGATGAAGCCGAGGTGTCCAACTCAAGAAGTGCTGAACTGGACATACTTGAGTCAAGGAGGGCTAAGGTGGAAAAATATGTGGAAACCTACAAACAAAGGATCTCCAGAGCCTACAACAAAATGGTAAGACCTCGAACATTTCATGTAGGGGATCTGGTATATAAAGACAACAAAACATATTCAACAAGACATGTCTGCTCACAAGTTCTCTCCGAAATGGGAAGGATCATATGTAGTTATCAAGGCAGTATCCAGCGGATATTACAAAATCTTTAAAATTGATGGAGGAGTGGATGGAAATATAATCAATAGTAAATGGCTCATGGCATATTACGCCTGATCCGTAGAAAACAATTACCTTTTCACCATTTCATCATTTCAAGCATTTTCAGAATGTAATTTATATTCCTCCAAAGAGCGTGCAAAATGCTCCTTTGTTCATTAAATACCTCATAAATTAACAAAATTTCCTCATGTCATGATCAATTAATCTACCTAAGAAAAGCTTAAACCTATTCGACAAACAACAATCATAAATGCTCACTCAGAGTAAACCATCCAGAAAAAAGTAATTTTTATCGACAACCATGTCAAGATTCTTTTGAAAGTTCTTGGTCTTCACTTTCAAATCCTGGACAGCTTTCTCAACTCTCGCCGACTCCAAGGCAAGTGCCTTCTCCTCTTTTAAAAAAGCAGTCGCGGTGGAAATTTCTTCAGTAGCTGTCGCTGCCCTGTCAATTTTGATCATCTCAAGCTGACGTCGAAGCCAACTTACATTGAACCGCGAGGTCTCGCAATTCGATATCATGTCATCCCATCTGTGAAGTTCATGATTCTTAACATCTCGTAGATTCATCTCCATCATCTCTTCAATGATTAGTAAAATCCCAATGACTGTAGTTAGGAGGTTCATCAAGAAGCTTCTCCACACCTCAGTAGTGTAAATATGACCGCATCGTTTCCAGATCTTGGTATACAAAGATGCTTGACATTTGGGAACGACGAAGCCGCCGACTATTTTATTTCCAGGGAAATTGTTGATCATAGGAGTCTTAAACGGGAGTCCAGCTATTGGGTAGTGAATTCTAACCACAGTCTCCACGGAGTTGGTAGAGTTTTTATCGTCGGCATCATCAGTCGCAGACTTTCCATTACTTCTCTTTCTATCATCAACAACAACATGCACATCAACCCGCAGTAAAGAAGTTTTTTATGAAGATTAGATAAAGTCGTTGAGTAATACTCCACTCAAAAGATCATATAATTACTCACAGATGTGCCGGCTTCAGCATGAGTTTACCTATATTGAGCAGGGGCTCTGACAGTCCGCTTGGGCCTTGAATTATGAGAAGAAGATGGATTCTTCTGATTATCCTGCAACAAATCATTTTTCTATGATCAATAACTCTGATCAAACGGAGATGAATAAAAATACACAACTTACTGAGACATACACTTCTACTTCATGCTTCGACTGAGGTTTATTTCGAGAAGAAATATTACTGTTGGACATAGCGACGAAAAGGTATGATAATCAATATTTCCTCTAAACGATGAAACTGACTCAAGAATGGAAGAAATATTTGCGTAAATACTAAACCCAAAGTCTTAGAGATATATACAAGATACGGTGGATATTTATCTTCAATAGATAGTCAAATTCAGTTGCGGGTTTTACTGAAACCTTAAGATTCAAACAAGGTCAATATTGGAGATGCGGAGGAAAAATAACTGGGGACTGAAAGAAGCTCGCCACGGTTAGAAAACCACATGGATTGGTGTATGATGCGTGTTTTCTCAGCCCATGCAATGTATCCCAGTATTTTCCACAAATGAAAGTCACCAAGGCAAGCCAAAGGTGTTCATGATGAATTTTGGGGCATGAACATTAGTCCATTTCATTGAATTCGGGAAGAATCAACATTAATAAAAGGGTTTCTCATTCAAAAGAAAATCCTAATTCAAAAGAGAAGCCGTTCAGATCATCAAAAAAGATATCTACTACGAAGATTAAAAAAAAACATTCAAATGTTTAAATAAGATCATGAGCAAGACTAGTCATCCGATTCGCCGTCTTCATCATCATCATCATCATCCTTCTCATACTCTGAAGAATCTTCTTCAGAATATTTCTCGGAGTCACTGTCCGAGTCAGGGAATTCTTCTTCTTAGATGTCACCATATATTGTATCATGTAGATCTTCATCGTCACGTTCAACTTGGAGATTATCCTTAACTTGTCGTTCAATTTCCCTGTGCGGTGGATATGATTTACTTTTGCGTGTTGTAAAATTCCACATGAGCTCTTCTTCTTCATCCTCAGCATCTAAATCTGAAGCTACACCATAAGGAAGGGATCGGAGTATCTCCTCGTCTTCTTGTATTTTTTTCCGAGTTCTACGCCTTTTCTCTCGATACTCAGCAAGTATCTCCTCCCTTTCTTTCCTCTTCAAGAGCTCATCACGATCAGCTTTAAGTATATCAAGAGATATGCTATTCGCCAGTAGAGCAAGATCTATGTTGGCGCGTGCTTTCCCCTCTGAAACCCTCGAATCCTCTTCAGAAGAGCTGGAAGAATAATCACTACTGGAGGACACCATGTCTGGAACCAGAGACACAGAATTACGGATGTGCATACATCAATTTCACAAAATGGTAATTCTCAACTCTTACCTTTTATACGATTCCACTAACAGTTGTGATTGTAACGTAAGAGTTAATACTTCAAAACTTGCTCGCTTCTTCGAAACTACAAAAGACGGGCAAAACTCAGATTTTCATAAAATCATGAATACCTCTACTGCGTGAACATTCACCATGGAGTTATGAAAACTAAAACATTATTTCATCATAAATAATGGTTTACTTCTAAGTAATATTACACAAAACTCAAGTTTTGATTCTAAAGAAAATAATATATATTTGCATATGTAAAAAAAAAAAACGTGATTTACTCACGTAAATTAAAAAAAAACATTTTTGACGTGAGCAAGCCTCACGAAAATAAAATTCGTGGATATTCCACGGTTTCATCAAAAAAAAAAAACCCATGAACAGGCCATGGTTTGATAAAAAAAAAAAAAAAACTATTTTCCTTCATATGATTGTCTTTCTTTGAAACGAGGGTTTATTTCGGTTTTGTGAAAGCTCACATATTTTCAAGATAAAGTTTTGGTTTTCATGAAAGCTCATAAACAAAATTTTATCACTGGACACAGGTCTATACAAAAAAAATCTCTCATAGGTCAGGGATTATTCATAGTTTCTCAAACTAACTATGGAACGAACATACGTTTTCTAAAAATAAGGGTTTTCAACAAAGCTCACACTCATATATGCACATATATATAATTTCAACATGATGAAAGCATGAACAACTCATGAACTCAGTAAACTTCTGAATAAATAAATAAATAAATAAATAAATAAATCACGTACATGTTGGCGCCGGACGGTGGCTGCTCCGGCGGAAATTTTTCTCCTCCCTGATGGCGTGAAGATGATGAAGAGTTGAAGGTGGTGGTCGTGTAGGTGAAATTAAAAAGAAGGAATGATTAATCCCTTTTATATCAAACTTTATTTCCAAAACCTAATTCCACAAGGATTTCCTTTTTGGGCCCGACCCGTGAATCCTAAAATGACCAAGGTCCCGTCATCATAATCAGCGGTGCAACACCAATTCATGCTCATTAGATAATGTTGTATCATGTCACTGAGATCTTCATTCAAGTCGTGGTTTGCTCGTACTACCAAAATACGGTAACGTCTTACTTTATGACTAAGTTCAATTGCTTATATTGTTTGTAACCGGAAAATCACCATTCAGTGTTGACTGAGGAACATGAATGTCCCTCACTAAGCAGGGGACTTAATGTATATGGTGGATTTTTAACAAGGGATAAAATCGTAAACCCATAATTATAAGTATTCCTGATCCAACAATCAGATGAATATTAAGGCTCATGTCTCTTATCGAAAGCATGAAAGCTCATGCCACAAGAATCTCTGACTGAGAATACTTTATCTCAGAGCATATGTAGATATGTAGTCTCTCAGTTGAGGCAACGGAATATCTCATGAATACTGAGCAATTTCAGTAATTTCTTCTATACATAATCGAAAGATTGGACGGCTCCTAGACAGCTTGCCTGCTAGTATAGAGCAATAACGTCTTCAAGATGTAACAATGTTTTCCATGACTATATAAAAGAAATATGACACTTCAACAAGCTCATAACACTCAATTCTTGAATAATTAATGCTCCTAGATAATCGTACTAGTATAGAGCCATCAATTAATTATTCATACACACGATGAGAATGTGAGCAAGTCGAGCAATCAGTTGGAGGAGTTAACAAAGTAGTGGATGGAAAATCAACCAAGTCTTCGCACGTTGAGCAACTGGTTTTAACGCGATTTCCACTTCCCCACTCTTTGATTCCATCAACTGTCACACTTTATGGGATCAAGGTGTTTACAATTCCAGCAATATAAAGGCCTCTAAATCATGATTGAAACATACAAGAATTTCTCAACAAGTTCATACAGATAATCTTTCGTCTACACGAACTCATCGTCTGAGCAATCACTCTCAACTGAGTAAATTTAATCATTCAGAACTTTCTTACGCAGGATACACAACACACCTACAATCTCGATCACCATTGATCTCACACATTTCTAAGGTTCCCTCATACAGATCGACCCATCCTCTCTTGTGACCGAATTTACTCTGGAACGGCCATTGTCTTGGTTTAGGACAGAGTACTAAAGATTGACCTCTTAAATTCAAAGCACTCCCTTCTTGCAGTGCATCTGTGTGAGGTAGAACATTTTGCTCGGTTCATGGAGTCTCCTCCGCACGATCGTCTCCTCAATTTCGTAAAAACCAGCAACTCGTTTTTCCCCATCTACACGTCTATAGATGAAATCCACCTTCTTGTAGTTTGATTCGCAAATAACACCATTCTCTCTCTTGCCAACAACAGATCCATAGAAACGTATCATCATCAACAAGTGGAGCGACAAAAAAATCTAAAAGGAAAGTTGAGGACGTTTAAGGTTTACAAGCAACAATACAAGGAAGATCAAAATTTCATATCCAAGTAAAGCAACATGCAATGAGCAGATTTTTATATACATGTTGAAGACTTACACATAAGGAGCAGAATTCTATATCAAAGTGGAAGACTAAGTACAAGAGTGAAGAAAATCAAAAGATGAGAGTTAATGAAGTTTAAGATATGATACAATACAAGTTGTGAAGAATCAAACGGTAAAGTACTTCACCATGGCCATTTTCATTGTTATTTTTTTTATTATTTTTCTTGTCTTAAAAAAATTAACAAAAAATGATTAAGAAAAATGATAAAAAAAAGACAAGAAAAAATTTGTTATTTATTTAATAAGGCCATGGAGAAGAAAAATATATAAACAAGTTTCAAGCAACAAGGAATTTGAGGAAAAGAGTTACAAATTTTCAAAGTTTTATGAAGTTCAAGAGTTTATCATCAACAATTGAAGACCGAAGACCAAGAAGATGAAGCATACGAGCTGAAGACTATGTTTCTATTGGATGCTATGAGAGTGATGTTATCATCATTGCAATCGGATGTGAAGGTGGTAAGTACTCTTATCCTCGTAATAATGGTTGATTCCTTTCTTAGAGATCGTCAGAAAATATCTTTTATTTTCCACGATCTTGTGGGGTCTCCAGATATAATTCGGAAGGTTTCCTTCTCACCATTTAACTTGTGTAGGATTTCTCTCTTTATTCCTACCTGCACACATGTGAGACCCATAAAAAAGTCGTCTTATTGAGTGCAATTATCATAAAATCATTTTAAGTGAAGCAGAAGTCGAGGCGAAATTCTTATTGATCGCTCTCAAACACGCATTCTCTCATTATGGTGTGGCTATTTCTCACTCAACATTTAAGAATGAGAATATGTTATTTAGTATTTCTAACTTCTTATTACTAGCATGCAGAAACTCTATGCCCCCATAGCTCTTTGGATGCTTGGGAAGATGGAACGCTATGAAGTTGGAGTAGGTTTTGTGGGTATATCTGTTGTAAGGCCTCACGAGACTATAACTCATCCATTAGGGATACCTAGGGGTTTAAAAGCATGTTGCATTATCTAAGTACATCCGTATCCTCGACGACATGGAGTTGTTGTATTCTAGGTACTTTGCTCTAGGACTAGCAAAAGCTAAGTGTGGGAGAATTTGATAAGTGCTTAATTTACATGTTTAGAATGTCAATTCCATACTTGTTTTAGCTATAATTCTTGCATATTACTTGTTATTAAGATTATTTTCTAATTTATGTGTCATATCAGGTGAATCATCCGAAAAGTAGCTATAAAGTGCTTAAATGAACAAGAAAATTGAGTCTATTAATGAAGGAAGGCTAAATACCAAATTCAACTAATTTAAATCTAGAAGTTCTTAATACCATCTTTAAGAGAACGAGAATACGAAGTGAAAGCAAAAAGAATGAGGTAATTTCGAGTTCGGACGAAGAAGTTATATGCGAAACAAGATTAAAACTTGAAGTTACAGAGAGAGGTTCGGCTGATAACTTCATCAACTCGAGTCAGTCGAACCTAGAGATTAAAAATCAATATTTTCGAAGAGTATACAGAAGCATGTTCATCTCAAAATCAATTTAATCAACTGAACCGAACCTAACACTCGCATGGAGAGAATTTCACTTGTCGGGTTCGTCCGGGAAAGGTCGGAACATTATGAGCCGAACCTGACAACTTCTGGGACATATTTGGACGTGAAATTAACTTCTATCTCAAGGAAACACGGTCTCGGAATGATTCTAAATCCTAACTTTTAGAGTTCTATATAAGAAGACATCCAAAGCCTTAAGAAATATCTCATCTCATATTATACTTTTGTTCTTCATTAAAAAACTAGGGTTTACCCCTTTAGGGGGGAAAACCGAGTAATATGTAATCATGAGAAGCCAAACCTTTATTGATTAAGGATGAATTCAATGTGCTAGCATGAAGCTTTATTAGTTATATAAATCTATTTGAAGTTTTAATCATCATCGATTGTCTTTTCCATATTCGAGGTTTATGAATGATTCTTAGATTTATTTGGGATGCATACTATATTAGTCTATTGATTGTTCTATTACTAGTAGAGATTTGGAGCGATCCGTAATTTTCGTGCATCTCCTACATAAGTAGAGAATGTGAGACCTTGCAGAGGGATTTTGTGAAGCAATCGTGTGTGAAGACAACACCAGTAAGTGAACCGAGCGTACTGAGTTTAACTGCTGGGATCAAACCTAAATTTACAAAGCCTAAAGCATTAGATTGGGTTACACCTTGTAAGCATACCTCAAGTCGGCTCAGTTGGATAGAATTCGGTAACGAAGTGTACCTGTTATCCGGTGATAGGAGGAGTTTTGGGGATAGCTAAGCGTACCTGCTATTCTACGGTTGGTGAATTCAACAATCCCCTTTTGTCTTTTATTTTGTTTCGCTATCTAAATAACATATCAATTACACATCTTTTTGTTGGAACAATCTCTTACTACCACTATATTATCAATTGATTAGTGGGAAATATCTTGATTAATTTGTTGCATTAACGACACGCATCAGTAACGCAATATGAAAAACAAAAATAGAGAAAAGAAAAGAGAATAATATTCCAACCTAAAACAAAAATCTATTCACACTTTGTTCAGAACAAACGTATAAGAAAAACAACAGCAGAACCACAAATGAGACAACAAAACAAAAGACAATCCATGCAGAAGGGTATGCAACCAAACCAGCCATTAATGCCCGACAACGAGTGATATTTGCGTCTAAAGCCTCCACCATCAAACGCCAGTCATCACATTGCGCGGGGGCTAAACGAAGGTCCTGATCAGCTTCATTCACCAACTTGTAAATATCCCGAATGATATTATCTTTAGCTTTAGCCCCGCGAGAAAATGAGAGAGTATCTTCATGCTCATCTGTAAGGACCCGTAAGCACGTCAATGCTATTCGAATAGTCTAGAAATAATTTAGCTGCTAATAACATAATTAACAGAATATGGAAAAAATTTAATAAAATAATAATTTGGACGTGAGACTAGTGCCACTGGATAGATATCAAAAAGCTATGCGAAATGAACTATTAGAACACGCCAATCGGACAACGGGCGAGGAAGATATCACAACTTAAATGGATATTGAAGTTTGACTAAAGTCAACCTGACGTTGACCGTTGCCGTTGACTATTGACCTGACTTGACCGGTCCTCTTCACTGAATGAACCTCTCCTAAGTAAAACGTTATCCCTTAGTAATTTGTTAGAATTGGTAATAGTAAAACTTGGTTTAACCTAATTAAATTTAATTAACAAGTAATCAATAATTTAGATAATTAATAGTGGTTATGAAACAGATATTTGTTTTTGTAACTTATCATCAGCAGTAACTTAAGTAGGTGGTGGAGTTGTTATAGAAAAAGAGAAGGAAAAGCCTACTGATAGAGAAAGAGAAATAGAAGCTGCTTTAGTTTTATATAGTTGAAAATATGTGAACTACATAAGAGAAAGGAAAAACAAATGAAATTATTGATAGGAATCAGAGGACGTGTTGGTGATGGAGATGGTTTTCTGTACTTAATGAAGTTGATGGTTACTAATATGAGTCTTGATGAGTAACAAAGAGTAGATGTTGATTGTTGGTAATTAATGGTTATGGTGATGATTGGATATAGACGGAGGCTTGATAATTTAACCAAGGTAAGCTTTAGAATGATTCTAGATTGTTAATTTCAATTTGGGTAGCTTTGATATGTTTAAAATAGATAGAATCAATAATACTTTTGATGCATGAATTTCAGTATTTCATGTGCATGGTGATTGTGTCACTGGCCATATCTAGAGACCTTTAGAGACTGATTTAGACTTAGCTCTATAAACGGAAGTTGTAGTACGCCGGATATGATTTCTGTTGATATAAATTCTGTTCATTTTGGTCAAGTAACGAGTGATATATAGATGACCGAAAATAGCTAGTCGTGACTGAATCTGTCTGTAACAGTCGCGAGTGTTGTTATGTATGACACTTTCTAGATAGGTTCGAGTTGATATTGCAAAATATTCAGAACGTATAATTTGTAGAACGTCATGTCAAGATTTCATAGAGACCTTAAATTATTTATTCTGATTTATTTTGAATAATCTAGAGACCTTCAAAGTAGACCACACGAACTGTTTTGGTGACCAACACTTGGAATATTTTCAGAGAATTAGTGAAGAAGAAGACCGAACTCACTCCGAGTCAGAACTAATTAGCGAGTCAGACCAGTTCATGGGTTAGGGATGGTGGTTCATTCCGGGTTAGTACAAGGTTGGCGGTCCGGGTTGGACCACCCTGCGGGTTAGGGTTAGAGCCATATTATGTATTTTGGACTTTTGAACCCCTTATGGTTCGAATTAGCTTTCGGTTCCTTCTGTAAAGTTGTATAATTTTTCGAGGGATATCCAATGACACCCAATTTTACCCTATTTGGATAAGTAGATATTAATTTATTCCTAGAACAGGAAATACCAAGTTATAGAACTGTTATTTATTAAATCTAGAACCATTAATTATTTCACTTAGCTTATAACTAGAGACTTGTAAATTATGTTGTGATTATTATGTGAGCCTTTTGGATAAATTCTTAGAGTGCTCGTGTGATTAACAATTAGTCTTTATTAATAATGATCGATTCAAAGGATGGACCCGTAGATTGTGAATTTCAAGTTAGGCGTGCCTTGTCATCAAATCAGGTGGGAACTCTGTAACTTTCTTGTAATCATTGAGTTTTCTTTCTGTTTGCGAGCATGATGTACTTTTTACCATCTGTATGAGTGTTTATTGTAATTTCTTATATGATGTTTGCTTTGAATGTATTTGTGTGTGTAATATGCGTTGTATGATTTCCCCGCGAGGAGTGTCCGTGTTTCTCCACAGCTCTTAGCTAAGTTGAGTAGGGAGGCTTCTTCCCCGTTTAAATATTATTCTAGTAGGGCGGCTTCTTCCCCGTTTCGGTAGTATCATAGTAGGGTGGCTTCTTCCAAGTTTTGATAGTATATACAATATTATAGTAGGGCGGCTTCTTCCTCGTTTCGATATTTACCTAGTAGGGAGGCTTCTTTCCTGTTTCGTTATTATATATATTATTTTATTTTTGGGAAATCACTCGTGTGCATATTATACTTGTTTGTCTAACTTTCTGATTTTGATGCTAATATTTTGAATCATGGTTTGTATGGGCATTCTGTGTGGACGATGTTATTATTATTGATTAGAATTACTCTCGCGTCGTCTTCTCCAATGAGTTTGGCGAGGTTAGAATGATATTTGCTTCATGATCCATAAATAGCTGAATGATTAGTTTCTTCTTGTTACTTTCAATTTATATTCTTTTAGAACTATGAAGCATGTTAGTGATTACTTGAGAGTTATATGTTTTCATTGATCACCCTTTTAGGATGATGTGCTCACTTGTTTCCACTTCAGTTTTCAGTAATCAGAAGAAATGAAGCGCACGAAGATACCCGTTTCGTAGCTTAGAGCTTTATCAAATCTAGTGTTGTTGTATATATTTTACCATATGTATTCTTCTTTATTCTATAAACTGAAAAAGCGGGGGTCTAACAACCTCACCCAATATTTCGATTAGCAATCTGTATGGACAGCTTCGAGTTGTTTTCTAAAGAATCAACTAGACTCAATTAATAGAAAATATTCAAGGAGTTATTATCTCAATCTCTCAATTGGATTTACTCAAGCAAATGTGATTCGCGAGTCCAATCAAAGAGAGATAACTTGGATGGTACCAAAGACCAATATCCAAGTGTCAATCAATTTAAATCAACAACCAATAAGGTCCGATATTCTAATTGATTGAACAACGCACAACCTGTATTATTTCAATTATATAAAAATATAATGCGGAAAAGAAATAACACAGACACCAGAATTTTGTTAACGAGGAAACCGCAAATGCAGAAAAACCCCGGGACCTAGTCCAGATTAAACATACACTGTATTAAGCCGCTATAGACACTAGCCTACTCCAAATTAACTTCGGTCTGGACTGTAGTTGAACCCCAATCAATCTCATACTGATCCAAGGTATAGTTATGCTCCTACGCCTCTGATCCCAGCAGGATACTGTG
Organism: Papaver bracteatum; assembly: GCA_023529315.1. Taxonomy (NCBI): domain Eukaryota; kingdom Viridiplantae; phylum Streptophyta; class Magnoliopsida; order Ranunculales; family Papaveraceae; genus Papaver; species Papaver bracteatum. The sequence continues at coordinate 1,090,651 of JAJJWX010001294.1, forward strand.
CACTTGATTCCCTTAGATGATCTCACCCACAACCAAGAGTTGATACGACCCAAAGTCGAAGACTTTAGCAAACAAATCTGTCTCACACAGAAAAGTCTACAAGATAGATAAATTCGTCTCTCACGAATAAACCTATGAGTTTTGTTCCATCTTTTGATAAATCAAGGTGAACAGGAACCAATCAATAAAACCAGACTTATATTCCCGAAGAACATCTTAGTTTTATCAATCACCTCACAATAGTCTTAATCGACACAGCGAAAAAATATATTATGGAATCACAAACGATGAGACGAAGATGTTTGTGATTACTTTTATATCTTGCCTATCGGAGATAGAAATCTCAAGCCAATTATTTTAATTGTACTCGTACGATAGAAACAGCAAGATCAGATCACACAACTACAGGATAAGTAGTATCGGTCTGGCTTCACAATCCCAATGAAGTCTTTAAGTTGTTAACCTGGTTTAGAAGAAGAAAACCAAAGGTTAAAGGAGAATACTCTAGCTTAGCAAACTAGTATCACACAAAATGTGTGGGGATTAGGTTTCCCAGTTGCTAGAGTTCTCCCTTATATAGTCTTTCAAATCAGGGTTTGTAATCAATGTTAGCTTAGTAACAAAGCATTCAATATTCACTGTTAGATGAAGACCTGATTAGATACAAGCTAATATCTCTCAACCGTTAGATCAAAAACTTAGCTGGCCATACACACATGTACTTGAAAATTTTGGGTTTGTGTAACCATACCCAAACGTGTATAATAGTTGGTTCAATATTAGTCAACCAAATGGTTAGCCAAATGATAACTTTCATATCAACCATATTCTTCTTCACCATAACTAGTCCAAATGACTCAAATGAACTAGTTAGAGAGTTGTTCAATTGCTATGAGATCTTATGTACTACACAAGACACAATTGAAGCAAAAACGACGTGATTCACTCGAATCGATTCATGAACTATAAAGCCACGGTTTGCAATAGCATTCCTCAGATAATTTAAATAAGTTCACGAACATCGTTTTTAGACATAACCACTCAAGTTCGCGGACTCAAGTAACCGATTGGAGTTCACAAAATCCAGCAGAAATTCTCGGGTTCGAGAAATACGCACGTTCATGGACTGAGTTTGCGGAATGAGTTGACTGCTCAAGTTATGTTTTTCACTTGATCAACAAAGTTCGCAAACTCCGGTTCAAGTGCTAAGGACTTATACATATATGTGTTACCACAACAATATTTATATCCCCTAGTGGTTAAATTGTCTGAACTCTCATTTCAATCATTGAAACATTCTCAGATGACGTCATATAGTTGTTATTCACAAACTAGTTTTCGTCAGAGCAATTTCCAAAGTGATTGAAACATAACATGACTTTCGTCACTAGGCAAAGATGAACTTGTCTAAAGCAAAAACTTTACCAACACATATTTCGAGAAATATATAAGCGAGATATACTCAGCTCGAAATGTCACATGTGTATATCTTTAGTCTATATAGTAAAACGACTTTTGTCTCAAGATAGGAGATAGAGTAGATAGACTTTTGAGTGATAGATAAGTTCAAGTCTCCACATACCTTTTAGTCGATAAAGATCCACTGGTTCCTTGAGTAGTACTTCCGTCTTGTATGATGATTGCCATGGAGTTCTTGAGCTCAACTACACTTTATATCCTAGTCCGAGACCTTAGCTATAGTATACTAGAAATCAAGACTTTATAGTTTTGATCACTAACATTGACAAACATGCTTGATATAGCAACGCATGCGAGTTCAACCGAGCAATGCTCTAATAATCTCCCCCTTTGTCAATTTTAGTGGCAAAACTATTAATGCATATGGAATACAAAAAATATATAAATAAACTTTGTAGCTCCTATTGCACATGTCTAATCTTCAACAATACTCGAAATCTTCGTCACTTCCAAGTAGTCCAATGATCCCTGTTGATGGTGGATTTCTATTTAAAGGCTAAAATTGTAAAAAGCCAATTTTTGTAAGCTGACATCCTGCAAAGGATAAAGCCTTCAGGTGATGAATATTTCTCACCATGCTAATTCATTGGAGCATGTGCAACCATCCCTGAGAATTATAACCTACCCAGAGCGGAGTATGTAGCAACCATCCTGATTTTCTGTAGGTTTACAACATTACAATTAATGCCCTGCTCAAAGCCTTGTGTTCGATATGCAAACACCCGTAGGCTACCTGACGGCGGGTTATATTAGACCCGTTGAACGCACAAGACTACCCATGTTAGTCTCACCTACTGAAAACAAACTCAAAAATAGATCTCATCCGTCCAACTTCGCAGGCATGGTTGGACGGCCTAGATCACGCGCGGGACCGAGTAGCGCGTACGCACATGCTCACCATCGTTCCAACATTCCCCTCGCACCATCTTCCTCACCAAAAGAGGTCGGCAAATGTCGGATTCGGTCGGATATAGGTAGCCGGTCGGAAACCCTAAATTATGGTTTGCATCAAGTGGTCACAGGCAGCCACTTTGAGACAAACGAAAGGAATCCAAAGGAAAGCGGGATTAGCTGGACGACCACACCAGCATGTCCACTGTGGGCCCAGATACACGGCCAACCAATCGGCCGCAAACGTTTACAGACCAGCCATCTCGAAATTCATGCCCAAAGGTAGCATGCACGGCCCCCTTCTAATCTCGGTTGTCCATCATCGCAGGCGAGCGACTTAGATTGCTCTGATTGACTTCCAACAAGCATGGGCATGAAGAGTGGCGTCCCGCCTACCTGCTGGACCGATCAGCCACTCTATGCACGCCTCCCAAGGATAAAAACCGTTAGGGTGAAAAGGGAGGCTTGCAAGCCTTCCAAACCCTAATCCAGCGGTTATTCCTCCATCAATCTCGTCCGTCCAAGTTCGCATGCTTGGATGAATAGCCTAGGAAGGGAGTTAGGTGGAAAACAAGGTATCACCGTGATCACCATCCTCCACACTTCCCCATGACATAACCGGCCAAGGTGGGTCCGGCTCATGCGACCTCCGAACAACGCCTGAACATAGCTAGTTGAGTCACTTCAACTTGCAATCTTTTCATCAAGGTTGTGTAGGCTTCAAGCATGTTAAGCATATTTAATGCACCGCATGCATATAATATGCGCCTACAAAGAACTTGATTATTTTACCTAGCACCGTTTGCTACCTTATGTGGGTCCCACCACTCATTCGAGACGTTAATCACGTCACAACTGGGGGATACAGACTGGGGTATTGATCTGGCGGTTTACAGCGTGTAGCATGCAACACGCCATCACAAGATCGTGTCAGGGAAACATGGGCGGTTAACGATGATAGGAGAAGTGGGAAAGCAACCGTGTGACACTAACACACAACTCCACTTCTTCCATCACTCCACTTTCCCACGAGAGACGTGATGAAGGCTTATCGACTTGAATAAATAGGTTTTCCTCCCTATTTCCAACAACACAGAAAAACCAAGTGTTAATACCATCGTATTCAACACCCAGATCCTGTCTGCAACATTTGCTAGCCTGCTCAACGTTCTGTTAACAAGTCATCAAATAGCCTTCACCTTCATACTCTCAACACCTTCTTCGCTTCCCTCCCTAAGATCAACCTCACATCCTTCACCTGTGACCGAAACAAATCTGGAACGGCCGTGTCTTCGGTTTATGCCAGAATTGTACAGATTATCTCTCGAATCAAAAGTGCTCATCGTGCAGCACATTTGTTGAAGGTTTAAATTCACTTCTCATTCACACACACCCAAAATTACCTAAACCTGCAGAAGTAGTTTTCTCCCATAAACAATTGGCGACCACAGTGGGAGGTTAATCTATCGGTTGTGAAGTCGATCTCTTCAATACCATTTCAATTTTCAAGAATGGTGGATCTTAGATCTGGATTTGAAACCAATCGCGAGGGAGGTAGCGCCGACAGCACTTCTAGCGCTGATATCCCAATTACTGGTGTCACTATGCAACCCGCCAGTACAACCAACGTGTCCCGTGGAGTTGCGTCTTCTACCATCAGTACCACCGGTACCAGCAGAGAAGGAGCGGACATTCCAGTAGGTGTGACACCTCCCATTACAAGAGCTAGAGCGCCTGCAAATCCAGGCATTTCCTCAAGCATGACACCTCCGTCCGTCACCAGAACTACTGCTACTCCCCCTTCAGGACGAGGATCTGGAGGACCCAAAGGAGGAAAACCTCCTATCACCATGGTGGACTTGATGGAGAGACAAGAAACCCTCGCTAAAGCTCAGGCAGACATGTCAACCACTCATAAGGAGGTACTCACCTTCCTTAAAACATTAACCGATCGATTACCACAAGAGTCGAGACAGCCCCAAGGGCCAACAAGAAATACGTTCAGCACACCTGGAGCAGGTGCCTCAGTTACGCAAGCCTACCTGAACGAAGAGTCTTATGATGCTGACCACGCAAGAGAAAGGAACCAGGAGCGTCTCAGGGAAATGATCCGATCATCCAACTTTATTACACGTGAAGATCTGGAGAGACTCCTCCAAAATCGTGGCAAAGAAAATCCGATGGACGCGCATCGACACCAGCCTCCATATCCACAAGACGTGCAACGGATTCCTCTTCCCAGGGGATACACCTTCCCTTAATTCACCCTTTACGATGGTACCGGTAATGCTCGTGAACACGTCTCTCGATTTTTAGAATCCTTAGGAAAACACGAATACAATCACTTCTCTGCCTGAAGGAATTCTCCAAATCACTTACGGGGATAGCCTATACGTGGTAAAACAACATCGCACCCGACAGCATATCCAATTAGAGTGAGATGGTCAGTGCATTTTACAAGAAGTACTTATTTGTATCTGAGCAAGTTACTTTCTCAGACCTGGGGAGAATCTCCCAACGGAACAACAAACATCCAAATGATTTTGTCAAAAGGTTCAGAACACAAGCGTTGGACTGCCATAAACCAAATGTCACAGAACGACAGCTGGTGGAATTATGCATCAACGGAATGATACCTATATATTGCGCCCTGCTGGAAAACTTGGGATTCCAGACATTTTCAGAGCTCCATGAAGCATCCAAACGTTCAGCCACTACCGCCCCAGCATTATTGGAAAGAACCAGGATCGTTCGGAGCGACGATTCACGAGATAATCGGGGAAACATGCGCCTCATCAACAAGCAGTATAATACTGGCCCTTCTGTCAGTGTAGTAAGCGAAGGCGGAAAGAGAAAAGCTCCAGCGGCGGTAGAACAACTACCCAAGTGTGCGGCTCAAACGCATAAAGCTTCGCCCCGGATGAGAACAGGCAGGGATCCAGCGCAGAGCACCGAAGACACAGGCTTCCCGTTTCCGATAAATGAAGTAATGGAACTCTTGGAGGCATGGATTCAGGATGATGCTATCAAGCTACCTCCTATCAGACGTCCACCAACTGAGAAAGACATGGCAGACCCTAAGTACCGCCGTTATCATAGGTTTGTCCACCACCCAACTAAGGATTGCAACAAGTTGAAAGAAATCTTCAGGGAAAAGATAGCAGCAGGAGAGCTTCAATTGGGAAATGAAGGAGTTCACAGAGACCCTCTTCCTGTCCGAAGTTGCATGATCTCTGGAGACTCTGTGCGCAAGACTGCACAATCCATGATGGAACACCTGTGTGAAATCTTGTACCTTTCCAAGGTACAACGTCAAGATATATTCATGGCCCTCAACCGTATTGTGTCAGGCAGGCGTTTGTACCCAGAAAAAGAAGTCGTTCCAGTATCTCAAGCCTCCTTGGAAGATAGCGCCAACAAAGGAAACTGGGGACTTTTGACCGTCGCCCATTTGAAAGATGTCAAGTTCAATAGCACATTAATCTATGCATCTTCTGAATTCAACATCGTTACTATCAAGACCCTGCAAGCTGCGAAAATCTCAAAGCATGAGGCTACCCGTGGTCCGACTGTGATCAAGAGCCCAGCAGGAGAGTTTGTGGATGTCTACGGATACATTGACCTTGATGTCAAGATCGGTAACACTCCAACACAAGCCAGATTCCATATAATTAAGGAACATCCAGATTACGACATGATTCTAGGGCGCCCGTGGGTACACAAGGCGCATTCCTTACCAATCTCAGTACCTGGAAGAATCTCCAACAAGCCAGCTCCGATGATTTTCAACAAACCTTGGAGACTCGAAGACTGCCTGTTGCCTCCATACCAACAACTCACAAGCATAACACAACTCCCTGGTGAAAGCCCTTCGTCCTACGTCTAGAGATTCCGAGCCCAAGTAAGTCTCATTGAACAACCCTCTTTGCAAGTAGTGGATAATTGTCCTGCTGGACCACAGGGGACTGTTTCACCTGACAGGCGGGCCACCACCAAGAGATGTGAATGGAGTGCTGGCCCCTTTAAGCGCTTCACCAAAAGTTTGGAAGCAGTCAAGAATGACACGTGTTAGAAGCAAGCTGTTATACCAAGTCCAAATCTGTTTCAAATCGGAGATATGGTAGCAAAGGTAACCACGTTCCAAGTTGGAAACATGGCAGTAAAAATAACTGCCCAGCCTGATATGCCTGCAAAGGAAGAGGAAGTATTCTTAGTGGCAGATGTTATCTTGGGCAGTTACTGCAAGATCATCAATGCAGACAAACTCGAAGGTGTGGTTGTTCACTCATGATGGCTCAAGCCCTACCTCACTTGAAGACACGACATCACCTCTCTAATCCCCCCGGGGGGATTCCTCCAACAATTTTCCTTTTCACAATATTTATAATTCCTTCAAAATGATGGCACCGCTTTCCTTCATACTTATTAGGGTTTCAATATTTCTTCAAGTAATCAAGATTTTATTCCTTTTATAATTTCTCATAAAATTACACAAAGTTATGAGTCACCTTCAAACCACCATTACCCAGAAAGAAAACCCTAAATCCTCATACCAAATCTTCATACCATCCTGGTAATATGGGAGGAATAAAACATGTAAAAAGGGGAGGAGGAAGGTATCCTACATGATCTACTTTAACAGAGCCAGACTCACGTCAGGGGGCACAAGCAGAAAAAAAATATGCATGTTTTGAAAGCAACATTGAATAAAACTTTTCTCAAGACAAGCAAGCAAAGAAGAAAACTTCAAACTCAGCCGCCACTGATTATAAAAAAAAAATACTACGAAGAAGAATAACAGGGAAACTCAATTGCTGGTTGTGTCTTCATCACTGTTGGGATCCACATCTTTTGCCACTTTCTCCAGAGACGCCTCAACTTCTTCTTCGGGCACAGCAGCTACCGCCTCAACATCTTCAGCATGCGTATCTTCTGCACCTTCTACAGAATCCATTATAACCTTGGAAATTGTGCTAATCACTTTCGGAGGTTCAGTCTCATCAGTATCAGGGTCAAGGATTATCACACCACCACGTATTGGGTAATCACACTTCCCATCATCCGCAGGACGTTCGTGTTCAACCCTCCGTCTCTTAAACCTAGACGCAAACCTTTCCGTTCTCGAGCTTACTGGTGCTTGTGACGCCTCGCGTTTCCACTTCGCTCCCAACGCTTCTTCATGTCTTTGTTTCTCCTCCATATCGATTGCAACTGAAAGATCATGGAGACGCCCCCTGACAATGGTTAAATGCAAGACAGACATTCCTTGTACGGCATGGCTGACTTCACGAAGTGGCGAATCAATTTTAGCCATTACCTCCTCATGTACGTTAGCTTCTGGTTTATCAACTTCAAAACTTTTTTCTGAAGAAGATACAGAGTGATCATCACCAACTCCTTTCATGATGTACTGCAAAAAAGAGAGGAAGATAAGTTACGGCGGCACATAAAAAGTATTCTAATCACAACTATCGCCAATTGTTTAAGAAATCAACGTGTGGAGCAATACCTGAGATGTGGAAGAAGACGATCGCCTAATGAGAAGAATACATGAAAACTTCTTTATATGCTTCACGATCCAAGATCCCCAGGAGAAAAGAAGTCCACCTTTGCCGCTTTCTGAGGCTGTTGAGTCGGGATTGTGATCAACAATGTTTATCGAATGCACGATGCTTTCTAGGCATATGAGAAGGCACACAGAAAGAGGAAGGCCAAGGTGGATCGACCCACCAAGCTGTACTTCCCCAACCGAGCTTTACCATTGGAAGGATCAACTCAACCGGATCCAAGGCATTTAACACACATGACATACCTTCTCCCACGCGGTAAACATGTATTTACTCTGACTTTAGTTATTTTTGTATGCAAATTGTCACCATCCCATGCCTACCCTACAATGGTGTAACCATTGCATGCTAGGCATGGGACTTAATGTTGATGGTGGATTTCTATTTAAAGGCTAAAATTGTAAAAAGCTAATTTTTGTAAGCTGACGTCCTGCAAAGGATAAAGCCTTCAGGTGATGAATATTTTTCACCATGATAATTCATTAGAGCATGTGCAACCATCCCTGAGAATTATAACCTACCCAGAGCGGAGCATGTAGCAACCATCCCGATTTTCTGTAGGTTTACAGCATTACAATTAATGCCCTGCTCAAAGCCTTGTGTTCGACATGCAAACACCCGTAGGCTACCTGACGGGGGGTTATATTAGCCCCGTTGAACGCATGCAAGACTACCCATGTTAGTCTCACATGCTGAAAACAAACTCAAAAATAGATCTCATCCGTCCAACTTCGCAGGCATGGTTGGACGGCCTAGATCACGCGCGGGACCGAGTAGTGCGCACGCACATGCTCACCGTCGTCCCAACATTCCCCTCGCACCATCGACCTCACTAAAAGATGTCGGAAAATGCCGGATTCGGTCGGATATAGGTAACCGGTCGGAAACCCTAAATTAGGGTTCGCATCAAGTGGTCGCAGGCAGCCACTTTGAGACAAACGAACGGAAGCCAAAGGAAAGCGGGATTAGCTGGACGACCACACCAGCATGTCCACTGTGGGCCCAGCCACACGGCCAACCAACCGTCCGCGAACGGTTACAGACTAGCCATCTCGAAATTCGTGCCCAAAGGTAGCATGCACGACCCCCTTCTAATCTCGGTTGTCCATCATCGCAGGCGAGCGACTTAGATTGCTCTGATTGACTTCCAACAAGCATGGGCATGAAGAGTGGCATCCCGCCTACCTGCTAGACCGATCAGCCACTCCATGCACGCCTCCCAAGGCTAAAAACCGTTAGGGTGAAAAGGGAGGCTTGCAAGCCTTTCAAACCCTAATCCAACGGTTATTCCTCCATCAATCTCGTTCGTCCAAGTTCGCATGCTTAGATGAATATCCTAGGAAGGGAGTTAGGTGGCAAACAAGGTATCACCGTGATCACCATCCTCCACACTTCCCCATGGAATAACCGTCCAAGGTGGGTCCCGCTCATGCGACCTCTGAACAACGCCTGAACATAGCTAGTTGAGTCACTTCAACTTGCAATCTTTTCATCAAGGTTATGTAGGCTTCAAGTATATTAAGCATATTTAATGCACCGCATGCATACAATATGCGCCTACAAACAACTTGATTATTTTACCTAGCACCGTTTGCTACCTTATGTGGGTCCCACGACTCACTCGAGATGTTAATCACGTCACAACTGGGGGATACAAACTGGGGTATTCGTATGGCGGTTTGCAACGTGCATCGTGCAACACGCCATCACAAGATCGTGTCAGGGAAACATGGGCGGTTAGCGATTATAGGAGAAGTGGGCAACCAACCGTGTGATACTAACACACAACTCCACTTCCTCCACTTTCCCACGAGAGACGTGATGAAGGCTTATCGACTTGTATAAATAGGTTCTCCTCCCTATTTCCAACAACACAGAAAAACCAAGTGTTAATACCATCGTATTCAACACCCCTTCTCAACCTTCTATTAACAAGTCATCAAATAGCCTTCACCTTCATACTCTCAACACCTTCTTCGCTTCCCTCCCTAAGATCAACCTCACATTCTTCACCTGTGACCGAAACAAATCTGGAACGGTCGTGTCTTCGGTTTAGGCCAGAATTGTACAGATTATCTATCGAATCAAAAGTGTTCATCGTGCAACACATTTGTTGAAGGTTTAAATTCACTTCTCATTCACACACACCCAAAATTACCTAAACCTGCAGAAGTAGTTTTCTCCCACAAACAATCCCAAAGGTTGTAAGTTTAGCATCATCGTTGTTGAAAATCCTTAGCTATAACAATGAGAAAAGCATCGGTTCTCGATCATTGTTATACAGTGTCATAGTATTATTACACAACGTCAAAGTCCAATTGCATCACAACTTCGACAACAATACTATGGTGATACTTCACTCCCTCTTAGGCAATACTCCGTCTCACATGGAAACCACTCCCCCTTACATAATGATCTGAAAACCATATGTATTTGTAGTGTGAACTACATATTAATTCTCCCCCTTTTTGTCAATAAAATTGGCAAAGGTACAAAAACGGGATCCTAATGAAATTTTCGTAAGAGACATTTCATGACCAAAGGTAAATATATATCATCTTGTTTAGATGCAATCATAAAGCCGAAGCTAAATGCATTCATCAAGGAGTTTATAAAGACGCAAGATAACCCCTATATTATTCCACAGCTTCACTCCCCACAAAGATTTTGCAATTAAGCACAAGCTCATAAGAAATCTCCCCCATAATATGTCATTCCCTAAGGAACAACAAGAGCGATCTTAATTTCAAAAGGAAAGAAGGATTTCTTTAGACTCAAGAAATTGCATACAAGTATGAATTTGGAATCCAGCAAGAAATATTCAATCAAATTAACCAAAGCGAACCAAGATTAATTTGATTAAATATGCTCAACACAAGTAAACTTATGGAGACTTAAAAAATCAATTAGATTGATCACAAGAAAACTTGCAAATAATATAATTGTCATACTCAACCAAACTAGTTACAAGAGTAATCAATTTAATTGGCCACACTCTATATAAGAATATCTATGGTACAATGACTAAGTTAATCATAAAAATAACCTTCATAGTCAATATGCTCAACATGAGAAGAGCTTACGGAGTGCTAACTAAATAACCATACTAGATGATTGATTTAGTTCATTTGGGCTCAACATAAGAGATTATGGAACCCCGACTAAGATTATCATAAGATATGACAACCTTAACCGTACATGTACTCAACATAAGAAAACTTATGGAATACAAACTAAATAACCACACAAGTTGATTAATTTAGTTCTTAATGCTCAACATATAGCATCTCATGGAACAACCAACCATGCCAATAAGGAATCGACTTAGTCGTATCGTGCTCAACATAAGATACACAATGGAGCCTTCATGGTAATACATAAAAAATGGATCAATAATGATATATACCGTGGATAACACAAGGATTCATTCTATGTTTCTATCACCATTTTCACAATGACATAAAATAGACATAATCCTTGAATCACAAAATATTTTAACCTATCATACATCAATAATTGACAATATAGGCTTAACTTTCGTGTTTTGCAAAAAGTCTATTCATTCTTTTATCAATATTTGCATATCAATTCACGAACGACTTTACTTTTGACAAAATATGGGATAATCAAGTTCACTGACGTAAACAACACATATCCCATCAAAATATTGCAATATATAAAACCATAAAGATTAATACTGTAACCATCATCTTCCAAACAAGTTTAGAATTTAACCAATAAGTCTAAACACAAGAAGATTAAAACTTTGGATATAGCTATGTGTAATCACAATAATTGCTATTCCAAACTCTAATAATCCTTCAAAAACAAGAATGAATTCTCATAAGAAGTTTCCTAGGCATCAAGACAAATTCGTAATGCACATATAAGATGATTTGTCCTTAGAGGGTAGAATCAATCCTTTCCTCCCAGATTTATACCAAGAATAGCTACCAAAGGCGTATAAAAAGATTTTCTTAACAAAGAAGAACATACAAAGTCAATAATGACTATGCACCATAGTTCACATAGGATGATTGTGAACATTCAAAAATTCCATAGCACTGCGTACTACTTTCCATTCTTGAACTTCCTTCTTTGTGATTCACTAAAAAAATTCTTGTAAAAGCTACAAATTATCTTACAAAAGTAGTACTCCAAGTTCCCAAGTTCAAGATAAGTGGAACAAGTGCAACGAAACGGAGCAAAATACTCAAAAACAAGAGTCAGGACAAATATCAATCTTAACTCATCCAAATTCAAGTTTTATCATCTCCATTTTTAAGATAATTCAAATAGGAATAGAATGCAAAAAGAATGGGTTCATTCCGAGTTCGGACAAAGAAGTTACGGCCAAAACAAGTCGACCGAATAACGACGTCTACAGGCAAGTCCGCGAACTTATGGGTTTGCACACGAATTTTCAAGTCCGCGAACTTAAACTCCTGGATTTTGGTTTTAAAAGGTGTTATTGTATGTGTACCGTGAAGTCCAAACATCCCAAACCATTATTTTCAAACCTAAACAATTAAGAAACTTAAACACAGATCAAGTTAGGTAGAAATGAACGATAAGCAAGGTACATGAATCATTATAAGTACTCTAAGCAAATAAAAACACAAATATTGCTCAAGATTATAAACATACCTTTTTATAAGAATCCAATCGTCTTAATGAACATAATTTCTGTGCCCCAATTCTCGTGCTTCCCTCACTGTATACGTAGCAGGGCATTCCTTGGTGAGGATGCACTTACAACACAATCAAGTTGTGTTGAGGTGAACAATGTCTTGCTCACCATGGCACCAAGAAATAGTTTCTTTCCAACAACTCTTAAATCTTATAGTGTTGAGAAACATCCAAGGAACTGTTTTTATAAGTCTATCAAAGAACTTCAAGAGAACCCAAAAAGATTTGTGTTTCTGATTTCTTGTTTTCCAACTTATAAAAAACTGTTTCTGCAGATAGTTTTTAGTACTGCGAAGGGAGACTATTTTAAAAGAGACATCCTAGATTCCTCATAAAATAAGACAATGCTACTATCTTTATAGGAGGTATCAGGAATTGAGAAACGAATCAATTCATGCCTTTAGGTGATACACTCAGATGACTGAGATTTAAACTCCTCTTGTAATTCGTTTAGTTTGTCATAACTAATTGGATTACGCAGAGGAGGAGCATTGCTCTCACTGATTAGTAAATCAATATCAACCTCAACATGAATATTATTCATCATAACTTGATTTAGCCTTTCAAGAGATTCTTTCTCTTTCTGGAGGAATAACACAACATCAAGAGATAAGCTCCCAAGCTTCTTTTTAAGCCCTGAAAACACTTCAAGGGATTTTAAACCTGGTGGAGGTTTAGATAGAATTTCTTCTACAAATTTTATTAAATCAGTCATGGAAGAGAATTCTGAAATCCCTGGATCTGGTGGTGCATTTATTGAGATAGCACTGCAGTCCATAGAGTCAGATCGCTACAAACACATACTTGTAAGGTCTTAAACGTGTTTTCCCGCTCTGATACCAATTGAAAAAGCGGGGGTCTAACAACCTTACCCAATATTTCAATTAGCAATCTGTATGGACAGCTCCGAGTTGTTTTCTAGAGAATCAACTAGACTCCATCAATAGAAAATACTCAAGGAGTTATTATCTCAATCTGTCAATTTAATTTACTCAAGCAAATGTGATTCGCGAGTCTAATCAAAGAGAGATAACTTAGATGGTACCAAAGACCAATATCCAAGTGTCAATCAATTTAAATCAACAACCAATAAGGTCGAATATTCTAATTGATTGAACAATGCACAACCTGTATTATTTCAATTATATAAAAATATAATGCGGAAAAGAAATAACACAGATACCAGAATTTTGTTAACGAGGAAACCACAAATGCAGAAAAACCCCGGGACCTAGTCCAGATTAAACATACACTGTATTAAGCCACTACAGACACTAGCCTACTCCAAATTAACTTCGGTCTGGACTATAGTTGAACCCTAATCAATCTCACACTGATCCAAGGTATAGTTATGCTCCTACGCATCTTATCCCAGCAGGATATTGCACACTTGATTCCCTTAGCTGATCTCACCCACAACCAAGAGTTGCTACGACCCAAAGTTGAAGACTTTAGCAAACAAATTTGTCACACACAGAAAAGTCTACAAGATAGATAAATTCGTCTCCCACTGATAAACCTATCAGTTTTGTTCCGTCTTTTGATAAATCAAGGTGAACAGGAACCAATCAATAAAACCAGACTTATATTACCGAAGAACATCTCAGTTATATCAATCACCTCATAATAGTCTTAATCAACGTAGTGAAAAAAGATATTATGGAATCACAAACGATGAGACGAAGATGTTTGTGATTACTTTTATATCTTGCCTTTCGGAGATAGAAATCTCAAGCCAATTATTATAATTATACTCGTACGATAGAAACAGCAAGATCAGATCACATAACTACTAGATAAGTAGTATCGGTCTGGCTTCGCAATCCCAATGAAGTCTTTAAGTCGTTAACCTGGTTTTAGAAAAAGAAAACCAAAGGTTAAAGGAGAATCGACTCTAGCTTAGAAAACTAGTATCACACAGAATGTGTGGGGATTTGGTTTCCTAGTTGTAAGAGTTCTCCCTTATATAGTCTTTCAAATCAGGGTTTGCAATCAATGTTAGCTTAGTAACAAAGCATTCAATATTCACCGTAAGATGAAAACCTGATTAGATACAAGATAATATCTCTCAACCTTTAGATCTAAAACTTAGATTGCCATACACACATGTACTTGACAATTTTGGGTTTGTGTAACCGTACCCAAATGTGTACAATAGTTGGTTCAATATTAGTCAACCAAATGGTTAGCCAAATGATAAATTTCATATCAACCATATTCTTCTTCACCATAACTAGTCCAAATGACTCAAATGAACTAGTTAGAGAGTTGTTCAATTGCTATGAGATCTTATGTACTACAAAAGACACAGTTGAAGCAAAAATGATGTGATTCACTCGAATCGATTCATGAACTATAAAGCCACGGTTTGCAATAGCATTCCTTAGATAATTTAAATAAGTTCACGAACATCATTTTTAGACATAACCACTCAAGTTCGCGGACTGGGTTCGCGGACTTAAGTAACCGGTTGGAGTTCACATACTCCAGCAGAAATTCTCGGGTTCGAGAACTACGCACGTTCGTGGACTGAGTTCGCAGACTGAGTTGACTGCTCAAGTTCCGGTTTTCACTTGATCAACAAAGTTCGCAAACTTCGGTTCAAGTGCTAAGGAGTTATACATATATATGTTACCAATGTTTATACCCCCTAGTGATTAAATTGTCTAAACTCTCATTTCAATCATTGAAACATTCTCAGAGGACGTCATATAGTTGTTATTCACAAATTATTTTTCGTCAGAGCAATTTCCAAAGTGATTGAAATATAACATGACTTTCATCACTAGGAAAATATGAACTTGGCTAAAGCAAAAGCTTTACCAACACACATTTCGAGAAATAGATAAGCGAGATATTCAGCTCGAAATGTCACATGTGTATATCTTTAGTCTATATAGTAAAACGAATTTTGTCTCAAGATAGGAGATAGAGTAGATAGACTTTTAAGTGATAGATAAGTTCAAGTCTCCACATACCTTTTAGTCGATGAATATCCACTGGTTCCTTGAGTAGTCATTCGTCTTGTATGATGATTGCCATGGAGTTCTTGAGCTCAACTACACTTTCTATCCTGGTTCGTGACCTTAGTTATGGTAGACTAGAAATCAAGAATTTATAGTTTTGATCACTAACATTGACAAACATGCTTGATATAGCAACGCATGCGAGTTAGACCGAGCAATGCTCTAACATAAACAACACATTGATATATTCTTAACACTCGAAAGACTTTCATTTATATAATATATCAGAGAGTTTGGGTTTTGTTATTAGCACATTATGTAATTATGATTCTTAGAATCGGAAATCTTGTTTTGATGCTTCAATTAGGTTGTAATCCTATCAGTTAAGCAGGTTTAGTATTTGGGACGTCACAAGTTGGTATCAAAGCTCATCATTAGATCTTACTTGGGAAACAATAGATAATAGCTATTGCCAATTAGTAAAATAGATTAGTTTATAACTAGGTTGGGTTGTGATATAAATCTTATTCACTAAAATTTATTAAGAACTAAAATATTTATGAGTTGATTGATTGATTTGTTCAACATGTTGATTGCTTGCTTCTTGCTTTGTGTGTATATAATTATGAAGTAATATTGTAAGTTGAAACCAGTTACATTATAGTTTATAAATTTCAATAGAAAATTAGAGATTAGTTAGTCTCAATTATTTAATACTTGGTAATCCAACACTGGGGAATAGTGAGGTGTGGAGTTCTGGTATGTTTATGTTATCTTTGTTCGTAGGAAAGCATTATCGGGCCTAGCTTACCTATACAAGGCAACTGCATGCATGGATTACTATTCATAAAAAGAGAACTTGCTACTATTAGTGAATTGATAGATCCCAAAGTTTACTTAGAAATTGATAGAGTATCGTCTCTCGTAATTAGAACCATTAATCTATTTAGGTAGAAAATTAGCGTGAATAATTTATACCTAGTCTTATGTTAGAATTTAATTCAGCATAGTGAGTTTAGAGACAATCATCTTATGAAATAGAAATTGGTGTAGAAAGTTTAAAACTAATTACTTGTTAAAATAAAAATCTAAGTAGTGTATCTAGAGCCAAATATTATAGTTATTGTATAAGTGTCCATATAACTCTTCTTAGGAAATTATTTTTGGTAGCAGATGTCAATCAACATAGTTTTAGGTTTTGGATATAGTGGATAATTTATTTATCCAGGATCGCTTAGATTTATTAGATTAATTTCTGATGTTTGTGGTTTAACTATAAAATAAAACTATGTATTGTTTTGTTATGTCATATTTCTTGCGTGAGAAATTTTCACCTTGATTGTTTTTTGCTTCTAATGTATAGGAAAAATAGATTGTGTGCACATATATAGGTTGTAGTAACATAATCTAAATACCATCATTAGTATAAAACAAAGCTAGGAGAAGTTTGCCTTTGTTAGTGGTGGTCAGGATTTGTCTGGACAAAGATAAATCAAGGGTTGTGGTTCCTCTGACCACCCCTACATCTCGCACATGTGGCGTTCATTCCAATATTATGAATGACAAATGAATACTCAAGTCAAGATATGGAATTTCAAAAATTATAACAGGGAGGTTCGAAATCATGACCTATTGTGTCATAAGAGTGGCCTCTAACCAGTGTTCCACCATGGTTGGAATTGATAGAAAATATAAATCAACAGTGGTGGTTTGTTCAACTCAAATACCATAATTACTTTATTAATTAGTGTTTCACTAATTGCAGATAATAAATAATCTATTCATTATAAAGTGCTTTATTAATTAGTGTTTCACTAATTGCTCATAATAAATGACTAATCATTTTTTAATTATAAATGTTTTCTTAATTAATTATAATATTTATTTCTATTAATAGTAATTTTGATAAATAATATCAATATACATTTCATGCGACAATGAGTAGTAGAAGAGGTGGAGGCCGAAATATTAGTGGTGGTTAAGGGAAGAGCCAAGCACAATTATATTTATTTTTGTTCTTTTATCGTAAAATGTGATACAAAGTCCATTTTTCACATGTATCCAACTTGCCAAGAATTTTTTCTCCCTCTCTCCTCAAAATCCTGGCTCCGCCCCTAGTTTTTGGTGGAAGAAGTAGTGACAGTGAATGTTGGTGAGTAGTGATGGACAATATTAATTTTATGTTGTTGTTACCACATCGATAACATCGTAGGGTGGAAGATGTGGTTGGTTGTTTTTAACACTTTTGATAAATGAAGGTACCATATATCTCAGGGATGATATCATACAAGACAATATTTTCATGATCGTAGTTGGATTACCCAAATGGTACCCATGTTATCTTTGGTACTATATCGTATAAATCATGATTTTCTAATGTTAAAATAAAATTGATTGCGATACAAAAAAGAATATATACACGGAAAAATAATAATGAAACTAATCAATTGAAGAAATTTTGTTCAATCTAAACCTCATACATGGCATTTGTGACTGAAAATTAGAATTGCGTCCAACAACCTACATGGGATGGGCGGCAGTGGTGGAGTCAAAAATTGACATTGAGGAGGTAAACTTTGGTGGACTAAACCATAAATATATATGGATAAAGTACTATTTATAAAATAAACTAAAAAAAAATTGTAGTTATTAAAAATTTAAGGGGTTAGAGCCAGGTTAGTCAACCCTTGCCTCCGCCACTAGGTGGTGGTGGATAAAAAAAGTGGATTTATATGGTTTTATGGTGGTGGTGGGTATTGGTGAACAAAAATATATTATGCTAATTTCGTAATGCCACAAAATGTGTAACGTTATATTATAAAGCATAAAACGTGGTTGATCATTCTATTGTTAAAATAAACTTGATAAAACACATGTCTATTTAAAAAAAATGGAGCAATCAATTTCCATGTTATGTAATAACTAAACGAACGACACGAATCAAGATCAGAAGATATGAAATTATTTATTATCGATTTGTTTATGTAAAGAGTGGTCAGGATTTGACCTTGGCAAAGATAAATTAACCGCTGGGGTTTGTTCAACTTAACCATTTTTAAACGATTTATTAATTAGTATCTCATTGATTGTTCACAATGATTAGTTAAATTTTTATTATAAATGTCCCTTTGATAATCTAACATAAATACATAATTTTATTAATAAATAATTTTACTAAAAACTATACTAATTCTAATGGTGGTAGTGGAAGTTGGGTTATAAGCGTCGGCGGGTGTTTGTGAATGATGGAGGCGATAACATTACTATTGGTGGAAGAAATAGTGACGGTGGATGGTTTTTATGGTGGTGGGTATTGGTAATAGTAGTGTATAATAATTGTTTTTGCTTTTTAGTGAGTTTTTTTGACCAAGTAAAAAAATAATCTTCACAAAACATGCAATATTGTATTGTGAAAGATGTAATAGGTTGTTTTTAGCACGATTGATAAGGACAAAAACCAAATATTTCGAGGATGATACCGGAACGTATAAGACAATATGATCATGACTGTTCGATCACCCGTTATTATATAAAGGAAATTGGTGTACCCGCGTAAGAGAACATTATCGCTCTCTCAAGTACTATTACATTATTTTTCCTGAAAGACCATCAATGTCAAGTTGTTTCGCGATAACTACCTACAAAGACAACAACTTTCACCCAATTCCCGATATAAAACCTTATTGACCGGGAAAATATATTTGCATTCTAAAATATTTGTTTGAAAATTATGTTTGTTTATCAAAATCATCATAAAAAACTCTAAATCATAAATTTAAATTTCGCCTCCGATGTTTATAGAATATTTTTTATATTTTACATTCTCAAATCATGCGACCTCTTGATGACAAATCAACAATATCAAATTACGGATCAATATGTATAGGTTTCATTCACTGGGTAGAAGGTAGAGTAGAGACAGATGGTTAGATCACACAAAGCAGAACATGACTGAGAATACTTCAATAATTTGGTCAAGAGATAAGGTCAAAAATTTAAGATTAACTTTCTACAAGACTAATTAGATCGGCTTCGATAGGAGCTGACTAAAATATGGATCAATAATAATTTTCATGTAAGACAATTGCAAAACATAGTTTGGCTAACTCTGCCTATGTAAAGAGTGGTCAAGATTTGTCCTTCCTCAATTGCTATGTTGTAGTTGCGAATTATCTCACAACTACAACCTCATAAAAATCCATTGAAATGATTCCTAAATCTAATTAATTTGATATGAAACTAAGAATTAAAGTACTAAAATTATAAAAAGAGACACAAAGATTTTTACGTGGTTCGATCAATGTGATCTACATCCACGGTGCTTTACTAGTGATTGTATGTGATTACATGATTTTACAATTGAGACTCCATTAATGAATATTTGGAGCTCTAGATTTTTGGGGAAGAAGATGATAAAGAAAATAAAAATCTCTCCTAAAAATTTCTCTCTCCTCCTAAAATTATCCTCTCCTACTAAAAACATCTCTCTCTTCCTCTCATGCCTAAATGGCTATTTATATGATTTTACAAAAGATGACAGTTGTGTTGTCCCGCCATTTCGGATTTGAGAATTATCTTGTGAACCTTCGTAACTTCACTTCGCAAATATCTTGAACCTTCGCAAATATTATTGTTGCGTCATTAAATATTCGCAAGTGAAGGTTACTGCGATATTCTTCTCCTACATCTTGCCTCTTTCTTCTTGAATATTGCTTGAAGAACGATCTTTAAGAAAAAATCCGTTGTAGTAGTCTTTAATCTTTGTTGATGAAGGAACGAGCGAAAGAATATTAAACTCAAAAAGTATATACTTTCCTCTATTCTTTTGCGAAGTTCTGAAGCTTTTAAGAAGTAATTAGAAGTATCATCTTGCGAAGTATGAAGTGTGTGAAGTATCTTGAAGAAATATGAAGTATAAGAAATATAAAATATTCTTGAAGAAGTATAAGAAGTATTCAATCCTCGAAATATGTAAGAAGTATGAAGTATCTTTAAAAAGTATAAGAAGTATTTAATCCTTGAAATTTATAAGAAGTATGAAATATCCTTGATGAGAGTGATAAATATTGCCTCTGTTCATGTGAAATTATTACTCCATTTTTGGTGAGGATTCTTGCTGAGAAGATAAAGAACATAAAATACTTTCTTGGGTATCCATATTTGCCTCTGTTCTTTATCTATGAAGGAGAATTCTTGAGAAAATGTTGAATGATTAAATTGCGTCTCTATTCTTATCTTGCCTCTGCCTCAAGTGATAACCCTGCTAACTTCTGAATATTTCTGCGAATTTCTGAGTTTTTCTGCGAATTTTTGAACTTCTGAATAATGCTGCGAATAGTGCTGCGAATATAGTGTTGCGAATATAGTGTTGCGAATGTAGTGTTGCGAATTATGAATAATCCTGCGAATTATGAATGTTTCTGCGAAGTTTCGCGGTATTTTCCTGTAAAATTTTGTAAAATACTTGTGCGAATATAATATTTATGTAATGATTATGTTATGAAATGTGTATGCGATGCTTATGCCATGAAATGTTTATGCAATGCTTTTATGATGCGAATATGATGCTTGAATGATGCGAGTATGATGCTTGTATGATGCGAGTATGATGCTTGTATAATGCGAATACTTATCTATTGCAATGTATATTTCAAGTTTCTATTACTTAGCTCATTTTGAGAAGAAGATGGATTCTTCTGATTATCCTGCAACAAATCATTTTTCTATGATCAATAACTCTGATCAAACGGAGATGAATAAAAATACACAACTTACTGAGACAGACGCTTCTACTTCATGCTTCGACTGAGGTTTATTTCGAGAAGAAATATTACTGTTGGACATAGCGATGAAAAGGTATGATAATCAATATTTCCTCTGAACGATGAAACTGACTCAGGAATGGAAGAAATATTTGCGTAAATACTAAACCCAAAGTCTTAGAGATATATACAAGATACGGTGGATACTTATCTTCTATAGATAGTCAAATTCAGTTGCGGGTTTTACTGAAACCTTAAGATTCAAACAAGGTCAATATTGGAGATGCGGAGGAAAAATAACTGGGGACTGATAGAAGCTCGCCATGGTTAGAAAACTACATGGATTGGTGTATGACGCGTGTTTTCTCAGCCCACGCAATGTATCCCAGTATTTTCCACAAATGAAAGTCACCAAGGCAAGCCAAAGGTGTTCATGATGAATTTTGGGGCATGAACATTAGTCCATTTCATTGAATTCGGGAAGAATCAACATTAATAAAAGGGTTTCTCATTCAAAAGAAAATCCTAATTTAGAAGAGAATCTGTTCAGATCATCAAAAAAGATATCTACTACGAAGATTAAAAAAAAAACATTCAAATGTTTAAATAAGATCATGAGCAAGACTAGTCATCCGATTCGCCCTCTTCATCATCATCATCATCCTTCTCATACTATGAAGAATCTTCTTCAGACTATTTCTCGGAGTCACTGTCCGAGTCAGGGAATTCTTCTTCTTCTATGTCACCATATATTGTATCATGTAGATCTTCATCGTCACGTTCAGCTTGGAGATCATCCTTAACCTGTCATTCAATTTCCCTGTGCAGTGGATATGATTTACTTTTGCGTGTTGTAAAATTCCACACGAGCTCTTCTTATTCATCCTCAACATCTGAATCTGAAGCTACACAATAAGGTAGGGATCGGAGTCTCTCCTCGTCTTCTTGTATTTTTTGCCGAGTTCTACGCCTTTTCTCTCGATACTCAGCAAGTATATCCTCCCTTTCTTTCCTCTTCAAGAGCTCGTCACGATCAGCTTTAAGTATATCAAGAGATATGTTATTCGCCAGTAGAGCACGATCTATGTTGGCACGTGCTTTCCCCTCTGAAACCCTCGAATCCTCTTCAGAAGAGCTGGAAGAATAATCACTACTGGAGGACACCATGTCTGGAACCAGAGACACAGAATTACGGATGTGCATACATCAATTTCACAAAATGGTAATTCTCAACTCTTACCTTTTATACGATTCCACTAACAGTTGTGATTGTAACGTAAGAGTTAATACTTCAAAACTTGCTCGCTTCTTCGAAACTACAAAAGACGGGCAAAACTCAGATTTTCATAAAATCATGAATACCTCTACTGCGTGAACATTCACCATGGAGTTATGAAAACTAAAACATTATTTCATCATAAATAATGGTTTACTTCTAAGTAATATTACACAAAACTCAAGTTTTGATTCTAAAGAAAATAATATATATTTGCATATGTAAAAAAAAAAAACGTGATTTACTCACGTAAATTAAAAAAAAAAACATTTTTGACGTGATCAAGCCTCACGAAAATAAAATTCGTGGATATTCCACAGTTTCATCAAAAAAAAAAACCCATGAACAGGCCATGGTTTGATAAAAAAAAAACTATTTTCCTTCATATGATTGTCTTTCTTTGAAACGAGGGTTTATTTCGGTTTTGTGAAAGCTCACATATTTTCAAGATAAAGTTTTGGTTTTCATGAAAGCTCATAAACAAAATTTTATCACTGGACACAGGTTTATACAAAAAAAATTTCTCCTAGGTCAGGGATTATTCATAGTTTCTCAAACTAACTATGGAACGAACATACGTTTTCTAAAAATAAGGATTTTCAACAAAGCTCACACTCATATATGCACATATATATAATTTCAACATGATGAAAGCATGAACAACTCATGAACTCAGTAAACTTCTGAATAAATAAATAAATCACGTACCTGTTGGCGCCAGACGGTGGCTGCTCCGGCGGAAAAATTTTCTCCTCCCTGATGGCGTGAAGATGATGAAGAGTTGAAGGTGGTGGTCGTGTAGGTGAAATAAAAAAGAAGGAATGATTAATCCCTTTTATATCAAACTTTATTTCCAAAACCTAATTCCACAAGGATTTCCTTTTTGGGCCCGACCCGTGAATCCTAAAATGACCAAGGTCCCGTCATCATAATCAGTGGTGCAACACCAATTCATGCTCATTAGATAATGTTGTATCATGTCACTGAGATCTTCATTCAAGTCGTGGTTTGCTCGTACTACCAAAATCCGGTAATGTCTTACTTTATGACTAAGTTCAATTGCTTATATTGTTTGTAATCGGAAAATCACCATTCAGTGTTGACTGAGGAACATGACTGTCCCTCACTAAGCAGGGAACTTAATGTAGATGGTAGATTTTTAACAAGGGCTAAAATCGTAAACCCATAATTATAAGTATTCCTGATCCAACAATCAGATGAATATTGAGGCTCATGTCTCTTATCGAAAGCATGAAAGCTCA
Source organism: Papaver bracteatum (assembly GCA_023529315.1). Taxonomy (NCBI): domain Eukaryota; kingdom Viridiplantae; phylum Streptophyta; class Magnoliopsida; order Ranunculales; family Papaveraceae; genus Papaver; species Papaver bracteatum. The sequence continues at coordinate 1,114,543 of JAJJWX010001294.1, forward strand.
TGCCACAAGAATCTCTGACTGAGAATACTATCTCTCAGAGCATATGTAGATATGTAGTCTCTCAGTTGAGGCAACGACATATCTCATGAATACTGAGTAATTTCAGTAATTACTTCTATACATAATCGAAAGATTGGATGGCTCCTAGACATCTTGCCTGCTAGTATAGAGCAATAACGTCTTCAAGATGTAACAATGTTTTCCATGACTATATAAAAGAAATATGACACTTCAACAAGCTCATAACACTCAATTCTTGAATAATTAATGCTCCTAGATAATCGTACTAGTATAGATCCATCAATTAATTATTCATACACACGATGAGAATGTGAGCAAGTCGAGCAATCAGTTGGAGGAGTTAACAAAGTAGTGGATGGAAAATCTACCAAGTCTTCGCACGTTGAGCAACTGGTTTTAACGCGATTTCCACTTCCCCACTCTTTGATTCCATCAACTGTAACACTTCATGGGATCAAGGTGTTTACAATTCCAGCAATATAAAGGCCTCTAAATCATGATTGAAACATACAAGAATTTCTCAACAAGTTCATACAGATAATCTTTCGTCTACACGAACTCATCGTCTGAGCAATCACTCTCAACTGAGTAAATTTAATCATTCAGAACTTTCTTACGCAGAATACACAACACACCTACAATCTCGATCACCATTGATCTCACACATTTCTCAGCTTCCCTCATACAGATCTCATCCGTCCAACTTCGCAGGCATGGTTGGACGGCCTAGATCACGCGCGGGACCGAGTAGCGCGCACGCACATGCTCACCATCGTCCCAACATTACCCTCGCACCATCTACCTCACCAAAAGAGGTCGGCAAATGCCGGATTCGGTCGGATATAGGTAGACGGTCGGAAACCCTAAATTAGGGTTTGCATCAAGTGGTCGCAGGCAGCCACTTTGAGACAAACGAACGGAAGCCAAAGGAAAGCGGGATTAGCTGGCCGACCACACCAGCATGTCCACTGTGGGCCCAGCTACACGGCCAACCAATCGGCCGCGAACGGTTACAGACCAGCCATCTTGAAATTTGTGCCCAAAGGTAGCATGCACGGCCCCCTTCTAATCTCGGTTGTCCATCATCGCAGGCGAGCGACTTAGATTGCTCTGATTGACTTCCAACAAGCATGGGCATGAAGAGTGGCGTCCCGCATACCTGCTGGACCGATCGGCCACTCCATGCACGCCTCCCAAGGCTGAAAACCGTTAGGGTGAAAAGGGAGGCTTGCAAGCCTTCCAAACCCTAATCCAACGGTTATTCCTCCATCAATCTCGTCCGTCCAAGTTCGCATGCTTAGATGAATAGCCTAGGAAGGGAGTTAGGTGGAAAACAAGGTATCACCGTGATCACCATCCTCCACACTTCCCCATGGCATAACCGGCCAAGGTGGGTCCCGCTCATGCGACCTCCGAACAACGCCTGAACATAGCTAGTTGAGTCACTTCAACTTGCAATCTTTTCATCAAGGTTGTGTAGGCTTCAAGCATGTTAAGCATATTTAATGCACCGCATGCATACAATATGCGCCTACAAACAACTTGATTATTTTACCTAGCACCGTTTGCTACCTTATGTGGGTCCCACGACTCACTCGAGATGTTAATCACGTCACAACTGGGGGATACAATCTAGGGTATTGGTCTGGCGGTTTAAAGCGTGGAGCGTGCAACACGCCATCACAAGATCGTGTCAGGGAAACATGGGCGGTTAGCGATTATAGGAGAAGTGGGCAAGCAACCGTGTGACACTAACACACAACTCCACTTCCTCCATCACTCCACTTCCTCCACTTTCCCACGAGAGACGTGATGAAGGCTTTTCGACTTGTATAAATAGGTTCTCCTCCCTATTTCCAACAACACAGAAAAACCAAGTGTTAATACAATCGTATTCAACGCCCAGAGCCTGTCTGCAACATTTTCTATCCTGCTCAACGTTCTGTTAACAAGTTATCAAATAGCCTTCACCTTCATACTCTCAACACCTTCTTCGCTTCCCTCCCTAAGATCAACCTCACATCCTTCACCTGTGACCGAAACAAATCTGGAACGGCCGTGTCTTCGGTTTAGGCCAGAATTGTACAGATTATCTCTCGAATCAAAAGTGCTCATCGTGCAACACATTTGTTGAAGGTTTAAATTCACTTCTCATTCACACATACCCAAAATTACCTAAACCTGCAGAAGTAGTTTTCTCCCACAAACAATCCCAAAGGTTGTAAGTTTAGCATCATCGTTGTTGAAAATCCTTAGCTATAACAATGAGAAAAGCATCGGTTCTCGATCATTGTTATACAGTGTCATAGTATTATTACACAGCGTCAAAGTCAAATTGCATCACAACTTCGACAACAATACTATGGTGATACTTCACTCCCTCTTAGGCAATACTCCGTCTCACATGGAAACCACTCCCCCTTACATAATGATCTGAAAACCATATGTATTTGTAGTGTGAACTACATATTAATTCTCCCCCTTTTTGTCAATAAAATTGGCAAAGGTACAAAAACGGGATCCTAATGAAATTTTCGTAAGAGACATTTCATGACCAAAGGTAAATATATATCATCTTGTTTAGATGCAATCATAAAGCCGAAGCTAAATGCATTCATCAAGGAGTTTATAAAGACACAAGATAACCCCTATATTATTCCACAGCCGCACTCCCCACAAAGATTTTGCAATTAAGCACAATCTCAAAAGAACTCTCCCCCATAATATGTCATTCCCTAAGGAACAACAAGAGCGATCTTAATTTCAAAAGGAAAGAAGGATTTCTTTAGACTCAAGAAATTGCATACAAGTATGAATTTGGAATCCAACAAGAAATATTCAATCAAATTAACCAAAGCGAACCAAGATTAATTTGATTAAATATGCTCAACACAAGTAAACTTATGGAGACTTAAAAAATCAATTAGATTGATCACAAGAAAACTTGCAAATAATATAATTGTCATACTCAACCAAACTAATTACAAGAGTAATCAATTTAATTGGCCACACTCTATATAAGAATATCTATGGTACAATGACTAAGTTAATCATAAAAATAACCATCATAGTCAATATGCTCAACATGAGAAGAACTTACGGAGTGCTAACTAAATAACCATACTAGATGATTGATTTAGTTCATTTGGGCTCAACATAAGAGATTATGGAACCCCGACTAAGATTATCATAAGATATGACAACCTTAACCGTACATGTACTCAACATAAGAAAACTTATGGAATACAAACTAAATAACCACACAAGTTGATTAATTTAGTTCTTAATGCTCAACATATATCATCTCATGGAACAACCAACCATGCCAATAAGGAATCGACTTAGTCGTATCGTGCTCAACATAAGATACACAATTTAGCCTTCATGGTAATACATAAAAAATGGATCAATAATGATCTATACCATGGATAACACAAGGATTCATTCTATGTTTCTATCACCATTTTCACAATGAGATACAATAGACATAATCCTTGAATCACAAAAGATTTTAACCTATCATACATCAATAATTGACAATATAGGCTTAACTTTTGTGTTTTGCAAAAAGTCTATTCATTCTTTTATCAATATTTGCATATCAATTCACGAACGACTTTACTTTTGACAAAATATGGGATATTCAAGTTCACTGACGTAAACAACACATAACCCATCAAAATATTGTAATATATAAAACCATAAAGATTAATACTGTAACCATCATCTTCCAAACAAGTTTAGAATTTAACCAATAAGTCTAAACACAAGAAGATTAAAACTTTGGATATAGCTATGTGTAATCACAATAATTCCTATTCCAAACTCTAATAATCCTTCAAAAACAAGAATGAATTCTCATAAGAAGTTTCCTAGGCATCAAGACAAATTCGTAATGCACATATAAGATGATTTGTCCTTAGAGGGTAGAATCAATCTTTTCCTCCTAGATTTATACCAAGAATAGCTACCAAAGGCGTATAAAAAGATTTTCTTAACAAAGAAGAACATACAAAGTCAATAATGACTATGCACCATAGTTCACATAGGATGATTGTTGCTCTTTCAAGAGATTCTTGCTCTTTCTGGAGGAATAACACAACATCAAGAGATAAGCTCTCAAGCTTCTTTTTAAGCCCTGAAAACACTTCAAGGGATTTTAAACCTGGTGGAGGTTTAGATAGAATTTCTTCTACAAATTTTATTAAATAAGTCATGGAAGAGAATTCTGAAATCCCTGGATCTGGTGGTGCATTTATTGAGATAGCACTGCTGTCCATAGAGTCAGATCGCTACAAACACAGACTTGTAAGGTCTTAAACGTGTTTTCCCGCTCTGATACCAATTGAAAAAGCGGGGGTCTAACAACCTTACCCAATATTTCAATTAGCAATCTGTATGGACAACTCCGAGTTGTTTTCTAGAGAATCAACAAGACTCCATCAATAGAAAATACTCAAGGAGTTATTATCTCAATCTGTCAATTTAATTTACTCAAGCAAATGTGATTCGCGAGTCTAATCAAAGAGAGATAACTTAGATGGTACCAAAGACCAATATCCAAGTGTCAATCAATTTAAATCAACAACCAATAAGGTCGAATATTCTAATTGATTGAACAACGCACAACCTGTATTATTTCAATTATATAAAAATATAATGCGGAAAAGAAATAACACAGATACCAGAATTTTGTTAACGAGGAAACCACAAATGCAAAAAAAAACCCGGGACCTAGTCCAGATTAAACATACACTGTATTAAGCCACTACAGACACTAGCCTACTCCAAATTAACTTCGGTCTGGACTGTAGTTGAACCCTAATCAATCTCACACTGATCCAAGGTATAGTTATGCTCCTATGCATATGATCCCAATAGGATATTGCACACTTGATTCCCTTAGCTGATCTCACCCACAACCAAGAGTTGCTACGACCCAAAGTCGAAGACTTTAGCAAACAAATTTGTCACACACAGAAAAGTCTACAAGATAGATAAATTCGTTTCCCACTGATAAACCTATCAGTTTTGTTCCGTCTTTTGATAAATCAAGGTGAACAGGAACCAATCAATAAAACCAGACTTATATTCCCGAAGAACATCACAGTTATATCAATCACCTCACAATAGTCTTAATCAACGCAGTGAAAAAGATATTATGGAATCACAAACGATGAGACGAAGATGTTTGTGATTACTTTTATATCTTGCCTTTCGGAGATAGAAATCTCAAGCCAATTATTACAATTATACTCGTACGATAGAAACAGCAAGCTCAGATCACATAACTACAAGATAAGTAGTATCAGTCTGGCTTCGCAATCCCAATGAAGTCTTTAAGTCGTTAACCTGGTTTTAAAAAAATAAAACCAAAGGTTAAAGGAGAATCGACTCTAACTTAGAAAACTAGTATCACACAGAATTTGTGGGGATTTGGTTTCCCAGTTGCAAGAGTTCTCCCTTATATAGTCTTTCAAATCAGGGTTTGCAATCAATGTTAGCTTAGTAACAAAGCATTCAATATTCACCATAAGATGAAAACCTGATTAGATACAAGCTAATATCTCTCAACCGTTAGATCGAAAACTTAGATTTCCATACACACATGTACTTGACAATTTTGGGTTTGTGTAACCGTACCCAAACGTGTACAATAGTTGGTTCAATATTAGTCAACCAAATGGTTAGCCAAATGATAACTTTCATATCAACCATATTCTTCTTCACCATAACTAGTCCAAATGACTCAAATGAACTAGTTAGAGAGTTGTTCAATTGCTATGAGATCTTATGTACTACAAAAGACACAGTTGAAGCAAAAACGATGTGATTCACTCGAATCGATTCATGAACTATAAAGCCACGGTTTGAAATAGCATTTCTTAGATAATTTAAATAAGTTCACGAACATCATTTTTAGATATAACCACTCAAGTTCGCGGACTGGGTTCGCGGACTTAAGTAACCGGTTGGAGTTCACATACTCAAGCAGAAATTCTCGGGTTCGAGAACTACGCACGTTCGTGGACTGAGTTCGCAGACTGAATTGACTGCTCAAGTTTCGGTTTTCACTTGATCAACAAAGTTCGCAAACTTTGGTTCAAGTGCTAAGGAGTTATACATATATATGTTACCAATGTTTATATCCCCCAGTGGTTAAATTGTCTAAACTCTCATTTCAATCATTGAAACATTATCAGAGGACGTCATATAGTTGTTATTCACAAATTAGTTTTCGTCAGAGCAATTTCCAAAGTGATTGAAACATAACATGACTTTCATCACTAGGCAAATATGAACTTGGCTAAAGCAAAAGCTTTACCAACACACATTTCGAGAAATAGATAAGCGAGATATTCAGCTCGAAATGTCACATGTGTATATCTTTAGTCTATATAGTAAAACGACTTTTGTCTCAAGATAGGAGATAGAGTAGATAGACTTTTAAGTGATAGATAAGTTCAAGTCTCCACATACCTTTTAGTCGATGAAGATCCACTGGTTCCTTGAGTAGTCATTCGTCTTGTATGATGATTGCCATGGAATTCTTGAGCTCAACTACACTTTCTATCCTGGTTCGAGACCTTAGTTATGGTAGACTAGAAAGCAAGACTTTATAGTTTTGATCACTAACATTGACAAACATGCTTGATATAGCAACGCATGCGAGTTAGACCGAGCAATGCTCTAACATAAACAACACATTGATATATTCTTAACACTCGAAAGACTTTCATTTATATAATATATCAGAGAGTTTGGGTTTTGTTATTAGCACATTATGTAATTATGATTCTTAGAATCGGAAATCTTGTTTTGATGCTTCAATTAGGTTGTAATCCTATCAGTTAAGCAGGTTTAGTATTTGGGACATCACACGTTGGTATCAAAGCTCATCATTAGATCTTACATGGGAAACAATAGATAATATCCATTGCCAATTAGTAAAATAGATTAGTTTATAACTAGGTTGGGTTGTGATATAAATCTTATTCACTAAAATTTATTAAGAACTGAAATATTTATGAGTTGATTGATTGATTTGTTCAACATGTTGATTGCTTGCTTCTTGCTTTGTGTGTATATAATTATGAAGTAATATTGTAAGTTGAAACCAGTTACATTATAGTTTAGAAATTTCAATAGAAAATTAGAGATTAGTTAGTCTCAATTATTTAATACTTGGTAATCCAACACTGGGGAATAGTGAGGTGTGGAGTTCTGGTATGTTTATGTTATCTTTTTTCGTAGGAAAGCATTATCGGGCCTAGCGTACCTATACAAGGCAACTGCATGCATGGATTACTATTCATAAAAAGAGAACTTGCTACTATTAGTGAATTGATAGATCCCAAAGTTTACTTAGAAATTGATAGAGTATCTTCTCTCGTAATTAGAACCATTACTCGATTTAGGTAGAAAATTAGCGTGAATAATTTAGACCTAGTCTTATGTTGGAATTTAATTCAGCATAGTGAGTTTAGAGACAATCATCTTATGAAATAGAAATTGGTGTAGAAAGTTTAAAACTAATTACTTGTTAAAATAAAAATCTAAGTAGTGTATCTAGAGCCAAATATTATAGTTATTGTATAAGTGTCCATATAACTCTTCTTAGGAAATTATTTTTGGTAGCAGATGTCAATCGACATAGTTTTAGGTTTTGGATATAGTGGATAATTTATTTATCCAAGATCGCTTAGATTTATCAGATTAATTTCTGATGTTTGTGGTTTAACTATAAAAATAAAACTAGGTATTGTTTTGTTATGTCATATTTCTTGCGTGAGTAATTTTCACCTTGATTGTTTTTTGCTTCTAATGTATAGGAAAAATAGATTGTGTGCACATATATAGGTTGTAGTAACATAATCTAAATACCATCATTAGTATAAAACAAAGCTAGGATAAGTTTTCCTTTGTTAGTGGTGGTCAGGATTTGTCTGGACAAAGATAAATCAAGGGTTGTGGTTCCTCTGACCACCCCTACATCTCGCACGTGTGGCGTTCATTCCAATATTATGAATGACAAATGAATACTCAAGTCAAGATATGGAATTTCAAAAATTATAACAGGGAGGTTCGAAATCATGACCTATTGTGTCATAAGAGTGGCCTCTACCCAATGTTCCACCATGGTTGGAATTGATAGAAAATATAAATCAACAGTGGTGGTTTGTTCAACTCAAATAACATAATTACTTTATTAATTAGTGTTTCACTAATTGCACATAATAAATAATCTATTCATTATAAAGTGCTTTATTAATTAGTGTTTCACTAATTGCTCATAATAAATGACTAATCATTTTTTAATTATAAATGTTTTCTTAATTAATTATAATATTTATTTCTATTAATAAGTAATTTTGATAAATAATATCAATAGACATTTCCTGCGACAATGAGTAGTAGAAGAGGTGGAGGCCGAAATATTAGTGGTGGTTAAGGGCAGAGCCAAGCACAATTATATTTATTTTTGTTCTTTTATCGTAAAATGGGATACAAAGTCCATTTTTCACATGTATCCAACTTGCCAAGAATTTTTTCTCCCTCTCTCCTCAAAATCCTGGCTCTGCCCCTAGTTTGTGGTGGAAGAAGTAGTGACAGTGAATGCTGGTGAGTAGTGATGGACAATATTAATTTTATGTTGTTGTTACCACATCGATAACATCTTAGGGTGGAAGATGTGGTTGGTTGTTTTTAACACTTTTGATAAATGAAGGTACCATATATCTCAGGGATGATATCATACAAGACAATATTTTCATGATCGTAGTTGGATTACCCAAATGGTACCCATGTTATCTTTGGCACTATATCGTATAAATCATGATTTTCTAATGTTAAAATAAAATTGATTGCGATACAAAAAAGAATATATACACGGAAAAATAATAATGAAACTAATCAATTGACGAAATTTTGTTCAATCTAAACCTCATACATGGCATTTGTGACTGAAAATTAGAATTGCGTCCAACAACCTACATGGGATGGGCGGCAGTGGTGGAGTCAAAAATTGACATTGAGGAGGTAAACTTTGGTGGAATAAACCATAAATATATATGGATAAAGTACTATTTATAAAATAAACTAAAAAAATTATGTAGTTATTAAAAATTTAAGGGGTTAGAGACAGGTTAGTCAACCCTTGGCTCCGCCACTAGGTGGTGGTGGATAAAAAAAGTGGATTTATATGGTTTTATGTTGGTGGTGGGTATTGGTGAACAAAAATATATTATGCTAATTTCGTAATGCCACAAAATGTGTAACGTTATATTATAAAGCATAAAACGTGGTTGATCATTCTATTGTTAAAATAAACTCGATAAAACACATGTCTATTTAAAAAAAATGGAGCAATCAATTGCCATGTTATGTAATAACTAAACGAACGACACGAATCAAGATCAGAAGATATAAAATTATTTATTATCAATTTGTTTATGTAAAGAGTGGTCAGGATTTGACCTTGGCAAAGATAAATTAACCGCTGGGGTTTGTTCAACTTAACCATTTTTAAACGATTTATTAATTAGTATCTCATTGATTGTTCACAATGATTAATTAAATTTTTATTATAAATGTCCCTTTGATAATCTAACATAGATACATAATTTTATTATTAAATAATTTTACTAAAAACTATACTAATTCTAATGGTGGTAGTGGAAGTTGGGTTAGTATAAGCGTCGGCGGGTGTTTGTGAATGATGGAGGCGATAACATTACTATTGGTGGAAGAAATAGTGGCGGTGGATGGTTTTTATGGTGGTGGGTATTGGTAATAGTAGTGTATAATAATTGTTTTTGCTTTTTAGTGAGTTTTTTTGACCAAGTAAAAAAATAATCTTCACAAAACATGCAATATTGTATTGTGAAAGATGTAATAGGTTGTTTTTAGCACGATTGATAAGGACAAAAACCAAATATTTCGAGGATGATACCGGAACGTATAAGACAATATGATCATGACTGTTCGATCACCCGTTATTATATAAAGGAAATTGGTGTACCCGCGTAAGAGAACATTATCGCTCTCTCAAGTACTATTACATTATTTTTCCTGAAAGACCATCAATGTCAAGTTGTTTCGCGACAATTACCTACAAAGACAACAACTTTCACCCAATTCCCGATATAAAACCTTATTGACCGGGAAAATATATTTGCATTCTAAAATATTTGTTTGAAAATTATGTTTTTTTATCAAAATCATCATAAAAAACTCTAAATCATAAATTTAAATTTTGCCTCCGATGTTTATAGAATATTTTTTATATTTTACATTCTCAAATCATGCGACCTCTTGATGACAAATCAACAATATCAAATTACGGATCAATATGTATAGGTTTCATTCACTGGGTAGAAGGTAGAGTAGAGACAGATGGGTAGATCACACAAAGCAAAACATGACTGAGAATACTTCAATAATTTGGTCAAGAGATAAGGTCAAAAATTTAAGATTAACTTTCTACAAGACTAATTAGATCGGCTTCGATAGGAGCTGACTAAAATATGGATCAATAATAATTTTCATGTAAGACAATTACAAAACATAGTTTGGCTAACTCTGCCTATGTAAAGAGTGGTCAAGATTTGTCCTTCCTCAATTGCTATGTTGTAGTTGCGAATTATCTCACAACTACACCCTCATAAGAATCCATTGAAATGATTCCTAAATCTAATTAATTTGATATGAAACTAAGAATTAAAGTACTAAAATTATAAAAAGAGACATAAAGATTTTTACGTGGTTCGATCAATGTGATCTACATCCACGGTGCTTTACTAGTGATTGTATGTGATTACATGATTTTACAATTGAGACTCCATTAATGAATATTTGGAGCTCTAGATTTTTGGGGAAGAAGATGATAAAGAAAATAAAAATTTGTATAGTATTTTATCCTCTTCAGGAAGTGTTGCGACAATATGACAGGCCTAAATATTCTTGCGAACATAAAGCCCCATAAAATTGTCGTCTTGCGATGAAATAGCAGGACGTCTCTACACTTTCATGTAGTGACCCATTGATCTCATCTTAACTTATTTATTATGTTCTGCGAGTTCTTTTTTTTTTTTTTTTTTTTTTTTTAGAAGGCTCGCAGAAGTTCAGTTGTTGCACAAATATGACAAGCCTTTATGTTCTTGCGAACAAAAAGCCTCGTGACATTTGAGTCTTATAGCACGTATCAGCTCCCTAATGGAGGGTGCTGCCCTTTATCTTCCCATTGGTTGCCCCTTCAAGGAAGCGTACATCGACCATACAAGGTTAGCTCTTCCCATCCGGTTCTGCAAACAACCAGTTTTTGATCGCAACCTCTTATCCTTTTTTCCTATAGGGCTTATAGTTACGAGGTTGCACCCTATGGGGTATCTTTGGGCTGAGTGCATCATTTGCCAAGACTTGTCAAAAATGGCAGATGTGCTTCAAGCCTACCCGGCACTCTTGACTCAACCGTGTACCTCGGCTCCCTGATCGTTTTCTGCACTTCTTGGGAAAGACAGTATTCCTTAGTCGCCCAACCTAAACCATGTTACACCGCATAATATTGCGTAATGTCTCAAGATTAGGTGAGAATCCAAGGTGTCTAACCCGGATAGGTACCCCGTTATTGGGTTGTACCCCGTAAAGTCTGCCATGTACTAAGGGCCCTTGGTGGTGTTCCGGTTACCCTTATCCATGGTTATAGGTACCCCCTTAAATGACGCACTTTAGTACTTTGCCTCTTGAGAAATGTTTCTTCGCGAACTAGGTTGTACGCCACAAAGGTTTGCCTGTGTAAAATTTTCTGCGGCTCTCTTTCTTTTTTGGAGGCTGATCACAGATTGCGTTCTTTTGTTCGCAAATAAATTTTTGCGTCTTTCTTTAATGAAAGCTAATCACAATTGATTTTTGGCGGTATTTTTTCACCTTTTATAAATCGAATCATAATTCTCTTTATTCGTAAAAACTGGTCATAAATTTTTCATGTATATAAGATGTTGAATGTTTTCATAAAATCTTTAGTATAAGAAGTATGAGAAGTATTCATATCACGTCCTTAAATCAAAATTATTCTATAGAAATATATAAATTTAATTTTCTCTATTTTTTGTAACTTTGAAGTCTTTGTAAATTTTTGAGATTTTTTAATTTTTGCGATGAACTTATTTTTGAATCTTGCGATTGTATCACTTTCCACCAATCTATAAAAAAAAATCTTTGTAATATTTTGAAATCTTAGAAATTGTAGAAATCTTGCGAGCATATCGCTTTTGGTAAATAAAATCAAAAATCTTTTGTCTTCTGTAAATAAAATATTCAAGGAAATGGTACTTACCTTTTACAGCTTGTTGTTATCTCTTGATCTGCCTCTTGTATAATGTTGTGTTATACCAACTGTTCTAGCAATTTTTTGCGAAATATGTCTGTGAAATAATCTCCCATTTTCTTCTTGCGAAATATCCAAAAATCTTGCGAAGTAATAATTTGCACGAAGTAAACGAACATCTGCGAAGTAATGATTTACACGAAGTAGACGAACATCTGCGAAGTAAACATTTGTACAAAGTTAACATATGTGAAGGAAATATTTACGATATAAATTCATGCTGCGAAGGTTCGCAAGGTAAATATTTGCGAAGTGCAAAGAGTAGAAGTGTTGGTGTAGTTGCGAATATTCGCATGGCAAACATTTGCGAAGTGCAAAAAAAATTGCGAATGGGGAGACTCAAACTTGCGTCCATCATCTTATCAGATCCTCTTGCGACCATCTGTCCAAGCTCCTATTTTTGTAAATGTAGTTGAATTTACAGAACTTATTCTGATGTCATCGTCCTTTGTATACTTTTTCCCTTCGTCCTTTCCTCTTATTCTCCTGAGTTGCTATCTTCGCAAGTTATATTCATTTTCTTATCAAACTGACGTGAACTGGATTGAGTTGATATAAATTGAGTTGATTGCTTGGGACTTAGTTGTTGCGAACTGGATTGACGTTAACTTCACGCTGGTTGCTTTACTTCTTTGGCGTTTGCTCCAACTTCGTGAAGACGATGCCTCTTTACTCATTGCTTTGGAATTGTATTCATTCATTTCCTTGATTTGTTGTTACTCATCCATAAACTCCATGTGTTCCCTTGTGTCATTCGTGAAAATACATTATTATGATCTTCTTCATCTTAGTCTACCATTAGTTCGTTCTCTCCTTGCATGGTACATAATATCGTCCATATTTGGATTTTATTCTTTCATATAAAATGCATCCTTGAGAGTTGAGAATGCTTTGAGTTATTTAGTTACGGCACAATTTTCATCTCAATTCTGTGTTAACATTTTTTACTTCCTTTCTTGCAAGCTCGATATCTGATTCCTGGCCTTGAAACCTTGCAATTGGCTGTTTCATCATAATTGTTGATGAAGGAAGAGCATAACAGTTTCCTTTGGAACCTGCAGCTAAAAGCAGTGCAGCTTCTCCCCATGCATTACCAACACAAAGTGTGAAAATAGGTGGTTTAACATATCTCGTAACATCGTAGATTGCAAATGCCTCCGTCTCATAACCTAACTTTTCTCCCCCCATTTGCATGTTCCTACAGCTTATAATATAAATGGTTAATAAATCATAAAGAAACTGAACAACATCAAATTATAGATGATATTCATAATGTTTTCAATAATAGTTTTAGTAATTTGCAAAGATAGAGTAAGAATACTTCCCTTTTTGCTACATTTGTTGTTCGCATGTGGTGACTTTGCTGGTAGGAGCTTGCGATCAATTCCTTTTTTGAATATTTGGTAAGTTAATCACATGTGATGTTATCTTTGTCACGTGCTGGTGATGTTCTGAGAAAGCAAGACTTTTGCTTCTCCTGTTCTAGACGAACTAGGCCTTCCTCTAGTTCATATTGCTTGTTACACGCTATATTCACGAATTGACTGTTGCTTGTGAACGAAGTGAACTGTTAATGCTCATTTCACTGGTAGTTTAGAAGTTGATCATTGCTATCTCCTTCGTCAAAATAATCTTCTTCCGTAACTCTTCTTTTTTCTTCCTTCGCCGGGACTGTGTTCTTTCATCCGATGTTTGTCTTGCTTAGGTTCATGTTCGTATATAACCGCTTGCTGATAGTTGCTCGTGGTTTAAGATGGATTATTTTCTCTAGTTACGATAATTGCTCATGCCCTTGTGTTGATCATTCGCAAATCTTGTATTGTTCGCAACCTGTGTTGATTATTCGCAGATCTTTTTTATGCTGTTGTGAAGTAATTTTGGCAAAATTTGTTGCCTCTCACGCATCATCTCTTTTGTTAGCTCTGCAAGTGTAAGCCTTGTTGGTTGGTTTTTGTGTGCGTGCCTGCTACTCTTTACTGTTGGTTGAGCTTTCTTTACACTGGTGATGATTTAGGAAGTATGCATTCTTCTCTTTTGCGAACTAGTTGGATTTCTTAAGTATGCCTTCTTCTTTGAAAATGTCCGCATACGGTAAATGTCATCTTTACTAGTTCTTGTTATCAACTGATGAAGTCTGCACCCCTTCGTCATTTCTGGGCAAGGAGTTGATGTACCTTTGTCTGATACATTTTCTTCTCCCATCGTTTTCTTCTTCAAAATTTATTGTTGATACGGTTTGGTGTCTAAGCTTCTCTATTTTCCCCTTATAGTTTTATAAATCCAACTTATCCTTTCAGATGGCGATCATTACAACTCATGTGAAACTCAATGTTTATGTTTATCTTTATTGCGAACAAACAAACCATCTTGCGAGATAATGAACTTTTATGCAATATTTTACTTTCTGTAACTAAACTTTCGAGATTATGAACTTTCTGCGTAGACTCCCAGCAACTTGAGCAAGGCGGCGAACAAAAGAAAAAGTTCATATAGGAGTTGATTGCAGTAGTCCATACATTCGCAAAAAAAAATGAGTTGAATAGGAATCGAATGTCAAAGTTACTATCTTCACCACTAAACCATCTCTACTTCCTTCCGTTTCTGATGGTTTTGAACTAGATTTTGGATTTTGCCTATTCTTATTCTTTATATAAAAATTCATCAAAAAGAAAATTTTGTTCGCATGACTCGAACTTGCGTCTTTTCTTTTGTTCATTCATTCTCAGAACCATCTTTGCAAATCTCAGTTGGTGACTAAAATTGCAGCGTTTTTCTTTAATCTCGTCATTCTTTTATTTATTCATAAATTTCTATCTTCTCCTGTTGTTATCAAATTTCTGCGATCCTTTGTAGAAATTTCTTGAACCAACAATTTTTGCGATCATCTTCTTCTTCTGAGCACAGAATTCCTCAACTAAAAACTTCCATTTTTCCCTTGAATTTCACCACAACAATTAATCTTTTCTCTCATTCTCTCATTTTCTTCATGTCTTTGAATTGTTGATGATGTTATCCCCTGAAAGTGTGGTTTCTTCCATAGAATTTTCCATTTTGAACCAAAAATTTGTAGATCTAAATAAAAAGTATGGAAATTAACTAATCTTCATAGAAATTCTTGATCCAACAAGTTACAGGAAGGATAAATCCATTACTCTCTCCCTGTTTCTAGCGCCAATTATGTAGTTGCGAATTATCTCACAACTACACCCTCATAAGAATCCATTGAAATGATTCCTAAATATAATTAATTTGATATGAAACTAAGAATTAAAGTACTAAAATTATAAAAAGAGACACAAAGATTTTTACGTGGTTCGATCAATGTGATCTACATCCACGGTGCTTTACTAGTGATTGTATGTGATTACATGATTTTACAATTGAGACTCCATTAATGAATATTTGGAGCTCTAGATTTTTGGGGAAGAAGATGATAAAGAAAATAAAAATCTCTCCTAAAAATTTCTCTCTCCTCCTAAAATTATCCTCTCCTACTAAAAAGATCTCTCTCTTCCTCTCATGCCTAAATGGCTATTTATATGATTTTACAAAAGATGACAGTTGTGTTGTCCCGCCATTTCGGATTTGAGAATTATCTTGCGAACCTTCGTAACTTCACTTCGCAAATATATTGAACCTTCGCAAATATTATTGTTACGTCATTAAATATTCGCAAGTGAAGGTTACCGCGATATTCTGCTCCTACATATGTTATGTGAGAAGAAGGTGATATATAAGATTAAAGTATAATACAAATCTATTAGATTCATACCATTTACAACTGGATGCCTTGAAAAAAATTGACGTGTTGTTATTATTATTACAGGCAAGGGATACATTTACATTGACCACATTTGCGCAAATAACTCACTTCGAAAATGATTGGTGTTGCATGTACTGTCTAGAATGCAACGAGGAATTTGAGTAAACAAGGCACCAGAAGCAGTGTCCGGAGTATTTTGGATATAGTAACTTAATCCCCATGTAATACTTATGTTTTTTTTTTAAAGTTTTTCCACAATCTATTTATTTAAGAAAAATGAACATCGCAAATACATAACATCAACAAAAATTAAACAGATTGCGTTTGACAATAATGGCTACTGATGGTCCGAAAACGGTAAAAGAAATGAATTGTTGTAGAAGAATTGTTGGGATATACAATGGATTACTTGATACGAATGAAAGAGGTATAACTATTTCGATTCTGAAATCACAAAAAGTTCACAGTAGAAGATGACATCAAGTTTAAAGTTAGTAACAAACATAATATGGCTAACTAAAATGTTAAAAACAAACAAGGTATATAACTTAGAAAGCCGTGGGACTTGAAGAGGCCAATTTTGAAAACTACAATCTTAGAAAGCAACGATCCACAATACCATAAAAAAAAATTATAAATATTCAATGTAGAATATGTCAACTTTTGGTAAAGGATCTATTGACAACCTATTAATTTGAAATAGGATCAGGGAGTACAATATGTGTCCAAGGTTCTTGATGAGGTAATGTGTCACCAGATTGTATTCCAAGTGAAGGTAGGAACATATGGAAGTGACAAAATGTCCAAGACTTTTGAAGTTACCGAAGCCTTCGTTAAGACAAATTGTTGGGCACAATACTTTGTTAAAGATTTAATGGCAGAGGTTTGCATATATACAATCCCTTCGAAAAGGTAATGGGTACACATTTTAAACATTGTCATCTAATGGGTGTTGAAAAATTACAGGAAAATCATGTCACATTGGATAGTTTGTATCATTCGTTCGATGCAAAAAAATACTATTCTTTGCCTATTTGGAGGATCGACAACATGACCATGGTAGATGAGTCAGCTGGAGAGAAATAGGATCATGTGGAGACTTTTATGGACGATATTGATTAGTTAATTTCATTGAGATGAGCGCTGATGACGACATATTTCCAAATAATATTTAAACTTCCATGTTCACGTAGAGCATTATCTCATTATAAGCAATGAACCTAAATAAAAAAGTGTCTGGAATTTAAGATTATATTTCTTTCGTTTGAGAAAATCTCCGGCGGTAAAATATTAAAGGAAAAAACAAAGAAAAAAGAGTGGAAAATCCCAACTATTTTTATGACAAACACATATTAAATCATAAGAAGTAGATAACTATTCGGGACACAAATTATACGATATATTAAAAATGAACCAACATCATGGCCCGTGCCATTACGGCACGGGTTAAGGGCTAGTTAGTCTCATAAATCGGTATAAATACATTTAGAAATAGTTAGAGTCTATACACGAAAAAACTGAAATAGTTAGAGTCTATACACGAAGAAACTGAAAATAGATGATATTATAAACGTAGATAATTAGGTTTAGAAATCTTGGTAGAGCCATAATCAAATGGTTAATGTTTAGTGCAGTAGTTGAGAAGTAATTAACAATGCTAATAATACTTTATTTCATTTTAGTTCGTAAATAAATACGTAATTAATATTTGGATCAACAACAAATATCATTACTAAATATTTAATATGGCCGTGTTTTAGTTACGCTAGTAATTAAATATGAAAATTTGATAAAATAATAATAATGAGAATGATAATATAATTAAGACAATTTCCAATAAGATAAGCAAATAATAATACTATATAATGCTAACTATTATAAAATTTAGAGTTATTGTAAATATCGTTTGGATAATAACCATATGATAGTATTAGAAACTTAAGGATTACTTAGCAATAATACAAATTTAAAGAAAATAAAATAAAATCTAGTATTAATAATAAAATTAAACTCGGCCTTTTGATTAATTAAAGTTAACTTTTATTGGTCTAAGAAATAATAAATAAATAAATGTAATAATAATAACAAAATATTAATACCAAACAACTTGAAAAATTGTTAGCGGTTATTTACTTTTAACAAGCTACATAATGAAATAAATAAATAGTTACATTGGCAGTAATATGTAAAAATAATAATAATAATAACATCTGGATAATGATTATAACATTAAGTTATTCTTAAATAATACATGAATTTAAAAACTATTTAGTTATAATATAGTTTCATTTGGAATTAAAATTTGATTTCATTAAAATAAATAAATGGATAGACATATAGGTATGTGCATCATTTCATGTTGCTTTGAACACATTTAAAATGAGTTGATTTTCACGCGTTTGTAAGTATGAACAATACTTCCACTTAGATGAGAGATAGTAATTCTCTATAAGGTGGGGAGTCTTGAAGACCAGTACGACGGTTCGATTTTCGAGGATGAAAATGTTATAAGGTGGAGAGAATGTTAGGACATGTAAGCACGTCAACGCTATTAGAGCAGTCTAGAAGCAATTTATCTACTAATAACTCAGTTAACAGAATATGGACAAAAATTAATAAAATAATAATTTGGACATAAGACTAGTACCACTGGATAGATATCGAAAAGTTATGTGAAATGGACTATTCGAACGCGTCAATCGGACATCGGACGAGGAAAATATCACAACTTAAATGGATATTGAAGTTTGACTAAAGTCAACCTTCCATTGACCTGACTTGACCGGTCCTCTTCACTGAATGAACCTCTCCATAGTAAGAAGTTATCCCTTAGTAATTTGTTAGAATTGGTAATAATAAAACTTGGTTTAACCTAATTAGATTTAATTAACAAGTAATCAATAATTTAGATAATTAATAGTGGTTATGAAACAGATATTTGTTTTTGTAACTTATCATCAACAATAACTTAAGTCAATGGCGGAGTTGTTATAGAAAAAGAGAAGGAAAGGCCGACAGATAGAGAGAGAGAAATAAAAGCTGCTTTAGTTTTATATAGTTGAAAATATGTGCACTACATAAGAGAAAGGAAAAACAAATGAAATTGTTGATAGGAATCAGTGGACGTGTTGGTGATGGAAATGGTTTTCTGTACTTAATGAAGTTTTTTTTAATCTTTATACTTAATGAAGTTGACGGTTACTAATATGAGTCTTGATGAGTAACAAAGAGTAGATGCTGATTGTTAGTAATTAATGGTTATGGTGATGATTGGATATAGACGGAGGCTTGATAATTTAACCAGGTAAGCTTTAGAATGATTCTAGATTGTTAATTTCAATTTGGGTAGCTTTGATATGTTTAAAATAGATAGAATCAATAAAACTTTTGATGCATGAATTTCAGTATTTCATGTGCATGGTGATTGTGTCACTGGCCATATCTAGAGACCTTTACAGGAACCTTAGAGACTGATTTATACTTAGACCTATAAATTGAAGTTGTAGTACGCCGGGTGGGATTTCTGTTGATATAAATTTTGTTCATTTTGGTCAAGTAACGAGTGATATATAGATGACAGAAAATAGCTAGTCGTGACTGAATCTGTCTGTAAAACTCGCGAGTGTTGTTATGTATGACACTTTATAGATAGGTTCGGGTTGATATTGGAAAATATTCAGAAAGCATAATTTGTAGAAGGTCATGTCAAGATTTCATAGAGAACTTAAATTATTCATTCCGATTTATTTTGAATAATCTAGAGACCTTCAAAGTAGACCACACGAAATGTTTTGGTCATCAACACTTGGAATATTTTCAGAGAATTAGTGAAGAAGATGACCGAGTCAGCTGTCTGACGCACTTCGAGTCAGAACTAGTTAGCGAGTCAGACCAGTTTATGGGTTAGGGTTGGCGGTCCTGGTTGGACCACCCCGCGGGTTAGGGTTAGATCCATATTATGTATTTTGGACTTTTGAACCCCTTTATGGTTCGAATTAGCTTTCGGTTCCTTCTGTAAAGTTGTAGGGTTTTTCGAGGGCTATCCAATGACACCCAATTTTACCCCATTTGGATAAGTAGATATTAATTTATTCCTAGAACAGCAAATACCAAGTTATAGAACTGTTATTTATTAAATCTAGAACAATTAATTATTTCACTTAGCTTATAACTAGAGACTTGTAAATTATGTTGTGATTATTGTGTGAGCCTTTTGGATAAATTCTTATAGTACTCGTGTGATTAACAGTTAGTCTTTATTAACAATGATCGATTCAAAGGATGGACCCGTAGATTGTGGATTTCAAGGTAGGCGTGGTTTGTCATCAAATCAGGTGGGAACTCTGTAACTTTCTTGTAATTATTGAGCTTTCTTTCTGTTTGCTAGCATGATGTACTTTTTACTATCTGTATGAGTGTTTATTGTAATTGCTTATACGATGTTTGCTTTGAATGTATTTATGTGTGTAATATGCGTTGTCTGATTTCCCCACGAGGAGTGTCTGTGTTTCTCCAAAGCTCTTAGCTAAGTTGAGTAGGGAGGATTCTTCCCCATTTGAATATTATTCTAGTAGGGCGGCTTCTTTCCCGTTTCTGTAGTATCATAGTAGGGCGGATTCTTCCATGTTTTGATAATATATACAATATTATACTAGGGCGGCTTCTTCCTTGTTTCGATATTTACCTAGTATGGAGGCTTTTTCCCCGTTTCGTTATTATATATATTATTTTATTTTTGGGAAATCACTGTAGGGACAGAATATCGCAAGATACTGGGTTACGAACATAGTAACAAATACAAGAGAAAAGTGTCACAAGAAAATGCGATAATAGAAGAAGCACGGGAGAAGTGTGAAGGGTTTGCGAATATAGAATAAATTTACGGTCAGAGGTTGTGATGCTTCGCAGGTTATATACAGTTGTACATATTTCACTATAAATACTAGTTCAAATGCTAGATTGGGGATTCTTTTAGTGAGTGTTAGAAAAAGTCTTAGGAGAGAGAACAGAGAAAATTGTAACTGTTCTAACTTCCATTAACATATTTCTTTGTAATCAGTTGAGAATATTAATCAGTAAATTGTCATTTTTCATCAAGAACTTCTTAAAGTTTTATGAATTCTACTGAGGGTGTAGTTGTAGGATTTCCTGCAACTACATAATTGGCGCTAGAAACAGGGATCCTGAAGATTGTTATAGCAGGAATTTGAAGGAGTTTTGGAAATTTGAAGATCAAATGGATTCAGTAGATGAAGATTGCAAAAGAGAAGAATGTAATATGATCACAAAGACAATGATTGATGAATTTCATAACAACATGAAGGGAAGGATACACAAACGAGATTGTAGAGGAAGTAAGATCATGGAAGTGGTGAAAATAACAACTTTGAAAGAATGGGAAAAGCAGAAAATCACATTTTCAATAGAAGAAATTCCAAATGAAGACTTGAACCACACTTCACTATTAGTAGTCACAATTCCGATCATGCGAGAAGAAAATAAAGCTACAAAAGCTATAGAAAAATGGAAATTAAACCGAGTTTTGATTGATACAGGGAGTTCTGTTGATATTATATTCTATCATGCACTTAAGGGGATTAAAGATGAAGAGATCACAAATTCAGAATGTCTTATCCATGGATTGGGAAAATCTACAACAAAATCCAAAGGGGAAATAATGTTACGAGTACCGCTGGGAGAAACCTAAACACACATAGTTTTATGTGTGGTAGATATGGAATCTCCATATAATATGCTGATGGGAAGACCATGGGTTCATGCGATTAAAGCTGTTTCTTCGACATTACATCAATCAATTAAGTTTCCTACACCAAGCGGAATACAAGAAATAAAAGGGGATCTTGATAGCGCAAAATTTTGTTATCAGATTGAAGTAAAACAGTGTGGAGGGAGATCAAGAAAGAAACAATTTCGTAGAAAACTTGCGAAAGAAGCGAAAAAGGAAGAGGAGTTCAGAGTGTATACAATAAGAGCAAGAGAAGGAAAAGGAATACCAAGTGAGATCCCAGAAAAAGAAGGAGAACCAATGAAAGTAATCAAAGAACCAACACCTATGGGAGAGCAAAGTCCAAGTTACGTTGCAGAAGAACCAACCAAAGAAATAAATATTGGAATTTAAGAGGATCCTTTAATCTTGCGAATTGGAACTAAGATGGACGAAGAAGAAGAGAAAAGAATCATTGATCTCTTACGAGAATACAAAGATATATTCGCAGGAAGTGTAGATGAAATACCAGGAATTGATCCATCAGTGGCGTGTCATAGATTGAACATAGATAAAAGCGTAAGACCATTCAAACAAAAAATAAGAAAGATCTCGCAGAATTATCATGCACAAATAGAAGAAGAATTACAAAAGATATTGGATGCGGGAATCATAAGAGAAGCAAAATACCCGGAATGGATTGCGAATATGGTCATTGTTCCAAAGAAGAATAAAGGGATAAGAATTTGTATAGATTTCACTGATCTAAACAAAGCACATCCTAAAGACGATTTTTCATTGCCGGACATACCACAGATGGTGGAATCAGTGCGCAGGACATGATAGAGTCACTTCACTCGATGGATATAAAGGGTACAATCAAATATCACTCGCAGAAGAAGACCAAGAACATATTTCCTTTTTTGCTCCAAGAGGTTTATATTGTTATGTGAAGATGCCATTTGGTCTGCGAAATGCGGGTGCTACATATCAACGAATGGTCGAAAAGGTGTTCGCAAAGTGGATACATAAAACCTTAGAGGTGTATGTAGATGATATGTTGATAAAAAAGTAAAGAGGCCAAAGATCATGTGCAAGATTTGAAGGAAATATTTGAACAAATGAGAAAATTCAACATCAAATTGAATCCTAAAAAATGTGTAATTGGAGTTGCGTCAGGAAATTTTTTGGGATACATAGTATCAAAGGAGGGAATACAAGTCGATCCAGAAAAATTACAAGCAATCCGTGACATGCCAACACCTGCAACGGTAAAAGAAGTGCAAAAACTAAATGGACTCTTGGCTTCACTTGGAAGATTTATTTCGCGAATGTCAGATCAGTGCAAACATTTCTTCAACATACTTAAGAAGGGAGCGAAATTCAAGTGGACTGATGAATGTGAAAAATCTTTCCAAGGAATCCAATAATATCTCGCGAATACATCCATATTACAGAACCCAGAGAAAGATGAAGAATTATTGGTATACCTCGCAACAACTCAATATGATTTAAGTGCAGTTCTATTGCGAACAGATGCAGGAATAGAAAGGTCCATTTACTACATCAGTAAAACTTTTAACACAACAGAGAGAAATTATTCTAAAATGGAGAAGTTAATCTTAGCCCTGGTTTATGCATTATTTAAGTTGCGAATATACTTTCAAGCGCATGTGATAAAGGTGGTAACCAAAGTCCCAATTGAGTCAGTCATGAAGAACACAAAAAGATCAGGAAGAATAGAAAGGTGGAATGCACAAATAAACCATTACAAGATAAAGTACGAAGTGTTATCATCGCAAAAGTCACAAGTTGTCGCAGATTTCTTGGCAGAATTTCCTTTGGAAGAAGATGAGGCAGTAGAAGAAATGATGGATACTGAAGAAGAATTTGGGAATCCAAAACACCTATTAACAGAACCAAATAGGTAGGAAATTTTAGTAGACGGATCATCCAACAGTGAGGGGAATGGAGTAGGAGTTGTGTTGATTTCACCAGAAGGAGAAAGAATAGCATTCTCATTCATACTAGAATTTGCATCCACGAACAATGAAACGGAGTACAAAGTTGTAGTGCATGCATTGAAGATCGCAATAGAAAAGAAGCTCGAAAATATAAGAATAACAAGTGATTCTCAGCTGGTAATTTGTCAAATTAAAGGGGAATATACCACAAATGAGTCTTCTTTGAAGAAATACAAGAAACTCGTTGATGAATTATCTGCGAAAATACCAAAGTTAAAATGGAGGCATATAACAAGGAAATACAATCGACTCGCAGATGCTTTTGCATTCATTCCAAGTATGATGGCAAACACTAATACAAGAAATATCAAAATCCAGACAATTCAACATCCATCAGTGAATAAAGAAGAAGAAATTGAGGAAGCAGTTGCGATGGAAGTAGAAAGGGAACTACCAGACGACATCGCAGAAGATCTCGCAGATTGGAGAAAGGACATTCATGCATATCTCGCAAAAGGAGAAATACCCAAGTTCAGACTAGAAACACATAAATTAAAGAGTTGTGCAATAAATTATGAGTTACGAGAAGGAATTTTATACAGAAAATCTTTCAGTGGACCACCTCTCAGATATTTAACTCGTGAAGAAGGAGAAAAAATATTGAAGATGTTACATGGAGGAGAAGCTGGTAATCATAGTGGGGGAAGATCCCTAGATTATAGAGCAAAAATACAAGGATATTACTGGCCTTATATGCACACAGA
This sequence comes from Papaver bracteatum, assembly GCA_023529315.1. NCBI lineage: Eukaryota > Viridiplantae > Streptophyta > Magnoliopsida > Ranunculales > Papaveraceae > Papaver > Papaver bracteatum. Next base: position 1,139,165 of record JAJJWX010001294.1, read on the forward strand.
CGCAAAATTGTTGGTGAGACGATGCAAAGAATGTCAACGACATGGGAAAAGAACTCATGCACCAGGGGCACCATTAACCTCTTCAACAAGCTGTTGGCCTTTCGGGAAATGGGGATTGGATATTGTTGGCCCATTTTTACCTGGATCTAGGCAGAGAAGATACTTAATAGTCGCAACATATTATTTCACGAAGCTCGCAGAAGTAAAAGCAGTACAACATATCCGCGATAAGGATGTTTTTACATTCATATTTGAGAATATCATTTGTAGGTATGGAGTTCCAGCACAATTAGTATCCGACAATGGGAAATAATTTGAAGGGAAGAATATAGAGATGTTACTCGGTGCTTTTAGGATAAAATGTGGGAAATCAACTCCATTATATCCACAAGCTAATGGACAGGCAGAGGCAACAAATAAAACAATCGCAGATACAATCAAAAAGAAATTAGAAGGACATCTCAGATGGTTGTGCGGGCAAGTGCCTAGTGCAGTATGGGCATATAATACAACTAGAAGGGAGGCAACTGGAATATCTCCTTATTGTTTAACATATGGAGTAGAAGCAGTATTGCCAACATAGGTTGTAATTCCGACAACAAAGAAAGAAGCCTGGGAAAGAAATTTAAGTGCAGGGGTGATATTAAGTGAACTGGATGATTTGGAAGAAAAAAGGGAAAAGGTGTTGCGACATATGAAAATTTATCAGGAAAGATTAGCTCGAGAGTATAAAAAGAGAGTTATTGAACGTGAGTATCAACCAGGTGATTTGGTCATGCGAGAAACACCTCCCTACCAGAAATAAAATGGAGGAAAACTAGCACCAAAATGGGATGGGCCATATGTCATTAAAGAGGTTGTGGGAAGTGGAGCTTATCGGCTGATGGATCCAGAAGGGAAATACATGGGTTTAAGACTCGGTCGACCCTGGAATAGATTGTATTTAAAAAGGTATTATCCATAAAACTCATGATAATTTTGCGAATATCGTTTGTTCGCACAAAAACTACCAAAATTACACATTTTAAAATTCTTATTGCGATTAGCTTTCATTAAAGAAAGACGCAAAAATTTATTTGCGATCAGCTTTCATAAAAGAAAGCCGCAAACTATGATCAGCTTTCATAAAAAGAAAGAAAGCCGCAGAAATTTTACACAGGCAAACCTTTGTGATGTACACCCTAGTTCGCGAAGCAACATTTCGCAAGAGGCAAAGTCCTAAAGTACGTCATTTAAGGGGGTACCTATAAGCATGGCTCAGGGTAAACGGAACACCACCACGGAACCTGAGTACATGGACATTACGGGGTACATAACCAAAAAACGGGGTACCTATCCGGGTAAGACACCTTGGATTCTCAACCTAATCTTGCGATGTAACATGATTTAGGTTGGGCGACTAAGGCATGCTGTCTTTCCCAAGAAGTGCAGAAAACGATCAAGGCGCCGAGGTACACGGTTGAGTCAAGAGTGCCAGATGGGTTTGAAGCACATCTGCCATTCTTGACAAGTCTTGGCAAATGATGCACTTGGCCCAAAGATACCCCATAGGGTGCAACCTCGTAACTATAAGCCCTATAGGCAAAAAGGATAAGAGGTTGCGAACAAAAGCTGGTTGTTTCTAGAACCGGATGGGAAGAGCTAACCTTGTATGGTCGATGTACGCTTCCTTGAAGGGGCAACCAAGGGGAAGATAAAGGGCAGCACCCTCCATTAGGGAGCTGATAAGTGCTATAAGACGCAAATGTCACGAGGATTTTTGTTCGCAAGAACATAAAGGCTTGTCATATTTGTGCAACAATCATATTTCTGCGAGTAAAAAAAAAAAATATATATATATATATATACTCGCAGAATTAAATACAAAGAAGTTAAGATGAGATCAATGGGTTATTACATGAAAGTGTGATAACGTCCTGCGATTTCATCGCAAGACGATAATGTAACAAGGCTGTATATTCGCAAGTATATTCAGACTTGTCATATTATCGCAAACACAAAAAATATTGTTAAGATAAAGTCAAGGGGTTGAGGCATGCAACTGCACCAACGTCCTGCGACTTTATCGCAAAAGAGGTGGCAAAGTAATACCTTTACTTAGGAAGGCATGATAAGACCACAGAAACTAATGAAGTCAATTCCGTCAATATCATTGGAGATTCTTTATATTCTCAACAAGAATATATATCAAGAATTCCTACCAAAAGAGGCAATTTTATTCGCAATCAAGGATGGATATTTCATACTCATTAAATTTTTTGAGGATTGAATAATTCTCATATTTCTTCAAGGATTGAATACTTCTTATACTTCTTCAAGAATGTTTCATAATTCTTATACTTCTTCAAGGATGTTTCATAATTCTACAAGGAGGTTTCATACTTCTTATACTTCAAGGGGGAGATTTCTTATTTACTTCGCAACAACCTGAAACTTTGCAACTTAAACTGAGGAAGATATTCTAATACTTACAACAACAATTGATCACCTGAAGAGCAATAATAAGGGGAAAGGGAATACTAAGCTAAGTCTTCAAGATATGTTATTTCTCTTCATATGATCAATTTATTCAAATCAAGAAAGTATTCAGTTAGAGAAAAGTCAAATCATTATCACAAAATATAAAATATACTTCTTAAGGAACATAAACAGTAAGCAGAATTGTTTGTAAAAAGAGGACCAACAGTAACCAAGAGAAAGAGTTCAAAAGAAAGAAAAACAAGAGGATTAACGATAACTTGGGAAAGAAGTTTATCATGCTTAATACTCTTCATCAACAATTTGTGATGGATCTTTAAGATAAGTAGGATCATTAGCAATGTTCAATTCCTGCGAAACATTACCCTCTGTAGAGCCTTCAACAGGAGCTTCTCCTTGAGGGATATATTCTTTTTCACCATCAAGTCCTTCATCATCACTCTCGTAATCAAAGTCACTATCAGGATCACGAGCAACTTCATCATCAGATATTTCCAGAGGTTCAACTTTCACAGGAAACAAGGATTTTGATAAGAGAATGTTGTTTACGAAGACTTGAGCTTTCAGTTGACTTTCACGAAGTAGAGCCTTCTGGTGGTTAGTATCTTCAATATCTTTGGCATAAGCAAGATGGTTGAATCTCCGATTGGCACGATCACGAGAATTGATCAAACGAGTAGAAAGCAAAGCGTTCTTCTTGCGAAGCTCAGAACAGGTGGTCTCCAATCCAACTTTAGCATTGCGAAGATTATTCTCAGATTCTATGAGTGAAACAAAATTCAAAGAATCAATTCTGCGAATATAACAAAGTTTAAAGGTATATCAAAGGCAGTCAAATTTTAATGACTACCTTCTCTTTGTGAAGTAAGAAATCGAGCTAAAGATAGACAACAATTCTTCATCTAACCCATAGCTTTATCAAAACCATCACCAACTAATCCTTCAAGTCTGGATTGAAGCTTTTGATCTTTGGAAAGAAGAAATTTATTATCCTTCGCAAGTTTTGTATTAAGGTTTTCTAGTTGGGAATAATCTTCTTTAAGTTTATTCCTCTTAGTGTTCAAGATTATATTCTTATTAAGAAGGGATTTCTTCTCGGCAGCAAAAGAACTTCTCTCTACATCTGAAGACTTCTTTAATTCCTCAAGTTCACCTTTTAACAAATATATGAGATTTTCTTGATCGCAATATTTACTCTGAAGAATATTCAATTGTTGCGAAGAAACGGCCATTGTATTCAAATACGAACATCTTTCTTCTGATAAGGTTTCATTTTATTCTAATAGGGTTTCTATTCTTAAATCGGCTTTAGTTAAAGAAGAAGTGAGCTGAGATATTTCATCATTCAAAAATTTGTGATCGTAAATTAGTTGGGTATTCTCTTGGAAAAGGGCATCTAAATTATCAAGAGCACATGAATGAAGACTAGATAAGTGGGAAAATTGGTTCAAAAGACTTTCATGCTTGGATCGAAATTCTTCTGCGTCTGATTCATGATGAAGTATCAACATTCTACATTTCTGGATTGATTCTATAAAGGGGAATGGGTTTTAATAGGGTGTTTCAAACATGCGAGAAATAGAAACAAACAAAAGGAGAAAATATAAAGATAATAGCAATACCTTTTAATGTATCATTCCTCTTACAAAGGATTGTACAATCAAGAGAATCATTTTGAAGCTGATGATTCTCTTTACGAAGATTCTCACACTCCGCTTTCAAAGACTCCTGAGTTTGGCGAAGCAATTCAACTTCTTTTTCCAGGGCTTGACGTGAAATAGAAACATCAGGATTGATGAAGTTGCTGAGCATTTCGCAAAATTCAGACTGCGAGTGAACATTTGAAGACTTCTTAGTATTACTCAAAACATATGATAATATCTGGAAAGCTGAATAAATTCCATCTCGAATTTCTTGAGGAAGGGGAGAAGAATTCAAAGGAACCAAAGCAAGTTGTAAATTGCTTGGAGCAACAACACTCAAAAGATTAGGAGCTAAAATGGGTTTTTCAAGAGAAGGGGTTGAGAAGGTAGCTTGCGAAGGTTGATCTTGAAAAAGTATTGATAAATTGACATGGGTGGGAGACTGAAAACTGGGTAATGGAGTAGAGGCAGGAGTTTTCAAAGAAGTGCTTTCACGAGGAGGAGAGGAAAATTCTTTATCAATTACAGGAAGGAAATCACTGATTGAAATTGATGGCTTGGATTTGATAATACGAGATCTCTTGGTAAGGTTGGATTCTTCACCGACCTACGAATCAAAATGTAGATTAAAAACTGAGGCAACAATATATTGTTTCAGAAGGAAGACAGAGTATTTTAACTACCTTTTGATTCTCGGATTTTCTTCTTCGAGAGCTAGGGTTTGAGCTTTTAGTTGAAGGTTTCACCTGAGAAGAAGTTTTTCTAAAAGAAATCAAAATCAAACAATGAATTAAACAGAAATAAAAGAGATAAACAAGTGAAAGATGCGAGAGATAAAAGAAAATTACCTCGGAGAACTCATGATGGGATTAACAGGAAGAGAAGGCGATAACCGAATAAGTGATGTGAGAAGAAGATGAAGTTGCAGAAGTAAAAAGAGAAGGTAAAAAAGATAAGGAAGGGAATAAAAAGAATATATATAAGGGAATAGTTAGGAAAAGATGGTTACGAAAAAACTTGTCGAAGATTTAATGAAAGAGAAAATACGTGTTGCGAATATAACAGGTGATGATAACTATATTAAATTTGCGAGAATAATGATTCTCATGACATTTCTTCTTCACAGAACTGACATGAGAAGAGGCAAGATGTAGGGACAGAATATCGCAAGATACTGGGTTACGAACATAGTAACAAATACAAGATAAAAGTGTCACAAGATAATGCGATAATAGAAGAAGCACGGGAGAAGTGTGAAGGCTTTGCGAATATAGAATAAATTTACGATCAGAGGTTGCGATGCTTTGCAGGTTATATACAGTTGTACAGATTTCACTATAAATACTAATTCAAATGCTAGATTGGGGATTCTTTTAGTGAGTGTTAGAAAAAGTCTTAGGAGAGAGAACAGAGAAAATTGTAACTGTTCTAAGTCCATTAACATATTTCTTTGTAATCAGTTGAGAATATTAATTATTAAATTGTCATTTTTCATCAAGAACTTCTTAAAGTTTTATGAATTATACTAAGGGTGTAGTTGTAGGATTTCCTGCAACTACAATCACTCGTGTGCATATTATACTTGTTTGTCTAACTTTCTGATTTTGATGGTAATATTCTGAATCATGGTTTGTATGGGGATTCTGTGTGTACGATGTTATTGTTATTGATTAGAGTTGCTCTCGCGTCGTCTTCTCCAATGAGTTTGGCAAGGTTAGAATGACACTTGCTTCATGATCCACAAATAGCTGAATGATTAGTTTCTTCTTGTTACTTTCAATTTATATTCTTTTAGAACTATGAAGCATGTTAGTGATTACTTAAGAGTTATATGTTTTCATTGAGAACCATGTTGGGATGATGTTCTCACTTGTTCCCACTTCAGTTTTCAATAATTTGAAGAAATGAAGCGCACGAAGATACCCGTTTCGTAGCTTAGAGCTTTATCAAATCTAGTGTTCTTGTATATCTTTTATGATATGTATTCTTCTTTATTTTGTAAACAACACATTGATATATTCTTAACACTCGAAATACTTTCATCTATATAATATCAGAGAGTTTGGGTTTTGTTATTAGCACATTATGTAATTATGATTCTTAGAATCGGTAATCTAGTTTTGATGCTTCAATTAGGTTGTAATCATATCAGTTAAGCAGGTTTAGTATTTGAGGCGTCACATCATCGTACTCTTTACGCGCCTTATCCTGAAGAATCAACCTAAGCGTCCATAGCATTCCCACTTCCTATCTCAAAACCAACAAATGCGCTAACTCATCCTCGAGGTAGGGATGAGATACAAGCTAAGATGCAGCTGCTAAGGTCAGAATGTGTCCAAGGAGTAGTGGGGATGCCTGGTCAGAAATGCAGAGACGGAAAGCGGAAATGGCGTGATCTATGGTAGACATCATTATCGAAGAACCCGCGAATAATTGATCAGCCGCGTCACGAGCGGTGACAACCTCATCTAATGCGCGCTGGATTTCTAGTGATACGCGACCTGAACACTCAGCCTTATGAGCAGCTTGATAATCCTTGTGAAAAGGCGAGGGTACCAAAATATAACTCAAGCTATAACTTTTTCTTCCTATAAGTCATTTCTATGAAAGTGATTGTCTATAGACTGAGTCAAGACAATACAACAAATCAGTTCACACTTCGTGTGATTGTCTATGGATACGAGATCGAGACAATACAGCAACGAAGTGTGTTTACTTGATACAAAGGTTCAGACTTAACCAAACTCAATAGGACTGCGTATCAAGTTAATAAGAATTAACATTTGTGCAATTTACTTTAATTATAATAAAAAAATTATAATGCGGAAATATAAAGTAAATGACACAGCAAGATTTTGCTAACGAGGAAACCGCAAATGCGGGAAAACCCCGGGACCTAATCCAGAATTGAATACTCTCAGGATTAAGCCGCTATACAAAATAAACCAACTTCGTATAGTTGAGACCAAGCAACTAAACATATAGTTCACCTAGTTTCGTCTGTATTCCCACGCCTCCAACCTGTAAACAAGTCACGTACTTGGACCAATTCCTTTGGTTCGTATTCCAAACAGTAAAGGAATAACTAATATATTTGGTATCAACTCTCTTCAACCAAGTGATATGAGTTTCATAAAGGCTCTTCTGTTTATCTTAACATAAATTCATTTGCCAGGTTCCAAAATCTATCTTATGTTCAATCACCAAAAGGTAATCGTTAAGATGTCGCTATCAATATGTATGGATGCCGATCTTCTCAACTATTCTATCAAAATACCACAAGGATAAATCGATTATAGTTGGATCCTCTATTAACGAAACAAGTATTGTGCACACCAAAGATTATATAACCAAGTCAGAAATCTTCTATCTCTTCTTTGTCTTCAAATCTTCTTAGATCTTCAATAAACACCTGCACACAATTACTTGAATCTCTTGTGATCAATCACACACAGAACGAAGTCTGTTAACAATGGATTATCACAAGATCATTTTAAGATCTAACAACAGTCTAAAGATCCCTGTCAAAACCTTGAACTAGTTTGAGTGAAACTTATATCAGAAGAGAATATTCTCAAGCATAAACAAACTAGGTGCAATCAAAGTTCAACCACCGTTAGTCAATCAAATCAATGTGAAAACTAAAGATAAACCGCAATTATCTATTTTCCCACCAACGGTATGCACTGGAGCTTCTCAATACCAAAGAAGACTTTAAACTGAGCTGCCGTAAGAGATTTCGCCTAATTAGGTTACTCTCCTCTCCGAATAGGCGGCTTCACTAGCAACAGTACAATAGAGGAAGTTTACTTTCATGAAGGATTAGTTTGCTAGAAATGCAAACTCAAAGTATTTATAGACAAGGAAGTTTGGATACCAAGGAATTTCCAAAACCGAAAATATTCTCAAGATATTCAATATAATTCCAAATTCGGTTTTCATAATTCCTGAGAATGCACTGTCCAAATTTATGATCGAAATCTCCTTGGAAAATATTTAACCAGTAAATGTACATTACTAATTCTTATTTTCCATATATAATTAAAAACCTTAATTAAAAGATTCTTAATTTATTTAAATTCGATCTTGGGATTTACTTCCTTCTTAGCTGTTAAGGAATATCTTTGAACAATAAAAGATACACATTAATGAGCGTGTTCAAAGTGTATCGACATCTTTCCTCTTGTAAGTCCCTTTTCATACTTACTCACTTGAAACCGATTTACCACACTTCCAAACAAGTTTAGAATTGGTTAATTTGACTTTCAAGAACTATGTGATTGATCAAGTAACACTCAATCACAAGTCATGGGTGTAACGGTTCTACCAAAAAAAGTTTCGGTTCTACCTCCATGTGAGTACTATGCATAGTCACACTAGCTTACCAAATTTTCGGTTGACTAGGTACTAGGATCAGTTCCCCACATATATTTGGTATCTAACTTATATGTGTTTCACATGTCCATAGGATCTGTTCCCCTTTGCCTAAAAACGTGTTACACATGTTCATAGGATCGGTTCCCCTTTCTACTATAAACCTTGTTGCGCCTCATACAAGGATCGGTTCCCCTTGTGATGTACTTCTCCTCTTACTAGGATCGGTTCCCCTCTCCCAAATTTGGTAAGACACACACAAACCCGATCATACCCCAGGTGATTACTTAAGATCGGTTTCACTAATAAAAGTCATACCAATACATAAGTCTGGACTCATGTGAATAGTTTAACCAAGAACACAAACAAGTCATGAGCGGTTATACTAATCACACATATTGGTCGTTCATAAGATATGCAGTAAAGAACAACCCCAATAACGCCTGGTGATTCCCTTTTCGGTTCACAACACATATCATGAACTTACTTCCTTAAAACACATGTAAAAACATTGTTTTCTAGGATGAAATCCTCACCTCATACCCATACATAATCACAATAGCATTCATACGATTATGTTGATGTCTTATATACAAAGTTTAATGGTTAAGCAATAAACCTCATATTATATTCCTTAATATTATGTCTATCTAGAGTATTCATGCTTCGCAGTTTTATGTTTTCAATATGCACGACTTGAAAGATACGTTAGGGAATGAAACAGTTCAAGTCAAATATCACTAACCTCAAGTAGAAGGATGATGTTGTGGTTGTAGCTCCGTACTTCTTCAAGTCTTCGCAATACTTGTAATGTCTCATCCTAATACTTTCAAGCTAACCTATACGAAGTTGACTCTAGTACATTTAAATCAAGCGACTCTTAAATGAGTTTTGGTTCACTAAAATATGACAACCAAACTTGACATACCAACGCTTGGTGGGTTCAACCGATCTATGCTCTAAAAATCTCCCCCTTTGTCAATTTTAGTGACAAAACTATTACAATCATATGGATAAACAAATTACAATAATTCACTACACATACGCTTGATTCCCGAATTCAACAGCACATAACCTGCATTAATTCAATCCTCAAAATGTCGTTGTTGACATTATAATAACAAAGCTCATACTCCCCCCTAAAGGTGAGATAGGTAGATTTTAAATCCACGCGTCTTTGTTATACCAATCATATGATATGTTACTCCCCATTAGTCTGTGCTTTTCCTCTTTCGTTAGATAAATGTTCAAGCACCATTTTCCTCTTCCCTAGTGACACCAATCAATATAAAATTGATACCAGCATCACCTGTTTATTCCATATATTTCTCCCCCTTTTTTTCACAAAAATGACAAAGAAACGAAAAAATAAAGGACAACACGAAAAGCATCTTACAAATCTCAAAATAGACTTGCAACCTGTTGAGTCAAGCACGAGGGCTCCACATACCATTTTTGATAACTAATATCAAAACCGAAACTACAAAGTAATAATGTTTTGATATGTTATCATGGAAATAATTGTCCGAAGCAATTTTCCCAAATAGTTTAGCAAACCAAAAATCAACTAAGCAACTTAGTTCCTTTGCTAAACCGGTTGTATAAATACAACCTCTTCATTCGATAAGACCAAAATAAAGATAAACTCCATTTTTCTCATCAGGTTCTAATTATCCATATAACTTAGACCTTTAGATTTTAAACAAGCCAAATGCTAGGTTAGTTAACTAGGTTTTCCTTGTTTAGGCATTCGACTAGACTTGAATAACCGAAACCTGGAATTTGATACGTCTAACTAAGATCATAACTAACTTAGTTTATCTTATCCGGAATCGAATTGGACTAAACAACTCATCCCGTCAATATATTCATTCGTTAAGCCATAAATAATTCATACAAACCAATAAATCAACTTGCATAATTATTCACCTCAACCGGAAGCAATTGAAACAACATATAAAAAGTTCCACAATTGCACCAAAATTTTGTAAGCCTAAACAATTGATACTACACAATAAAGCAAAATAACAATTATTTTACTTAACTGGAAGCAATTGAATTAACATAGACATTAAAGCACAACAATTGCACCAAAATTTTTTTAACCTAAACGATTGATATCACACAACGAAGCAAGATAACAATAGTTTTACTTAACTGGAACCAATTGAACCACACATACATCCACACATTCATAATGGAATAATCACATCAATTGTACCGAAAATTTCGTTTAAGCAAAAGCAATAAATATAGCAAATAAAAACACAGGCTTTTCTTAAACAAGAAAAAAATTAACTAACAAGATTGTTACCTCAATTTTGCATCCAACTTCTCCAATATGATCGCATCTTATTCTTCAAGAAAGAATTGATATCGAAATACCATTATGTTGTCATCCTTATGCAAAAAAAAAAGAATAACAACAACCAACCTTTACCAGAGAAAAGTTGAAAATCAGTTTCAACAATTGCAAGCAAAAGTTGAAAATCGTCAAAACATATATACTTTTATGCTAAACCAAAACCGATTCAACATATTGTGACTTTTTCACATATTGTTTCTACAGGAACTCCTCATGATCCTTTGATAAAGCCTACCAACATGGGATAGAACTTAATCCTGCTAAATCAAAAAGTCACTCAAACCATAAGGGTTCAAAATATATTATGAGATCGAATATCAAGGTAATAAAACCAAAATCAAACATCCCATAAACGTACAAAAGTTCATACAACTCTTATTCATAAAACATACTGAAAAGGAAACAGTTCTCACAGGCATACTACAATAATGTACATAATATTACATTCTCAGCATTGAACACTAGTCTGAGATTTCCAAATCAGTATCTTCTTCTTCAGAGGAGGTATCCTGATATCTGTCAGAGATAGTATTCAGAGCAAAGGTGAGATCTTGATGTATCTTTGTAGCATGATCAATCTGTTCGATGATGCAGTTTTTCTTTCTTTCTAGTCTTCTTTTAAGAGTTTGTGGATCCCCTTCAACTCTTATAGGTGGAGGTTTGAAGGTACATTGAAGACTTGTCCTCTCATAATGTTGAGAATTCCTTCACCTAATTTCTTTGGAATCTTTTCCCTTGCATTTGACCAGACAATCCCAAAGGAACTGCATATTCTTGTAATCAAACAAGCAAAACCAGGTGTTCTTCTTTTACCTCTTCGGATTGTGATCATTTGTCTGATCATTAAGCCACAAAAATCAAAAAATTTGACTCCTCTGACAAGATGGTATACAAGTTCAGCAACATCTCTAGTCCATTTTGTCTTATGCATATTTCTAGGACATAGGTTAGCACAAGCTAATTTTCCAAAGACTTTGAGATGAAATTCAACATTGTGAATAAGCAGGGAGTTACCTGACCATGTTCCACCAATTACTAAAGAGATGGTATTGTTGTCGACTCTGTACCTTTCATCCGAACATGGCAAGAAGGTATTCATGTAGGGATAGAGAATCAATTCTGAAATTACTTGTTTGTTGACTTCAAACGACCTTGTACCAATCATAGTACGAAAAGTACAACCTTCAAAATAGCTTCACAAAGTCCGGAGTTGCCTTTAAATAACTTTCATGAATGATACCCCATTCACGATGCTTCATGGAGTTCATATATTTCGTATCCGAAACCTTGACAAATAACATTTCCATGATGGGTTATTTAATTGACCCGAACTTCATAAGGCATTCATCATTCACAAAGTAATTTTGAGAACTAACATCATGGGTAAGACTGGGCATGTTTTCATAATTTATATCCATGGTGGAGTAAAGCATCGAATTCCTATTAGACCCTTCTCCTCTATTAAAGTTTCTATTACCCCTAGTTCGATTATACATTAAATTAACAAGAGAAGTGAAGAACAACTTACAATCGGTAGAGCTTCTTGAGGGATGAATATCCTTGCTTGCGACGATTTGGAATGAAATAAGAGCAACCATTTGTTCCTTTTGATGACTAGAATCGAATGATACAAGTTTCTTCCCTTGAATCGAACATGCAAGAATTACAAGGAGAGAAATTTCGAACCTTCGTGAACTGTTGGAGTTTCTATGAACTCGATGAAGGTAGAGAAAAATATATTTCCATCTTTCTTTGTTTTTATCACCAACTTTTTCATGTATTCATATGTGGATCCAGATCCAAACACTAATACTCAAAGACCGAAACTTGATAGGGGATAGCTTACAATCGGTTTCTTGACCAATCTTAAATTGATTGGTTTTTGATGGAGTTGACACACTAGGTGTTGTGATGAAACTGTTAGTTAATGAAGTTTCATTGGACAAGTCATGACTGATTTTAGTACACTCACAACCTATATCAGAGTCATTATAATCTTCAAGGGAAAATTCTTCTGAATCATTATAGAGAGAGTCTTCTTGAAGATTATCGGATTCTTCAAAAGTATAATTCATTAAATACTCATGAATGAGTTGATTTCCTTTAGAATTTCTATTTTTCTTTAAGTAGTCAAGTTCTCTGAGGAACTCATCAACTTTATTTTGAACTTTACTGGAGTCCTCAAGAATCTTGAGTGTTTTAGATGGAGACTCATCTTCCTTTTGTTCATATATATTAATTTCATTCTTTAAATCAGAGAGTTGTTTTTCCATTCTGCAAATTCAGAAAGTTTTCTATCAATCTTGCTAGAAGCATCTTCAGTTAGATTAAGATATAAACAACATTCGTCGAATGTCCAAAATTCTTTTGAACGAAGCGACTCAACAATTTCAGTGTTTGACATTCCTTCAACCAATTTTGAGTCATTTAATCTTGGTATTACGTTAACTGAATCCCTTATTGGATCCATTCTTATAGGCTGGATCGCACCAAACACAGATTGTTAGATCTTTTCGTGTTTGCATGCTCTGATACCAATTGAAAAGGCGAGGGTACCCAAATATACCTCAAGCTATAACTTTTCCTTCCTATAAGTCATTTCTCTGAAAGTGATTGTCTATAGATTGAGTTGAGACAATACAACAAATCGGTTCATGATGCGTGTGATTGTCTATGGATACGAGATCGAGATAATACAACAACGAAGTGTGTTTACTTGATACAAAGGTTCAGACTTAACCAAACTCAATAGGATTGCATATCAAGTAAATAGGAATTAATGTTTGTGAAATTTACTTTAATTATAATAAAACAATTATAATGCGGAAATATAAAGTAAATGACACAACAAGATTTTGTTAACAGGGAAACCGCAAATACAGAAAAACCTCGGGACCTAGTCCAGAATTGAATACTCTCGGGATTAAGCCGCTATAAAAAATAAATCAACTTAGTATAGTTGAGACCAAGCAACTAAACCTATAGTTCACCTAGTTTCGTTTGTATTCCACGCCTCCAACCTGTAAACAAGGCACGTACTTGGACCAATTCCTTTGGTTCGTATTCCAAACAATCCTGGTGGGGTAGAGTGTGAAGGAATCAATGGTGGATCTAAGGGTGCACAGGAACTGAGCCGGACCGATGGACCGTCCCGAAACCGGTGGAACCGTACCCCTTTTTGTACCGAACCGAGGAAGGGGGTACAGGTACCGGTCCAAAAAATAGGAACCGGAGCTAAGGAGGTACAGGTACACGGTCTTATATAGGTCCCGTACCGTCCCGGACCAAATGTACCGAAAAACTTACTGTTACGTGGATTAGAGTCAGCAATATATGCACAGGTACACGGTCTTAGAGATGCAATTAAGAACGTCCAGTAACGTCCTAGATGAGCATCAGCAATATATGGTGCCAACCAAATTGTGCCGTTCCAATTGGTTACATTGTTTGTTGCGGTAACAGTCCCTGATGAAGCTTCTTTGTCAAGTACAAGATAAGATTGGACGATATGCCATTGAAGGCAAAACGTTCAAACACCTCATAAACTACTAGAACAAGAACCAAGAAGTATGCAAAAGAGATTAGAAACAAAGATCATTATCCTAAACCAGAACAAGCTCTATTAAGTAGGATTCTGTGAGAGAGAGACCGACAAGAAACGAGCAAGCTTTGCATACACTTCGCTTGGATCGAAGTATGGGATTTTCTTTAAGATCAACAGAACCATCTTCTGTGTGCAACTCAGTAAGAGTTTCTTCAGCTACAACACCTCTTACAAGACCTTGGCGGTGATGTCAAACTAGTGAAATGGAATAGTTCTCCCCACAGCAACTTCATGTGAAAGTTTCCGACGAGTTGCTATTGATCCTAGTGACCACTTCTCCTACCAAGATCTAGATTTTTTTTTGTTTGGAACCGAGAATAGTACCGGAACCGTACCTGGTACCGCACATGTACCGATTGGTACCGGAACCGAGGTACAGGGTACCGGTCCAAAATTTTGGAACCGACGTTTGGGAGGTATAGGTACTCGGCCTCGGCAAGAACCGAGCCGAACCGTACCGTGTGCACCCTCAGGTGGATCTGATTGCCACAGTGGTGTATGTAAATGGGGTATAAAACCGGGGTCCCTGTAGGTCTCCCATGGCAGGAAAAACACGTGATGAAAGGATAAAAGATTCATGGAGCGGTCAGGTCTCCCATGGCAGGAAAAAACAAGATGCATGCAGTCTTCTTCCATATGCTATCTATGGCAGTTTCAGAAGAAGAGTGCACGGGTTTCTAGTATAAGGGAGAAATGGCTAAGAATCTATGACAGTAGAATGATGTTCGCTTTGTGGCAAACTAGCTCTAAAACAAATTTAACCGACTGGGAAGTTGCAATGAAGGCCAGTTCTGTTTTTTTTTTTTTTTCATTAACAAAGAATATGAACTCTTTTTACCAACATTAAAAAAAAATATCAAAAAAGTTTAATCGAATCCTTGTGAAGAATATAGAATTCAATCACCATGCATGAGCAGGTCAATATTCACATGTAGCTTAAACCATAGTACTAAATCAGAAGACAAGCAAAAGAACAATAGCAGCAAACTAAATTACATAAAGCAAAATGCCAACAATGGTGACATTAAAATAACATCACCCGGCATTTGTAAATGTAAGCAATCTTTGATAACGAGCATTTACTTAAAAAAGAGTTCTTCCTGTTTAATAAGAGGCCCGAGACACTAAACTCTAACCCCAAATGAACCCTACTTTTTATCACAAAAGTGTTTCAAAGAACATGATGGACGGCTTTGCTCCCCACTCGACGCATCTGACGTCTCAAACCAAAGATCAGTCGGTAGTTGTACTCTTCCACATTTCAACCCCAAATTTACAAACATGAAATCCCATTTTGCTCACCTCCTTGATATAAATAAGTCAAAAGAAGGCCAAAAACCAAAAAGGACATAATGGAAGCGGGCCTTGCTGATAACAGAAACTGTACACATCCTACTACCCCTACCACCTATACTCAGGGGAGTTGTTTCCATCATATAATCAGAAACCAACTTAAAAGATACCCCCCCTAGAAGAGACTTTGTAGTAATGGACCATTTCTAGAAACAATTTCTCAACATACTACCATAAGCATTACAGACATTTCCATCGAACAAGAGGATCAAAACACAATATATTAACCTAAGGAAAAGAACAGAGAAAAACGAGAATTAAGTAAACCTTTGGAGCAGAAAAAGTCTCCTAAAGCAGGTTGCAGCTTACACACCGGATGTCCTTCGATCCCAAGCTCCCCCACATTCAATTTTCTTGATGAATAAGACCTGGAGGCAATTAAAAGATGCTACTGATGATTGTAAAAAGTGATCTTGTTCAAGTTACTTTTTTCATTGCCTGGGTTCTATTATGCATTAACCCACCACTGATTCAGAATTTATGTGCCCACCACCACTTCCACCATGGTTGTTGTTAAATCCCATAACAGGCATGGAACGCTGTGCAAAATCCAACAAAACCTTCCGCTGCTGTTCATTTGTGTGAGGAAGACTTGCACGTAGCAGCTCCACTGGCATCTCCCTACTTATAGATCTTGCTGCCTCAGACCCTATAACTCCTGTGTTGGGATGGGCCTGCAACAACAATGACTGCATAATGCTGTCATACTTACTCATACAGTACTTTGTGAGAAGACCAAAGAATTCATCGAAGGATGCCTGCCATAGAGCCCGATTAGGCATACTGTAGTTGCTTGACGCGTGGGGATCAGTTAGCAGGTCAGTGGCCCTCTCAAGAATTGATTTTAAGATTACCGTCGCCCCATCTCCGGCGGAGCTTCCAATTGGGCGGAGTGGAGGCTGCTCTGAGGAACAGACAACCGCAGCGAGACAAGCACTAAGAGATCCAAGATCCATGCCAAACACGCACGTTGAAACAACTCTTGCAAGATTACTTGTAGTCTCAGATGCTCCAGAGTCGGATGGTAATCCACCAAATAAAAACCTCAGATGACGGAAAATGGCCATACATACTATTCGTGTAAGCTCACTTCCAGGAAAAAGAAGCTGAAGGTACTTTGAGAGGAGCTTTCGACCTTTTGGCAGAGAGACTAAGCGCATGAATACAATGTCGTCCTTAGGGGAAAGACCAACTGTCTGGCCCACACCCTTCCCAAGCGGGTCAACCAACTGAAGTGAGGCTGCAAGACCTTCTAACAGAACCTGACGCCTGCGCCTCAGCTGTGTCCCGCCATCTTGTGGTTGACTGAACTGCAGAAACCTGTCAATGTCATCTACATCGAGAAGTAGACATAGGCCATCCTCGATTGCTATTCTGGCTGCAAGCATTGGCTCTTGTTCCAGTGGCTTCTCGGAGATTTTCTGATCATCCCCAGAAGCTGACGGAGGGTCAACTTCAAGAAGTGGACGCGGCCTTCTTATGGACGAGAAAGGGACTCTTCCAAGAGCATCTACCTGAAGGAATGCATGTGGTTCAATATTTGAACGTGACCGAGATGGCAGGTCCCTCAGGTGAGAAGGACAAAAATGATGTTTCAACCTCGACCCAGCAGATTTTTTAGACAAGCAAGCCTGATGATAGTAATCATCTACGTAAGGATCATTACTATGGGTGGCTGCATGCTGCATCCTCAGAATACTTTCAATCTCATCAGCAGTCATGTACTTGGATCTGAACTGTGGCCATCCATTATCACTTTTCTGGGTACTGTTATCAGAGGCCTGCTGAGAAAACCGCAGGTTCTGCCTACCTCTTTGTGATGATTTTGGCCTTTGATCTCTCATATCAGTCATCCCAAGCATTTGTTCGTACTTGCTCATTACATGAGGGGATGATGAAGGATGTGTGTTGAATAACTGAGATTGCAAAGCCTGAAAATGAGCCAAAGACGGTTGAACTGGATGATGAAGTCTCTGTTGTTGTTGCGCCATTAGCTGTTGAGGCATCAGAGCACCGTTCGAATGAGGTAACTGCTGTAACATATTGTTCAAGATACTTGACTGATCCCCAGAAAATAGATTAGCCTGGTTAACCCCCCAGTTGTTCTGCGACCTACCAGTAGGGAGTCCTGGTGGAGGGAACTGAGGCATATTTCCACCATAATGTAATCCATGAGGTAACCCAGCCAAATGACGCTGAGGACTAGAGAAAGGAGAAAGGCTGGGGGCCGAGAAAGGCATCTGTGATCCACCAAGAGATTGAATATTAAGGTGGCGCGAATGGTGATTTGATGATCCCTGTTGAGACCGACCACCTGGTGGAGGGTATGAAGTGAACGAGGATTTTGGTACTAAAACAGGCTCACTGGAGAAGTGTGGAGGTTGTTGTGGCTGTTGAGGATATGAAGAAGTTCTATACAGTGGTTTTGAATCAGGATGATGAGCAGAAGGCTGTGACGACCATCTCTTACTATCTTGACCACCATCAGAGTCGTAGACATTCTGACCAAACCACAAATCACCCTCTTGTGCCCATTCTGCAGCAGAAGAACCTGAGAAAAAATGAACAAATTTTTAAAGAACAGATTCCGCAGAAAATGAAACGGGAAGGAAAAGAAACAATATTTTTCAAATACAAAAATATCCAAAAACATTTTCAGCAAGACAAACCAATTATTTTTCGAATATATGTCTACATCCCTTGTTTCAGTGCAAGATAACAAACAAGAGAGTCAATTTTGTAACTGCGCTTTAACGGGATAAGCACAGTAGCATATCAATTCACAGGGTGAAACAGTGAATTGTCGCAAAATGATTGATACTCCATATTTATATCCGAGGCATGAACCATTTCAAAATTGAAGTGCTCAGAAAAGATGAAAAAACTGATGCTCACACGACTTCATTTATAATTTAAATATGCATCAGAACAAATCACGAAACAAGTTCAAAAATAATTTGTGCCACACCAGCTGAACATGTTTCAAGACTTTCTAAGTAGAAATCACTAGTATATACCCCAAAACAGAAAGGATACAATAACTATAATGGGGGGGGGACAGACATGCTACAATATTAGGTTCTACCCATGTGAAAAAATATCAAAACCAGATTATGCATTAGTTACTATAAAATATCAAAACCAGATTATGCATTAGTTACTATAAAATATCAAAACCAGATTATGCATTAGTTACTATAAAATATCAAAAAAATCGGCATCTCCAACAGTATATAGCTCTTCTCTAGAAAACCATTTTTAATAATCATTGTTTAACAAATTTGTTTGTACTGAAACAGTTCCACATATTCTGGTTGTATCACCACCGAGCACAAAAAAAAAACCTATCAAGTAGCTCCACAACTAGAAATAAGGCAACTGAGGTCCATATTAAAGGACTGTGTGGTTAAAAGAGCAGCAAAAAGAGATTACTTCCGTACACATGCCTCGAAAAAAAGCAAATAATTTCCTACAACAACCATGTCTGAAACACAAAAAATATAAGCATTTAGGTGGTATATCATCACTCACTTTCTCGAGAAAAAGAACCTCCCCTATCACCAATCACTCCCGGTCTCGCTGGCTCACTGACGGTTCTGTTCAACTATTTGGAAAAAAAAAATTGCTTTAGAATTAAGGACAATTATACTGAGAAAAAAACATGGATTAAACATTTGTAAGAAAACATTAACCAAGTTGAAACTAAGGCAATATATAGAATACAAAAGGACACTGGGCATACAATAATAGACAATGACTGCTCAAAATTATAGCAACAATAATCCCATATGTAATGAAGAAAAACCAATCCAGAAGATTTTGGCATTGGAAATACAAATCAACAGGAAAAAACTTAGCCAATCAACGTTAAGCAACAAAATTCACCCTTGTCTCTTCATATATGGACCTAGCATCAACATGGCTTGGAGGCACACAGAGAACCCTTATTTACTTCCATGACCCAAACCAGTCTACAAAACTGTATATTATATTAATATTTAGTACAGTAGAGAATCAAAGTTTTGGTTTACGCAGAGAGGATGTGGACTCTTTTCACACGTTTTACCTCCTTTAATACCCATTTTCATCAATCACAAACATACATGTGCATATTCGAAAAATCGTCAGCGCGGTATATTAGGTTATTAACATTCATATATGTAGCATTTAGTAATTCTAGTTTACACGCAAAGAGGATGTGGGCTCAAAGTTCTTCAAACATTTTACCTCCGTGTATACCCATTTGTATAAACCACAAAAATGCATTTTCAATAAATTGTCAGCGCCATGTATATTAGGTATAAATATCATTCACAGACATATGCAGCATTAAGCGATTATTACATAAGACACGGGATTTACACGAAACTGGAACGCAAGCAGGTCAACCACCCTTGCGTGATCGACCTACTCAAAGTTAGAAATTCGTATGAATTATCTGCCACGGGTAGTTGCCTCAAATAAAACTACTGTTTCAAAAAAGAAAGCACTTGTACAAATTGTAGGATTGAAAGCAGATGCAATGCTTGCACTACTGGACTATGCAAGTAAAATTTATCACATTCTCCAGAACTGGCATGATTTAAAAAAACTAACCTTTGAAAAAGTACTTGTAAGGTCATCAATGTCCGACAAAGATCCTAAACCTTCTCCCTGCAAATGCAAACTAAATATCAATTTTTGACAAGGCAATACATCCCTTTATAGCAAATAGTTAGCATATTTACAGTTAGGTGTTGATCTTATAGAACATCAGCACATTATACATATACACACTCAACATGAACTCGAAATAATGATTAAATTACTTATGTTACTTTAGCCATCAGAAGAAAATACATATATTATTTTTTTTTTTAAATGGTCAAATTCGAACAAGTTCTTAGGGAATCAAACTTCACAACCCTCAAAAGCCTATTGGTCCCTCCCAATGGTAAAAGCTAGTATATAAAGAAATATCACAGAACAGTATTATTTTGAGATAATGTCTAGATTCCTACATTAGCATAAGTAATCGCCAGTTCAGATCACATTCACAGAAAAAAGCCCGCACATGTTGGGCAGTATGGTTTCAATAAGGATGCCAGTTCTACACCTACAGTTAACAAGCAATTCTCACATGCACTTGCCAAACAAGACTGAATAAACCAAAATCACAAAGATAAAGATAGAGAGTAAACAGAACAGAACAAAAGGAAACAAAGAGAATGATCTTGGTACGGATACATAACAATGGAGACTTCAATATTCTTCAAAGAGCAAAATTATAATATTTCCTTCGTGACAATTTTCTACTTTAATTTATGTATCATTTTTCTAGCCTTTTGGATGCTTTCTGGTGAAAGAGAGAAGGCATTCAGCATGCAATTACTAACAAATTAGCAGTCTAGCTTTCAAAAGACAGCCACTTGACGAAGAGGTTGGATATGTTATACTACTCCACTTTGTCCAACAAAAACTTGTTTCATGCTACAGTATCATCATCACAAACCCAATTCTCCTTTGGTCAAAAGAAACCATAGAGATCTAATGTAAGAGAAAGCATCTCTAGCTTCACATGCACTGCTTTAAGGCTATGTCGCTTCATGAAACATCAGTACCAGGAACCAAGAAAACTATATAAACAAATAAAAGATCAAGTGGACTCACCCTATTTTTACATCCTAGTCCTAAGAAAATTATTTACAGATTCAAACAAAATCCCAAGATCATGTAATAAGGGAGTCTGACTGAAATCCAGAGAACAAAGTCTACAAAATAATTTCTCAAGAACTATTACGTTGGTACAAGTTCTAGGTAGCAGGGGTATACAGTAAAGTATTGGTGTCAATAAAACTATGAAGAGTCCAACACGATAGAGAATCAAAGGATTAAATATCTAAAATTGCCGAGCTACAGTTCCCAATAAACCATATATACATTTCCCAGTTAATCTCCTCGACTCATATACAATAGATACTTCAATTTTACATCAGTGTAAAGTTTTAAACACCTGGTATTTATATAATATCCATGCAATAAAAAAACATTGACAGTGAAAATGTAAAGTAAGATCACTCTGGTTAATCTTGAGGTGAAACAATCCGTCTGTTTCTTAGCCGAGTTTGCAAAGTTGTAAAAGAGTTCGAGACAATTTTGCAGCATGCTTCCCTCATGGGGGATATGCTCCACATTATTAATAAAATTACAGTAAATACAAGTGGAAAAAAAAAATCCATTTAAAGCTTGGTCAGTAGACATGTTATGCACTAAAGAATAACCGAAAATGTAAAACATTGCTTTTCACAAAGTTCACCTCTTCTCTGTTGGGAACCTGATACTCGACATCATCAAAACCTACTAATGGCGCCTCACCATCTTCATCGTCTAAACCCCCCAACTCAATTTCTTCTAGCACATCCTTGCCAAAGAATGCGTATTGCGATGCATCAAAGAGCGTGTTTCCTGAATCAAGAGATATTTTTAAAATAAGAATAAGTTAAAAAAAAGAATCAGAATTAGGGGGAGAAATTGCAATTAACAAGCGTCCAAAACTTGAAACGGAAAGATACATATTTCAGAGACGTTGGACAACTGAGAAAGAGAAAACGAATTTGAAAGATAAAGCAAAGGTTTAGGTTGAGAACATTCTGAGCTAAAAAGACCATTAATCTAATATAAACAAGATTATATGATACATCAAACAAGTGACTTTGCATATGAAGTTAATCTGTTTCCATTTATCAAAAAATTCAACTCAACTACTGAAGCAGCCACACATCATATATTTTACTGAAACTACATACTTGATCTAAACCATGCCAATTTCATATAAAAACCAGCATCATCCAGATATTCAAAGAGAAACCCTAGATATTATAACCAAAAGTCAAACACGGCAGAATTACTACTCTGCAAAAGTATTAACTCGATCAAACAGGAATCGAGCAAACAAAAAAAATCACCAAGCGGAATCGAACAAGAACCAGATCTGCAAAACATAATTTAACAAGCAAAAACCTAAAGAAAATGAGTAGATAAAAAGAAGAAGAGAGATCTAGCTAAAAGAGTAGCCAACCTGAAGAACTCGCTGTGAATTCATTAAAATTATTAAGATTGGGAGTTTGTTGAACACCACTCCCACCATCAAATCCTTCCATATCTCTAATCAATAAATCAAGAAAACCCTAATATATAAAAACTACCTCTAGAAGAAATAAACCATCTGAATTTTTAATATTAAACAAGAAATGGAGGAGAAACCCAAAGAAATCAAATTTCTAGGGTTTCCTCCGAAGCAGAAAGAGAGATCTGTGAGGAAAATTGAGGGCGGCAAACCAAATTCATGGAAGAGTGTTACTCTTGCCAAATATCCTAGATAGACTCGCTGGCGCACACACAACACCACCAAACAAGTAAAGGGTTTTTGCCCCGAAAGTGAAATAAGTTAAAAGGAGATAATAGATAACCTTGTTAAATTGGGGCCTATGCAAATTAATCGGGGCCTATAATCGATTTACTCGATACATATGTATAAACCGATTCCTAACACTGCAAAACAAGAATCGTTATATAAGAATGCTTGTGTAAACCGATTCTAATAAAAAAATCCATAGGTCCCAATTAAGTGGCATAAGCCCCAATTTAGGCAAGATAGATAACGATAGCTTAAATTTATTACTATTATTACAGTAAATAAATAAATATTACAGAAAGGAAAAAAAAAGAACTGGGCATTACAAAAGATTCAGGGCATTACAAGAGATGGGATATTAATTTTCTGTGAAAATACAATCTAAAATAATAACAACTGAAATCAAACAAGCACTCTTCTCCATAAATTCAGAAAGTGCTCCAGGTCCAGATGGCTACACAAGTAAGTTTTTCAAAGTTTTTTGGGAAACAACTCAACACCAATTGATAGTAATGGTTCAAAGTTTTTTTAATAACCTAAATATTCATCCACTCATGAATCACGCAAACATAACACTAATACCTAAAATCGACCATCCATCAAAACCTTCTCAGTTCAGACCCATAACACTCTGTAACGTCACTTATAAAATCATTTCGAAAATTCTAGTCAACAGAATTAGACCACTTCTCCCATTCTTAATAAGCCCTTTCCAAAATGCTTTTGTCCCACAAAGATCAATACACGATAACATAGCGATTGCTGGAGAACTCTTCCATCATATCAAAACCTCTAACCTAACCAAAGATCCAAAAATAGCTCTCAAACTTGATATCCAGAAAGCCTGTGATAGCTTAGACAGGGGATTCATTAAAACCTCACTCACAAAACTTGGATTTCCATCAACCTTTATAGACTACATTATGCTATGCGTCACAACAGTTACATACTCAATCAACATCAACGGTACACCCCATGGATACATCACCCCCAACTAGAGGTATTAGACAAGGAGACCCGCTATCTTCCTATATTTTTATTATATGCGCTGAAATCCTTTCTACAAATCTAGGAAACCTACAAAACCAAAATTCAATTCGGGGTCTCAACATATCAAAAAAAGCACCACCCATTATTCATTTAATGTATGCGGATGACTTACTAATTACATATAAAGCTTCCAATCAGAGTAACCAGCACCTTAAAACCCTTCCGCACTCTTATAGCACCTCTGCGGGGGCAGATAATTAATACTTCTAAATCAGTAATCATCCATCACCCAAATCTAGACTCAACCAAAGTAAACGAAATTCAACAATTCTTTAATATGTCGGCTACTTCAAAACCTCCAATCTATCTAGGAGTCCAATTCAAACAAGGAAGGGCATCCAACCAAACCTCCGCTCCCCTACTACAAAGATTATCCCGAAAAGCTAAATGCTGGATGACAAAATGCTTAACTCCAGCTGGAAGACTCACTCTCATCAAAACCTCCCTAATTCCCACCTCAAACCACATTATGCTCACACAAAATATACCCAGCAATATTCATAAAAAATAGATCGTATCACCATTAAAAAAATCTGGGGACATGATCCAACCATTAAAAACCTTCACCCTATAGGATGGGATAAATTAACAAAACCAATATATGAAGGAGGATTAGGAATAAGGAAGAGCAGTGACCATAATAAAGCACTTCTCATGAAGAGAATCCGAAATCTTCATGAACAACCTAACTCTATCTGCGGAAGTCTCTTCAGTGCAAAATATCTCAACCAACAACCATTTCTACATGGCATTAACTATGTGCCTTCCTCATCCAGCCCTCAATGGAGACAACTAGCAGCAATTGTCCCTACCATGCAACACTTGATGTTCCATCGTATTGGAGATGGATTATCAACTCCAGTAGAAGCCAATTGAATTCCACACTCAACAAACCTGGACCAATCACAATGCTATCCAATCCGTATGGTAGCAGATATCATGGATCCATTTTCCCACAGTTGGAATCACGAAAAATTAAGCTCCCTTCCCAATACCATAACCCAAAAAATCATGAACATCCACCTTCCCCAAAATGCCCCTCAGGAAAAAATTATCTGGCCACACTCAAAATCTGGAAAATACACCACCTCATCGGGATATAAATGTCTAACCCATGATCACCCAACCCACACTCCTCTATCACCCACCAAATTCCTATTGACTTTACCATGTCCACCAAAAATTCGGCTTTCTTTTGGAAAGCCATCAATGAAGGATTACCAACCTTCTTACTCTTACATCACATCCATTTGAGCAACTCAGACATATGTCCCAGATGTAACACTGATCTAGAATTAGCAAGTCACCTTCTAATCCACTGTCCAACGGAAACTACCTCTTGGAACACCTTACTCACTCAAATAACAATTTCATTAAAATCCAATCCCTCACCCACTTTCACTATTACGCATCAGACGACCATTTCTTAAATCCTACAACAACCTGCATTAACTTCCGTAATCTCCTCTTTCTGTTTTCTATTCTGAACCTTATGGCTAGCTAGGAATAACCTAATATACCAACAAAAGAAAACAACTTTGAAAGAAATCCTAGCATGGGCACAAAAACTACAACAAGAATTCTACGGGGCACTACAATCTGTACCATCAATCATACCAGGAGATGCACCATTATATAACCATCCAACGAGAGACAAAAGAATATCAAAAATATGTATAAGATGGTTTATCCCACACATCAACTGGATTAAGATTAATACATATGTGTTTATGGGTGTAAACTGTTTCTGCGGTTTTTGGTAAATTTGGGTGTGTGAATGAGAAACAAATCTAAACCCTAAACAAATGCACTGCACGGGAGTGCTTTATGATTCGAGAGATCAATCTATACAATTCTGGCCTAAACCAAGAAATGGCCGTTCCAAACTTTCTTCGGTCACAAAGTGAAGGAGATTGGGTTAATCTTAGGGAGGGAAGCGAAGAAGGTGTTGAGATTATGAAGGTGATGGTTGTTTATGACTTGTATCAGAATATCGAACTGGCTTGCAATAATATAAGCAATGAGCTCTGGTATTTTCTGGATACGAATGACAACACTTGGTTTTCTGTGCTTGTCCTATCTTGTTTGGTAAATAAGCAAAGGACCTATTTATACAAGTCATAGAGCGCAAACCCTCATCTCATAGGAAGTGGAGGAAGTTGATTGATGGAGTAGTGGGGTCGTGTGGGTGACTGCATGATCACGTCTTAGCCCACTTCTCCCATCATCACTAACCGTCCATATTTTCCTGACACGTTCTTGTGATGGCACGTTGCACACTGCACGCTGTAAACCGCCATACCAATACCCCAGTAAGTATCCCCAAGTTTGTGACATGCTTGATGTCTCAGTTGTATGGATCGTGGGACCCACAGAAGGTAGCATACGGTGCTAGGTTAAATAACTAAGTTATTTGGGAAATCGATATTTATAAAATATCGTGTGTATTCTTTGCATGTAATGCATTGAATATATTCAGCATGTATGAAGCATCGCCCGTTTTAAGGCTTAACGGAGTAAGTCACGGATAAGCGTCTTAAAATAGCATCACGTCCAACCATCTTCGAGTGACCGTTTGGAGACTATATGGCAAGCCATGATTTGGCCGATCACTCCATGTGGAAGAGTGGCGGACGGTGATCATGGGGATGCTTCATTAGTCGCTTAACTCCTAGCCAGGGTTGACTAACCAAGCTGGTAGAGTTGGACGGACGAGATGATCTATGAGTTCATCTACGACCGTTGATGGAGGTTTTAGGGTTTTGAAGAGGTGCGCAAGCATCACTCTTGAGCTTGACCGAAACCAAGCATGGAAGGTGTTTTAGGCAGGACCGGCCGGGCATGCGTGTAAACGGCTTGCCGGTATGCATGTATGTACCTCACTGTCCCATGAAGGTACAGTCTAGGCCACTCAATTTGACCGGCAAAGGGGAGTGGTTGAGATCGATTTGCAACAGAAATCCCATGCCGTAAAGGAGTTGGAAACCGCGCGCCATGCCTATTACGGGGGCGCGTTTCGAGACATCCGGCCATGGTCGGCCTTGGTAGATCGGTCAGGCGTGTAGATGGGCCCACCATGATCATGTTGACATGCTCGGGACCTTTTAAGTCTACATATACGCCCTCCATCCAAGCTTGCGAAGATGGACGCTCGTGATCGATTAGCGACACATGTAACATGTCGCAAACCCTAATTAGGGTTTTGTGTGGTTCACGCCCGTGCAACTTGACCCGGTCATTTTTGCATGTTATGCTCCTCCCTTGGGAAGGCCGATCGTGTAGGTCCCACATTGGGCAGGCGGTGAACATGCTGGTACCTGTTCCATGATCATAGGTTTGATCTAAGCCATCCAAACATGCCAGTGAAGTTGGATGGTTGTGATCAAGCTGCGACACATATGAAATTTCGTGACCCTTTAAAGCATCACGTCAGCCTTGTTTTGAGCAAACGTTTATTGCTTCAAGGCTTGCTCGTGAGAAGGTCGGTCGGGTATGTAGGAATGGGGCCCACTGGTATGCAAGACAAGCTTGCCCGACCGGTCGTGGGATAATCTACGCCGTCCAATCATGCAGGCGAAGTTGGACGGCTATGGATGGTTTTAAGACTGCCGTTGGCGGTCTTGCTCGTACGAGCTTCCTCCAAGCTGATCCATACCAATTCGACCATCCTTTTCTAGGCTGGTGTTTGGTGGCTTTTGTGAGTATGGCATGTGTTCGGCCGACCAGGGCATAAATGGGCCCGCTGGTGGTCATTGTGGTTATAGCCTGCTCATGCTAGGGATCGTCTAGGCTGTCTAAATCATGTGGCCAACTTGCGTGGTCGTGATTGTTTCTGAGACTGATATGGACATTCCAGATTCAAATATGCTCAATCGAGCTAGTATAACACACCGAGAGATGTATGCTCAATAGGGCTAGTATAACACACCGAGAGATGTAACATGTACGGGTATTTCGTGCATGCCTCGTTATTGACACTTGGATATTCATGTTACTTTGTTGAGAGCAACAATCAGTCATCATGCTGCACCAATAATGAGAGTCTTGCTGAGAACAACACAGGAAATACAAGGCAATTCATGTATTAATTAATAATGCTAAAAATTGACAAGGTATTTGGGATTGTTTCTACATGCTCCATCCTGGATGAATTTTGTGTATTTAATTCACAGAATATTTGAGATTGTTGCTACATGCTTCATTCTAGGTGAATTATTAAAGCGAAGAAGTATTTATCACTTATCAAATAGCTTTATCCTCTGCAGGATGTCAGCACACAGCTTTATCCTTCGCAGGATGTCAGCACATTAAATTTGATTTTTCAATTTTAGCCCTGAACTAAAATCCACCATCAACATTAAGTCCCCTTCCTAGCACATAATGGTTGCATTATTGTGGGGTAGGCATTAGATGGTGACAAATAAATACAAAACTCATGAGACAAAGTTAGATGTTACCAGGAGAGATAGGTCGTCCTGTCTTTCGAACATGTCACGTTCAAGAGGCATTCAGGTGAGCGTTCCCCTAGCATAATGTCGGTTGGCCCCAGGTAGGTTAGGCATGCGGTTGGTTGGGATCTCAAACTATCCATGACGATGCCATAATCTTTGACTCTGATGTGGACAAGCCCTATCATGAGGAATATCCTTACAAGGATGCTAAAACAATTTCTGAAAAATATGTTAAAGTAGCTCCCAAATAGAGTGTTGAAGTAGCTTCCGGCAAGCGTGTTGAAGCAGCTTCTGAAGCGAACGTTGAGGTGGATCCTAGAGAGAGCGCTGAAGCGGGTCCCGGAGAGTGTTGAAGTGTTGAAGAGACTTCTTCTTATGGAGAGATCTGAAACGCCTTCTTCTGGAGAGAGAACATTGGGCACTGGTATCAACAAACGAACAATGGTTCTTAGCTGCATCTGTGATCAGAAGAGACTAGTAGGAAGAGGCGTGATAGCAACTTGCACAAACTTGACACTCTTCATACAACGGTAGAGATCGCCTCGTTATTAGAGGGATAAGTTGGAACCGATGTCTTTCTTGATGTTTCTTCATGGAATAGAGAAGAGGGAGACAGTCCCCTGACCATGAGTAGCCAGAGCTCTCAACTTGATAGATGTAGTCACGCTAGGTTCACGAGGCCATCTTTACATATGTTCTCTTGAGTATATCCTCGTCTTTGGCCATCTTGGAATCATAATGATATTATGCTTGCATCTCTCTAAATTCACCATCTTTGATATGGGCAGTGGTAAGCAGTCCCCAGTCATACTCCTTTGGTAACGCAACTACTTCTTCTATGGGAGACAGATTCTGAAAGCGTCTCTCATTGACGGAGTTACCATCGATCCAGATATGGAATATCTTGGACTTTGTTTCACCATTATGGCAGTCGTGCATATGGTACTGGAGTTTGGAGTTGGTGATTTTGGACATGCAGGATGTTGTATCTCGGTGGTCTTCCTCTTATTGCTTTAGCAAAACTTCTTACAGAAGGATGAATGTTGCATTGCATGTTGGTGAGATGTATGTTTCCACGAACATCATGAGGCTCTTTATGATGGGCATGCTTGTTCTTTCTAGTAGGGCAGGTGTTGTTACAACCTGAGCATTTAGCAGCTTCACGGAGTTCAGAGGGTGTCTGAAAGAACATGCTCTTCGACAAAGCATGATTGACATGTACCATCCTATTGATGCACAATTACACCACTTGTTGTTCTGTCATATTTAGATTGTGACCCTTCAGTGCCTGAATTCGGGACCTATTAACATAATTATTTGGATGTTCGATGTCTCGCTGAAGCATTCCTCTTAAGCCTGACAGAGTGATTCACCCAAGCTGCGGATTCTTTCTCGACATGATGATGCGGATATCGCTATCTTCTTAAGGTTGCTCCCTTGAGGTGTTGGCTCTAGTAGATCTGAAGATGTCCCGGGCTCACTCTTCGTCCGGACTGACATAATAGGCGAACCCTTTATGATGATTTGGAGATGACAATGTTCGTTGCATCTTCCGAAACGCTTCCTGTTATAGTGCGGTCCAGACGAAACTTGCTCACTTCTTCAGCAAAGGAGTGAATAAAGCAACAAGATGGGCCAAACCAAGTATAAAACGTCGAATGTAGTTTAATTTTCCCATGAAGCGGCAACATCGTGAGGATGTCTTGAGTCTTGGATGGGTCCACCTTGATCCCCTCAGCAGTCACCTGGAATCCCAGAAACTTGCCTAAAGAAACGCCGAAAGCGCATTTCAAAGGATTCATCTTCAATTTGTACTCACGGAATCTTTCGAACACTTGCAGTATGACTCATGTGTGATCCGCCCGATCTTTATATTTGACTACTATGTCATCCACATAATCTTCAACTTGCTTATGCATCATGTCGTGGAAGATTGCCGTCATAGCGCGTTGATAGGTTGCACCGGCATTCTTCAAATCAAATGGCATTACAGTATAATAAAAATTTCCGAGAGGAGTTCGAAAAGCTATCTTACTTGCGTCATGCTCATGCATCCTTATCTGATTGTACCCGCTATATCCGTCCATGAAGGAGAACATGTCATGTTCGCTGGTGGCATCTACTAACATGTCGATGTTAGGTAGAGGAAAATCATCTTTTAGGCAGCATCTGTTCAAGTCTCTGAAATCTACGCAACACCTGATCTGTCCATTTTTATTTTTCACCGGAACTACATTAGCTAACCAGGTTGGATGATGGACGGGCTTAATAAAGCCAGCAGCTAGCAGCTTCTGAATCTCAGTCTTGATTTTCTCTTCTACCTCGTTCCTGAATTACCTCGGAGATTGCTTGATCGGCTTGGATTCAGGTATGACATGTAGATGATAGGTGACCATTTTTTCATCCAGACCAGGCATTTCTTTATACGTCCAAGCAAATATGTCCTGGTATTCTTTGAGAAGTTGCACGAGCTTCGTGCGTTCATCCGTGGACAAGGTTTAGCTGATGGAGATATGCCTGGGATATTCTTTGTTCTCGATATTAACAGTTTCGATCTCATCAGTCGTGGAGTTGGTGACGTCCTGCAGCTGTCGTGGAGCGTCCAACACTTCTCCCTGTGGCTCTTCGTTTTTGCAGCATTCCATTGGGCAGAGAGACTGTGTAACAGTCTTCCCTGCTAATTTCTAACAGCGGCGTCGGTACACGGTCTTCCCTTTCTGATCATGGCTCGCCATAAAAGTTCGCTCTCTCTTAGTGTGAACATGCGTTGCAGCTTCACCAGACGAAGAAGGATGTCCTGTCAGGCATAGTGGGGCTTAGCCTTCAATGATGCAAGTCGGTCATCCTCTTGGATTGATGCCCACGTGGGGAGTGGGATGCAATAAACCTTGCCCGATTCTTCATGTGGAGTTTTTCTTGGCTCAAATAACTCCACTCCACATATCTGTGCGTAAGGAGACAACGACGCAGGGATACGAACGACTTCTTTATTTAGCATAGTCTTCAGGCACTGGTGATACGTTGAAGGGACAATCTTATTATCATGAAGCCACAGCCTCCCCAGTATCATATGGTAGTCTGACTATTTTTCTATGACTTCGAATTTCACCTTTGACTGGACAAACCCTACATATAAATTCAGATTGACATACCCGTGCGTGTTGGTTTGGTTTCCTTTAAAGTCCGCCATAGTGGTAGGTTGTCGCATGTCCTTACTTGGGCGAACCTTGTCCGTCCTGAGTATCTTGAGAGTAATCACATTCTCAAATGCTCCTGTATCGATGAGTTCCCTCTTGAACTCTGAATCCTTGATGTATGCGGTGACGTGCAGGGACCGGTTGTGACCTTCTGCCGCCATCATGTCTTCTTCTATAAACGTGACGTTATTCACAAAAATATCTGATGTTCTTGAGGCTTATGGACATAAATGAGCTAAATGAACGTCCAGGGCTATCTGGTTGATGGAAGCAAATGTCTCCAACCGCTGGATCTTCGAAAGGGGTAAGAGTTCGCATAAACTTTCCACTAGAGAAGCCGACTCCTGATCCATTGGTCTCTGGTTCATAGTGAAAGTGTTGACTTGAGGAGGATCGTTGCGAGGATCAGTCCCAGTTCAGAAATTTTTGTGACAGGAGAACCGCTCATATCTGATTTCATCTTGATGAGGAGATTGAGTATACCGTTTATTGTCTCCTTGATCAGGTTCATATTCTTCGTGTGAATCTCCTATACCCGTGCTAGCTTGATCAACATTGGGATTCTTCCGGATATGCCATTAGATACATCATTGGGAAGGGGGTATCTTCATTGGAGATACTTAGACCGGAATTTGAAATTGTTAGGGGAGTTCTAAGACCAAAAATTTTGAAATCAGCCAAATAGGATTGGGTATTGATGAAAATGACTTCACAACCGAGAGATTAATCTCCAACTATGGTCGTCAATTGTTTATGGGTGAAAACTGTTTCCGCGGTTTTTGGTAAATTTGGGTGTGTGGATGAGAAACGAATATAAACCCTAAACAAATGCACTATATGGGAGTGCTTTATGATTCGAGAGATCAATCTATACAATTCTGGCCTAAACCAAGAAATGGTCGTTCCAGACTTGCTTCGGTTACAAAGTGAAGGAGATTGGGTTGATCTTAGGGAGGGAAGTGAAGAAGGTGTTGAGATTGTGAAGGTGATGCATGTTTATGACTTGTATCAGAATATCGAACTGGCTTGCAATAATGTAAGCAATGAGCTCTGGTATTTTCTGGATACGAATGACAACACTTGGTTTTCTGTGCTTGTGTTGTCTTGTTTGGAAAATAGGAAAAGGACCTATTTATACAAGTCATAGAGCGCAAACCCTCATCTCGTATGAAGTGGAGGAAGTTGAGTGATGGAGTAGTTGTGTCATGTGGGTGACTGCACGATCACGTCTTATCCCACTTCTCCCATCATCACTAACCGTTCATATCTTCCTGACACGTTCTTGTGATGGCGCATTGCACAATGCACGATGTAAACTGCCAGACCAATACCCCAGTAAGTATCCCCTAGTTTGTGACATACTTGATGTCTCGGTTGTGTGTATCGTGGGATCCACAGAAGGTAGCATACGGTGCTAGGTTAAATAACTAAGTTATTGGGAAATCGATATTTATAAAATATCGTGTGTATTATTTGCATGTAATGCATTGAATATATTCAGCATGTATGAAGCATCGCTGTTTTAAGGCTTAACAGAGTAATTCACGAATAAGCGTCTTAAAATAGCATCATGTCCAACCATCTTCGAGTAACCATTTAGAGACTGTTTGGTCAAGACATGCTTTGTCTGATCACTCCATAAGGAAGAGTGGCGGACAGTGATCATGGGGATGCTTCATTAGTCGCTTAACTCCTACAAAGGGCTGACTAACTAAGCTGGTAGAGTTGGACGAACGAGATGATATATGAGTTCATCTACGACCGTTGATGGAGGTTTTAGGGTTTTAAAGAGGTGCGCAAGCATCACTCTTCAGCTTGACCGAAACCAAGCTTATGAGGTGTTTTAGGCAGGACCGACCGAGCATGCGTGTAAACGACTTGCGGTGTACATGTCCGTACCTCACTGTCCCATGAAGGTGCGATCTAGGCCACTCAATTTGACTGGCAAAGGGAAGTGGTTGAGATCGATTTGCAACAGAAATCTCATGCCGCAGAGTTGGAAACCGCGCGCCATGCCTATTACGGGCGCGCGTTTTGAGACATCCGGCCATGGTCGGCCTTGGTCGATCGGTCAGGCATGTAGATGGGCCCACGGTGATCCTGTTGACATGCTCGAGACCTTTTAAGTCTACATCTACGCCCTCCATCCAAGATTGCGAAGATGGACGCTCGTGATCGATTAGCGACACATGTAACATGCCGCAAACCCTAATTAGGGTATTGTGTGGTTCACGCCCGTGCAACTTCACCCGATCGGCTTTGCATGTTATGCCCTTCCCTTGGGGAGGCCGATCGTGTAGGTCCCACATTGGGCAGGCGGTGAACATGCTAGTACATGTTCCACGATCATAGGTTTGATCTAAGCCATCCAAACATGCCGGTGAAGTTGGATGGTTGTGATCAAACTGTGACACATATGAAATTCCGTGACCCTTTAAAGCATCACGTCAGCCTTGTTTTGAGAAAATGTTTATTTCTGCAAGGCTTGCTCGTGAGAAGGTCGGCCAGGTAGGTAGGAAGGGGGCCCACTGGTGTACAGGACAAGCTTGTCCGACCGGTCGTGGGATAATTTACGTCGTCCAATCATGCCGGCGAAGTTGGACGACCGTGGATGGTCTTGAGACTGTCGTTGGCGGTCTTGCACGTACGATCTTCCTCCAAGCTTCTCCATACCAATTTGACCATCCTTTTCCAGCATGGTGTTTGGTGGCTTTTGTGAGTATGGCATGTGTTCGACCGACCAGGGAATAAACGGGACCGTTGGTGGTCATTGTGGTGATAGCCTGCTCTTGCTAGGGATCGCCTAGGCTGGATAAATCATGCGGCCAACTTGCGTGGTCGTGATTGTTTCTGAGACTGATATGGACAGTCCAGATTCAAATATGCTCAATCGGGCTAGTATAACATACCGAGAGATGTATGCTCAATCGGGCTAGTATAACACACCTAGAGATGTATGCTCAATCGGTCTAGTATAACACACCGAGAGATTTAGCCTATACTGGTATTTCATGCATGCCTCATTATTGACACTTGGATATTCATGTTACTCTGCTGATAGCAATAATCAGTCATCATGCCGCACCAATAATGAGAGTCCTGCTGAGAACAACACAGGAAATTCAAGGAAATTCATGCATTAATTAATAATACTAAAAATTCACAGGGTATGTGGGATTGTTGCTACATGCTCCATCCTGGATGAATTTTATGTATTTAATTCACAGAATATTTGAGATTGTTGCTACATGCTCCATTCTAGGTGAATTAATAAAGCGAAGAAGTATTCATCACTTAACAAATAGCTTTATCCTCTGCAGAATGTCAGCACACAGCTTAATCCTTCGCAGGATGT
This sequence comes from Papaver bracteatum, assembly GCA_023529315.1. Classification (NCBI taxonomy): domain Eukaryota; kingdom Viridiplantae; phylum Streptophyta; class Magnoliopsida; order Ranunculales; family Papaveraceae; genus Papaver; species Papaver bracteatum. The sequence goes on from JAJJWX010001294.1 coordinate 1,174,428, forward strand.
CAACACATTAAATTTGATTTTACAATTTTAGCCCTGAACTAAAATCCACCATCAACATTAAGTCCCCTTACTAGCACATAATGGTTGCATTATTGCGGGGTAGGCATTAGATGGTGACAAATAAATGCAAAATTCATGAGACAAAGTTAGATGTTACCATGAGAGATAGGCCGGCCTGTCTTTGGAACATGTCACGTTCAAGAGGCATTCAGGTGAGCGTTCCCCTAGCATGATGTCTGTTGGCCCCATGTAGGTTGGGCATGCGGTTGGTTGGGATCTCAAACTATCTATGATGATGCCATAATCCTTGACTCTGATGTGGACGAGCCCTATCATGAAGAATATCCTTACAAGGCTGCTAAAACAATTTCTAAAAAATATGTTGAAGCAGCTCCTGAATAGAACGCTGATGTAGCTTCCGGTAAGCGTGTTGAAGCAGATTCTGAAGAAAACGTTGAGGTGGATCCTAGAGAGAGTGCTGAAGCGGGTCCCGAAGAGCGTTGAAGTGTTGAAGCGACTTCTTCTTCTGGAGGGAGATGAAACGCCTTCTTTTGGAGAGAGAACATTGAAGCGGCTTGGAGGGAGCGTTTGAAGTGGCTTCTGTTGGAGGGAGCGTTGATGTGGCCTGTTCTTCGGTTTGGTTTCCCCTTTCAAATTACATGCTTCTTGATTGACCATCTCTCTTGTGTTAATGAAGTCCTTGACTGACGGCGAAGGAATTTTATGTTGAGCCTCAGTCCCCAAGCGTGATTTATATGGTTCTATCTTGTATGGTCAGTGAGTTTACCATAATAAAGATATCGCCATCTCTCCTCCGTGACTCTATTACTTCTTCGTGAGAAAATAAAATATGCAGAAGTCCAGATTACCTCTATCCATGGTGGTTGTTGCTATGGTGAAGTTCGGGCACTGTTGTCAACAAACGAACAACGGTTCTTAGCTGCAGTTGTGATCAGAAGAGACTGGCAGAAAGAGGCGTGATAGCAACTTGCACAAACTTGGCACTCTTCGTACAACGGTAGAGATCGTCTCGTTATTAGAGGGATAAGCTGGAACCGATGGCTTTCTTGATATTTCTTCATGGAATAGAGAAGAGGGAGACAGTCCCCTGACCGCGAGTATCCAGAGCTCTGATAGGTGTCTAAACACCTTAATATTTATGTATTATTTATGATTTCGTTGCTAAGTTTTCTTGTAAATTATGTATCTTATGTTTGCTTTTGAGTGTTTAGGTACTTGGGAGTCATTTGGAATAAAAGAAGAAGAAACAGCGCAAAAGCCTCATCTCATGTGCAACTGCTGTTGGAGGCGAAGTATTTCTCATTATTGCTTTTATTTCTTCATCTCTATATGAAAAGTATGTCGGCTTTAGTGATTCAATTTTTGTCTGAAAACCATGACAGCTTTAGTGATGAAGAGACATTGAAGTGAAGAAGTGGGTATGAGAAATAAGAGGCGGTTGCTGCTGGTGGAAGAATTCCAGAAAGAAAAGAGAATTTATTTGGAGCAAGGAGGGAAGAATCGTCGTTGCACGGACAAGCGTTATCGGGAGCACAATGGAGGATACGAGACAGTCTACATCACCCATACAAGTAAACATAAGGGATGCCATTTGGTTGACCCTTATCCTATTCACAGTGCCTAGAGTCATTCTGGGTACCCCCTATCTACTTCACTTGAGGGGATATAGTCATTCCCATTCCTACACTAAACCTAAAATTCAGTGTCTCATTATCTTTACTTCACTTTCTCCACCTGAAACCGAGAGGGACTGAGATGGCGGCCATGGAATTCAGAAAAGAGAAATCAGCAGAGAATGGAATTGATTATTTAAGATGGGGATCGAGTTGAAATGCATCTAAGATGAAATTAACGATGTCATGACCGTATTCGATTAGGGTTCTGTTGATGCTCATGGGAATGAGGAACTGAAGGTTAGTTGCTTTAATAAGGTTTTGCTCGAAATTCAGAAACAAAGAAGAATACACAAGAGATGGTGGTTCTAAGAGCTTCACTTGAGACCGAGAATACAAGGCAGAAGCACTGAAGATGTTGTTGTTGATTTGTGATGATATATGGCCCAGATTTATGATGATATATAATTATTAATGGAATATGAACAATGGGTTTGTGCTGAATTGAACTGGAGGAGTTGGAAAGTTAGAGAAGAAGAATTTTTGATGCACAACAACATCACTTCATTGTGCTCAGCAGGTGTTTGCAGAATTGTCATTGGTAATGGATGCTCAATAATGAATCACTACACCATATCTAGGTTTTTGCTACATATAGTTTTTCACGTTTGAGACTCATACTTAAGTAGCAAACATTTAAGTGTCTCTTATAAACCATATATGTCTCATTAAATTCTATTTACGGTTAGAGAATAAAAAAAAATAGGACACGCTTGTATTTTTTGAAAATGGTTGAGGGCTTACTTGTCTGTTAAATATACTATTTTATTTTTTTAGTATCAACCTATTTTTATTATTTTCTCTTTTATTTTATTTTCTCATCCCGACTCTCTCTCTTTCTCTCGAACTCTCTTTTGTTTTCTTCAGTATCTTCATTGCTAAATCCAGATCTCTGAGCTCAAACCTTACCTTTCAGAAATCAAAATCTATCCTCCTGAATCCTCATCTCGTAAATGAAAATAAACTTTCAGATAATAAACCAGTCCATCGAGATAAGTTTATCAAGGTAAATCCCTAATTTCGTTGTTTTTTATTTTGTGAATCTAGATTCTTTTTTACATTACAATCTTGAAGTATGTTTTTTAATTGGATTTTATGGAGTATCATAGGTTTGGTTTTAATTTCATTTTATGAGCTGAGGATTGAGTTCTATTATTGTATTTCTTCACACCTAGATGTGACGAATTTCTAGGGTTTATTTTTGTATGTTAAATTTAATTTTTGTTTTGTTTGTCTTTGTAAGTAGATACAACTTTTTCGATCTGAGATTTGTAGGGTTCATTTGGTTTTTATCTCTGGGTATTGTCGATTCTTAAGCTTATTCGGGGTATTCCTATGTAACCTTATTGTTGTGAGACCCTTAATCTTACTTCTTGTGTTCTATATACGATTGTTTTCGTATAATTTTAAAGATTTTTGTTTTGGGGTTTTGCATAATCCATTACTCAAATTCTTGATATTTGTATTTACCCCAATAGATAAAGTATGACAATTGACTAATCAAGTATCTTAATTATGGTTTCGGTGTATAAAGATAATTCATTGAAACATTAATTAGAGTTTTTATGATTCTTTTGTTTTGTGTAGTACCATCCAACACGAAGTACTCAGATGTTGAGATAAGTTCAAAGTAGATGGTGGTGTCTTCTGAAACCACATGCACTTCGGAAATCAAAAACGAATGGTGAAAAATTACTAGGAGTAGTGACTTATGTACAACAACTGTGCAAAATTTGAGGTATGCAATTGTGTTTAAGAAGTTTGATTATAATATGGTTTTCAGTATTTGTGTGTATAAATGTATCTCTTTTGGTCGCGACGTAGGGTTGTTAACCTTCTTCTTTTTTCTTTTTATCAAGTTCGAATATTATTACTGTTGATGGGAATGTTCTGGCGAAAAATGAAAAAGACTTACGGATTCTGTTTGTTTATCTTTGCCAGATATCTGTAGATGCTGAGCATGCAAAATGCTATATTTGCCTAAACATATGGCATGATGTTGTAACTGCTGCCCCTTGTCTTCACAACTTTTGGTACTTTATAAATCGTCTTTGACATCATTTGAATTTTGATTCGTCTTGGACATCATTTGCAGTTTGATTTCTGTGAAATCTAATACCATCTTTTCTTGTTTCCTTAATACCATCTTTTCTTGTTTCCTTTGTTCTAGCAATGGGTGCTTCTCTGAGTGGCTAAGAAGGTCTCTTGAGAAACACCCTAGAGTTCTCTGTCCTCAATGTCGTGGAACTGTACAATTTGTTGGTAGAAACCACTTTTTGCCTAACATTGAGGAGGTAAATTCTTATTAGTATTCTATAGTTGTTGACAACATGTTGGTTTTTTAGACATGTTTTAAGTAAATAGACAACATATTTAGTCATCTTTATTGTACTAGGTGAGGATGCCACTTACATACTAAAGGATGTATTAACTCAGTCAGTTTTGGTTTGAGTTTGTAGGAAATACTACAAGCTGACTCTTCACTAAGACGTAGTAGTGATGAAATCGCCCTGTTGAATAAATGTGCGACCATTAAATCAAATCTTGTAAGTACATCCCTTAACTCCTCGCTTTTTATAGGGAACTTGTGGAAATACATTAATTCCCGTATGACCAGTAGATCACACGCAAATGAAAATAGTACATTGTGTGTGAACAGAAACGAATTCCAGATATTGTGTGTTTAATATAAATTGTTTTAAGGAAAGGATAACTTGGGTTCAGTTTAATTAATGAAGCATACCAAGTCTAGTTCTTGATGTAGTACTGAATTTTTGTAATGGTGCTTACCGAGGCACCTCAATTGATTTCACTTTCAAATATTCATTTTTCTGTTTTTTTTTCTACACATCTTTTCCTCAATGTGGTAAAGTCAATTTAATCCAATTTCGTTTTCTACACATCTTGTGTCATTTGCTAATGTAACCCAAAAGTAAAAATAAATAAATAGAAGATAGATAAATCCCCGAATCTAAAGGAAAGAAAAAACATTAGAGAGGGAAAAACTAAAAAGTCAGGCATGGGTTATAAGTCATGCATGGAGATTTCACCATCACATGGGATTCACTTTTTATGGAATAAAAAACCGAAGTATACATCAAATTCACATAAGGCTGGTTTACTTAAGGCTGCAGTTAATCACTTAGGTGCACTTGCTAGTCCTAAGTCTTTTTTTATCCACATTGTGTATATGACAAACCTATTTCAAGGTTCGTTCAATTTTTCTTTTTTTTTTTGTGACCATTTTGGAATGTGTGTATTCATATCTTAACAATGAACAGGTACTGGGTTTGGTGGGTTCCAATGCAACGGAACTACAGCTCATTTGCAATGCCATGTATGTGGGGGGATGATATTATGGGGCATATTGGCTGTCTCAAGGGGTGCCTACAAGTAATTCTCATACTGTCTGCAGTCCAGAGACTTTCAAACCAGTATGTAATTGTTTCTAAAACTCGTTTGGATTTTGTTTTGGTTTATTTTAGCTGAATTTTCTCGTTTAGATCTGAGATTTGCAAGGTTTATGATTGTTATCATGTTATTGTGAAACTGATTTGTGGAATGTGATTACCGGTTATAGTTGATGAGGGATTTGATCCAATTTTAACAACTTTTGGAGTTTGGTTGGTTGAGGTCTTTGCTCATTTCCAGAAATATTCCTTGAAGGTTTTCTTTTTTTGTTCTCGGCCATGTGTTTTCTTATCTTGGTATTACGGAAGTTAAACGTTCTTGAGAGATTTGCAGGCTTTTAATTATAGGTTTATTGGCATACTGTAAAGAACTTCATTATTTCATTTGGCAGTCGACTGATTTTGAATTTGACCATGAAATGGCCACAATACTCAACTGTTAAAGCTCTTGTTGTTCGTACCTAATTGTTTCCATTTTAAACCCACATTGTTTGCATTTACAAAATTTCAGTAAGAAAATTGTTTTCCCCTTAGTTTTGTTTCCATGCTATTAACTCTCATAACGAATTTTATGCAAGTATCTAGATCTGTAGGTGATGTGTATACGAAGGATACCAAGTATTATACTGAATAAATTGCTGCAAAGTTCAGACTGCTTGAACCTTTGAAGAGGCCCGTCTTGAGTGCAAATATGATATTTGCTTCCGATGGTCGTTGGGAACACTTGAGCAACGAGTAAGATGTGGAAATCATTCAAAAGAAGTATGAGATGGGTGGGCAGGCAGAATATGAGGTAATTCCTTCTATTTCGATAAGATGCATTACGTTAGAAGTACTGGACGTTCAACTAACTATTTGAGTAAATGGTTATTTCTGTTCTTTTTATGTACCTGGTCAAAGCGTTAAGATATGAATCATCACCACACACCCTGCTACCTGTATGATTAGTTTCCTTGAAATGAAAGAGGTCTTTTCTTCTTGACACTTTCAATTTTCTATTATTTTGTTGTTATTACAGGCAGTTTCTTTGTTCTTACTTGTATCATATTACACTTTCTAGAATACTGCACCGGATGAAAGACTATGTTTTCATCCCCTTGATAAATAATATTTGGGTTTTACTGAATCCAGAGAAGAGTATAAAATTCTTTTGTTTCTCATTTGTAGTGATATTTGGGCTGTTGATCAGTTTTTACAGATTGAAAGAAGTATGACGAAAACATTTTCTACATGTAAATGTCAAAGCATTGTAGATTCTTTAGTATATAGCTGGTAGTGACTTGGTATTCTACCATGTTATATAATGACATGATACTCTACATGGTTCTGATTTGTAATCTTAGCCAAAGTGATATCGATGGAACTGTTAGTGATATATATTATCTTGGTGTTTTGGTGCTGAAGCCTGCATGTTCTAACTTAGGTTGGAACTAAGTGTTGGTCACTCCAAAGGGAAGATAAATTTGCAGCATTTATGGTCATAAAGTGATAAGAAGTTTGATGAGAAGAAGGAAACTCTGCTAAAAGGTGTATGTGTGCAAATAAAATGTTCAAGTTTGATGTTAAATTGTTTCTTAGTGCTTGAATTCAATTTGTGTTTTGAGATATTGATATCATTTGTTGGAGGCATAAATTACTGATATGCAACTTCATGAATATACAATAATTAAATTTTCTGAATTTTCCAATTGTGATTTTTTTATTTTTTTTATAATAATTATAAAATTTGAGACATTTATATGTGTTGTTTTAATTATTATATATGTTGCTTTAATAACGCCGCGAATTAAATTAAGAGACACTTATATGCGTCGCTTAAATAAATAAAGAGACACTTATAAGTGTCGCTTGAAAAGTCTCAAACGATTCCGGACGCACGATTTGAGACACTTATATATGTCTCTGAAATTCAAAGCAACACCTTTAAATGTCTCCTAATCGTTGATTTGGTGTAGTGAATAGGGGATAGTCATTGCTGGTTGTTATGAGAAGAACTCGATCGAGAAAAGTGAGATATTAGGTTTACTGGCATTGAAGGAGGAGATCAAGACTAGGTGATGATGTGGTGTCGAATGGGAAGAATGAGCTGAGCTCATGGACTGTTGGCAGTGATAGCCAGAGAAGGTAGTGATAGTGAAAGAAATAGAGTCTTAGAATTTTGGCTCGAGAAGGAGGAATGATGGTGATTCACTTTATGGTAGATGGTGTGGAGCTGATTTTGGTTTCACTAGATTATGTAAAGCACGTCAGTGGTGATTGATGGAGAATGATGCTCGTTGTTGACTGATGGCGATTGCATGATGGCAACGATATTGGAATTGGAGATACAACTGGGTCTGAAGTTACAGGACCTGATCTATTGCTGCTACGGTGAAGATGGTTTGTTGCTCAAGATGGATTTGTCTGTGGTACTGGTGGTTTATGACTGATTTAGATGAATGCCTAGGTTCAGGTGGAATTCTGGGAAGAGTTGGAGCTGTTGTTCTCAAGTTACAAACCAGGGAATTGAGGCTATTTACGCAAGGAAGATCATTATGGAGCTGGGTTCGAACATGTGTTGCTGCTGTGAATGAGACGAAGATGATTTGGCTTAAGTTAGGTGAGGGTTCTGAGCTTATTTTGATGTCGAAAGGTCAGTGAAAGAAGGCGATTTTGTATCTAGTCGCCACGATCTTATAAGTTATGTATGAAGGGTACTGGCGCTGGATAGTTGGTGTTCTCGACACCAACTGAGAAGAAAGAAGTGGGTACTAGTTTGCCAGAAGTTTGTGGACGTCTGCCAAGGTTCGTTGGAAGTCTAAGACATGTGATGATATGCATTGTGGTCATGATTTTTGACGCAATTAGAAGCTGAAGGCAAGAACGGAACAATGAATAGGATGTTGTAAGAGATTGGCTGTTGGATTTAGCTGTGAAGGTTGATCAGAGTGGAGTTTATGGCTTTGCAGTGAACCATACACTGTAGGAGATAGCTGGGATTTGAGTCAAATCTGAATACTAGAGGATGGTGTTTGTAGCCATACATTGCAGTGGACTAGATGATGATGCAGCTGATAGTGATAAATATTGCAGGTACAGTGAGGCGGTTGGTGTGTTGAAGCAATGCTAAGAAAGATTGGAGTTGTGTAGAGCCATCTTGATGCAACATAGCTCTGGCATGTGCACAATGGCTTAGGCCATGGAAGCTCAAACAAGTCAGATCAGTAAGATCACCTGACTAGCTGATTCAATCCTGACTCAATATGACCCGGTGTTGACTCAGTTGACTTTCCGAGTTGATCCAGTTGACCCGAGTTGGTTAGTTTGACCGGTACCTGAGACACTTATTCCAATCACCTGAGATGACTTCTCCGACCAGTTTCCGGTGACTACTTTTTGGTGGAGATTTTACTGGCTATTCTCACACATGGGCTTGGAGGACTTCTCTCTATTGGACCTTTGAAGATTAGACCTAATTTTGGAACAAGAGGAGCTACAAAAGGAAAAGTCTTCTACAACTTTATTATCACGTATTCTTCTTGGAGTTTTGGAGAGAGCCGCAGCTAGGGTTTGCTTTCGTTTTATATTTTCATCTTCTTTATTTTATTTGAATTATTATTATGATGATGAACTCTATACTTATGAGTAACTAAAACTATTTTTGATTAAGGGCGATTTCAAAGCCCGGACTATGAACCCATAATTGATATGCAATAACTCGTTTTCTCGCAATTATTTTTTTTATTGTTTGATTTCTACTATGCTAATATTGTTTATGGATTATTTGTTAATGGTTTAAGTTCGAAATTGAATCATTAGTTCTTAATTCTATTGCTAGTTTAGATTTTCTTCGACCCCGTAATTGTCTATAACTATAAACGCAAGTAGCAATATATGGGTACTGATGATGGGACTTTGTTAAGTACCTATATGTAGAAATTGACACTAGTAGGTAATTCAAGCCTTTGATTTTATCACTAGGAACAATCTTATCTCATAAAACTTAAAGTATTTGTTTGAGTCACACCTAATAAGCGTACCTCTAGGTAACTTGATGAGTAGAATCTGGTAGTCGAGCGCTTCCGTATCCGATGAGCTTATGAGATATTAACGGGATAGTTGAGGGTACTAATTATCCTAGGGTTGTTAGTAACAAGATAATGTGAAGAACATAGCTATCTATCAATTTGGTTTGTATTCCGTGGCCTAGAATGAACCTTTAATCAATTCCATCTCATATTTGATTACAACTTATAATTTTCAGAATTTCTACAACATAACCATCTTTGCTAAGAGTAATTCCATAACAACTTTTGCTTAATACACCTCCATTGGGACGATCCTGCTTTCATTGTACTACTTGCTAGTGTAAATAGAAGTAGAGAAATATTATTTGCGAGTTGACACCTCGTCAAAATTGGCGCCGTTATCGGGGATGCAGTAGCAAATATAATTGTTATTTTTATTCTTAGTTTATATTTTTTCTTTTGGTTACAATTTAAGTTTACTTATTCAATATCTTAGAATCTGATTTTCAGGTACTATTTCTTTGGTGAATGCGTGGAGGGGGCAGACCAAGTCCTATTGGTATACGTCTTCGTTCGGGTACTTTACGTAAAGATTTCATCCAAGCAGTGAATACTCCACTTCCTCCTAGTTCTACACCAAGTGAATTCTCGGACTCGGACAAAGAGGAAGACAACACGATGGGAGGTCGACCACCTGCTCCGAGAACACTCAAGAATATCACTTCTCCAAACCTTGGCCAGCGGCCTTTATGTATTCAGCTGAATGGAACCATTGATTTGAAGCCGCAATTGATTCACTTGTTGCCCAAGTTCAGAGGTTTAGCAGGAGAAGATCCTAATCTTTATTTACAATAATTTAATCATGTTGTGACTAGTTTGAAGCAAGCAACTGTAGATGCCGATATGGCTATGATGACAGCTTTTCCTTTCTCCCTTATAGATGCTGCAGGAGAATGGTTCTTTTGCTTACCCGCTGGAAGCATAACCCACATGGAATGGGATGAAGAAATTGTTCCTTGAGAAGTATTTTCCAGCATCAAAAGCAGATGTGATTCGCAAGGAGATTTGTGGTATTAGGCAAGTATCAGGAGAGACTCTCTATGAGCACTGGGAAGAAGCTTTTAGATAGCTGCCCACACCACCAAATCAACGATCAACTTGTCATACAATATTTCTATGAAGGGTTGCTGATAAGCACGTAAGTGCTACATTTTATACCCATATTTATATGAGCTTGTTTATGGGTGAAAACTAACTCTGCTGGTTTTGGTAATTTGGGGTCTATGGATGAGAAGTGAATCTAAACCCTAAACAAATGCACTACACATGAGTGCTTTTGATTCGAGAGATCAATCTATACGATTCTGGCCTAAACCAAGAAATGGTCGTTCCATATTTGTTTCGATCACAAAGTGAAGGAGATGGGGTTGATCTTAGGGAGGGAAGCGAAGAAGGTGTTGAGATTGTGAAGGTGTAGGCTTGTTTATGACTTGTAATATAAATGTGAACAGGATTGTAATTAACGTAAGCAAGATCTAGGTGACGTTCCGTATTAACACTTGGTTTTTGTGTTGTGTTCCTCTGTTTTGGAAATAGGGAGGAGAACCTATTTATACAAGTTATTTGAGCCTTATTCACGTCTCTCGTGGGAAGTGGAGGAAGTGGAGTGATGGAGTAGTGGAGTTGTGTGTTAGTGTCACACGATCAATCTTGCCCACTTCTCCTATCATCACTAACCGTCCATGTCTTCTTGACATGTTCTTGGATGGCGCGTTGCACGCAGCACGCTGTAAACCGCCAGACCAATACCCCAATATGTATCCCCCAGTTTTTGACATGATTGATGTCTCGAGTGTGTAGATCATGGGACCCACAGAAGGTAGCATGTAATGCTAGTTAAATAAATAAGTTATTTAGAAAGTCGATACTTGTAAAGTATCGTGTGTATTATATGCATGTTATGCATCGAATGTTTCGGCACATATGAAGCATCGTTGTTGAGCATTATGCCCTGCCTACTTCAAGTGAGGGTTTGGAGGCTGCGCTAGCAAATCCTTCCTTGGCCGACCACATGGTGTGGCAGAGTGGCAGACGGTGATCACGTTAATACCTCACTGGTCGCCTAACTCCTATCCTAGGCCGTCCGCCCAGGATGGCGAAGTTGGACGAATAAGATGACTTGCGACCCCCACCTGCGACCATCGGATTAGGGTTTAGGAGGAGCGCGAGTGCACTCCTCTAGCTTGGTCTAATCCAAGCCTGGGAAACGTTTCATGGAGGACCGATCAGCCATGCATGTAGACGGCATGATAATGTCCATGTCCATGCTTCACTGTCCCACGAAGGTTTGATATAGGCCACTCAAATTTACCGGTGAAGTCGAGTGGCTGAGATCGATTTGCGACAGAAATCCTATGTCGCAAAGGATTCCTAAAGGGGCGCGGCATGCCACCTTCAAGGCACGCGTTTCGATACGACCAAGCTTGGTCTGTCTCGGCCGTTTGGTCCAGCATGTAGGTGGTAGGCTGATATTCACGCCTATACCTGACTGTCCCATGGAAACGTGATCTAAGCCACTCAATTTTTCTGGCGAAGTTCAGTGGTCGAGATCAGTTTGTGATATGGGAAGCGTGACCACGTTAGTTTGGGCGTGCGATTTGGAGTAACCAGGCATGGTATGCCTTGTTCGGTCGGGTGAGGAGATAAATGGTTCCACGGTGATCATGTTAATGCTCACTGGAGTTGCTCAATTGTCTCCTAAGCCCTTCATTCAATCAGGAGAAAACGAACGCTCATGATCAATACAAACCCTAATTAGGGTTTTGGATGGTCGTGCATCATGCTTTGTTTTGTGCACACGAATTGGGACAACCAACCATGGTTGGTCCTGACCGACTGGTCATGTGTGTATACGGGCCCACGGTGATTGTGTTGACATGCTCAGGGCCCTTTGAATCTACATCTACACCCTCCATCTATGCCTGCGAAGATGGATGGTTGAGATCGTTTTGCGACACATGTAATGTGCCGCAAACCCTAATTTAGGGTTTCTTGTCCATTCTGCTTGGTTTAGACAGTTTGGAAAGCTATGCCACCCCTTTTGGGGAGGCTGACCATGCGGGACCCGCGTTGGGTCGGCAGTGAATATTCCAGTACCTGCTTGGGGGTATTGGATTCGATCTGGACCATCCAATCATGCTGGTGAAGTTGGATGATCGCGATCATTTCTAGACTGTTATGGACAGTCTAGTCACTCAATAGGGCTAGTATAACACACCGAGAGTTACATGCTCAATCGGGCTAGTATAACACACCGAGAGTTACAGCCTGTACATGCATTTCGTGCATGCCTCACTGTTGGTACTTGGATATTCATGCTACTCTTCTGCGAGTAACAATCAGTCATCATGCCGCACCAACAATAAGAGTCATGCTAGGAACAACACAGGAAACACAAGGTGTTTTATGCATTAATCAATAATGCTAAAATTCACAGAATATTCGGGGATTGTTGCTTCATGCTCCATTCTAGGTGAATTAGTAAAGTGAAGAAGTATTCATCACTTATAAAATAATCTCATCCTCTGCAGGATGGTTACACGAAAAATTGGTTTTACAACTTTAGACCTGAACTAAAATCCACCATCAACATTAAGTCCCCTTCCTAGCACATGATGGTTACACTATTGTGGGGTAGGCATGAGATGGTGACAAATACATGGGAGGAAACGAGATGAGGGGAGCTTACCCGGAAAGCCTTGCTCGTCCGCTATCGATCGCCCATGTGAACGCGCCGTTGCAAGCGTGGAATCCTTAATGGGAACAGTTTCTTTCCTTAGGCGTTTGAAATAAAAGAGGAATCCAATCAAAAAAGGGATCCTTGTCCTATTGGGATTCTTCCAATTTTTTGTTTATAAAAGGGAAACTGACTTCCCTTTTTTTTTGTTCAGCTCCCGTCGCTCACTGTTCCTTTTGCTGCTGAAAACGCTGCCGTCACCACCGTCGGAGCTTGTTGCCGCCGTCACCGTCGGAGTTCGATGTCCGTCAGCAAGGTAAGTGCTTCTGTGCCCCCCCTTTTTTTTGACGCCAAACCTAGTTTTAGGCAAACCTCTTTTATTTTTTGAGGAAGTTATTCTTGGCTTGAATTTCGTAGACACAATTCCCATGAATATAGAAAAATCGTGCTATGATACGTGTGAATGAATAAGGGATCGTTATGCATGTTTGATTAAACGTGGGTTTCATCCTACTCAAACATCGACCTTATACCCGTCTTGTGGCTTTGACCAATACCGGCTTCGTGGTCTTGACTGGCCCCGCTTGCTGACGTGGCCCAATGCCTGCATGACTGTCGCGATTTGGTGATGGGGCCTAATACCGGCCTTGCTTGAATCTAATACCAGCCTTGCCCGCTTTGTTCGAATATGGGCCCGCTACGTGCTCGTAATCGATCAGGATTAAGTCCCCAGGATAGAATTTGGCTTGTTTCTTGGATTGGATGCGTTTCTTCCCATTGCACGACGATTTCCTTCAAATATTCGATAAATATCCTGATGTAGTTTTAAAAGTGGTAAGAAAGGGTTTGATTCTCGGACTTGATGAGATTCGATTTTAGGAATAATAAATAAAACATTTACACAAAATAGTCACAAGATCAAGAAGTACTGGGATTCAGGACTCCACCAATTCTCATTCATGTGGTTCAACTAATAATTCTAGACATTCATAGCTCAAATAATGACAATTTATTGACTCTAATTCCTTGCCGTGCAAGTCACGAACTTTCCTTCTTTTTCTTCTTTCACGCGGCTTCTGCGAGTTGTAAAAACTTTCCAAACTCCAATGTTGTCGATAGATATAGATCCTAGGAGGATATCTTTCCCTCAACTCACGTAAATTCCAAATATACACGAATAATGTCCCGTGAAAACTCTTCTCCCTGTTTAGTCGAGACTTTATTTTCCGGCCCAGTTTGATGGATTCAAACGCCTGTACTTGTTATGTTTAACAGGCCCAAAGCAATAAACATCCACGATTAAGTCTCAATAAAACTCGTCCGAATTTGATGAAGAAAGTTTAGCAAGTGGCTGGATATTTTTCCCGCCAAAACCGTACTTTGAAATGGTGAAGATAGCCCCCCCTTATCCAGTTCTGGTGTGCCAATAGTAATTGCCCTGTGGTTACCCCTTATCAGTGGAGTGACCCTTAGTGATTGAGGTGTCCCTTATCCAAAATGAGAGTCTGAATAGTAGGTGTCCTCCGGGTGCAACTTTTTCGAGCCGATTTCTCCAAAAATACCTACAAATACACAAAACACCATAATAAGTACAAAAATAGGTACTAATAAAATAGAAAATCGAGATGAAAATAGACACATACATGCGTCTATCATATCCACTGATTGTTATCCCGCGTTTGTAGCCTTTACAGACGGTAAGTGAAGACTCCTCTTTTCTCCGGGATCTTGTCTTCTCTCATTGCAAAATTATTTCTTTCTTTGTTCAGGTATTGCTCCACATCCATTGTATAATTTGATCTTTTTGGTGATGACTTTTGTTAACATAATCATAGATCCTTTTTGCAGAATGGAGGCAGCTGGCAAGGACTGCTCTGGTATCTCTCCTAAAAGAAGCTTCGAAGTGAATAAACCCGAGTATGATGGTCCGTTTGAGGAGGTGATGGCTAAAATTGATGTTCCGCTTCTCGAAGCTGATCGCGCCATACGTGGCATGCCAATTCTGTACCTTCGTGTTGCTCGATAACGCATTCGTGATCTTCTGACTTTAATCGACAGGGAAGAAAAATGGAGGCTTGAGGAAGCGTCGCAACCACCGGTAAGCGCAAGAGCTGAGACATTTGCTGCATGGCTGAAAAGGCGAAGATTAGAATATGAATGGCCTCCACGGGAAAATATGGGTGATTATCCGATCCGCGATGGTGTGATCATTCTTGATTCTGATACGGACGAGACCGAGCTCCCAAAAGTTGTCAGCACGATCTCCAATGTTACAGCGGCTCTTGAGGAAGATATGGAAGCTGCCCATACTAGGGACATCGTGGAGAATGTGGTTGCAGAAATACCTAAAGCGGAGGCTGAGGCAAACCCAGAGGAAGAAGCAGTAGCGGCACGTGATGACGTTGGGGCAGACTTCAATAGTGGAGAAGACACAATCGACCTTCTTGATGATTGAACCTTCCTGTTAATTCTCTCTTCTTCTTAGTATTTTCCATGATCTGGTGAACAATTTTCTCCTTGTACTCAGTGGCGGCTGAGTTCAAGGTTTTCTTATTTATGTTTACTTGTTTGAACAAGTTTCTTATTTTTGAGATAAATTCTTCATTAAGACTTCATCATAGTGGTTGTGCCTTCATATGATTGTATGTGATCCTTGTGAGAAGAGAAGTAATGCCATAATGAAATGCCACGAACATGTCCGCACCCTCCTGGAGTAAGCTCTTCTGCTCCTCCTGATGTAATCTGGTACAAACTGTTCAAGATGCTTTCCTTTTTCCTTTGCATGCATTCTATTCCTCCAACTTTCCCGAAAGGTGTGAAGTGTTTTCCTTTTAGGGTTCTCTGGTTTAATCTGGTGGGTAATGATGACTCAGGTTGAACCTGGATCTTTGTGTCATGCCCGGGGGTAAAAATTTCCAAAGAAAATAATACTTTAATTGAGAAATTGGAACCCTAATAATTATGAATGCAAGTATTGCAATCATTTTTTAAAGGAATTACAAAAATAACAAGGAAAGGGAAATTGTTGGAGGAACCATTACGGAGAACGCTGGAGAGGAAGAGTAGCACATCATTTCTAGGTATTGTAGGGTTTAAGCCATCGTGAGTGGATCGTCACGCCCTCAAGCTTGTCAGCGTTGATGATCTTGCAGTAGCCACCTAGGATGACATCTGCTAACAAATATGGTTCATCTTCCTTTGTCACTGACGAATCAGATTGGTCAGTCATTCTCACCGCCACGTTTCCAACTTGAAACGCGGTCCTCTTTGATACCATATTTCCAATTTGAAACGGATTTGGACTTGGCACATTATATTGTTTCTGGGATACATTGTCTCTGACTGCTTCCAACCTCTTAGCAAAACATTTGAAAGGACCATCACCCCACTCACATCTCTTAGTGGCGATTAGGTTGTTGATTGAAACAAGTCCCCGAGCCTCAACAGGAAGAGGCTTTATTGTTTGTAAAAAAGGTTGTTCGATGAGACTTACATGGGCTCGGAACCTTTTAAGGTATGAATTCGGGCCTTCTTCAGGAAGCTGCGTCACATTTGCAAGGTGTCGATACGGTAATAAATAGTCTTTAGGACTCGACGTCTTGTTGGAGATTCTTTCAGGTACTGAAATTGGCAAAGGACTCACTCCTAGTGCTGCCTTGTTGTTGTGTATCCACGTGCATCCCAGGATCATGTCGTAATTCGGATATTCTTTTACTATGTAAAATTTAGCTTGTGTTATAGTATCACCGATCTCAACTTCGAGGTCAATGTATCCATAGGCGTCTCTTAATTCTCCTTCTGAGCTCCTAATCACGGTTGGGCTGCGACTAGCTTCTTGCTTTGAAATCCTTGCGGCTCTCAGAGTCTTGATAGTGATGATGTTGAACTCGGAGGCTGCATCAATCAATGTGCTGTCGAACTCGACATCCTTCAAATGAGTGATGGTCAAGAGTCCTCAGTCCCCTTTGTTGGTCATGTCTTCAAGAAGAGACTGTGGCTTCGAGACTGCTTCCTTTTCTGGATACAAATGCCTGCCTGACATAACATGGTTGAGGGCTGTGAACATGTATTGACGTTGTCCCTTTGAGAGATATAAGATTTCACACAAACGCTCCATCATAGTCTGTACAGTCTTGCGGACAGAATCCCCTGAGATCATGCAACTTCTAATGGGAAGAGGATCCATGTGAACGCCCTCATTTCCTAACTGGAGTTCTCCTACTTCCACCTTTTCTCTGAAGATTTGCTTCAACTTGTTACAATATTTGGTCGGGTGATGGACAAACCTATGGTAGCGGCAGTATTTGGGATTTGTCATCTCGTCCTCGGTCGGTGGGCGTCTGATAGGTGGTAGCTTGATCGCGTCATCTTGAATCCATGCTTCCAGGAGTTCTATGACTTCATTTATGTGAAAGGGGAAATTTGAAGCTGTGTCTCCGGACTCTTGTACATGAGTTTTGTCCATTCTCTTTCGAGATGAAGTTGTAGGTACTGACGCTGCACGCTTGGGCAGTTATTCTGTTGCTGACGCTTTCCTCTTTCCTCCTTCGCTCACCACGCTCACAGAAGGACCTGTATTATATTTCTTGTTGATGAGGCGCCTGCTTCCTCAGTTTTCACGCGCGTATTCATTCCGAACGATCTTAGTTCTTTCCAACAATGCTAGGGATGTCGTAGCGGAGCGCTTAGCGGCTTCATGAAGCTCCGAAAATATCTGAAAGCCCGGATTCTCTAACAAATCACGGTATATGGGAATCATTCCGTTAATGCATAGCTCCACTAACTGGCGTTCGGTGACATTCGGATCATGACAGTCCGACGCCTGAGTTCTGAACCTCTTGACTAAGTCATTCGGATGTTCATTGCTCCGTTGAAATATTCTTCCCAAATCTGAAAAGGTGACCTACTATGAAATGAAGAAACACTTCCTGTAGAAGGCGTCAACCATCTCACTCCAGTTGGATATACTGTTAGGTGCGAGACTGTTGTACCAAGTGTATGCTCTTCCGATAAGTGTCTTCGAGAACTCTTTCAGGCGGAGAACATGATTGTATTCGTGTTCTCCTAAAGATTCCAAAAATCGAGATACATGTTCACGAGCGTTACCAATACCATCATAAAGGGAGAATTGAGGAGAGATATAGCCCCTTGGGATAGGAATTCGTTGCACATATTGAGGGTATGTAGGCTGGTGTTGGTGCATGTTCGCCATATTTCCTTTCCCCCAGCTTCAGAGGAGTCGCTCCAGGTCCTCACGCTAATGAAGTTGGATGATTGGCCTCTTTCTCTTGGGCGTTCAGGAATGTCACGAGTTTCCTCATCTATGCGGGTTTGCGTCATTGAAGTTCCTGCCCTGGGTGCATCGAACACGTTCCTTGTTGGCTCCAGGGGCTGTCGTGGCCCCTGCGGCAATCGTTCAGTTAGAGTTTTGAGAAAAGTAAGTACCTCTTTCTGAGTCACAACCATATCCATTTAGGCTCTAGCAAGAACTTCTTGTCTTTCCAATAAGTCCACCATAGTGATAGAGGGTTGTCCTCCTCTTGTTCCTCTAGCCCCTCGTCTTGATAGAGGAGTAGCAGTTGCCCTGGTGACGACTGGAGGCGTTACACTTGAAGAAATGCCGGGATTTGCGTCTGTTCTGTCTCTGGTGATAGGAGGTGTCACGCCTACTGGAATATCCACTGTTCCGCTGGTGTTAGTGGTAGAGGAGACGGCTCCACGAGAGGTATTGATCACATTCTGCATGGCAGCTCCACTGACATGGACAGTAATACCAAGAGTGTTGTCGTCGGTGCTGATCCCATCGAAATTGATTGCTAATCCTGACCTAAGTTCTACCACCTTGCAATTTGAACAAATTTAAATGGAATTGAAATTTGATCTTGCAACCGAGAGCTTAATCTCCCACAGTGGTCGCCAATTGTTTATGGGTGAAAACGGGTAAAAACTACTTCTGCTGGTTTTGGTAATTTGGGGTGTGTGGATGATAAATGAATCTAAACCCTAAACAAATGCACTGCACGGGAGTGCTTTTGATTCGAGAGATCAATCTATACAATTTTGTCCTAAACCAAGAAATGGCCGTTCCAGACTTGTTTCGGTCACAAAGTGAAGGAGATGGGGTTGATCTTAGGGAGGGAAGCGAAGAAGGTGTTGAGATTGTGAAGGTGTAGGCTTATTTATGACTTGTAACAGAAATATGAACAGGCTTGTAATTAACGTAAGCAAGCTCTGGGTGTTTGAATAAGTTCTGTATTAACACTTGGTTTCGGTGTTGTGTTCCTCTGTTTTGGAAATAGGGAGGAGAACCTATTTATACAAGTTATTTGAGCCTTATTCACGTCTCTCGTGGGAAGTGGAGTGATGGAGTAGTGGAGTTGTGTGTTAGTGTCACACGATCAATCTTGCCCACTTCTCATATCATCACTAACCGTCCATGTCTTCCTGACACGTTCTTGTGATGGCGCTTTGCACGCTGCACGCTGTAAACCGCTAGACCAATACCCAGTATGTATCCCCCAGTTTTTGACATGATTGATGTCTCGAGTGTGTGGATCGTGGGACCCACAGAAGGTAGTATGTAATGCTAGTTAAATAACTAAGTTATTTAGGAAGTTGATATTTGTAAAATAACATGTGTATTCTATGCATGTTATGCATCGAATGTATTCGGCACATATGAAGCATCGTTGTTGAGCATTATGCCCTGCCTACTTCAAGTGAGGGTTTGGAGGCTGCGCTAGCAAATCCTCCATTGGCCGACCACATGGTGTGGCAGAGTGGCAGACGGTGATCACGGTGATACCTCACTGGTCTCCTAACTCCTATCCTAGGCCGTCCGCCCAGGCTGGCGAAGTTGGACGGACAAGATGACTTACGACCCACACCTGCGACCGTCGGATTAGGGTTTAGGAGGTGCGCGAGTGCACTCCTTCAGGTTGGTCGAATCCAAGCATGGGAAACGTTTCATGGAGGACCGATCAGGCATGCGTGTAGACGGCATGGTGATGTCCATGTCCATGCTTCACTGTCCGACGAAGGTTTGATCTAGGCCACTCAAATTTACCGGTGAAGTCGAGTGGCTGAGATCGATTTGCGACAGAAATCCTATGTCGTAAAGGATTCCTAAAGGGGCGCGGCATGCCACCTTCAAGGCGCGCGTTTTGATACGACCAAGCTTGGTCTATCTCGGCCGTTTAGTCCAGCATGTAGGTGGTAGGCTGATATTCACGCCTATACCTGACTGTCCCATGGAAACGTGATCTAAGCCACTCAATTTTTCTAGCGAAGTTGAGTGGTCGATATCAGTTTGTGATTTGGGAAGCGTGACCACGCTAGTTTGGGCGTGCGATTTGGAGAAACCAGGCATGGTATGCCTTGTTCGGTCGGGTGAGGATATAAATGGTTCCACGGTGATCATGTTAATGCTCACTGGACCTGCTCAATTGTCTCCTAAGCCCTTCATTCGATCAGGAGAAAACGGACGCTCGTGATCAATATAAACCCTAATTAGGGTTTTGGATGGTCGTGCGTCATGCTTTGTTTTGTGCGCACGAATTGGGACAACCAACCATGGTTAGTCCTGACCGACTGGTCATGTGTGTAGACGGGACCACTGTGATTGTGTTGACATGCTCCGGGCCCTTTGAATCTACATCTACACCCTCCATCTATGCCTGCGAAGATGGATGGTTGAGATCGTTTTGCGACACATGTAATGTGCCGCAAACCCTAATTTAGGGTTTCTTGTCCATTCTGCTTGGTTTGGACAGTTTGGCAAGCTATGCCACCCCTTTTAGGGAGGCCGACCATGCGGGACCCGCGTTGGGTCGGTAGTGAATATTCCAATACCTGCTTGGGGGTATTGGATTCGATATGGACCATCCAATCATGCTGGTGAAGTTGGATGATCACGATCATTTCTAGACTGTTATGGACAGTCTAGTCGCTCAATCGGGCTAGTATAACACACCGAGAGTTACATTCTCAATCGGGCTAGTATAACACACCGAGAGTTACAGCCTGTACGGGCATTTCGTGCATGCATCACTGTTGGTACTTGGATATTCATGCTACTCTGCTGCGAGTAACAATCAGTCATCATGCTGCACCAACAATAAGAGTCCTGCTAGGAACATCACAGGAAATACATGGCGTTTTATGCATTAATCAATAATGCTAAAATTCACAGAATATTCGGGGATTGTTGCTACATGCTCCATTCTAGGTGAATTAGTAAAGTGAAGAAGTATTCATCACTTATAAAATAATCTCATCCTCTGCAGGTTGGTTACACGACAAATTGGTTTTACAACTTTAGCCCTGAACTAAAATTCACCATCAACAGAACTAAGACTCACTATCTTTGCTAATAATATTATTTTAGTGCTTTTGTAGAAAGTACAAAAATATCTGGTAATTCGGATAATAAATGGCTAAGTTGCAACTTAATTGGCGTTGTCGCACAAATGACCAGTGGACGGACCCCTACTGAATTGACCATGGAGCCGCATGTTATTTATTTAGTGTTTGTCATGACCACATGCTTGGTTGCTTCATTTCTCAGCCAGCAGGACATCACAAAAGGAAGCAAAGAAGTTACTTTGTTCATGTACAAGCATGTGAAGCCCCACTAGCTGCTAGATGGAGAGTGGGTATATGTTAAGGTTCAGGTGGCTAGGTGAGATTATGAAGAAGTACTGGTAGTGGGTTGTTTGTATTCGCACCACTAAAGAAAGCCATAGAGAAACGAGAACAAGGCAGTGAAACCAGAGAATCGCATTTGTTGTTTAAGCACGTCTGTTCCCCTAAATGCTAACAGAAGAAGAGACGTGTCCCTCCACCAGTCTTTGTGGCATATTCTTTTGCATCAGAAACATTTCATTTCTTTAGTTTTATTTCGTCTCTCTCTAAGATAAAATGGGAGCTGTGCTCGAGTTTGGGAATAAGGAAGGCACCGAGATGGAATGGAATACCAATTCAGCTATGAGTTTGACGGGATGGATGACAGGAAAGAATGGAAATAATTGTGGTGATTGTTAGCAACAAATTTGTGATGTTTTCAGATTATCGAACTGGTGGCTGCATGGCGTATCTGGTGACTGCATTCTAAAACCAATCATTATCAGCTCTTGTAGACCTCAAGAATGGAATGGAGAGTCAAGCAACAACATCAGATGTTAAGAAGAGAGATGACTCGAGTGTATTTGATTAATGATGTTGGCGGAGGAAACACCGTCTACACTGGAGTTGGGAGATGAACTGAGTTGAAGCCGAGGAGGGGAGAATGAATCAGCAGTGTAAAGTTACGTGTGATGCTGGTGTTGGTTGCATCAGTTTTTGTGTGAAGCTTTTGGTTCGAGATGAAACAGTTGGAGGAAGAAATGTACATGCAAGGATTGTATGTCCTGAAATAGAGTCGATTTGATTAAACAACAGCAGCACCATGAGATGGTATTGATTGCCTTCGACAGTTGGAGCAGTGGTGCTCAGAAGGCCAGGGGAAATGATGAAGAAGTGTTGTCGTGGAGATCGACAGAGAATAGTGGCTGTATCCGGGATGGAGAATGAACACAAGTTACTTGCGTTTCTGGTGTTGGACAGGGTCGAGACGGAAATGAACGTGGAGGTGGTGATCAGAGTTGCTGCTGGTTTGCCGAGGAATTGTCGCAGAAATGATTGAAAGATGGATGAACTAGGTTGTATTGGTTGAGCTGTGCTACAGGTGTTAGAAGGTTCAATAAATTGTGAAGTTGTCCTTGATCGAGAACCAATGATGGTGGGAGATTGAATCAACAGAGAAATATAAATGGAAAAGGAAGAAGGGGTTCGATTTGTTGAAAGGCACGAATGGGTTACTGCACTGGTAGTTGTCTAGATTATCTATGTCAGGTTGTCGTGAAGATACTAAAGATGGGGAGGACTCTGAATTTGCAGCAAAGTGGAGGTGTATTTGGCTGGAATTGGTATTTGAGTTTCATGAAGTAAGCAACTTTGTATTTGCAGATGGTGGTCGATTTTGGTGTTGGTTTTCGTCAACAGTTGGCTGTGGCGGTGGTTGGACATGAAGTCAAGTCTCCATGGAGTCTTACGGTGAGTGGCTGAGTGCTTCAAAACAATGGAATTTGAGTGTTCCTGAGTTTGTGCTTCGTTTCAAGTCATAACGTCCAAGCTGCTGAATGGAGATGGGAATAAAGACGAACTCTAAGTGGTACCGTGGCTTATACTGCCAAGATTTTGGACTTGAATTGTGGGGTTGAGTTTGAGCTGGTTCAGTGGAGAAAGGTGGCCGATGGTATGGTCGTTGCCGGACTTTGGTGATGGCTTGGACTTGGAAGTTGATGGATGGACTGGGCCTAGGCAGCTGTTAGGTTTTAACTGTGCGACTTTTGGCCTAGGCATGAGTATATATTTCAACAGAGACGAACTGAGCAAGGGGGAGGCGGCCGCAGAGCCGTTTATGGGAAGCAGAGAAGAAAAAGGGGAAGCCGGGGGAGGCCGGTTTTGGGAGACGAGAGGAGGGCTGGGCGGCACAGGGCCGCAACTGGAAAAAGAGGAATAGGGTTTGAAGATTGATTTTCTCTTTTGATTAGCTTGTTTTCTTTATATTTATTTATGGCTTTTGAGAAATCCATGTTTGGCTAATCATGTTAGGGTTTAGGTAGAAACCAATTTGATTGTGTGAACTCTACATTTATATGCTTAATAATGATTTGAATGACTAGTAATTTATCTTCACAGAAGCTTGTATCTAATTGTTTATGTGATTTTCTTGATTATTTATGCTTTTGAATTGATATTTCGTGCTTTGGTTAAATCCCTAGACGTGGTATGCAAGGATAGATATGTAATGCTTTAGGATCACTACATAAGAAGCGAAGAAAACTACAACGGAGAAACAGTATTTGAAAAAGCATGGAATATATTTTTAAAGATTAGTAGAGTTTGCATAGTTAATTGGTGGAAACCGAAAACCCTAATAACCCCATTCTCATTTGTTTATCCTTAGAATTATTATTATTTCATTTTGTTCCGAATTTCTAAAAAATCGTTAAAACATCATCTTGTCAATTACTTAGTTTTTGGTATTAATTGGTAGAGTATTTCACACTCCTCGTGGGAATGACCTGTACTTGCCATTGTTCTACTAGTTAGACATTGTGCACTTGCACTATTTTATTGTGGGTTTTCCGAACCTACCAGTTGCTTTCCAATGAGAGACATTTGATCGATGCCGCAAGTGGTGGTGCACTCACCAACAAGACCATAGCTGAAGCTACAAGCTTGTTAGAGAACATGGCTGCAAATACACAACAATTCTTCACTAGAGATGAATCAGTGGTAAGGAAGGTGAATGAAGTTGTCAATTCTTCACACATGGAACAGAGGATGGGTAACATGGAGAGGATGATGCAACAAATAGCAACTGCCGTCATACGATCATCACATACCGAAGATGTTGAGAAAGCAAGTGCTATGTACCAAAATCAGCAAAGGCCGAGGTATCCGTACTCTAGCACATACAATCTGGGTTGGCGTGATCATCCTAAATTCAGTTACGCCAACAAGCAAGCTACAACGAATCATACTTTCAATCAATAAGGAGGATACCAGTTCATGCAAAGACCACAACAAGAAACTCAAGGTACAAGTGTGGATGACAAGTTTACTCTTATGATGCAAAGTATGCAAGAGATTTCAAAGACAGTGCAAGGGTTCAACCAATTCCAACAGAAATCCGAGATGGCTATGAGAGATGTGCAAAACCAAGTTGGTCAATTGGCTAATGATATGAATCAACTCAAGGCAAAAGGATCTGGAAAACTCCCTTCGCAATCACTGAATCATAAAGAGAATGCCAATGCTATTGAGCTGCGAAGTGGGAAGCAAGTAGAGAAACCGGCAACATCACCGGTGTCCCATGAACCTGATTTGGAGAATGAAGAGGGTGAAACAGCCCCCAAAAAGGCTAACCCGGTAACAAATTCCAACTCTAAAACTCGTGTTTCTACTTATGCTACTCCTCCACCTTTTCCTAGCAGGTTTGCAAAGTCGAACAAGGAGACATTATACCAAGAGATTTGGGAGATTTTCAAAAAGATTGAAGTGAACATTCCACTCATTGAGGCGATAAGGCAGGTTCCACGCTATGCAAAGTTCTTGAAGGAATTGGGCACTAACAAGCACAAATTGACCGGTAATGAGGTAATGAGTGTGGGGGAGAATGCTACGGCATATCTTCAAAAAAAACTCCCACCTAAGTTGAAAGATCCCGGTATTTTCACCATACCATGTACTATTGGTAAAATCAGGTTTGAACGTGCTATGTTAGATTTAGGAGCATCCATTAACGTTATGCCTGCCTCCATTTATGAATCATTGAATCTTGGTCCTCTTAAGAATACCAGAATTGTTATACAACTTGCTGATATGTCTAATACTTACCCGAAAGGGGTTATTGAAGATGTTTTGGTGCAGGTTAATCAACTCATATTTCCGGCAGATTTCTATGTTCTTAACATGATGGATGAAGACTCACCATTGACTACCCCCTTGTTGTTGGGTAGACCATTCATGAGAACCGCTAGAACGAAGATAGATGTTTTCAAAGGCGCTTTAACTATATAATTTGATGATGAGATCATAAGTTTCAATATCTTTGAGGCTATGAGATATCCTAGTGATGTGCATTCATGTTTTTCTATTGATATTATTGATTCTCTAGAT